>CM035234.1:61463446-62198169 GCA_020226215.1 Sindora glabra | reverse complement strand
TATATTTAACTTTAAAAACTTATAAGTCTATTTAAATCAAAATCTTAAACTTTCAAATATAATCTTTTTTCAAAAACTAATTTAAATAAATAATTATTTCATAATACAATCTCATTTTTTAAAAAAAAATCTCACACAAAAAATCCACGACGCTAAGAAAATTTATACAATTAACAGCATAATAATTTAAACATCTCTCGTGAAACAAGATATAATGGAATTTTATAGAACATACAAAATCATATATAAATTCACACGCAGCAATGTAAAATCAAGAATCATCCTGTATATATATACTAAGATAAGAATAAGAATAATGGCCAGTTAACATTAAATTAACTTATTTCTTTCGGCTCGCCTGCCTTATGGCCTGTTCCTGTCTTATCCCACCTGCCCCTTGTATACTTATCCCTCACGCCACAATATCAAAATATGACAACGATTTTTTCCCCCAACTAGATTTTCAAAATGCATCAAGTCATATACAAGGTCCAAAAGAAAACCTGATAAACATCAAATTTGGGTTTGAACATAGATTGAATTCCTGACTTGGTCAAATATATATAGTTAACGTGAAATTTTCTCCTAAATGTGAAGGTCAAATTCAGGATCTCAATGCTAATTATTATTGTATCATATATGTCAATATTACATATGTCAATATGGCACATCGCATGTATCAGTATCCAATCATTTTACTTAAGACTGAACTAATAAAATTCATAATATTTTGATTGACATATATTAATTTTCTAAGTATAACAAAATAAAAAGATAATGTATGCATTATAACAATAAAAAATATATAAATCATTCACAATATAACAATTTACCACTGAAATTATCACATAATATAAGTGGGAGAATACATTCATATTTAGGGTTCATTTATTTAAGGGGAAAATCCTTTTTTAAAAACTATTTTCTAACTTTTCCATGATTTGTACCTAGAAAATATAGTCTGCAAAATAAAAATCCTGATGAACAAGAAAAAGGTATCATATAATTGAAGGAAACACACATCCCCTCCCACATTTCAATAAGAAAAGGAACACTCTAGTATGGCTATTATTGGACAAATCTCAACTGCTTTACTAACTCCAGATCAATCCTTGTCTTATATACGGTCACACATCTTAACATTAAAATATACACGGGGTAACAAACTTTAATGAAATTAGATCCGTAGAACTGCTTGCGAATTTTCTGTAAAATTAAGCCATGACGTTAAAATTAGTTCATAGCAAGAAGAAGATGATGCCCATGAAAGGGGAAGTATGTGCATGAATTAAATTTTAGTTAAACGTGAAAACCCTAGATTTTGATTTTCAATTATGGCATGAATACAATAAAAGAACAATCAATTGTATTAATTGATACAATAAATACCTAGACTAATTAGTTATTGATTTTGAATTTACATTCCTTGCCCCATGTGGACAAATACTTATAATACAGAAAGACATAGAATCACTATAGAAATCTTACTACTTTTATCATAACCACCCTTCTCTCTCTCTAATGAGAACGTCAATTCTACATATTGATGGGACAAATCCACATTAGGTTGGCCATTAGAGGTAAGGAATCTCTTAAATAAATTAGGTTAAGTCATGGATCCTATCCATTACAAGATCCATATTTAACTAACCCACATTTTGGCTATAATATAGAACAGGGCCTAATTCAAATTGTCACTTTTATTGGAGCCCGCATAACAATTTTCAACATTAATTATCATTTATTAAATTAATGTGAGGCCCACATTAACTTTTAACAATCTTTCACTTTTACCCACATTAATTTATAAATGATGATCATTTGAAAAAAAATTAATGTTATGTCAGTATTATTTCACCCATATGTCTAATTGAGATTAGAAGCATCCAACAATATTAAATATTATATCTAAATAGATATCAATATTAAACATATTGAATGCCCATACCTTGTTGACCAAATGGTTAAAAACAACGTGTATAATAGAATTCACATTATCTTGATGTGACTGAATATAAATTCCTCACTACAATAATCCTAGCATTCCACCTAGATGTCTAATAAGAATCAATATTCTCAACACATTAATGAAATAGGATCTAAAAGTCTCTGTTCACATGTCATAATCAAAATTTTGCATAAATATATGGTAAAGATTCGAATATCTCATTATAAGTATTTCATTTAAACATGTCATAAAATATCAATGAAACTCATATTAACAAAATCCTACTAACCTAGAATACTAAACAAAGGCTTAGGCAAATTCACCTTATTCACATGATCATGCTTTTATATTTAAAGCCCAAGCCCTTGGTTAGTAGATTCACAAGTATATGATCTATAGAAATTAATTAATATACTCATATATTTTCTCTTTCACAAACAAGTACTTCAATTCTAAAGTCTTTTACAGAAGTAAATTTATAATTATTGAGAGAAAATTCTGTGGCAACAGTATGTCACAACATACATCTGATTATGTGGCCTAAAAAACCTTAACTTGATAACCTAATAAGCAATTTACAACATGCGACATGCCCTACCCTTTAATAAAGGTTGTTATAATTGACTGCACAATAATTCCACAACACAGCACCTTCTAACACATGTCCAGACACACTTTTATGTTCACTTAAACAACTGATAGAACAAGTTTGAATAACCTATACATATTAGATCTCTTAATCTTTTGTAGGTTAATATGTAAATAATTGTACCACCTAGATACAAAATTGTTTACAATCCAAAACTATTGACCTAAATTAATAATAGGTTACTTATAACCAATGCATATGGGACAACCCTCATCACTTAGAAGACACTTAGGCCTAATAATTTTAATCCTTTCAGATTAATGAACATGAAGAGCACACTAACATGTTAGACTCTTTTGGTAACAAAATGAGATAAGTCAAATAATCTTGAGAATTGTGCACTATAGGCTTGTTACATAAACAATTTTTGGCTTACCACACTTTACTCCTAGGCTTCTAACTAGATTTAATTTAATTGCTTTGTTTCAACTAACACATTCAGATCACGACTAATATGGTCACACAAATCCAAAATTACCAAATTGCTCGAATTTATGATACATTGATCTATACTACTCTCCTAATATTTAAGAGAAATTACAATCCTATCAAAATGAGAAACAACTATGTAAATAGAAATTACTAATTCTCAGTCTTGAAAAGTATTTAACTATCAAGTCACTAATTAGGAACGCTACTCTTTTCTTTAACCAACACAACTCCTACTAAAATAAGATGCTCTAAACCATAAGTGAGTTTTTAAAATATTGAGAGAAAAGGGTCTTTGATAAATTGTACCTTTCTGCCAAAAGCAATTATCAACTATTGACCAAACTGATCTTGAACCTTTAAACTTATGTGAGCATCCCTATTAAACTTAAAATCACATTTGTTTTTCTAACTCTCACTATTTACAAAATTTAATAGTCTCCCATTATCCTAGGACATCCTTGAATAGATTAGTCTTATTAAGCGTTAAGATGATTTTTAGAGTTAACTTTAAAATTTGTATTTTATAAAATCCCCAAACAACCCTATCAATATATGTACCTTGAAAACACCTCAAAATTAATTTTTATTCACTAAAACTTGACAATTAGTCAAAACAAATTTCCACTATGGAAATTCTATAAAATATTGCATTTTTTCGGTACAACACAAAGAAAACCCATCTCTAGCATTAGAATACTTTGCCAAAAAAAGTTAATAAAATTTGATGGAAAATATTTACTATATACTAATTTAGAAAAATTAAAATTTTATATTTTCATTAAATTAAGTTAAAATAAAATCCATAATAGGCTTCAACAGCCCTCTAGTCTCATTACTGATTGTTTTCTCAATTAATAACCCTTTTCCACTTAATCAAATTTCACTGATTTTCATTATCCAAAATAAATGGGTCAAATATTTACCAAATCAGGGATGCTTTGTTTGATGGCTTAGTTCAAAATGACCACCAAACTAATTCATTTTAAGTATAAATAAATTGTTGTACTCTAATTTTGTCCTATACTTGAATTTTGAATTCATAATGGGTTCTATGCTTAAGATCACCAAATACATTATCTAAAATTAGGCCTTAACAACCATAACTTGTCCTATTTTGCATCTTAGAATTTTATTGTATAAACATTAAATTTATGAAATATCGAAATTATTTGGTGAATGTTAAAAACTTAATCATGTTAGATCTTTCCTTTTAGAATCACACTATGCAATATTAGTTAGTATTATATTATAAGAACTAATGTTGAAAGGCATTTAAATCCTTACAAAATGATACAAAGGTAAAAAATCATACTCTTAAAATTCAATATCGAAGGATGTTTAAGATCTTAGGAATACAATATCCTACCTTACACTCATATTATAGTCAATTTACCATATCAATAATATAATACCGAAGGGTATTTATTATTACTAATATAGCCTCTCCCTTATTGATTTTTATAACAATTTTTTTCTTTCAAAATTTTGTGCAAAACTTTATGCAATTGGTCCTATAAAGGTTAGTGTACAATTACATAAAATTTTTGTGACATAGTATAAGTACATAACAATTCCTAATTAATGTAATAATTTTTCAAAATAATTACATTACAAAAATAGCCCCCAAAACTACTACAAAAATTACAGTGAGTAGCTAATAATATAGAAATTATGTAGGAAAAATTTTAATAAAAAATAATTTCAAATAATTATTCAAAAATTTAGGAAAAAATTATCATAAAAATTTTTTAATTTAAAAAATTTAAAAATTTCTAAAATTACATGCTCAAAAAATAGAGCACAATTCCGAAAATGCACTCAAGGTAATGTGTGCACCACATGCACCATCATTGCATGTGGGCCATGCAAGCAATGTTGTGTTTATTTTCTTCTTCTTCTGGTGAGTTTGTGATCAGGTCCTATGACCTTGCGCATGATCTGATTTTAAAACTTGGCTTTCCATGTGCAATTTTAGTGCCATTTTTGCCCCATTTTTTTTTTTTTATCTAGAATCACTCTTAGATGTGATTTCAATTGACCCACTTGCCATTTTACCCAAAAATATAGAAAAGATTAGATTTCAAAATTTTCAAATCTTCAAGAAAAAAGGCGCATTAGACTTGTGCACATTCCATAAATTTTGGCCTTTTTTTTTGGTAATCATAGGAGTGTTAAACCACTAGACACACACACGTAAGGACCAAAGATCGAACCTTGCATGTAATAGAAGGCACAAAACCTTCAAGGAATATTGAATGCCACTTAAGTTAAAAGCTCTCAGTGGCCCTTTTTTTAAATTACAAAACTCAACACCACATTTTAGAAGTTTTGCATGTTTCTAAATTTCCTCTTTTAACTAACTCAATTACTTATTTATTTATTTATTTTTTCCACTCATAGGAGGTTCATCCCAAGGAAATTGTTTAGTCTTCTTAATGATTTACCAAGGTATATATCATTTACTTTTGTATCTTCACCATTAAATATTGATTACATTTTTTATTAACTGATAGAAAAGTCATATATACTAAAAATTGAATTTGAAATTGAGTTTCAAATTTTTTTATAAATTTTTAAATGTATATATATGTTATTATACTTTAAAATATTTTATACATTATGTGTTTTCTTTTTATTTTTTTAATTATATGATTGAAAATATTACTTAATAAAATTATTTTTGACTTTCTACCTCCCAACAAATGTATTATTATCCACTTTTGTTACCAAGACTATTATCTCTCCAACATTTGAATAATTTGATTTGCAAGTCGATTAACAAAAGAGAAAAATGTGATGAAAGATTACTTTTTCAAGCACTCCTTTAGTTTGTTGAATAATATCAATATGGTTCTAAATTTACTTTGCAATTTGCTAGACATATTTTTTTTATCTTACATGAGGAGGAGTAAAGCTTTTAAAGTAATATTAGGTATCATGACACTACTAAGATGTTGATAAAATGACACTACTAAGATGTTGATAAAATAAATACGACTTTGATAGTAATTATTATCATCAAATCATAATTATTAACAATAATTAATACAATAATTAAAACATATCATAATGTGAATTAAGAATCACATGATAAATACCTAAAAAAAAATTGAAGAATTTGGTTCCTCTAAAGTATGTGATGCACTTTAAAGAATAAAATGAATAATCACAATCATTAATAAAAAAAAATTAAAGACTAAGTATTTGATAAATAAGAAGTTACCAAAAAGATATTTTTCAATTTGTAATTATTATATTACTTGATGTTCTCATCAACAACCATGATAATTTGCTTTACTTTATAAAGTATATCTTGCACTTTAAAGGAGTTAGATCTAAAAAAATTTACCTAAGTTTTGTCCTAATATAAATGCAATAAATTCATGAATTCCTTCTTATAAACATATATGAGTATTAAATAAAATTAGTTAATCAAAAGAATCATGTATATTTATGTTAAGTAACATAATACTCTTAACATAACAAGGAATTAGTTACATCAAATTAGATTTAAAATATTAAAAAATAAATTTCTTTTAACACTTATTTGAAATTAATATTTTTCAATAATTAAAATATATTATTAAATTTATAATAAAAAAATTCAATCTAAATCTTTCTACATGATTTTTAAATAAAAAATAACTATTAGTTATGATATAAATAATTAAAATCAAATCAATAAAATATTATTTTAATTAAAAATTATTTAAATTAAAATAATAAATATTTATTTAATTTACAAAATTTTACATGTTACCCTATTATTTAAAAATCTCTTAACCCTTTCTTTATGTATAGATGAAGACAAATAAATTGAAATTATTGACAATATATATATATATATATATATATATATATATATATATAAGATGTTAGTTATAAAAGAAATTTTGATAAGCAATGAAAGATGATAAATTTGATCTCTTCAAATTTTTTTAGTTGGTCTATTCCAATGTGTTAATATTAATTTAATTCTTATCTGGTCAATCTTATGATTCCCTAGAACATAAAACTATGGATATTTGTGAAAGATCATTCCTTGCAGGAAAAAATATGGTTTTGCTAACTATAGTGCTTAGGATTATACTTAAAAATTAGCAAATATTAGTTATTGTTATTGATAAAAACATTTCGCTTAGACGTTATACATCTGATCAGACATATAACTTGTAAGGTTGTTCAGACATTTCTTACCTCAACCATTAGGACAATGATACCCTCAATTGCATGGATACCTCTTGCCCCAAGAGGAAGAGGACAATTGAAATAAATATTCCACTTAGACTATGCATATCCATTTGGACAAAGAACTGCTTCACTAAACGAACACCATTTGTCTCTATTTGCATGAATATGACATCCTTATCTGCACAAATAATGCATTGGCTGCACAAACATATTAAGGTTGCATGGATATCTTAAGTTTGCATGGATAAAAACATAGTTCCTACACTAAGCTAACTACAAAGAAACTTGCCTAACTCCCATTGGACCTAGACCAAGCTTTTTGCATGGTAAATCCAAAACATTTCATTTAGGACTCACACTCACACCTTTTATCCAACTACCAAATGCTATAAATAAAATATTAGCTCTCTGTTTGAATTTTAGACTCTACTTATTGTACATTTTGGTCCCTTACTAAGGACTAACTACTTAAGGATTTGATTAGTTATCTTCAATTTTCAAGGGAATAGTATGAAATGACATTAATTAAGAATTGAGTTTTAATTGTGATAATTAATGGTTCTAATAAATTATCTTTTAAATGAGTTGTTCATCATTTTTTATCTAGATTTGTTAAACAATTGCTTTTTTTTACTTTTTACTTTTTATAAAGGACACTAGAATGTAATCTATACAATGAACAAGCCTTAATTATTTTGTAATATAACATTTTTATTACTTAGATTTTATAATAAAAATATTTTATTATTATTAAGCAGAGAATTAAGCTTTAATATATTGTAACTTCATTTCATTGTACAAATGGTCACCTACTAATAGTAGCCTTTGCAATACATAATTTTTTTTTACATTTTTAACCTTAAGTACATAATGGTAAATTAGGTTAACATATATATAATTAAAATATTTTATTTTTTGTGTTAACTAATAATTAATATTTGTAACTTGTAAAATTATCTCTTTCTAGACATTGCAATTAAAAACCAAATTTTTTGCTTAACTTATTGTAATAGCTTAAGGAATTCACCCCTCACCTACAATCAAATTGACAATTATCTAGGACATTAAACTTCTTTTAGGTTGTATCATATGGGCAAATGAACATAAATCCAATATTTTAAATCGAAGTACTTAAACTATTATAAATATATTTTATGATATTAAGCTCTAGAGAATAATGTTACAAGATTTTACTCTATAAACCATAAATTCAAAAAGGAAAGTAGATATAAGAACTACAAAACTTTAAACTCTAAAATTTGAATTAAGTTCATTCACACATTTAAGAAGAGTAATTCATACTTTATATGACAAAGAGAAAGAATAGGAATAAGAATCTAAAAGAAAAAAAATTAACTTAATCTCACTTTAAATTTATCATGACAATAATAGAAAATGAATCTAAATAGAAACAAAAAGAAAAAAAAACTAGTAATAGTAACTAAAATTTTTCTCACAACAAAGCAATAATAATAAGATCCCTCTATAAAAATATGAGAGACTACGTGCTAATTAGATCATGAAACACACAAATTTTTAGTTAAAAATATAAATGAATTAAAAATTGACGAATAACACCCATGTAGACAAACTAAAAATCAAAAGCATAAGACCTTATAAATTTTGATTGAGCATGGGACCTTATAAATTTCAATTGAGCCCAAAACTAAGGGCTAAGGCAATTTGTATCTTGATTATTGTTTCATTATTCTTCGTGAAAAATATTATTTAATTCAAACTCATAAGAATAACTTTATGGAAATAAAAAAGGTGTAGCATCAACTCTTAGAAGATACATAAAATTAGGATATGAAAAAGTACATGAAAATGAAGGTAGAAAAATGAAATGGAAAGAAAAAAGCCTCTTTAAGAGATGAAAGCAAATGAGAAGATAAAGTCTAAAAACCAATCAAAGAAGATGAAGTGTGAAGCATTTTAACAAAGAAAACATGTTAAAAGTAATAATAAAATAACATATCAATTTCACAAAAATCAAAGCAAATTAAGGAAGTTTGATAAAGAAAACACATTAAATTAGGGAAAGAGATTGAAAAAATTACAAAAATGTAATAAATAAAGAAAAAAATCAAGGAGATTATTCTAGAAAGGAAGAAACTTTATGAAAATTAGAAAGTTTAGTAAATTAGGAAAAGAAATCATACAGATTATGAAAATACAATAAATGAAAAAAAAATTGAAAGTTTTTTTTCTCAATTTAATATAAATTGATATATATATATATATATATATATATATATATATATATATATATATATATATATATATATATATAAAAGAGATTCAATCCTTTGTATTAGTTGCACAAGTATGACTCACAATGATACAATATTTATTAAGAATAGATTGATTACATGATTGTGACTCATTATAATACAATATTCATTAAGAAGGAATAACAAATTGACATGTGATAAGTTGTGGAAATAACACTTATAATAAGAAGAGGCAAGAAATATCATGGCTAATACATATAATATGCTAGTTCGTAACTTGTGCAATGTTGAGATTTAATTAATTTTATTTGATAATAAATTATAATATAAATTTAAACTTTTAAATTTTAAATTATAAGGTATTTAAACAATTAATGTAAAATACATTATAATGTTTATATCAATTAATTAAATAACTATAAAATTGATATAATTATATTTAAGTTAAGTAAGGGGATATACTATATTTTTTAACTTATTGCTAATTGATAAAGTTATCATATTATTATAATGTTATATTAATAGTGATTCTTACCATAACTAGAAGGATACACACACATTTAAATATTAAAACAAATAAAATTTAAAAATAACATAAAATTATATATATGTAAATATTTTCTAATTTATTGAATAATCATTCCAAATACTTTCAAATAAAGGATATCTAATTAATTATATTAGTCTCTCCAAAAGTTAAATGTTGTAATACAAACATATATATGCTAAATATAGCCAAGGATTGAAATTTAACTAATAATGAAAAAATGAATGTACATTAGACTTTGACAAAAATTCAAACATATATATACTTTAATCTTTAATAGAAAAATTGCATCACACACCTTCTCAATACAAATTATCTAGAGCTTTTTCATTTTATCAATCTATAATGAAAAAATGAATATACATCAACCATATGCCACATTTGGAATTATTAAAAAAATAATTTACTTTACATAATAAAGTAAGTCACACATAATAAAATTATTTTACATAAAAAAATTAGTGAAAACTACAAAATTTACAAAAAAGATGAGACTTATGGGTTCAAAAGGGCTGTTTAATAACATAGAATTATTCTTTGCTTGCTTATCTGGTTAAAGAATATCATTATTTAAACTCACTACCTAAATTTGTTTTTACTCGTATGGCTATTCTAAGTAAAACATTGTGGGTGCAATGTTTCCAAATAGAATAATATTTAATTTTATTATAGTATTAAAATTTGGAAAAATTATACTTTACCCCCTTGTGATTTCACCGATTTTCACTTTACCCATTTATGGTTTTAAAAGTTACAAGTTACTTACTTATGATTTCAATTGTTAGCATTTTGCCCACCTGAGTTATTTTCTATCCAAAAAAGCTAATAAAGATTAAAATGACATTGTTTTTATTATCATTTATTCCATAATGTCAGAGCTTGTTGATCTACTTCTAAATCAATTTCTCCTAAGTTTCTCTAATTTTTTTATTGCTTCCTTTTAAATAAGATTACTTCCTATAGACATAGCATAACCCTAAAAGGTCAAATTCTTATAGAACAATATTTATTTGTTTTGTATCAAGAATTTAAAAAAAAATGAACAATCATAATAGGAAATAATATATTTCATAGTTGTATATGTATCTAACTAAGATCTAGACTACAATGAATCCATCACCTAGATAAAAAATACTTGGTGTTCCAAATACTATAATAAGATATGACTAGCCATATTTATTAGTTGAAATTGAATTTTTAGTTGCATAATTACGTTCAATGGTAAAATTTGATAGAATGTTTCAAATTTCCAACAAGGTATATAGCAAAACTTTAATCAACATAAGAATATAATAAAATAAAAATAAATAAAAACAAGACTCTACACATCCAACTTAGATGATTAGCAAAGCCTAATGATAATGAGGGAATTTGCTATCTGACAATTAAATGCAAAGTGTGAGCATCTTTTACATCTAAAAGCAATTGATAGCAAGTTAAGAAATGTGCAAAGAAGCATGACTAAAATGTGCTATGAAATGAAAAATGATATGCATTAATTTCTTATAATAGAGCTAATTATAACTACCTATCACCTAAAACCACTCATAAAGGGCAAAAGAAAATAATTATCCAGATGAGAGAAGAAACTTTTCTAAAAAAATCAAAATCCTAATTAGATTATTAGATATTCATTAATCATTTATGTTAAATACTAGACAACGAGACATATTCTACAATCAACATATTCTTATTTCACTCTTAGCAATATAGGATAACCATTAATAATCACTTATGTTCCATATGGCAAACACCTTCAATTATGAGTACACTACCTTTAAGATCATTTCAATCCATTAGTTTGTTAGTTATAAAGGTGCAATAATGATGGTATGGATGAATAAAATAGTGTTGTGGGCACTATATAAAACAATGCTTTAAGGGTGAAAAGGAGGGACTATGTAAAGCAATAGCATCACTAATTTAGCAAAAGAAAAGGAATTCTATTTCAAAGCATCTAGCAAGCAAGATTACTATATCCTCAAAGTTCAAATTTGAAAAGGCATGTATGTATTGTCAATAGAAGACTAGAGCCTATATGTTTTGTAAAAATAAAAAATAAAAAAATTCATCATCAAACTTGTGGCCATAGATGGAAACACATCCATTGCTATCATTTTGTAGGCAATAAATTATTAGTAAAAGTACAATTTTATTTTCATTATGGATAATACACAAATTTAAACACATACATAGAAAAAATTTTTCTAAACAAAAGGCAAAACTAGAATCAAGATGAGTGGATCAGTGAATCTATATATACAAATCTTGTGACTTATAAAGTAAAGGCAATATTAGAATAAGCATTAGCAAATAAATATATCAATTATGTTAGAATTATTTCTATGAGGAAAATAAGAGAAGTTAATTTAAAAGTAGATTAACAAGCTTTGATGTTATGGAGTAAATGATAACCATAATGACGTCATTTTAATCTTCGTTAGCTTTTTTGGATGGAAAATAATTTAGGTGGGCAAAGTGCTAACAATTGATACCACAAGTGGATAACTTGTAATTTTTAAAATTACAAGTAGGTAAAGTAAAAATGGGTGAAACTTCACTACATAAAGTGTAATTTTTTCTTAAAATTTTAATATTATTGTACATTGTATTTTGATGTAGTAGAATGAATGAATGTTAAAAATTAAAGAGTAAATTTCTATGTATTATTAAAAGAATTCCCTAACATAACTATGACATATATAATTGCACAAGAAGGAATCAAAGAAGAAAAATGATATTAAAAGATGAAAATTAAAGAATATAAAATAATCTCTAAAAAGATTAATAATAATCGATTAACAACCATAGTGAACTAACGTGCTGGATGGAATCACTGAAGGCAGCAACCATGCCTGCTGAGATGGCATCATAATGATTTAATGAGTGGGTACTATTAATAGAAACATAATTTCATTTAGAAATTAAATGACTTGCTTGATTATAATTGGAATTGATAATAAGTCTTAAGGTTCAAGATTGAGAGATATAAAGGTGAAAGGTGAGATAAAAGAAGGTCAACTAATAGGAAAAAGATAAGGCAAAGAGATTGTCAGCATTTAATTGAAAAAAAATTAATGACAATGTGTATAGATAGTTAGGTTTGAATATTTTTCAATCATATAAATGTAAATGCAAATTTGAAAATGGAAATCAATCAAAGTCAAAGGCATGATTTTTATTGGAATAAATGAACTAATTACTCATGGTTAACTTGTGGTCATGGAAACCAACTACTATTGTATAGGAAAGAAACCAAGGAGATTATTTTAGATAGGAAGAAAATACACAAAAATTAGAAAACTTAGTCAATTAAGGAAGTAAATTGTAAAGATTATGAAAATGCAATAAATAAAAAAAGAAATCAAGATGTCTTTTTTTTCTCAATTTAGTATAAATTACTATATAAAAAGAGAGATTCATATTAAAAAATACATTAAACTTGAAATAACTATATTTAGTGCAATATAAATATTAAAAAAAAAAAACAAACAACAATCTATAGTTTTTCAAATAGTCAAACCAAAACAAGTACTAATTTTATTTCCTAAATAAAACAAGATTGAAAAAAATAACTTTCTTTAATACAATTGAAATAAAAACTAAACATGAAGATAATTAAACTTGAAAAACAATGTCGTAATGCTATTGTTTTATAACTAGCTCATAATGAAGATTCATCCATTATTTTTCCATTTAAGTATCCTTGCTTATTTAAGCAAAAGGTAACTTTCCTTTTTATGACCTTATTTTCTACAAAACTAGTAATGTATTACTCTTTGCTTAACCTTGTCACCACTGTACTTCCACTTCTTTCCTTTAACCTTGGTACTCATTGAAAGAATAGCAATCATAGCAGCTAGTGTAGAAGTCTAAATCTCTTTAAGTAGAGATATGAATTTTGGAAGAGAACACTTTTCATTATTTGCATAATAGTTTCTCTTTACCTTATTATATGTATTAGGTAATGATGCAAGTATTAAAGGAATTTACACTTCCTTTATCATAATTGCTCTATTAACTTCCACCTAACACACAATATTAACCATGCTCTAAACATGGTCACAAACAATCACATTAGGAGTCATCTTTGAACTAACAATGTACATAAGTCCATTGTTCTTTTCCTCGTCATTCTTATAAAGAAAGAATTTATTAAGGTAATCAAAGATCTCACTAATTGTATTGTTGCTTAAAATGATGTACTCTAGGTTTGTGGAGACAAAATCTAATATAATAAGCATAATCATGACATTGACATGAATTCATTTACTATATGGTTCGTATGGTTCTTTTTGAAGATTTTCTAGTTTAGATGGATAGCTTTTATAAATATTTGGATCTTTTCAAAGTATAAATATAAAGGACATTTCTATTCTAATTTATAGAGGCATCCAACTCGTCAATAGGGAGCTTATTATTAAAGAGATAATTAAGAATTTGTAGGTCACTCATTTTCAACTTTGAAATAAAAAAAGTATAACAAATTGGATAATAAAAAATTTTGCATTAAATTTAAACATATAAGTAATGATACAAATAAAATTAAATAAAACTAAGCATCACTTTTATTACAATGATAATTTAGCACCTGGTCAAATAAGCTATCCGTAGGAAAGTTATGCTCTTACTAGCTAGACCTGACTACGTTAGATTAATTGCCTCAAAAAAAGTATAACTTGTTTTGAAATTAACTATCATTATCCTTTTAGGCCTTAGAATTAATTAATAGAGCTTCTTACAAAAGTTAATAATTAATTCCTAGTTGAGTGTAATAATTATTGTTTTAATATAGTACTCCCACTAAAATAGTCACCTTGGAGCATATGTATTTTAATGTAAGTATTTTTATTTTATCCAAAGGAGATTAAATCCATAATATAACAATATGGACCACATAGGTATATTATCTTGAATGTACCTTCTCTTACTCAATATTTTAAAATTTTAATTTTTCATCACATGCAATATTTTCTAAAATAATAATATTTTTACAACATATTTATCATGATGCATAGAATGGCACAACTTAAATCTATATAGCATGTTTAAGAATTACATGTGGTGATATAATTAATCATATAAATAAATAATTCTAATTCATGCTCCTAGAGAAATAAAAATAATAATAAATTTAATAATAAATTGTCTTGGTCTTTTCTCTAAATTGCTTGCTTGGATCCGCTTCAAAAATTAGGTTATGGGCCCTTTTAGATTCTTGTGTTTAATCCCAATCTAATAAAAAAATTATGCATGAACAAAAAATTTTTTTTTTTAATATATGTTTCTCCTTGCCACCATTTGCACTTTCCACTTCTTGTAATCACCAAAATTAAGAATTACATAAATAATTCTTATGCCAAAATTGGCTCATAAAAATCTAAAAAAAAAATAAAGTGCAAAAAATAAACCAAAAGGGAAATATGGCAATATGGACACTCCTTTTGTTAAAAACTCAAAGGAAAAATACAAGAAAATATCTACCATGAATTGGAACAAACCATTATTTAAAAATTATAAACCACCATGATATTAAACATTTACCATCATAATAGATTATAATATGGATTGAAAGCATATTTCTAGTGCAACTCATCTAATACATACATAATACATAAAATCAAAGAGTGAATACAAACAACAAAATATTCATATATATAGATCATAAGCTCGTTCTAATACCATTTATTGGTTACCATTTAGAAAAATACTTCTAAAAACTAATTTGGTCAGAGAACATGTTTAAAAAAAATTTTCTTTTAAAACTTCTAACTAATTTTTCTAAAATATAATGCAACAGAAATAAATACGATTGAACATTTATGATCACACACACACACACACACACACACACACACAAATATTATGTTAAGAAAATTACTTGTTGAAAAGGATGCCAATACAAGATTTTCAAACTACAGTCCGCAAGATCTTCTAGAGTAAGTCTCAATAATAAATCCATAGGGTGTAAGCCTTTAAGTACTATATAGGAAGAACAAAAATTGTTAAAACTGATAAATTAAAACTCAAGAACTAAGAATAAGGTAGAAAGTAAATTGTTCACTTAGCTTTTTGAATTTCTTTTTGAAATCTAACAAAGTTTCAATAGCTCTAAAACTCTCCCTAGAAAATCGAAACTCTAAAGTTTCGATAGATCTAAAACTCTTCCCATATTCTTATAAAAATTGGAACCCTTGAGTTTTGATAGATCTAAAACTCATTTCATATTCAATCTATTATTTGGAAATTGAAACCTTAGAATCTTATTTACAAAGAAGGATTAGGATAATAAACTATATCTATTGTCATTCCAAAATATCTTCATGCATAATGTCACATTAGGACTTATAATATCTTATTAAGAATTATAACATTTCATCAAAGCCAATAATGTTATATTAAGATCCATGATTTTCATATTTCAAATATTCCTAATTGAATATTTTCTATTTGAAAATATATCTTTAATTAAGATTTGAAATATATTTGATCATTAAAAATTTATTTATTGAATATTCTTGATTTGGAATATATCTCCAATAAATATTTAAAATATCAAATATTATCTCAAATTCTTGATATGATTTTTTTAATAAATTAAATAATCCAAATTATATCTAATAAGATTTTATCTAAATTATATATTTAACTTTTAGATAATTATCTGGGAGAGTATTCTAAAAATTAGCATTTTTGAAAATTAACTTCTATTATCTAATTATATTGAGCGACATGCATGGACCTAATGATTGGGTCATGCATGTGTTTCCATATATCAGTCTAATAATCTTTTCTCAATTAGTGTAATCCAATAGCAGTATGTGCAAATTTTTGAGCTAGTTTGGGGATCTTATGGATACATATATAATTAGCTTCCAAATAATTAAATACTTTAATTATTTAGTTTTAGTGATCTTTCCCTTATAGAATTGAAACTACATTTTAATTATATACATTTTTGTTTAAATAAAAGTGTAAACTAAATTGAAACTACATTTTAATTATATACACTTTTGTTTAAATAAAAGTCTAAACTAACTAACAGTTTTCTTAAGCTGTATTCTTATGCCGCATTAATTCTTCGCTTATATTCCTTTGCATAACATTCAATTAAATTGATAAAAATAACTTAATTTATTTTAGTACTTACTAATTTTTCTAATGATAATCTTTTAGCTTCCTTCTAATTTAATTAGAATTGACAAACTTAGCCTTAAGACTTATGATCAAGTATCGAAATTCTTTGAAACTATTATACCACCAAGTCCTATATTACTATCCATGGAAAATTGTATTTTTTTATAAAAATAAAGAAAATTTTAAATAGTTTTCTAAGCATCTTAAATGATAGAGCTATAATTTTTTTGTATTTGTTATATGCATAATCTATATTTATAATTTTCATGTTGAATTTTCATAAAAATTCAAAAAATCTTGTATTATGTTTTATCCTAATACAAGAGAAATGTATCATTAGGAAGTCATCAGCATCACTATTTGAAGGTAGTTATAACAGTAGCACTTGTGATCAGATATGATTAGGATGGGAATTTTTTATATGACACAATAATACGATACAAGTTATGCAAGTTTAAGTCAAACATAATTAGGTTCAAATCATAAATGAGTCAATTCACTTGACTTAATTAAATTTCGTATTAAATTCGAGTCAATTTACATAACTCGTCTTAGCCTGTTTAAATTATGCGGATTATTAATCAAGTTAACCTAACCTTTATGACCCATGTAATTTGTAGTAATAAATTATATAATATATAAGGTTATTAACTATTAATTTATATAGAATTAAACTTTTAAAAATCTAAGCTAAACTTGTTTAAAGAAATATACCCTTAAATGTTTAGTTTTAAAGTAAAACTTTAAAGATAAAAAATCTAAAAATGAAAAGTGAAAAAAAGAAAAGTTTAAAGTTTAAATTATTAATAAACTAAAATGAAAACTCCTAATTTTAAGAAGATTAAAATAAATAGCCTAAACTAACGTACTTGAGCATAAACATGCAAAAGAAAATAAGAATAGAAGTCATAGAGAGAAAGAAGAAAATCCTAAAGTCTAATGCAATAGCTTGTCTCTCACATCCCTTAGCAACAATGATGAAATAATAATGATGATGCGGCAATAACAGCAACACAACTCTTTCTCCACTCTAGTGAGTTTCCTTTCTCCAATTAAGTGATAAAATTCTTATTAAAATTTGATTGTGTGTATAGAATATGTTTTCAAACTTTATCAAATGAAAAACATTAAATAAACTAGTAGGAGAGATAAATGAGAAAAAATAAAGGAAGATTTTATTAACTTTTAATATTTTTTAAAATTGATTCTTGCTTAAATAAGATGAAAAGTTAGTTTTTTAATATTTAAAGTTTATTAAATAAATAAAAGTAAAAAATTAACATAAATAAGTTGATAAATAAATCGTATTACAACCTATATAAGCATATTATAATATTTCATATTAGGTGGATTAGGGTGTGTTGACTCATAAATAAATGTGTTGTGTTAACCCCTACAATTAAATGGGTTGTATTCAAGTTCAATGTAAATGAATTAAGACTATATCTTGACCTAATACAAATTTAATCTGCCAACTTGAATTACCGCACCTAAATAATGGTATTTTTTTTTGGGTAAAATCAATAAATATTGTTGCGTACGGGTTTTGGGCTCAAATATTGGAGCTAGGTCCATGATTCCAAGGGCCGAAACAAATTTGAACATAACTTAGGTCGAAGTACATGTCCCCATTTTTGGTCTTAAATCATGAAGATCTTGCGTACATTGCACAGGTTTTTGCTTCTAAGTTACACAGTTGACAGTACACCAGTGTCGTGAGTCTAAATTGGTGATCCGAAAGTAGTTAGCCTCAATACCCCCCTTTAAAAAATAAAAAAAAAACTTAAATGCACTTTTGATTCCCTAATATGCAAATTATTTGAGTTTGGTCCCTTAAATGTCAAAAATCGATTTTGGTCTTTCTAAAAGATAAATTAGTCGACTTTTGATTCATTCCGTTTAATTCAAACGGATCTGACGAAAGTCTATTGTGCCCATGGCATAGACAATAGAATTAAAATATTATATTATTTTATTACAAATAAAGTTTTTACAACTATTACGCTTTTATTGTTTTGTTTTAATCACTTAAAATGCTTTAAATTGAGAAAAAAGAGGACAAATTAAATATTTAAAATATAAAATTACATTAATTATGATTTCAATTAGATAGTAGTGTAAAATGTATTTTAAAAGATAAAATAAGATATCATGACATTTGATGGAAAAATCAAAGGATTTACTAATTATAAGTTTAAAATTCTTTTTTAATTAATCTTTATTTATTAAATTTTGAACCCTTAATTTTGTCATTAAGGGCAGTGGTATTTCATTTTATTTTCTGAAATACATCTTGCATTTAAAAAAAATCTCATTCAATTAAATTAATACTAATTTCAATTAAATATAATTTCTTATATACACTTCCTAAAAATCCAACTACTTCAACATTATAGCAATAAATTGTGCTACAATTAGTTTGTCTTCACTATTTAAGACATTTCAATGAAACAAACCTCCTTAAAATAGTATTATATTAATATAAATTTCAATTACAATATATCAAATAAAATACATATAAGAAGAGTTGAAGATAGAACAAGATACTTATTATTTTATTAATTATATTTAAAATATTGACTTTGAGAATATATTGAAAACTATAACTCTTTTACTTTATAGCAATAAATTGTGCTATAATTAGTTTGTCTTCACTATTTAAGACATTTCAATGAAACAAACCTCCTTAAAATAGTATTATATTAATATAAATTTCAATTACAATATATCAAATAAAATACATATAAGAAGAGTTAAAGATAGAACAAGATACTTATTATTTTATTAATTATATTTAAAACATTGACTTTGAGAATATATTGAAAACTATAACTCTTTTACTAAATATTATACGGATACATTTAAAATTATAAAAATATATTTAAAATTACATTTTAATTAATTTTATTATTTAAAATGTATAAATAAAATACTTATTTTAATTATAATTAATGATTTATTTCATGATATTAAATGTTGATATTAGTATCATTTTTAAAATTTAATTTATCTCTATTAGGTATTAATGAGATTGATATTTTTCTTCAAAGTAAAATCATTTTCATTAATTAAATTAATGTTTTATTTCTTAATTTTCTTATTTTTTTCTTAAACGAAATTCATCGTGTATCCATTTGTTGCAATGATAGGGCAGCGGTAGAAGAAGAGGAAGAAGAAAAAGGAGTTAAATCCTTTGCAACAAACAGATACAAGATGAATTTTCGTTTAAAAAATAATAAAATTAAGTAATAAAATATTAATTTTATTAATGAAAATAATTTTCCTTTAAAAAAGATATGTATCTTATTAATATTCAATAGAGATAAATTTACTTTTAAAAATGATACTAATATCAATATTTAGTATCATGAAATAAATTATTATTAATTATAAATAAAATAAATATTTTATTAGTACATATTAAATAATAAAATTAGCTTAAATATATCCTTAAATATTTACTAGAAAAGTTATAATTTTAAATATAATCTTAAAGTTAATATTTTAAATTTAGTTAATAAAATGACAAGTATCCTATTTTTTTTCAAATCTTCTTATATGTATTTTATTTGTTATATTGCTATTGAAATTTATAGTAATATAATAATATTTTTAGGGGGTTTATTTTTTATTGAAATGTCTTAAATGGTTAAGAAAAAATAATTACAGCACAATTTTTTGTTGTAACGTTGAAGTAGTTGAATTTTTAGGAAGTTCATGTAACAAACTATATTTTAATTGAAATTAGTATCAATCTAATTGAATTGAGTTCTTTTAAAGTGCAAGATGCATGCACTTTAGAGAATAAATTGAGATATCATTACCCTTGATAACAAAATTAAGGATTCAAAATTCAATAAATAAAAATTAATTAAAAAAAATTTTAAACATGTACTAACCAAATCTTTTGATTTTTTTTTTATCAAAGATCATAATATCTCACTTTACCTTTTAAAGTATATCTTGTATTACTATCTAATTGAAATTATAATTAAAAGCTCAAATATTTATAATGCATATATGTATTACTATCTAAAATAATAACCTCATTTGTTTTAGATCAACATATATTGTTGATAGAAATAAATTATATTATTTTAGAATTTCTAAAATACTATCTTTTAGAAATTTATTTAATATGTACTAATAAAATATTTATTACTATCTAATTGAATATATTATCAAATTTAATTATTCAATTATAATTTCAATTAGATAGTAATAATACATTTTGAAATTTATTATAAAATTCTCGCTCCTTATATAGTTACATATATGCTTGAAATAAAGAAAACAATTTCAGCCGGAAGAAATTATAATGTATTACAAATAATGCATATATGTGTTACTATCTAATTGAAAAATGTGACACTACAACAAAAAAGACTTTTAGCGGCGACATTTGTCGTCGCTAAAAAGTTCTCGGTCGTCGCAAAAAAAAAAGTCGTCGTTAAAAATATCGTCGGCGTAGGTTCGTGCCTGAAGAGGTCATTAGCGACGACAAGTTGTCGTCGGTAAAAGTTAGGCCTTTTGCGACGACCTTGTCATCGTAGAAAACAATTTCAAAATTCAAAAAAATTTGAAATTTAATTTTTAGCGGTGACAATTGTCGTCGCTATAAGTTAAAGTCGTCGCTGAAGATTCAGCTTTCAGCGACAACAATAGTCGTCGCTGAAGGTCTGGCTTTCAGCGACGACAATAGTCGTCGCTGAAGATCTAACTTTCAGCGACGATAATAGTCGTCGCAGTAGATCTAACTTTCAACGACGACAAAAAGTCGTCGCTGAAAGTCTTAGATTCAGCAACGACTTATAACCTATAGCGACGACAATTGTTGCCGCTAAAAGTTTTTTAAATTTTTTTTAAAAATTTTAAAATCAAATTGTCGTATATTTCAAATGATATATTCTTTATTTTAATTTACTTGACTCGTTTAATAAATTTTTTAAATTTAATTTAATATAAATTATACAATTATAATATATCAGTAGTATTATTAATAATGTCTAATAATTCGATCCAACATAAAAAATTACTACTCATAAAGCAATGGTAAAAATAATTTTTATATGAATAAACTAATATATATACATCATCTATGTAAATGTGCACATATAGAAAATATAAAGATACATAAACAAAATATACTATGGGGAAGTAGGGAGGTGCAAATATCACAGTGCACCGTGATCGTCGTTGTCGTCATCATCATCATCATCATCATCCTGACTACGAGGATGATAAAATGACGGTGGCGGTTGAGTGGTAGGTGCAGGCACAAATCTACTCGGCCCAGGCGGTGTAGCAGCAGCAAATGGAGGCGGCGGTAGGACGATACCCTGCTGTCTAAGGATCGAGCTCATCTCAGTAAGATAAGTCCCAAGCTGCTGCTGCATCTGCTGCTACTGCTGCATCATCTCCTGCTGCTGATCAAGTCGATGCTGCTGCTCCTGAATCAATCGCTGGCTCTGCTCAACCTGCTCCTGACTCTGGTGTAACTGCTCCTACAACTCACCGACCTGAGACACGGTCTGTAAGCTCGTCCCCGTGCTAGAAGTCCACATCGAACGATAAGTCTGACCAGCAAGTACATGCCCAACAGCCTTCCTGTACCCTCGAGAGTGCTAAGCACCTCATCGGCGATGGCAACCTCATCTAACTGTACAGGAGTCGTAGGCAAGCTAGTGGATGATACACTAGACTGTATATGCTGAGTCATGAGCTCAGTCATCCTTGCCTTAAATTATTAAAAAAAAGTAATAAGAAATCTATCTTAGAAGATATATTTGTAAAATTTTATTTAAAATATGAAATTCAAATAACTTACATATTGCCCCTGAGGGATCGGATGCACCCACTCCCCCGACCTGTATGTGTGTCGGTCCTTGAAGTTATCGGGCACTGACTGCAGCTCACCAGTATCTCTGTTTCTCTGTTCAATTTTTGTAACAGAAAAAAAGGATGAAGGGTAGTAATGCTATTTAACAAATGGATATATTTAAAAAAGATACAAAAAAATTAAATTACCTTATCAAAGCGATGTGCAGCAATAGACTTTGACCCATGCCGGTCATTCATGACCTTTTGTGCTCTATTATTTGTATTTCTTGCAGACAACTCCTGCAAATTAAGAGAAAAAGTTAAATTTTAATGTTCACAATTTACTAATTATGAAATACTGACATAATACCATAAAATATCATACTTACCCTGTACTCGTCACTATCAAAAAAGTCCAC
This sequence comes from Sindora glabra, assembly GCA_020226215.1. Classification (NCBI taxonomy): domain Eukaryota; kingdom Viridiplantae; phylum Streptophyta; class Magnoliopsida; order Fabales; family Fabaceae; genus Sindora; species Sindora glabra. Next base: position 62,174,792 of record CM035234.1, on the reverse strand, counting down.
ACACCTCTGCCATGTCTGCGGTGAGACAGATCGAGGCATACAACGTCGAGCTCGATCCAAGTCATACTCCTGGTATCGATCACCTTCATGCTCTAAGAAATACTTATTCAACCTGTACTTCCAATCTCTGTACAGGTCGGCAGCAGTCCGTATCAAACTAGAGAGTGCTCTATCCCGATCACCCTCGGAGATGCCCTGGAACTTGAAATGAGATTACATTAAAAGACATTTAATAAATTTATAAGTTATATATTTAGAAATTTCAATCTCAAAGACATTAATTCAAAAGGAAATGGATACTTACGCAAACCTCCTGCATAACTCTATCTCGAATCTCCTGAGGTACAACCCGCCATGACTTATAATATGGCGGCACGTGGGCGCGGATCATGCTGCCAGTATCACGAGGGAGATGACTGGCATTCTCACTAACCGCATGCCATGTACCAGTCGTATCAAACTATACAAGCACTGGTCTGCCTCCACCCCTGCCTATCTTCTCGTGCAGTCTTAGGGACCTATTCGGTCCCCTCTTCTTAGCAGGTGCTACTTCATTTAATAAAGAAAAATATTAACAAAATAAACATAATATTTAATCAAGCTTAGGTATGCACAATTAATAACAAATACCTGAGCCCTCACACTGAGATGGAATACGGGTGGGTCGCTCCAGTGGGTCGCCTCCAGCGTCACCTCCGTGGTATCGTGCCTTGACATCCGCCATAACTAAAATAATACACATCATATAAGTAATTAAAAAGAACTCAATGTCCAGTTGAAGGATGAAATGGTTCAATCTCTTACAATCACATTTATTATTTTAATAATCATGCTTACACAATTATGAGTTGTAGTTCGAATATGTTATTTTTCCCTAGTTAGAATCAGTGTCGATGAACCTAACAGACTGATGGTCATCAGATTCTCCTTCATTATCAGATTGTGTGGGCTCCTCATCCATATAATCATCAATTGTTTCGTCTTCAAGGCTCTCGTCATCATCGATGAAGGTGTCTTCTCCATGAGCACCAGGTCCAACATTCCTGTGTGTTGGAATGATTGAAGGATTATTTCTTTCATTACCTAGATGTACTAGATCGAAATCTCCTAGATCAACTATGAGGTTGAAGCTAGACGAGTTACTATCCTGCAGAAATAACAGGTCTTGTGCATTATCTCCATCACTGGGTAGATCCCATATATAGCGATGCACCATATTATGGACGACCCTCCAATTTGGTCCATTAAGGAGATCCTCAGTGTAAAACACTTGTTTTGCTTGAGTAGCAAGTATGTAAGGATCATCCTTGTATCATTGTCCATTGATGGAGATACTTGTGATATTCTTGTCAGTATAAAGTTTCTTCTTTGTAGGATCAGTGTCGTACTACTTGCATTTAAATAAAGTCACATTGTACTTATTTAAATAAGTCAACTCAATTATTTCTTCTAGTACACCATAAAACATGTTACCATCAATCCCCGGAACAGAAATGCCACTATTTTGCGTTTTATGCTTCTCATCCCGAGCTTTGGCTATAAAGCGTACTCCATTCACAATACACGCAGAGTATACCATGTTAGTGAAACTGGGACCGGATGCTAATGATAGTAACTCCTCGGTGGCCTCTGGGGAACCGTTCCTATGTAAATAGTACATCTACAAAAGTAACAATTATTCCAAGAATTAAATTAAAATATCAACAAGAGAAATGAACAATATTTAAGATATTCGTTCAATGGATTTGGGAAGAAAAAAATACTTACCTTCGAGTAAAACCACGAGGGGAAATTGGTTCTCTGTAAGTTATCAATATCTCCAGCACCACTTCGTTCGAGTTCTAATTGATGCTCACTATAGAACATAACAACCTTAGTCTATTATAATCACAAAAGGGAGAAGAACACAACTGAAGTTTAAGATACTCACTGGAGATATTTTTCAATCTCAGTACAATTATTCAAGATGTACTATACTGCAATATCCCGATCCTTCCTATCGAAATGAGAAATAATCTTCTTCCCAATCGGTCGACATTGGGACCGGAACACCGACAATGTCCTTCTTGTTTGACTAGGTGTTACATCTTGATTTCTATCAGAGCAGTTGAATCTAGTTTCCACTCCTTCCAAATACATGGAGAAAAACGTTAATGCCTCATCAACAATATATCCTTCTGCAATTGAACCCTACGGTCGAGCATGATTTCGAACGTAATCCTTTAACTTTTTTATATACCTCTCATATGGGTACATCCACCAAAAATGAATGGGTCCTCCTTCCAATGCTTTGTCTGACAGATGCATCACCAAGTGAACCATTATGTCAAAAAATGCTGGGGGGTATATCCTCTCAAGCTTGCACAAAATTATGATAATGTCTTGTTTAGCTTGCAGAATATCCTCCTTGTTGAGAGTTCTAGCACATATTTGACTAAAGAAATTGCATAACTCGACAAGTGGATATGATAATTCCTTTAGCAAAAAAGCTCGGACACCTGGTCCTAACAGTCTTTGCATAATAACATGACAATCATGTGATTTCAACCCCTTTAACTTCAGGTCACGATCTGTGACATTCTTACTAAAACTCCCAGCAAAGCCATCTGGAAATTTCACATTCTTTATATACTGGCAAAATCATTTTCGCTCTTCTTGGTTAAGCGTATATCCAGCATGTGGCTTGAAAAGTTGACCCCTCTGCTCATACAGATGCAAGTTAGGCCTTATCTTCATGTCTGCCAAATCTCGTCTTGCATTGTCTGTATCCTTTGTTTTGTGCTCAATCTCCAATAATGTACCCAAGATGCTATCACATACATTTTTCTCGACATGCATGACATCAATGTTATGCCTTAAGTTCATTGTTGGCCAATAAGGAAGATTAAAAAATATACTTCTCTTGCTCCAATTAAGTTTGTCAGCACCTCTCTTTCGCTTTACACCACCAAATTTAGCATGTTTTCCTGGAAGTCTCTGTGGCACTTTGGCCAACTGTTCCATGATAACATTATTGGTAGGAGGTCGAGGAAGGGGTCTCCTCTCTGACCTTCCATTGAATTCCTTCCTATTTCTCCATGTGTGACTTCTTGGAAGCCAACGACGATGACCAACGTAAGCTCTTTTTTCTCTAACTCAAATCGACAGAGTATCCGAATTACATGTAGGACATGCTTTGTATCCTTGCCCGCTCCACCTGGATAGGCTACTTCGAGCAGAAAAATCATTAATAGTCCAGAGCAATGCTGCCCGCACATTGAACACCGTATTTGTATTTGCATCTCGAGTTTCAACTCCTCTCTCCCAGAGATCCCTTAACTCTTCTACGATCGGCTGTAAGAACACATCGATATCTTTACCTGGCGATTGCGGCCCTGGGATTAATAGGGTCAACATGAAAAAAGATTAGTTCATGCATATCCATGGTGGCAAGTTGTAAGTAGTCGTAACCACTGGCCACATGCTATAAGATAAGTTCCTATCACCAAAAGGATTAAATCCATCTGCACTTAAACCCAACCTGACGTTTCGTGGGTCAGTGGAGAAATTAGGATACCTCTTATCGAACTCCTGCCAAGCTTTTCCATCCATGGGATGTCGTATAACCCCCTCTTCTTTTGATTTTCCAGTGTGATGCCATATCATGTTTTTTACAGTATGTCTCGATCGATACAGACGCTGTAGTCGAGGAGTTAAAGGAAAATATCGAACCACTTTTTGGGGCACCTTCTTTCCTTTTGTAGTTTTATTTACCCATCGACTCTCCCCACAAATTGGACAATTATCTTTAGACGCATGATCTTTCCAAAAAAGTGCACAATCATGTTTGCATACATGGATTGATTCATACCCTAACCCCAACTTGTTGAGCCATTTCCTTGCACCATAGTACGATTCAGGCAATTTATTATCGTTTGGAAGTGCCTCTTTTAATAATCGAAGAAGAGCATCAAATGACTTGTTTGTCCACTTATGTAGAACCTTCAAATGCATAAGTTTCACCAAGAAGTTCAATGCTGAAAATGCTGTGCAACCTGGATACAACTCTGTTTCTACTTGCTCGAACAGGTTATCACAGTTACTATATTTTGTTCCAATATCTTCGTCAGCCGCATTCTCACCCCTGTACTCGTTATTGTGAAAATCAACTTCAGTTGCCTCAGGGCCAATGAAATCATGTATAATATCTGCCAGCTCATCTCTATTGCTAGGAGATATCTCACTAGTTCCTCTAGAAGTCGAAACATCTGCTTCACCATGGTGTACCCAATTTATGTATAATGGATGAAATCCATTATCTATAATATGCGCCTCCATGTTAGTAATGTCTGGAATATTAAATTCACACACTTTTTGCATGGACATCTTACCATACCCCTTTCATCGGCAAAGTTTTTGGCTCTTTGAACAAATCTTATTGCGCCATTCCAATACTCATTCGACAATCGATTTGGTAGATGTATCTAACTTTTATCGACAGACATTGTATCACTGAACAGGAAGGAAATTGCTTTAGGTGAAATAAAGTATGTTGATTAATATTTGACAATCACCCTAAATGCACCGTATCACTCCAATTTTGAAGGGTAGGATCCTATCCCATTCGAGATATTTTTATAGTTATTATTTTTTCAATTTATCCACGCTCATCGATTGACTCGTGTAGAAAATTCGGCAGCATCTCCCTATGGTTCTCCAAGTGCCTAAACTATACACTTGTATAGTTTATACCCGGAGAACAGTTAGGATGCTAAGATATTTCCACAATATCAAACAAGAGCCCGATAAATTGTTAATAATAACTACATGATAATATCCCAAACTGTCCAACTTTTCAGGACAATTCAAAGGTTAACTGATGTTCAGAAAATAATCAACCCTTGAACGGGTCTAAGCTTAAATGTAAATGTAGTTCTAATTTAAATTATTGTAAAAATATATTTACAATAATTAAAATTTAACAATAATTTAAATTAACGATACAACAATTTATAAGTATCGTTGTTTAAGTGTCAGTACTGTTATTTATGTAACCTACTTTACTATATTGATGAGGTACATAATTCAGCTTCTTTATAAAGATGTCTATACTATGAATACGGACTTCCTAATTATAAATTTAAGTAAGTTTGGTTTTATAAGGTGTATATTATTTATAAGATGCACAATGTCAGCTTCTTTATTTAAGTAAATATAGTTTTATCCAAGAGGGGTGTGATTTTCAGGCGAACTTCCTAGTGTTTTAAAATTTTTTATTTTTATGAGATGTAAATATCATAACTTGAATTATTAGGGTTTCATTTTTATGTAGTCTCAAGTTTAATTGAATTTTCCTTAGTATGTGGGGTAAATAATAGAATTTGAAATGTTAAGTTTCAATCTCAATTAAAAAAGTAGACTATATTACTGAAATCTTTTACTAAACCTAAGATAGATTTATATATTTATTATAATTATCTATCTTACATTATTTCATTGAATCTAATAAGTTTGAAGTTTCCTAAATTGCATCACAAATTTTAGATTTTGTGAATGGACTTCCTAGTTGTAAATTTAAGTAAGTTTAGTTTTATAAGGTGTATATTATTTATGAGATGCACAATGTCAGCTTTTTTATTTAAGTAAATGTAATTTTATCCAAGAGGGGTGTGATTTTCATGCGAACTTCTTAGTATTTTGAAATTTTTTATTTTTATGAGATGTAAATATCATAATTTGAATTGTTAGGGTTTCATTTTTATGTAGTCTCTAGTTTAATTGAATTTTTCTTAGTATGTGGGGTAAATAATAGAATTTGAATTGTTAAGTTTCAATCTCAATTAAAAAATAGACTACATTATTGTAATCTCTTACTTTCTAAGATAGATTTATATATTTATTATAATTATCTATCTTAAATTATTTTATTGAATCTAATAAGTTTGAAGTTTCCTAAATTGCATCACAAATTTTAGATTTTGTGAATAAAATATCATAACTATTTTATCTTACATTAGTCTAAATGAATAGTCTACATATATATTGTATACTTCAAAATTATAAATTGAGGGATGCATAATAATAATCAAATTTATATTTATAAAATTAATGCTAACTTAAATATACATAAATAAATTTAAAATTTATAACATATAAAATTAAATAATACAAAATTTTGTATTAAATTAAACACACTATCAATTCTATTAATTCAAATTAAACATACTATCAATTCTATTAATTCATTGCAAATTATTTGAGTAAATTAAATATATTAGTACACAAAAAAAATTATAATTTTCTATTTACATGCCTCAATAGTAAAAATCTACTGATCAACTCTGAATACTCCCTGCAAACTAAGCCAAGTGCTAATAATAACTAACAAATTAAAAAATACAACATACAAAATTAATACATATTAACACATATAAAAAAATAAATATACTAAAATTAAAAAAAACTAAAATAGAGAGAAAGTTCATAAACTTACCTCAGGTCCAGAAACTTCAAACGCGCAAATGAGGGGGGAGGAGGCACGCCGCGAATAAATAGCCTCCGACTTTCAGCGACGATCGAGTTTTTTTCAGCGACGACAGCATTCACCGACGACAATGTCGTCGCTAAAGGCTTCCCTCGAATTTTGTACAAAGCTTTTAGCGATGACACTATCGTTGCTGAAAGTGGGAGGACTTTTAGCGACGACAAAGTCATCGCTGATGCATCAACCTTCAGCGAGGACATAGTTGTTGTTGAAAATCAGCACTTTCAACGATGACTTTGTTGTCGCTGATAGGTCAAATTTTTTGCCGTAAATTTTTAGGGCTTCAGCGACGAGTCGTCGTTGATGGTCTGCCCTTCAGCGACGACAGTATTGTTGCTGAAAGCCAATTTCTTCCCGCCGAAAGCCAGACTTTGCCGCTGAAATTTTTTTAGGCTTTTAGCGACGACTTTTGTCGTCGCTAAAAGCCTAAATCTTCCCGCCCACATTCCCGTTTCCCTCTAAAAATTTTTTCCTTTTTTACCGATGACTTTGTCGTTGGAAATACTTTTAGCGACGACCGAAATTTTGTTGCTGCTAAAAGTGTCGTCGTTATTGCTGCTTTTTGTTGTAGTGTGATAGGCATAATGGACATCCATTAAGCTCGTTTGAAATTTAACAGAATGCATCAAAAGTGGACTGATTTAATTTTTAGAAAGACCAAAATTGATTTTTTATTTTTAGGGTAAACTTGAATAATTTGTATATTAGGAGGACCAAATGTGTATTTAAATCTAAAAATAGAGTATCGATGCAATTTCTCACAACTTTTTTATATAATCTTGCAATTTTTTTAATAAAACCTTGTAATTTATTTTATAAGACACTTGTATATTTTTGTATTACAAGTATAACTGTTTAGATTGAAAAATTTTATGAAAAAAATATAAATTTTAATAAAAAAATTGTAAAATTTATTTCTTTAATGTTTAATGTTTCACTTATATAAATGAATCATATGTAACATAGCTAACAACAGATCTCAACTTTAAAAGCTTAAGCCTATTAATGACCAAGACAATAAACTTCATCATGGAATAGATGTATTAATGCACATGAAGTACTACATCCTGTTGAGAAAAACTTATAATTTAATATATCTCCCAGATCAGATCATATCATATATCATAACATGATTCAATGAGCAATGATCCAGACAAGCTTTCTAGAAAATTAGATAGAAGAGAAAATAAAGATTAGATCAAATACCAGACTCAAGGACATCCATTATCTGAATGATATCTACCCAGTTAATTTTCAGACAAATCAATTCGTATTTTCTATCCAATACCTTTAATCTCTCAGAATTCACCTGAAACAATTACAAACAACAAAGATGGTGATAGGAATTGCTCCCTCTATAAAACCCTCATGCTCTTCTGTCTGGAAGAGAGAACCTTTAATTTTGGAAACTAATGGAATGATAAAAGATTGCGTACTAGGGTTAGAGAGGTTAAAGGTATCCTATAACTAGATTATGATTTCTATCCATTATAATATCCATACCTATAAAACCAGATACATTCTATCCATTATAGAATCCATACCTATAAAACCAAGTTAGGCCTAAGTACCAAATACCTCAATTATTTTTATGTCACTTATTGGTCTTGAAAATATTGACATCAATAACTTTAATTTAAATCAAACTATGAGAGTTCCAGATTAATAAAAAAATTCCAACACATCCTTGTCCACATTGTTGCCAACATTCTGCTATACGGTACCTCAAAAAAGATGGCACTTGGAAGCAAGTTGCTCAATACTTCACTGCATTAGAGCAAAAGGAACTGCATATAATGAATTTATTAAATGTGCTTCATTCATATACCATATATATATATATATATATATATATATATATATATATATATATATATATATATATATATATATATATATAAGTAAGAAAAGATGGATCAACCAAGCCAGTAATTGTCCCAATTGAGTTGGTAATTTAAATGTCAAAAAAATTGTTTCCATTTGACTTATGGTCATAAGAACTCTGTGGGACAAAATATGAGTTAACTTATAGAAAGCAATAAGCAACGGCTACAGACTATGCTCATCAAACATGAGTTCAGCAACCAAACTTCATCACAATTCTAAAAATGCAGATCCTCTGAATGCACTATTTAATTATAGGAAGGGCTCTCATTCCTTCGCCCGAATAGAAAATCAAAATTTAAATCAAAGCAAAGCTGCATATTTATCTGAAATCTCCATTGTTTTCGACAATAAAAAATTAGTATAATTATGCTATCCGAAGCTAAGAGAGAGAGAAACAGTAGATGAACCTATTGAAACGACATGGAACAAAATGAGTGGTCCATGAGGGCAAGGCTGAGAGGGATAGCTGAAACGCTCCCGCAGTGGTGGTGGTGGTTGAGCCCACTGAATATCCGCCATCGAAGGTAAAGGCAAGCCAGCGGGGAGAGGCGACCGTGAATCTAGTGAAGTGACATTCCTGTGGCTGCCACCATTTCTCTAGAATTAGAATAGGGTGACTGTGAAAAAATAGGATAACTAGTCCATCAGTCGGTGGCTTCCGGTTTTCAGGATTGTTGCCAACCGAACAATGGCTAACATGCAGAAAACTAAGTCATCCGTTTTTAATTGGCACAATTTCTATAATCAATATAAACCAATTATTTAAATTTTACAAGAAATTAGGTGGGTTAAGTCAGTTTGGCCTTATTTAAGTTTTCTATATATTTCATACCAATATACCATTAGAAAGATATAATGTAAATTTTATACTAGAAGCAGTAAAGCAAATCTGAATATATGTGATAAATAACATTCTTACATTACATAAAGAGACAAAGCAGCCTATTACCGTCATATATGACCATAAACTTAATTTGTTAAAGACTCTTACAATCATATGTGACTGTAACATTGCAGTTTACTGGTAAACACAACAAAATAGCATGCTACACGGCCTTAAAATTCAGGCAACTAGACAGTCCAGACATACTTACAAAAATGAATCAAGACCCCTTCTATAAGGATCATCATGCTATCTATCCCCTATATACAATTGCCAATATTATGTGTGCATTTACAAAAAGAAATTCACTGCCTACTATACTACACTAGCAAGGCAGCAACAAAATCAAGCAACACTAGCAAGGCAGCAACAAAATGAAACAATAGCAAGGCAGTAACAAAATGAAGCAACACTAACAAGGCAGCAACAAAATGAAGCAAAGCAAAAAGTTTTATACCTTCAAGTTCCTAAATCCAGCTTCTTCAGTAACGTTCAAGGAAAACAATACTAACATTCTTTCTAAAGACATCAAAAGGCAACATAACCACTAAGATCAAGATCCATTGGTTGTTGATGATGTAGGTTTTCATCATTAACTCCATCATTTGCAGAACCACCAACACAAGCCCCAGACACACTTGCATGATCTAAAATAATCACAAATAGGAATTGCATTACTTTAAAAAAGTAGAAAAATAATTATAGAAACAAATAACACTTATAAAGGTATAAGCTAAGTAAAATATCTAAATTAAAGGAAAAACAGACTAGCAACACTACCAAAAGGTCCAACACCACTAGGAAGATTTGGAAACAAAAAGAAAGCAAGTATATCATATTATTATGGAACATAAACACATTTCAATTATGTAATAAAGTTTTATATAACAGAAGGATTCGTTTATATTACTCTAGTCTCAGTCTGGTCCTCTATTCATTTTTTCCCTATATTTTGATCTTCTGTCCCTATAGATTTTTTCCCCCTAAGAATTCATTTTTTTTAAATTTACCATGACTAAACCTGTAAACCATATGCATAATAGTAGTCACAAATTTTTTTGTCCATATATTCACTTTTATAAAATTATCTTACCTAGTTTTGTTTCCTAACAAAGTATATGTTCGGACTAATATCTATGCTGTTTTCAGTTTTAACTATCTGATAGAAATTTAAGCTATTGAAAGAAGATACAAGAACAATTTTATTATAACTCTTAACTTATCTCCATGTAATATTTATTGAGCATGAAATATGGATATAGCACAATTCACCGTATTTTCTGTTGATTTATACAATAGAAGAATAGTTTCTTTTAAATCTATAAAGCAAAGTATATAAAAATGACAATTATCTTTTTGTTAGTTTAATTTTTAGATTATAGTGAAAAGTAAAAAAATAGGTTATCTTCAGAAATTTTGAAGCCTCAAACTAAACCCTAAATAGATACCTCAAATTGCAATCAAAATAAAATCACTAACAAACTTTCACATGCAAAACAAGAACAAATCAATCAACAAACGCTAAAAAAAATTATAAATATACAGTTAATCAAGCGAGATATAAGATAAAAAAAATTGCTTACCAAAACTTAACAGTCCACCTTTGCCTTTTTTGAGCAGATAACAATAAACACACGAAAATAACTTCCAAATCCAAAGAGTTTAGAAATACTAGGAGACAAGTGAAGATTGAAAAGGGAAATCTAGTCTCTGGACTAGAGGAGATGAAGCGAACGCGGTGTTGAGAAGAAAGAAAAATTAACTTTCATGTGATAAGAATGAAGATATAGTAACCCATCTATTGAGGTGGCTGAGATAGTATAGAGAGAGACATTGTAGGGCACCAGAAATTGAAGAATCGATGATGGGAGTGGGTAGGTGAGGGTGAGGGTGAGGGATGCTTTGATCTGAGGGACTGAATCGGTGAGATAGTGAGAGTGAGTGGGTGAGCCGGCGAGGACAGGGATGTAGTTGCAGCAGTTCTAGAGTCTTCTCATCTGTCGCAGTCTGAGTCAGGGATATTTTTGTCCCTTTGTTGCTACGATGCCGTTTGAGGGTGCTTCCCAACCTTCTCTGCACTGCACAGTTTGCACTCCACTTTCCTTTGTAATTGGGCCGGTCGGTAACGAATTTTGTCGGATTATAAAGCTTGCATTCGATTAACTCGTCAAAACTCAAGTTATTTCATCAGCTTTTTCGTTTTAGATTAATTGAAAGCTTACAACTAGCCTAAATCACCCATTTCACTATCGGGTCGGTTAAAGAAAAAATGGACAACCCTTAACACAACATCACAGTTGGTGCGTTATTGACCATAGATATAACAATAGCCCAACTGAATAATTTGGATAGTCAATTTCAAAAGAATTTTAAAAAATAAATTCAATTTATAAAATCTTACTAAATATATAAAAGTCAGTTCAAATTTATATGTAAAAAATATTTGATAAACTAATTTAGGGCTCGAATTGCTATCCAAATGCATGAGCTTTTACATATCATGGATTCAACACTAATTAATAAATAATATTTAAAATTAAGTTAAAATAATATAAATAAAATACTACTAGTCATCCATTTATGCTACAAGAAATTTGTGGTCGATGATAAAATTGTCACTCTACAAGATAATAGCTTATGTAACATAAGATGGATCCAAAAAATAAATAAATAAGGCTTTGCAGCTAATTAGAAGTGTTTGATATAGATTTTAAGATGTCACATTGAGTTGTCTGTTTAAGGAATTGATTTAAAATTGGTATAGTTTTATTTGATATAAAATTAGGATTAGTATGAAAAATAATAATAATAGTTTGATAGGTGAAAAATTGAAACTAATTAGTCTGACCTATTAAGAGATTGAAAAAGTTAAATATTAAAATGTTAAGCTAAGTTTATTAACCTAGTGTTGTCATCACCCATTTTCAAGTATGATGTGACTAGCATGAAGACATCTCATGGATTTCTTATCAATCCTTATCTTTTCTTTTTTCCAAAATTGTTGCTATTTTTATAAAACATAAAACTCTAGATGACATCTAACTAGAATTTTTTTTCTATATATTACTTTTGAAAACTTTAATATCATATAAATGATCATGTAGAAATAAGAAGGTATACTACTGAAATTTTAGAACCATAGTTGAAAATCATATAGGCAACTATATTTTGTAAAAAGTTTCTATAAAACATTGTAATGGGTAAAAACTTCACAAGGATACTATTTCACAAAAAACTCATAAGTTTTTATCTTCCTAAAGAAGATTAATTTGACAATACAATTATTTTTAAAGTTAAAGGTAAAAAATCTTGTCCTTAAAGAGTTGATCGTAAGACTAATAAAGATCTATTCTGAAAATAGGTGATAAAACTTTATTTTGGTATTGAATAAAAATCATTATTATGAAGTTTCTGCTTCTTTTTTGAGAAAAACAATGAGTTAGGATCACCTAAAGGAAAATCTTACTATTTTTTGAAATCTTCAAGATAGATAATTTTGATGAAATGGATGAAAGATATATTTATAATAAAACTGAAGAGGAAAAGAGATGATTAACTTCTCTAAAAATGAAGTATTACTATAAAATAAATACAATAGAATAGGATTAGGTTAGTAAAAATTAAGATATCTAAAAATGATTATTTGAAATCAAATTACTATTTTTTAGTGGAGTCATGATTTATAGAAAATTACTCCTCCAATAATTTTCTTTTGAAAGATACTACTAAAAGAATTAGCAATCTTTAAGGAAGGATTTTATAAGGACAATCTAAAGAAGTTCTATTAAAATTTGAAGTTTTCAAATAAAATGCTTTCTTTAGGTCTTATGGTACATATAAAAATGTTTTTATTGTTCATAAAAATATAATAGTATCAAAATTTTAAAATATAAACTTAGATGAAATAATCAGTAGGAGAAACTTATGTAGGACTAAAACTCTAAATATGATAGAAATGGATATGCAAATATCTAAACTAGAATGCTTAGATAGTATGGCCTTATATCCTATTACAATCCAAGTTCATAAAGTATTAGGCTTGATTATGAGCCTTAAATAATCATACATAACCAATAGTCAAATAGTAGAAAATAGAGATAGTAACAATATATGATCTAACTTACGACTGATCATGATTGTGAAAACTCTTATTAGAGGCATAGTGGTCTTAGTAAAGAGGATGTGGTGGATCTTATGGTGGTGTAGGAGTAGCCATAAGTGGTTAATCATGAATAAGTTGTTAAATAAAGTACATAGATACTTTAAAGAAAGAATATGTATTCTTTATGGATCCTTAAATAATTATATCATGTAGACCTATGGGAATTATATTCATGTGATGCAAATATGCAAGCTAAGCCTATTATCATTAATTATTATAATAAAATAAAACTTTAAATGATATATACCAAAAAGATTGAAATATGATCTCCATTAGCAATCAGTAAATACAATAGGAGCATCCATCAGGTCAGTAGGGATGAAAATATCAATCAACAAGTAATGAGTATAAATACTTAGTGAATAACTACTTAATGATGGATTTTAACAAAAAAAAACATATATATAGAAATACATAATAAGAAGAATGAAATTCTTACCAACATATCTTAATATTAAATAAATTAATAGATGTGTGTGTATATGTGTATATATATATTTGCCTATTGTGATATAAATGGTATGAGGTATACAAGTTACCTTTTTATTACTCTCACCATCCTTATCCCACTCATTAATATAAAAAGGGTGTCAAGCCATAACTACCCTCATTCATTTTAAGATAATATATGTCTTTTTGGGTAATTATAATAAAAATAGTGTCACAGACTTCTAACATTATTTATTTATCATACTAGCCATCATAGGCTTCTATTCCATGGTATGATCAACATATCATCTCTACCATAATCATCATTTAAATAGTCTTAAATAAAATTTAAGATCATGTGGGCTTATCATATTAAATTTTCAATTTCATGTTTATAATTTCTCAAAATTTCATTTATACAGTCTAATAATTTTCACAATTTACTCTATACTTGTAGGGTCCTTTTTCCTTTTAAAAAGTTAAAACTTTCGAGAAAAAAAGTGCTCATGGTCCATAGCAGAACTATAAGCCTTTCTTTGTTTCACTACATCCTAAAAATTATCTCCTTTACTTATATAGCAAACTACAAGTAAGCCCTTAAGCACATGTAAACAAAATTTTCCCGAAAATTTAATAGATACTTTTGAATATAAAGGTAGTACTAGGAGCATCCTTATGCTTCTCCACCACTTTTTGATTCAAAAGATTAGAAACTTGTAGATTCCTTATTTCTCATTATATATATATATATATTTAAAAAGTATGGCTCACAATTTTGTTGAACACCTTTAATTGTCCTTTCTTTGAAAAATTAGAAGGTGACTTATTGGAACTATGAACTACCCTTTCTTTTTATTATTTTTTTTAAAAATTTCCTTTTTTAATTATAAACAACATATGCATATATGTGTGTATATATATTATAGTAACACCATTTACATAAAAAGAAAACAATACATATTTCAAATATACACATTTTTTAATAAAAGCCTAAAAAAGGAAAAATATCCATTTATACAATTTTTGCACAAATCTTTAAGAGCATATAAAATATCAAAAATCATATTATTTTTATTTAAATATCTTAATCATCAAGTTTATCAATGTTATTGGGGCATTAGTAAGGCCAAAGGACATGACTAAAAACTCGTAATGTCCATATTGACTCCTAAAAGTTGTCTTAAGGATGTCTTCCTTTCAGACTTTCAACTAGTGGTATCGTGATTTCAAATCAATCTTGGAGAAATACCCCACCTTTTGTAGTTTGTTGGATAATTTATCAATCCTAGGTAGGGGTGTTTATTCTTCAAAGTAACCTTATTTAGCATCTTGGAATCGATGCATTGATGCATTACCTTTCCTTTTTCATAAAAAGTAATAAGGCTCTTTAGGGTAAGGTGATAGAGTGAATGAATCCTTTATCAAATCTAATAGTTCTTGCGGCTACACCTTTAATTCTTGTAATTTTGCATATGCCATTTAATATTGTGGTACTAAGATTGGCTTTGTTTTAAGATGCACTTTTATGTTAAATGCAAAATTTCAATTTGGAGGCATCCTAAGTGGTTCCTTTAAAGACACTTTATGAAATTCCTTAAGCACCAATACATTGTCAAAGGCCTTTGAAGATTCCTAAAGTGTAGTGATTACTACCTAGGCTTGGAACCCTTGTGAATGCACCTTTTGTCTCATAAGGCCAAAATGAAATTCATCTCTCTAGGCATTCGTTGTTCTTGGAAGTTTACTATAGTAAAATCTTCATCTTTTAATTTTATGGTTTTTTTTCCATATAATTCATGTGTGTATGGTAAACTATCAACCAATCTATTCCTAAAATAATACATCATTTTCTTATCTTAAACATTATTAGGTTAGTAGGCAACAAAATTCTATTAATTTTGATGGGATGGGTTACTTTCCTTTAAATGACTAGGGCATTTATTCCAATTAGGGGTGATAACTTCCAGTGGTTTCTCTAAGGTTTCCATTTGTAACTCAATTAAATCACGCATTTTTTAAGAAATAAATAAATATATTACACTAGAATCAAACAAAGCTTTCATAAGATAAGTGGCTACATAAACTATACTTGTAACCATGGTAGTGTTAACTTGTGCCTTCTTTTTTTGTAATGTCAATATCCTTATTAGTGTGCTAGCTACACCTTTTCCTTCATTTCCATACTTATTTTTGTTATTTCCTTCTCTAAAAGATTATACAAAGGTTATAGTGTGAGCTTTAAGGGTTTTACCTTATCACCTAACCCTAGTCATTACAGGTATTCATTATCCAATTTTCATCAACCTAACTTACCTTTCTTATTTAACATTATAACACTTGTAGCTTATTATGAAGATAGATCATGCAATAAAAGAAAAATGTAGAATTTTATGCATGATTTTAAAGTCAAATATAAAAGAAGTTAGGCCTGCTTATAACTTAAGCCAATTGAGGATAAGCCAATTTAACTAAACTTAATAGAAATAAGTTTTTAATCCTCTACCTTTAATTTATACAAGAGTAGGCCCTAAAACAATTGTATGTGCTAAAATATCTCATGTTGCCTAACTTTACTAAAGGATCCTTTAAAAACTCAACTTTGATGTGGTGGTGGAGGTAAGTCAACTTAAGAGTTTACAAAATAAAATGCAAAAAGGTCAGTTTGGAGTTTAGTGAGTAAATATCCTAGGATAATATAATGTAATTGATAATTACAAACTTACTAACCAAATTTCCCCTCTTGTGCCTAATACTTAGTTTATACATTTAACAACATAATTCTAATTTGTACCATCATATTCATACATAATTGGACATATTTATCTATGTCAATATCCAATCTATTTATATACTCATGCCACAACATTATTATATAATGCATAAACAATAAAACAATGAAAGCATTTAAATTCCTTATGATTCCTGTGTCCACTTTATCTTTTCATAAATGATTACTAGATTTGTTCACATATTACTTCACCTAGATCATATATCTCATAATTTTAATACCATTGATCTTATTTGTACGTTATACTTCATAGTACAATATCATCCATGCTTTTTTGCATGACTACGCAACTTAATTCATTCTATTAACAACATAATAATTTTATTGAATCTTTTTCAATACCTTATAAATGATATTAGTATCATGTCATAAAGTGCATGAAATAAGGGACTAATGGTTATTCGTCAAAGGTCCTATAGTTAATCATTGGTTACAGGTGAAGAGTCTACTGGGTGGGCTAAGGTTGATTATTAAGGGTCTAGTAATTGACTACTAGCTACTAGATATAGAATGCCTAAAGTTCAAAACCAATGGTTGATTACTGGGACCAATGGTTGATTGTTAAGGGTCCCATAGTTGATCATGGTTACAGGTGAAGAGTTTACTTAGTGAGCTAACAGTCTATTATTAAGAGTCTAGCAATTAACTACTAGTTACTAGATATAGAATGCCTAAAATTCTAAACTAATGGTTGATTATTAGGTCTCAGTGGTTAACCATTTGCTTAAGATTCTATAGAATCCCTAGCTCAATTTTATTATTTATTCATCATAAATATGCATTCAATGCATTTAATTTACTACTAAATCATACCTTAAGAAAAATGTTTATATAAGACACTTTATATAGGATAATTCCATCACCTAATAAATTAAATATCATAAACCAATACAAATTTATACATTTTGGCCATAACTAAGAAAACCTAACACATATGTTAAATCAATCAAAACCTCTAGATTCTTTCAAAGCTAGAATGTTTACTTACTTGGTATGGAGAAGGTTCTTAAAGGTGGATTCAATGTTTTTTTTATCCATAATCACATAAAAATTAGGAATTTCTTAAGTTAGGGTTCAATTTTCCCATTTGAACTAAAATATCCAACTCCTTACCAAAGCCTAGGAAGGAATGAAAGGAGATCCAATAAGAAGGAAGAATTTACCTTGGCTAAGTGAAAGTTTCGAAGAAAATTAATATTTCCTTGCCTTGATTAGAAGAAAGAAAGAGAAGGAAGTAGATGAGGTTGATAAAGAGTTGAGAGAGTGAAGGTTGAATAAGTGTTTTAATGGAAATAAAGAATGAAAGGTTAATTTAAGGCTAAAAATAAGGAGAAATGCAAGGGCATTTTTAGAAAATCTCTTCCATACTTACATACCCTTAATAACTTGAAACTTTTATCCTATGTTTGGCATATTTTAAAACAAGATTTTATTTTATTTCCAAATGAATTATTTTTTAAAGTGGTGTTTGATTTTAATTAAAAAGGGATTTCATTTTATTTACAATTCTAATTTTAATTATATTTGTACCATTATGTAATCCATTAAATTGAGCAAGGACTTTACTAGAATTCATTTCATTTAATTTAAAACATATTTCATATAAAATTTTACCCTTTTTTTAACTTTTTTTTTACCATAATACCATTTGTATCTTCTTTTTAATTGAATTTCATGAATTTTTCAATACATTCTAAACAAAAGAATTCATTCGTAATTGAATTAAAATCATTATTTTTTTACAAAATTTTCAAACAATAGAATTTATTTGTAAATGAATTGAAATCATTTATATTGATATGAAATGAAATCAATTCTATAAAATTTTGATGGTAAAGGAACACCTAATTTTTTTAATTTTATTAACATCCTCATCTATTTCCCACATAGTTAACTTATCAATTTCCTATACTTATGCCTTTTTAATTATAGTCATTGAAATTATTTTAATATTTTCCTTTAATAAATAGAATCTGAAAAATTCTAAAATTCTAAAATTCTAAAAAAGGTGTAAAATACTAGATTAAAATGGATATAGGGGGAATTTTGGGCTATATGCCTTGATTGCCCACGGTGAAAGCATGTTCCTAGGTTTGTGTTGCATCTATCCAAGTGTTATCTCTTACATACATTGAATGTAGAAGCTATTGAGAATCTTACACTATGATCTTCAATCATCCTTGAATTACTTAGGTTTCCATTTCTTTATTTGTATAGCAGCCTAGGTCCTTACCAAAAGTGATGACTAATGAGTGTATTCTTTGTTTAAGTTAAGTTCCTTGTTAGGAACAAGAGTTATTTCCTTGCATCTTTATCATTTTTTCTTGTCTCATGTATTCATTCAAGTCTTTCTTGCAAACACAGCCTAAATTGAAATGTGCGATCCACCACTTGTTGATATATGTTGGTTTCTTTCAAGTGTATCCTATTGAATAGAAAATATCAAAGTTTTCTCATAGAGCATTGCACTTTAACCTTCTCTATAGGGATAAGGTACTTAACATGCCAAGATAACCTAGTGAATTAAGCATCACACTCAACAACTATTCTTATTCCTACTTCAATTATTCAAACTCCTAAGCTTGACCTTTTTAAACACCTAGTAGAAGAAATTATCCACAAAGTAGCTTCTAAAGTTTCTCCATATGAGTGGAGGTGCTATAAGATCATGTTGTTCCACTTGATTTTGGAACCAATAATGCCCTAAGTCATAATGCACTAAGTTATCTAGTTGATACCTTACTAATTCTATCATTGGGGTTTTAAGATAATGTAACATATGCTCAAATCATTTAGGGATCAATTGTGTAATCAATTCCATTATAGCAAAGAATTTTAACTTTAAGAACTTATGAATAATGCAAAGCATTATCTATAGTCTTGTAGTGGAAAGAAAGGCTCTTAATTCCTTTAATTTTAGGGTTGTTCTTAAGTTAAGGCCATAATTTTTCATTTTAGTACTTTTTGTAGGTTTTCTTAATACATTATTAGGAGAAATCTTCAACAAAATGGTAGTAGTTATCTAGCCATGTTGAGAAAAACTTTAAATTTCAAATAGTGGTGAGTTGTGACCATTATTTCACCACTTCATCCTTATATTGTTTACCCATATTTTTTTCTTAAGAAATGATATACCTTAGGAAGTTTACTTATATTTGACCTCTAAATCCCGCAAGTGCACGATTTAAGTCGAGTTATAGTATAAAAGATTATCGTTCTCCATAGGGATTGTAGGTTGAGTACTAACTAATCTCAAGTAAAATTATCTAGGCAGATCAATTAATAGTGTGAATCAAGAATAAGTTGTAAAAACAGAGCTTAGTTATCAAAATAAGGTCTGATTCAATGGAATAAAAGCGTACTTAGCTTAAGGATCCCTTGTACACTTTATTATGGAATGAATTTACTTCTCTAACTTGGTTTACTGTTAATTATGATTGCTGGATTCCCAAAATTAAGCTATACCTCATTGCAAGGCTACTAGCTACTAACCAGAGATTAAGTGCCCAGAATTACTCTAGTAATCACTCATCTAGGTTGCATTAACTGGCTAAGAACCCATTCTTGGACATTTCATCCTGTGCAAAAGAATACAATCAGCTTAATTCCTAAGTCTAATTGATATTCCCAATGACCATGCAAGATCCGATTAATTAATTGGTCATTTCAACCTAAAATCAACTAATCCATAACACAAATCCAATATTCCGGATATATTGGCTTGTTCCAGACAAAACAGCAAGATCAAATCATAATTCAACAGTAAATCAAGCTAGATTATATAAAATTCAGTTCCATAACTCCATGAACAAGTTCACCTAAGCTAAGCACAAAGGTTTAGTGTGAAAACATTACAAGATCAGAGGAAAACAAGAAAACAGAGAAGGAAGTCAAACAGTCCATGAAGATCTACAAATTTCTTGCTTGATTCTTCAATTTCTTGCTTGAATCCATGCTAGATGATGCCTTTGGTGAGTATAGGTCTCTCCTAGGGCTTCTCCCAGCAGCTCTCCTTGTTAATTCTCAGTTTCTCCTCTCCCTCTCGCAAGATTTCGTGCAAAACTTATATTTTTGATGTACACGGGGTTCAACACGGCCCGTGTTGTACCCCGTGTTTCTCAGCGAAAGTTTGAGCAGCAAGAAACACGTTGTGTGACACGCCCCGTGTTCTCCGATGAATTGTCAAGCAGTAATGTACACGGGGTAGTACACGGCCCATGTTCTACCCTGTGTTCTTCAACGAAGTCTGATCAGCATATTACACAGGGTGTGACACCACCCGTGTTCTTCAGAAATGAATGGCAGAAAGATACACGGGGTGTAACACGGCCCGTGTTCACTCCCGTGTTCTTCTCTGGATGACTCAGTGAAGTCTCGAACCAGTCCAGAACGAAACACGACCATGAACACGGGGTTCAACATGGCCCGTGTTCTTTGCTGAGTGAACAATCTTGCTTCAATGCTTTATGATTTGAATGGTTTTGCCTCTGGATTCTTTTCTAATGCTCATATGTGTCATTTCATGACCTGAAAACAAAATATAGAGCATCTAAGTGTCCTTTTCAATCAATTTGCACAAAATACTAAGTAAATAAGTGGATGAAACACATAGAATTTAGGTGTATTTGTGCACTTATCAATTTCCCCACACTTGAATCTTGCTCGTCCTCGAGTAAGGAAGTAAAAGAACAAGAAAATCTACTCCAATTTTATTCACTTCTTTTTCTTATTTCCTTTTTTTTTTTTAAATCAGGCAATCATTCAACAAATCAAATGTTAGGATCAAGTCATGCCAAGCAACTAAATGAAAATAAAGCAACTAAACAAGTCAATTCTCAGCATAGAAGCAAAAGAGAATAGCCTCACAGGTAAAGTGTTTACTCTCATTCTCAAAACAAGGCCTGTGTATACTCTCAAGTCAATCAACTCATGACTTAATGCTACCATATGCTTGCACAAACTCTAATCTCCACTACTATAATGTAAAATGCATGCAAATCAGAAGGCTTTATTAGGGAAAAAGGGTGAGGATAGTGGGAAGGAACAAAAAAGGGTCAAAAGTGATAGAACCATGAGTTTGAAGGAAAAAGACACATTGGTAATGAATTTGACCATTGTCAAGTTCCATTACTCAGCTTGATAGCTTGCTTCCACCCTTACTTCAACCTCTATTCTTCTCCTTTTGGTTTTCATTATTTCATTCATCATCATTTTTTTTTATACAAATAAAACAACAAACTCAACAAATTTTTTTATTCATTCATAACAAGCTTTTCTTCCTTTTCTTCTTCCCAGATTATTTAATTGACACCATTTTTTTTATAGTGATTTGTTACCTTCTTCTCATTTTTTTATTTGTTTGATTGTTTCTTTTTCTTTTTCTTCTTCTTTTTTTTATTTAACAACCAAAGTTATACATCAACTTATCCAACTAGCAACACTAAGTAAGGACCTCAAAAATAGCTAAACTTATAAAATATGTCTAAGTCCCTTCAAACTCTAAGGTTCAAGTTCACTTAGGTAGTGGCTTTGGATGAACAAGGTATGGCTAGGCTAGAAATGAGGGTCCAAGGCTCAAAGTGGCTAACTAGGGAAAAAGTTTTAGGGAAAATTAAAGAAAAGGATTCCAAATAGGCCAAACAAATAAAAAGAAGGGTAAAGAAACATGGCCTCATCATATTTAACATGCAAAATACATAAAATGTAGCCTCAAAAAGAGAAAATGCAAGTTCTAGAGCACAAAGACAAGAGTGATGACATAATCTCTCAAGAAGAAAAATGAGCTTTAATTTGTAATGAGAAAATAGCTCAAAAGGCTCAAATCTCACAAGGGTCAATTATGCTAATTGCTCTTAGCTTCAAGCTTTAAATTTTCCTTATCAAATTGCCAAATATTCATTAAAGAAACAAGGCATGAATCAATCACTTTATTCAATGAATTGCCTTAAAATTTTTTATTTTCATCATTTCATTCATTTTTTTATTTATATATATCATTGAAATTGGAGCAAATTTCAGTACTCTAAATCATTCAAGCAAGTTCAAGTGCAAAGCATTGCAAACACAGCTCCCCCACACTTAAAAGTGGACATTGTCCTCAATGTTCAAAACAATAAATGGGAAAAGAGACAGAAAACAGTTGGGGAACTGAAACTTCCCTGACATGCGGATTATGGCTGTCCAGTAAATCGCAGGGAGATCCAGAAGGAGAGACGAGGAAGGAGAGAGAGAGAGAACCAGTAATCTAAAAGAAAGAAAATATAATACTGGAAAAGAAATGCGGTTAGGTATTAGAGATATTAACATCAAAAGTGCATGGTTAATATATGTACATACCAGATAAATGAGGATAGATATGAAGAATGAGTAAAAAGAAAAACAGAATAGCTAAATAAAAAGTGTAGTAATCAATCTAAACTACTGGGTAGGGGGATCCGGGTTAGCAGGGGAGGAAGGGTGGAATAGGTGGAACAGGGGCTCCACCATGCCCTCTATGTGCCTGGAGCGCCTGTCCAAGTCATCATAGAGTCCTTCGATCCGCGTCTGACGCTTAGATATCAGACGAAGCTCCGCCAAGATCTGCTGCTGGCCAGAGAGGATGTCTCTGAAATATGCCTCATGTGGAACTCTGCTCCCGGTGGAAGAAGAAGGACCAACATCAGGAGCTGTGTTATCGCTTGGAAAATGCTGCTGCTGCTCCTCCTCCTGGGGCTAAGTCAGCAGATTTAAATGCAATAGATCAGCATGTATTTTCAATATCATCCAATATCAACTGAAAAATAAGTTAAAGTTCAATGCCATGAAAGCAGTGGAATGGTCATGTCAATAAGGCAGAGCAGGCAATAAGGCAATAAAGCAGTAAACCTCAAAGCTTGCAGTCCAAGTAATCAAAGAATTCCAATCCAAACAATGAAAGATTCAATACACATAAGCAATCATCATCCAATCAGTGGAGTTTAATGAATATCAAGGTCAATTAATCAAACTCATCCATCAATTCAACATTACAAGTCCTATGAATGAAAGATTCAAACTCAATTTACCAATGTAAGATTCTATTTTGATCATTTAATCATCAAAGAAGTAGATTCAATCAAGCAAATTAGGGAATTCCATGAACAGTGCTTTGTAAAGTCATTCAATCAACTTATCAAACATCAATTTCAAAGTAGTGCAACATTCCTATGAATTCTAACATGTAATGGAAGTTAATAATCATTAAAAATATCAATAAACTCCAAGGATTTCAAAGGAAATGCACTAACCTCGTGAGATGATGAACAAAACCCTAGTTCGTGTTGAAATGAAAAGATGAATCCAAATCACAGCTTTTCAACCGATTAAATCGCAAAACAATTAGCTAAACAACCTCAAATGGCAAAATAAAACACTTTGATCGGTGTATTTTGGTAGTATGGAGTGCGAAAATGCAAGGAGAGAGGTTAGGGCTGCGAGTAAGAAAGAGAAAATGGGGGAAAACCTGGAAAAATTTGGGTTTTGGATGATTAAAAGCTCCCCCGCACAGGAACACGGGGTTAAACACAACCCGTGTAGTACCCCGTGTTTCTCTCTGAAACATGATAACAAACCTCGCAATTGTACACGGGATCAAATACAACCCGTGTTCTGTCCTGTGTTTCTCTCTGCATTAGACTTACAAAATGAGTAATTGAACACGGGGTTAAACACGATCCGTGTTGTACCCCGTGTTTCTCTCTGGAAGGCTCAAGTTTAAAAACTCTCATAAGTGATTCAACCAGAGAGGTACACGGGGTCTGACACGGTCCGTGTTCAACACTGTGTATCTCTCTGATCCTCCATGAAAATCATAAAGTTTTTACGTGAATCAAACAGTGAGGAACACGGGGTATAACACGGTCCGTGTTCGACACCGTGTTTCTCACTGGACTGCATTGAAAATTACAAGTTCTTTAAAATTAGCCAGACAGTGAGGTACACGGGTTAGTACACGGCCTGTGTTTTACACCGTGTATCTCACTGGACTGCGTTTTGAGCCTTCTGTGTAAGAAAACAGACAACAATCATGAACTCATGCCGAATCTACCTCAAAGACAAAGTCCACATGCAAAAATGAGCATTCAACATCAACACTTAATGACTTAAATTCCCCCACTACTCAGTAACTCAAATTGAAAAGTAGAAAACTAAGAATTAAAAGGCAAGAAAACAGAAAAACAAGCTTGGGTTGCCTCCCAAGAAGTGCTTGTTTAAGGTCATAAGCTCGACCCCTGTTTCCTTATTAGTCTGGTGCCTCTATTATTGGTGGCCCAGCAACATACTTCTTCAATCTTTGGCCATTAACCTTGAAGTTGCCGGTGCCTTCGCTCCAAATTTCCACAGCTCCAAATGGATATACCTTCTTCACAAGATACGGTCCAGTCCATCTTGTCTTTAACTTCCCTGGAAATAGCTTGAATCTCGAACTGAACAGGAGCACCGAGTCACCTTCTTGAAATTCCCTTCTAAGAATTCGCTTGTCATGCCAAGCCTTTGTTCTTTCTTTATAGATTTTAGCATTATCATAAGCTTCATTCCTCAATTCTTCAAGCTCAAGAAGTTGGAGCTTTCTCTTCTCTCCAGTAGATTGTAAGTCAAAGTTGAGCAACTTGATTGCCCAATACGCCTTATGTTCCATCTCTACTGGTAAGTGATAGTTCTTCCCATAGATTAGCCTAAATGGTGCCATTCCAATTGGAGTTTTAAAGGCAGTTCTATAGGCCCATAAAGCATCATCCAACTTGAGTGCCCAATTCTTCCTTGATCTAGACACTGTCTTTTCCAAGATAGACTTAATTTCTCTGTTGGAAAGCTCAACTTGCCCACTGGTTTGAGGATGATATGGAGTAGAAATCTTATAGGTTACTCCATACCCTCTCAAGAGCGACTGAAACTGATGGGCAATGAAATAAGACCCTCCATCACTTATGACAGCTCTAGGGATTCCAAACCTAGGGAACAACACCTTCTTGAAAAATCTAACTACAGCTTTGGCATCACAAGTTCGAGTGGCAATTGCTTCCACCCATTTAGATACATAGTCAACTGCCGCAAGGATGTAGTTGTTGCTGCAAGAAGGTGGGAATGGTCCCATGAAGTCAATTCCCCAAACATCAAAGATTTCAACCTCTAGAATGTTATTCAAGGGCATCTCATGTCTCTTTGATATGCTGCCAACCCTTTAGCATTGATAACAAGAAGTGACATAATGATAACATCTCTAAAAAGAGTCGGCCAATAAAATCCCGCCTGGGCAATCTTTGCAGCAGTTCTTGAAGCACCAAAATGTCCTCCATATGGAGAGGAATGACAGTGGAACAAGATACTTGCAATTTCCTCCTCAGGCACACATATTCTAAATAGGCCATCAACACATCTCCTAAAAGAAGGGGCTCATCCCAAAAATAGTGCTTTGCCTCAGCTAGAAACTTCTTCTTCTTTTGATATCCTGCATCCGGAGGTAAAACTCCACTCACAATGTAGTTCACATAATTAGCAAACCAAGGGACGGCGGAAGAGGAGACAGCCAACAAATAATCATCAGAAAGAGCATCATTGATTGACATGTCCTTGTCTTCCTCATCTCCTAATTCTTGTTTCAGCCTTGAGAGATGATCAACTATAACATTCTCGGTTCCCTTCTTATCTCAAATTTCCAGATCGAATTCTTACAGCAAAAGAATCTATCTGATGAGATGAGGTTTAGCTTCCTTCTTGCTTAGAAGGTACCGGATGGCTACATGATCTGTGAAAACAATTACCTTTGAGTCCACCAAGTAAGATCTGAACTTGTCAACTGCATATACCACTGCAAGAAGTTCCTTTTCGGTGGTAGCATAATTCAATTGAGCTTCATCAAGAGTCTTGCTTGCATAATAAATTGCATGAACCTTTCTGTCCTTTCTTTGGCCAAGCACCGCTCCTATTGCATAATCACTAGCATCACACATCACCTCAAATGGTAAATTCCAATCCGGTGTTTGCATAATTGGGGCGGAAATCAAGGCTTTCTTTATCCTGCAAAAGGTATCCAAACAATCTTGATCAAAATCAAAAGGAACATCTTTAGCTAGTAAGTTAGTCAAAGGTTTAGCTATTTTAGAGAAATCTTTAATGAAACGTCGGTAGAAACCGGCATGTCCTAGAAAACTCCTCACTCCCTTGACAGAATTTAGGGGAGGCAATTTCTCTATGATGTCCACTTTGGCCTTATCCACTTCAATCCCATTCTCAGATACTTGATGGCCAAGGACAATCCCTTCTCTTACCATAAAATGACATTTCTCCTAATTGAGAACCAGATTTACCTCTTCACATCTCTGCAAAACTTGAGATAAATTGGTTAAACAGTTATCAAAGGAAGTGCCATATACAGAAAAATCATCCATGATATTTCAATGAATTCAGAAAAGATTGCCATCATACAACGCTGAAAAGTAGCTGGAGCATTAAACAGACCAAAAGGCATTCTTCTATATGCAAATGTGCCATAAGGACACGTAAATGTGGTCTTTTCCTGATCATTTAGATGGATAGGAATTTGGAAGAAACCAGAATAGCCATCCAAATAACAGAAATGTGAATGCTTAACTAATCTTTCCAAAGTTGATCAATGAAGGGAAGGGGGAAATGATCTTTCCGGGTTGCCTTATTCAATTTCCTATAGTCAATGCACATTCTCCAACCCATGACAGTCCTAGTGGGAATTAGCTCATTGTTTTCATTTTTCACTACAGTTAGCCCCCTTTTCTTAGGCACTACATGAACCGGGCTAACCCAACTGGCTATCAGAAATTGGGTAAATTACCCCAGCATCTAATAGTTTCATTATTTCTTTCTTCACAACTTCTTTCATATTAGGATTCAGCCTTCTTTGGTGTTCAATGGAGGGTTTACTGTCATCCTCCAAGAAGATCTTATGCATACAAATAGAAGGACTAATCCCTTTCAAATCAGAAATTGAATACCCCAAAGCTCTCCTATGAAATCTAAGCTGCCTAAGTAATTTTTCTGTTTCCATAGCAGTTAGATTGGCATTAACTATAACAGGATAAGTAGAATGGGGTCCTAGAAATTCATACCTGAGGGAAGATGGGAGAGGTTTAAGTTCTACCTTTGGCGGTTTGTCTTCCTCAGTGGTGGTTTTGTTGGACTCCACTTCCAATGATTCAATAGCTGCTTTAGGGAGGGGAAGTGGTGGGCTTACTTCCAAAAACTGGGCATATGCAGCGGCTTCTTCAGTTTCAACCACTCCTTTTATGACTAGACATGCTTCAAGAGGATCTTGGAGGCTTCCCTTTTGATGGTCTTCTTTCACAGCTTTGTCTAGCACATCTACCTTGCATATGGAGTCTTCACAAACAGGTAATTTGATGGATTCATTCAAATTAAATTCAATCTTCTCATCCCCAACAGATAATGACAGTCTACAATTTTTAACATCAATTAAAGCTCCAGCAGTGGCAAAAAATGGTCTACCTAAAATAATAGGGATTTGAGCATCCTCTTCCATCTCAAGGACAACAAAGTCAACTGGTATGAAAAACTTACCCACTTTAATAGGTACATCCTCGAGAATACCTACTGGATACTTTACTGAACGGTCGACTAGTTGAAGTGAAATCGTAGTAGGCTTCATCTCCTCAATGTTCAATCTTTTAGCAACCGTTAGTGGCATAAGGCTCACACTCGCCCCCAAATCACATAATGCCCGATCAATAGGGACATTTCCTATAAAGCAAGGGATGGAGAAGCCTCCTGGATCCTTTAGCTTAGGAGGTAGTTTATTTTGGATAATGGCACTACACTCCTCAGTCAAAGCCACAGTTTCATGCTCCTCTAACTTCCTCTTGTTGGAGAGAATGTCCTTCAAGAATTTAGCATATGAAGGCATTTGTGAAAGTGCATCAGTGAAGGGAATATTGATGTACAATTTCTTCAGCACTTCCAAGAACTTTCCAAACTGCTTATCCAGTTTAGCCTTGGCCAATCTTTGAGGATAAAGGATAGGCGGTTTGTACGGTTTCAGAGGAATATATTTTAATTTGTCTAGTAGTTCCCCTTCTTTCTCTTCAGCTTCCTTAGAAATTGAGGCCTTATTGCCTTGTTTTTGCTCTTCTTCCACACTTGTCTCTTTTTCACTTTCTTGAGTGGCAATAGGATCATTCAATAATCTTCCACTCCTAAGAGTTATTACCTTGCAATGCTCCCTTGGATTTGATTCCGGTTGAGCAGGGAGTTGGGCATAAGCTCTTGAAGAAGATGTTGAAGCTTACTGAGCAATTTGAGTTTCCAGCATCTTTCCATGAGTGGCCAAAGAATCTACCTTAGAAGACAGTTGCCTAATTGAATCTTCCATGTGTCTTCCATGTTGTCTAAATTCCTCATTGGTCTTCTCTTGAGAAATAAGAAATTTCTCCAAGAGGTCTTCTAATTTTGTAATAGAGGATGGTTGGGCTGGTGGGTTGTATGATCTTTGACCTTGGAAACTGGGTGGTGGTGGTCTATTGGTGGTGATTTGTTTGTTGTATGGTTGTGTGGGCTTGTAGGAGAAATTTGGATGATTCCTCCATGATGGATTATAAGAGTTTCCAAATGGTTCACTTTGATTTTTCTGTCCAAAACCACTATTGTTCACATAATTCATTGCTCAGTAAAGTCTTGGCCCAAGGTGCATTCAGCTGCAACATGCCCTGTAATTCCACAAATCTCACAAGCAATGTCAGTAGCACCTGTTGTATTCACACTGTTAACATGAAATTTGTCAAATTTAGCCATTAGAGCATCTACCTTGCTACCTAGGCTTCCTAATGCATCTACTTTAGCAGATAAATGACTAAAGGAATCTAATTCATACTTACCTGCTGCTTTTCTTGATGGTCCCATCTCATTTGACCATTGATAATCGTTCAAAGCCATGTCTTCAATCAGCTCATAAGCTTCATCTAGTCTTTTATTCATCAGAGCACCTCCAGCAGCAGCATCCACAGTAAGTCTTATGTTGTAATTCAGACCATTGTAGAAGGTGTGAAGGACAAGCCATTTTTCTAATCCGTGATGTGGACACAGCCTTAATAGCTCTTTGTATCTATCCCAAGCATCGAACAGGGATTCTCCTTCCCTCTGAGAAAATGTAGTAATCTCGTTCCTCAATTGGGCAGTTTTGCTGGGAGGAAAGTATCTTGATAGGAAAGCTCTCAGTAGCTCTTCCCATGTGGTAATTGATCCGGCTGGTAAAGAATGCAACCAAGCTCTGGCTCTATCCCTTAAGGAGAAAGGGAAGAGTCTGAGTTTGATGGCATCCGCTTGTACACCGTTAATCTTTATTGTATCGCAGTATTCAAGGAAAATCTGGATGTGGAGGTTGGGGTCCTCCATTGGCAATCCTCCGAATTGGTTTTGCTGCACCATAGACAACAAAGCTGGCTTCAATTCAAAATTATTGGCCTCAACAGCGGGCCTCCTTATGCTGGACTGAAGACCAGTGGCATCGGGTGCTGCAAACTCGCGAAGTGATCTATTGTCCATGTCTTGAATTTCTGATTCAGTATGTATTTCTTCTTGGATGTGAACTGACTACTGCTCTCTTCTTCTCCTATGCAAAGTTCTTTCAATTTCTAGATCTAAGTCAAGAATTCCATCTAGACTTCTTCTTCGCATATAATAGATTTTCTGCAAAATGATTAAGTAGCACTAAAACAGAACAAGGTGAGAAAGAAATGTTGTATATAAAAAAAAATAAGAAAAATCAAAACAAGATGAATTATGAAGTAAAGGAAAAAGAATTGCCTAGTCTAATTCACTTAAAACTTGTTGTTAATATCAACTGGATACAATCCCCGGCAACGGCGCCAAAAACTTGACCTCTAAATCCCGCAAGTGCACGGTTTAAGTCGAGTTATAGTATAAAAGATTATCGTTCTTCACAGGGATTGTAGGTTGAGTACTAACTAATCTCAAGTAAAATTATCTAGGCAGATCAATTAATAGTGTGAATCAAGAATAAGTTGTAAAAACAGAGCTTAGCTATCAAAATAAGGTCTGATTCAATGGAATAAAAGCGTACTTAGCTTAAGGATCCCTTGTACACTTCATTATGGAATGAATTTACTTCTCTAACTTGGTTTACTGGTAATTATGATTGCTGGATTCTCAAAATTAAGCTATACTTCATTGCAAGGCTACTAGCTACTAACCAGAGATTAAGTGCCCAGAATTACTCTAGTAATCACTCATCTAGGTTGCATTAACTAGCTAAGAACCCATTCTTGGACATTTCATCCTGTGCAAAAGAATACAATCAGCTTAATTCCTAAGTCTAATTGATATTCCCAATGACCATGCAAGATCCGATTAATTAATTGGTCATTTCAACCTAAAATCAACTAATCCATAACACAAATCCAATATTCCGGATATATTGGCTTGTTCCAGACAAAACAGCAAGATCAAATCATAATTCAACAGTAAATCAAGCTAGATTATATAAAATTCAGTTCCATAATTCCATGAACAAGTTCAACTAAGCTAAGCACAAAGGTTTAGTGTGAAAACATTACAAGATTAGAGGAAAACAAGAAAACAGAGAAGGAAGTCAAACAGTCCATGAAGATCTACAAATTTCTTGCTTGATTCTTCAATTTCTTGCTTGAATCCACGCTAGATGATGCCTTTGGTGAGTATAGGTCTCTCCTAGGGCTTCTCCCAGCAGCTCTCCTTGTTAATTCTCACTTTCTCCTCTCCCTCTAGCAAGATTTCGCGCAAAACTTATATTTTTTATGTACACGGGGTTCAACACGGCCCGTGTTGTACCTCGTGTTTCTCAGCGAAAGTTTGAGCAGCAAGAAACACGTTGTGTGACACGCCCTATGTTCTCCGATGAATTGTCAAGCAGTAATGTACACGGGGTAGTACACGGCCCATGTTCTACCCCGTGTTCTTCAACGAAGTCTGATCAGCATATTACACAGGGTGTGACACCACCCGTGTTCTTCATAAACGAATGGAAGAAAGATACACGGGGTGTAACACGGCCCGTGTTCACTCCTGTGTTCTTCTCTGGATGACTCAGTGAAGTCTCGAACCAGTCCAGAATGAAACACGACCATGAACACGGGGTTCAACACAGCCCGTGTTCTTTGCTGAGTGAACAATCTTGCTTCATTGCTTCATGATTTGAATGGTTTTGCCTCTGGATTCTTTTCTAATGCTCATATGTGTCATTTCATGACCTGAAAATAAAATATAGAGCATCTAAGTGTCCTTTTCAATCAATTTGCACAAAATACTAAGTAAATAAGTGGATGAAACACATAGAATTTAGGTGTATTTGTGCACTTATCAATATTTTATAAAACTTGTGTTTAGAAAACTATGCATAAAGTTAGTGTTCCCTAAGGGTTTGTTGCACTATTCACAAGTGTTGAGCATGCTTTTCTTCTATTTTTAAGTATACTAAAATATCATTGTTGAATACTATCATGAATCTATCCAAGAATGGCTTGAATACCTTATCATCAAGTCTATAAATGCTAGTAGGGCATTGGTAAAGGCAAAGGATATAACTAAGAACTTGTAACACTAATATAAGGTCTTAAAGGCTATCTTGGTGAAGTCCTCCTTTCTAACTTTCAACTGTTAGTATCTTGACTTTAAATTAATCTTAGGGAAATGCCATACCTTTATAGTTGATTAAATAAGTCATTAATCATAGTAAAGGGTATTTATTCTTCAAAGTAACATTATTTAGCATTATAATTAATATATAGGAGCATTATATGTCCTTCATCTTCACAAAAAATATAAGGGCTCCCCAATTTGAGGTGCTAAGGTAAATGGGCCTTTTGTCTAATAGGTCATTCAACTACACCTTCACTTTATGTAGTTCCACAAGTACCACTTGATATGGTGGAAACAAGATTGGCTTTATTTTAGGATGCACTTCTATGTTGAGTTTAATTTTATGGTTTGAAGGCATCCTAGGAATTTTCTCCAAAAATACTTTTAGAATTTTCATAACCACTAGTACATTATTGGGGGTTCAAAGATTTGAGGGTAATGACTATTACCTAGGCTTGGTAACCCTTATAGGTGCATCTTTTAGCTCATAAAGCCAAAATAAAACTTATTTTTGTAAGTGTTCACTCCTCACAAAAGGTTATTATGGTAGAGTTCTTAACTTTTAACATTGTGATTTTCTCCACAAAATCCATGTGTGTTTGGTGAATTGTTAACCAATTCATCCTTAAAATAATATCATATTCTCTTATCTCAAGCACTATTAGGTTAGCAGGAAACATGGTTATATTAATTTTAATATGATGGATCATACTCTCTTGAGTGGCTAAAGCACTCATTCCAAATAGGGTGATTACTTTTAATGGCTTTTCTAAGGTTTTCATTTATCATAATCAAATCATACGTCCTCTTAAAAAATAAATGAATGTGTTGCACTTGAACTAAACAAAGCTTTCTTAAGAAAAGTGTCTGCATAAACTATACCTTTAACCGTGGTAGTGTAGGCTTTGCCTTTTTTTTTTGTTATAATAGGAATAACCTTATTGGTATGTTGGCTATTCCCTTTCCCTTGCATCTTAATTCATTCCCCCTCATTTTTAGTTATCAAGGAATATACAAAGGCTGTAATGTGAGCTTTGAAATTTTTACTAAATTGAAGTGGATGTGTGGAAGGACAATTTTGAGCTAATTATCTTGGTAGCCCATAAGGAAAACATGCTCTTGAGTTTAGGTTGCATATACTTTTTTTTATATGCATCATATGTTGGAGCTATTGAGAATTTTGCACTAAAATGCTCAGTATTCTTAATTTGCTTATGTTGCTTTCTCTTCCTTTATATGATATCCTAGGTCTTAGCTAAAATTGATGAGTATTGTATATATTCTTTATTTGAGTTAAATTCTTTCTTGGGAACCTAGAGTTATTTCCTTGTATGTACATCTTTTTCTTTCCTTTTGTCTCACCTATTCATTCATGCCTTTCTTATGAATGTAGCTTAAGTTATAACACTCAATCCACCACTTATTGATATGTGGTGGCTTCTATCAAATGGGTCCTATTGAATAGAAAATCTTGAAGTCCTCTTGCAAAGCATTACACTTTAAACCTTTTTATAAGGATGAGGTACTTATCATACCAAGATAAAATAGTGAACTAGGTGTTATACTCAACAACCATTCTTTTTTTGTTTTAATTCTCCTAGACTCAGGCTTTTTAAACACTTGGTAGAAGGAACTTATCCATAAAGTAGCTTTTAAAGGTTCTCTATATGAGCAAAGGTGCCATAAGATCTTGTTATTCCATTTAATGTTGGAACTAGTAGTATGCTAATTCATTTAGTTGATACCTTAGTAATTCTATCATCAAGGTTTTAAAATACTCCAACAAATGGCCCAATTGCTTAATTTGATCCAAGAATTGGTGAGGATTAATTGTGTAATCAATTCCATTATAGCAATGGACTTTCAACTTTAGGAACCTATGAATAATGTATAAGCCTTGTCCATGGTCTTGTAAGGGAGAAAAGGGCTCTCTACTCCCCTAATCTTGAGGTTATTCTTGTGTTAAGGTCTTAGTAATTCTTCTTAGTACATTTTATAAGTTTTGTACCATCAAAGGGTGTCTTTAGTGCTTATAGTATTATTCCAAGCATATTTCTAACTCAAAATTTGATGGGTTCAGATATGTTTATTGATCTAACATTTTAGAGAATAAAATATTTACTATTAGACACATATAACTTAAAAGGTTTTAAATTTACCTAAACTCGCCATGGATACCATTCTGAACAAACTAGTGTTAAAGTGTCACACCTTTTCCCCTTTGTTTAAGAGCTTTCTTTAATACTAATTGTAATGAATATAACTATTATCTAATGATCTAATAGTGTTAGTACATTATTTTCCATATGGTTACAAAAAATAAGGTAAATATTTTTTCAAAAGTAGCTGGTGATAAAATATAAGTGAAAGATCATGTTATACATATGATATAGTAAATAAAGTATGAGATAGCATCTATATACAATCATCCAAAAAAGGTGGTTATGCCATCCTAATATTGAAAATCTAAAAAGCTAGCCTCAACTATCATAGGTATCAAATCAACTAAAGTCAATGGGGTCTTATGTTATAATGAAGTAAAAAGTCAAAGTGAGCATCCTTACTCAGCTAAAAATGATTAGGGCTAGTAACATATTCATAATGGACTTTCGTTGGTGTATGCTCTAATAACCAATCATAAGATAATTGCATTTTCATACAATGTATTATGTTTTCTTTATATATATATATATATATATATATATATATATATATATATATATATATATATATATATATATATATATATATATATATATATATATATATATCATTCAATTTATTATTATGTTTGATGTTATATGTTCATAATATAAAAAAAATATAATAATTATTCCTAAAATAATTTACATTATTCCTAAAATATCCATGGTTAAGTATTATTGTTAACTGGGACAATAATAATATATCAAAACTAGTATGTATGTTAACTAATGATTACAATTATGGATATAGAATATTAAGTTAACTCATGGGTATATATTAAAGAAAAATGTACTAGATTGAGTCACCATGAGAATGCTACATAGATCATCATGTCATAAGCAATTCTTATAGTGATAATGATATATATAATTAGTCCTTTAACTTGAAGTCATTATAATTCCCTACATGAGGAGTCATGTACTTTAATGCAATTTAATGTCACCTATAATAGGGTTAGTTTAAAAGATGGTAATTAGGTATACAATAAATCACGTAAAGGGATATAAGTGATTTAAATAGGATTTTATCCTTTTTATATAAGAGAAGTGATGTCCATAAGCTCTTTGATTAAGTGAAATTAACTATGAAATATATGGCTATGCTTAAATGAATTAATATAAGATATTGATTCATTTATTTTTGTTAGTCTATTTAAGAATCAAGAAACACTTAGATTGAATTATTAAGAGGGTGATATAATCTATGCCTTCAATTTAGTCTAAATATTTAAGACAAAAAGGACTAAAATGCATGGAACATTAATTATAGGAAAGTTATGTCAGATCATTAACAATTCTTATTATTTGGATAATAATGATGTATTGTTAGATGCCTTAATTGTTTGTGATATTAAAATAAGATTTTAAGATCACCACTAGTGTAATGAGAATCTAAGAACAAGTCAGATATTTAGCTTTCAGTATAATTAGCAACTTTTAGCCAAACTAGAGGTCTTAATTAAGAAAAGTTCAATATGAGTAGACTTTACTAAATAATAATATAATATCATTAGGTTATACTTAATGACACTAAATATGGGCTAATTACTAATAAGACATGTTTAAGCATGGTTAATAATGAAAGCCTAATTATTTCTTTACTTAAGGTATGTTTTGATTAGAGATTAATTTTAGATATTTTATTTATAAGAATAAAAAAATAATTATATTATTATTTAGATATATTTTATTTACTAGATAAAATATATTTGTTAAATAAAGATCTGATTGTAACAAATCAAGTAAGCTATACACCCTAAAACAAATAAAGATGTTATTAGAGCTTTTAAATCTTATTTTTGTATAAAAGATATTTAAAATGTCAAGATTTGTTGATTAATATATGATCAAAATTAGAAACACCAAAAACCTTAACAACTAGCATAATCTTGTGAAGGAGAAAAACCTATTCAATGAAATTAGAATCTTTAGTGGTTTATGTGGATACTATAAAGATGCTAGCTCTAATAACATTTGTGATTTGACAGTTGATACTTGAATAATTGTGATTTTTCTATATGCTCATGGGATTCAAGTTGGTTGTATGTTTGTGTTCAAGAAAATAAGCAATCTATATGTTTATTCATGATTTAGCTCATGATAGAGTTAGTTTGGATCAAGCCATTTTGCATCAATTTGGAATCATACTTTAAAGGTATATGTTCTATTGTAGGTTTATGATTCTTTTTCTTTTTATAAGTTTCAATATGATTATTAAATTTTTACTATTTTTTGTATTTGAAATCTAATAACTTTTTACATTAGGATACATTCATGAAGGTCCATGAACAATTTATAGTAGAAGAATATATGGATGGTATTAAATGGATATGGCACTCTGATCCCCATTATGTCCTTGTACATTAGTATCTTGGTATTGCATCTCTATACCCAAAAAGAAAGTAGATCATAGAGTAAGTTTAAACAAACTTAGTGAGTGAATCATTAATAGGTCTTATAGTATTTCTGAAGGGATAGCTTGTAGCATTACCGATAATTTCCTAACCTTACCTACTCCTATTCCATTCATATGTGCTTGTTACAAATAGGTTAAATCACATGTTTATAGTGGTGCCATGGTGATTTATCAGTATACAATGAATATTCATGATAACTATCATATTTTATGGTTTATAGCAACAAAATAAACCATATCGATATGTTGTTGTAACAAATACAATACATATTAAGATAAATTCATGATATCTATGCAAATATTGAATAAATATAAATACACACAAGTAGTTCTATAAGACACTTGTTAAATTCCTTATGGATACTAATTTCTTCTTATATCATTAGTCTAGCTTTATCCATTTTGTCATTATTTATATAACATGCATGTTTCCCCCTCTCATAGGGATTAAATATATAAGCATGTCAACTTATCTTGCAAATACTCACACCACATCAAGTGGCTTCTTATTTCATAAGTTTTGCATATTTTTGCATTTTGTAATATCACAAATTTCTACAGTCTCATCAATGGTTATGTTCCTCAATCTTTCACATTTATACACCATATATGGAATAATGAAAATGTTTAATTCCACATATTTACATATTTTATTCCCAAAATACCAAAATACTTAAATGTATATATGTTCACATAAATGCACATAATTCATCCATTTTATAATGTAGAAAAGGCTCACTTTTATTTAGTATACATAACTCAAATAAATCCATATACTTGCTTGAATTCATATATATTAATATAAAAGGTAGAAATATTCAATTAATTTATTTCACATAATTCGTAAAAAATCACTTTCTCATGTGTCCTCGTATATTTGCATAATTGAACATATTTCCTTATATCTTTGCATAATTTTTATAACCTATACATATGAAATAATTTCATAATATTTAATTATACTTTATAATCATGAGAATGAGTACAAAATTAACAATTTAAGGGGGATTTGGGGAAGGTACGTGAGAGCCTTTTCTAAAGGCCTTTCTTCAATCTCTTATATAATCATAACATGTACTATGGTTATCTCACCTTAGTTTTTCAAATATAGCAAAGACATGTTCTTATTATACAAGTTTCCTTTATCCATGAAACATAGTTATATAAGTTTACTTGGAGTATCAATTCCATATGACAAAATTTAATGTGCACCTATGTTAAATTCATTTATTGGCTTTGAAAATTTTATATTTGGTTTATATATAACTTGAATTATTACTAGTAAATTAACAAAATTTTTAAAACCAATTTAATGGAGATTTGGGGTTATTGGACCTATATCCCTTTTTTCCTTAAAATTTTCATCCTACCACTTGTTATCCATCATTCCTCTTTAAAGTATCTCCATAAATATTTCATTGATCACTTATTTTCTTCAACAGTTTCACAAGTTGAATCAATAGCCAATTTGGGGTATCAAAATAAAGGGATGGCTAAACCATCCCCATGGTTAAATTTTATCAAGTTTTCATTCATTATGAAATTAATTCTCCCATCTTTTTTTGATTTCCCTTTGAATGTGTGAGCATGTATAGGTCCCTGGTAGGGTTTTCTTGCAATTCCTTCATAAGTTATTCATTTTATCCTAACATTACATCTTTTTTTAGATCCCCTTAAATTTTAGGTTCCATATTTAATCAACTAATCATATTTTACTCAAACTAAACTTATAGAAATCCATCTATTATCTTAATTAGATCATCTAATTCTATCAAACATCTAGTGTTAGGAAAATTATGAAGAATCATGGAACTTAAGGGAGAGAGTATTACTTACCTTCGGCAACTTGGTTTTTCTACAAATTGAAAAGAAAATTTTCAAAGTAAGATCTACATTTTCCTTTGACCTTAGGAGTTTCAGCCACTATGCTTGTGAGGATGAGAGAAAATTTCTTACATGGTGTGGTGCGTATTGTGTAAATGAAGGAGTAAGCAATAAAGTTAGAGCTTTGGTTGGTTTAGTGTATATAAGACATCATTCCTTTACTATATTCCCATTGGATTTCCCTTAATTCATTTGAATGCATTAGTTCCTTAACTGAACTATCATTACGTACTTGCTCTCTCTTTTTCCTTTGGTTTTAGGTCCTTAATTATGCTTTTAACTTCTTCCATAAGCCTTACTCTAAATAAACAAAGTTAAGTGTTAGTTTAAGGTATAAGAAGGGCCCTATTTGGCCATCTCTACTTTAGGTGCCAAGTTTGCCCCTTTTTAAGCCTAATTTATTATTTAATTCATTCTAATGTAGCTTCCATGCTATATGGTGCCTTCCATAACTAGGATGAACCCATTCCTAATAAATTTCTCAAGAAATGGCCTAAACATTACCTTTACCTAACTAGTATTGCAATGTCTTAGGAAAAATTTCATAACTTGTTTTTACTATAACCTAAAGCTTGAAATTTTTAGCCTAAGTAGTTCTTTATGTCCTTTTTCATAACCATAAATCATGCCTTGATCAAATCTCCTATAAAATGTTATGCCTCAAATATTGATGGCAATTCGACATTACTTAATTCAAAAATTGTCCTAATTAAAAAAAATACTAACATCAATCGGCTTAGAATTAATTTATAAAATTTTTATGGTTTGAATCCTTGGATGTCTTCTTTGTAAATCTTTTGAAAATTCATGAATCATATTTTTTTGTCAAAAGTTATAATTAAAATACCATAGACTATGCAATGGTCTAGTAGAAAAACATAAATATTCCCTTAAACACTATATTCACAAGTTTGGGCCATTAAATGATCCAATCCAATAGGGTTCACTTATATATATATATATATTCCTTTAAACACATGTACTTTTTAGTTATTTAATTCCTTATTTTAGAGAGCACTTATACATGTACATATATGTGCATACCTTTAAGTGATTAAATTAGATATCTCTAACATATCCCTTAATTATTTGTAATTACTATATGTATTTGTGTGTGTGTATTCTAACATTTTATCATTTTAATTTTATTACTATTAAGGGTGTTACAATACTTACTTGTAGAAGATCAAACAATAGGTAGAATTAAGTGCTTAATCTAATTTTGTCATATATGATAATGGATCTTTAAGATTTGGAAAGAGAATATATGTACCTAATAATGAAGAATCAAATAAATATATTATGAATTAAGCACATAATTCAAGATATATGATTCACCTAAGAGACATGAAGATATATAAAGATTGAAAGAAAAACTTCTATTAGAATGACATAAAGAGAGAATTAGAACAAGTTGTAGCTCGATGTTTAGTGTACTAACAAATTTAAGTAGAATATTAGAGGTCAACTAGAGAATTATAATCACTTTCTATTCGTATGTGGAAATGATAACATGCAACTATGGTTTTCATAGTAAACCTTCCTTAAGGTTTTAGTGGATTTAATATTATTTAGGTCATAGTAAACCATTTGATTGGGTTTGCTTCTTTTTTGGCTTATCAAGTTGGTACATTCTTAGAAA
Source organism: Sindora glabra (assembly GCA_020226215.1). Classification (NCBI taxonomy): domain Eukaryota; kingdom Viridiplantae; phylum Streptophyta; class Magnoliopsida; order Fabales; family Fabaceae; genus Sindora; species Sindora glabra. The sequence goes on along the minus strand of CM035234.1, from coordinate 62,134,338 downwards.
AAATTATAGAGTTATATGTTTAAAAGATTATGAGATTATAGTGTTCCAATTTATATAATGTTTAAGAAGAATTCTAGATTTGTTTCTCATTTTAAAGGAAGTTTAAACAAAATATTAGAAACAAATTTGAGTTTTAGTATAGGTTATCACCCTCAAATAGATGGTCAATCTAAAAGAATAATCCATATAATCGAAGGTGAAAGCATGCATCTTGGATCTAAGGGGTTCTTAGGATAATCACTTGGTGATAGTAGAGTTTGCCTATAATAATAACTAACAATGTACTGTACAAATGACTTTTTATGAAGCTTTATATGGTAAAAAAAAATCCATTTCTCTAATATCTTAGAATGATGTAGGATAAAGAAGAATATTTAGGACATGAGATAATTTAGCAAATAAAGGAAAAAGTTAGATTGGTCAAATAATGTATTCATGTGGCCTAAAACAAACAAAAGAGATATGCAGATAATCAGAGGAAACTATTAGGGTTTAAGTTGGCTAGTTAAATCTTTCTAATGATGTCACCTACTAAATGTGTTATGGGCTTTGGCATCTATGGTAAATTGAGTCTAAGATTTATTAATCCTTTCTAAATATTAATAAAATTAACATAATTACCTATCAACTTGCATTGCCATTAATATTATTAAATATTCATAATATGTTTTATATATCTACATTAAGAAAAATATATACCAGATCCAAATCATATGTGACATTATGAATGTATTTGTTTCCAACCTATCTTTTCTTATGAGGAATACTTAATAAGGATTATTGATTGGAAAGCAAAAGTTTTAAGGCACATGACCATTTGATATGTTAAGGTGCAATGAAGAAATCATTAAGAAGAAAGGCTACCAAGGAATTATAAGATGAAATGAGAAGCAAATATACTAAACTATTTGATAATCAAGGATAGTCAAGTTTAGATGACTAAACTTTTTATAAGGTTGAAACGATGTAAAACCTAAAGGAAATATAAAAAAATTATTGAGAAATAAGATAAATATTTTTAAATATCAATTATGTAGAGAGTGCTATATATTTGCTTTTAACTAATAAGATTTATTACTTAGTTATTAAAATATAGATTCCATAAATAAAGAAAATAGAATACAAGTGTGTAAAAATAGGATAAATACTCTTTATATATCAATTATGTACAGTGCTAAATAATGGCCTTAAATAAAGAAAAATTATTATTGATTTCCTAAAAAATGGATTCCATAAATAAAGAAAATTGAATAAAAGAGTGTAAGGTTTTGTTTTACCATATAGCAATCGTTAAAGTGAAAAAAAAGGGTGATAGCTAATCTTTTCATATTTTGTTAGGTTTATGCTTTTACTTTGTAATAATATTTTAATAATCCTAAGAGAATGAGTTGCTTGTCTACCTAAAAAATAAAATTGCTATTTACAAGGAAATGGGGGAAAAAGGCTTGACTAGTAAATGTAATTCATATGAAAGTATTTATTTGTTTTGTCTTTTTGTAATTCTTGAAATCTATGTGAAAAACTTACTCAAAATTTTAATTTGAGAAAGAATAAAATAAATGAATTAAATTGGTTAATGGATTTGAGTTAGAATTCACTTATTTGCATGACATTATATACATTAGCATATAGGCATGTCTTATTTTCATGTTTTATCTATTTTGATATATACACACCTCTTTCACAATATATAAGCTAAGCTTTTGGCCCCTTATTTTTTTTCTCAAATCTTAACTAGCAAATTTCAATAAAAAAAACAAAAGATATAATGTTTTACTAGTCAAATATATTTAATAAAGAGTTGACATATGTTATATTTGTTTTAGGTCCATAATTTAGTGCATTTTGAGCATAACATTTTGAAATTAAAGTGATCAGGTAAGTAATTATGTTCTCATCAATATGCTTTCTTGAATTATTAATATTAGCATTACATTGACTAAAAATTTTAAATAGTGATATTTCCCTTTTATCAATGTTATAAATACTATGAATTTTAACAAGTGAGATAATTATGCATGTATGTATAGCAATACTATGCTTTGAGCCTTAATTTATACATATTATTTTGCAAGATTTTAAATTTTATAATAAACTATATGCATTGTGAGTTGTGATTTTGATAACGATATAGTGTGGTATTTTAGAATTTTACTTAGGATGGATTTTTTTTAGTTTTACAAAGTTTTCTTTTATAATGAATTGGACTTATCTTAAAGTAATGTTTTGGAATACAATTTTACATGATATTATGAACATTTACTTAAGATAGGAGATTTGTAAGTTTTAAAAAATTTAAGCTATAATGTTGGTTTAATCCTAATTCTATTATGAACCAAGCTTAGCTGTGACTAGCATGAAGCCCTCTAGATGATTTCCACTAGCCTATTCACAATCCACTCTAACATAAATAAAGCATGCATAAGGACTTGGGAAAGGTTTCCATGTAATAAAAGGAAAAAGAAGATATTTTCATTTAATAAAATATAATTTGATTACAAAAGGAGTTAGGTCTATTTATAATTTGTTAACTTGAGGATAAGCTAGATTAACTACCTTCAAAAGATTCAAATATTGCCTTTCTACCTTTCTTTCACCCAATATAAATAAAGACCTAAAACATTTACAACAAAATACCTAGGATTACCTAAGTCATACTAGATAATTTTTTGGGAACTCAACTCTAAAGTGGTGGTAGAGAATCAATTTGAGTATTTGTAGAAGAAAAATACATGGAAGTGTAAGCCTAAGGCTTAGTGAGTAAACACTCTAATATAAACAATCATAAACAATAATTGTAAATTTACCAATTGAATTTACCCTCCTATAAACTTAGACACTTAGTCATACTTATCACAATTCAATTTTTGTTAGTAACCACACATTAATTAATAAATAATCACTCTTATCTAAATCATCACTCTAAACATAAATATTCATCATGCCAAAATGTAATAACAAAATAAGGAAAGCAAGTAAATCTCCTTATGACTCCTCATTATCCTTATCCTTCACTAACCATTATTAGATTTAGTGCTTAATTTTTACATGTGTCATATCACCTCTATTACAGTTCATGTATAGTGAAGTCAACCTTGTGAACTTTTGACACTATGGCTATCTAATGAAAATAGTTTCATGTAGGCTTTAACACAATCTCATCATCTTTTAGTGAAGATAACCTCGTGACCTTCCTACACTATTGCCATTTTGTAAAGGTAGATGCATGTGGGCTTCTAACACCTTTTCATTAGCCAATAAGTCATTACATTATCACACCACCCTTATTATATTTCCCTTTTTGTATCACATATTTCACTTTTTAACCAACTTATGCCTCTTTGTAAGGCTTCCCATCTTATTCACATTATTATATATAACCTAAATAGTGTACACTATATCATATTACACTTAGTTTATATGTCATAACTTAATCATGCCTCTTTACATGGCCCTACATTTCATTTTTATCATCATTCATTACATAGTTAATAAATATAATTTAGAACTTAAGCTGGCAAATGAGCCAATAACTGTAGATAAAAATGATGATGATGGTGAAATTGATTCTGAGGATCAATGTATAAGCCGAATAATGTAGAAAGAATATATTCCTAAACCTCCATCAAAAAAAGTAAACAAAAGACTCTTAAGAAGAAGTGAAAAAGAAAATGGAGAATGATACGGATTTAGCTTTTATTCTTCCATTTATTTTTAAGAACTTTGACACCATTTTTCATAATATGAATGTGCACCTTGCTATTATGGCAAATACATGGTGATATGTGTAAAAAAAAAAGGAAATTTTGGAATGCTATTAAAAATTTAACAACATCAATAAAAGTTTCATTAATAACTTATTCAAGAACCTTTTTACAATATAATTTTATATTCAAGCTATATTTCATCTTATTTCATATTATGGATGTATGAATCAATGCATATTACATTTATTCATACCATCTTACATGGTTGTTTTAAAATTTAGCATCCTTCATGTTATTGCAATCATCTGTAATAATTAGCTATATTTTCATGTAAAGTTAACTATGTAGTTGACTATGTTTAGCTTGAAAATAGAGGTATATCTAACTATATAGTCGAATATGCATGCCTAGAGAGTAAGTGGATAGCCTAATAGCCGACTATATAGTTAAATTCAAATGTTTGGAGAACATCCTATTGTCTAGTTGCCGATTACGAGCTTCTTACGAGCAACTCCATAAGATTGTAGTAAATTATGTAGTTAACTATATAAGGTTAAAGAACAATTCCTTACCTTTATAACTGACTATGTAAATAGCTATGCCATCCACAAACACATTATAAGGTGCATAGTAATTGACTTGTAAAGTTTCCTAAAAACATTATTCATTTTGTCAAATTTCTTTTCCAATCTCATTAATTGCTCTAACAATCCACACTAGATCAATAGCATACATTTATTTCACTTCAAGGATTCCATATGTATACCATTTGCAATACTAATTGTCCTTTTAACATTACCAAACAACACATTCATCATATAAGTCACAAAATCCAAAACTCATACATTTAAATGATACAAAAATCATCTAAATTATTAAACTAGGGTTAGAATGTTTACTTTTCTAGTAAGAAGGAGAATTTGGAAAGTTAGTTTTATTATCTCTTAGCCTTAATTAACTAAAACCCAATGATTTCCATGTTAAGGCTTATTCTTCTTTTTATGAGTTAAAGGTTCAAATTCTTCCAAATCCAAAGAAAAACAATAGCAAACTAATTATCTTGGAGGTTTTACTTTATTTGAATGAAGGATTTGAGGAAAGATTTACCTCTAAATTGCTCGATTAAGGAAGATTTGTAAAGTAGAAAAAGGAATAGAAGAAGAAAGATGAAAAAAGAGATAATTTTAAGGTTTAGAAAAAAATAAGGAAAGGTGGAAATAGAAGGTTAAAGTTTGGGTTTCAGTATGCGTGGGGTATTCTTGGAATTTTATCCCAATTCTCCCCTATATTCATATACTCACCTTTAATTACTTGTGATATTTAATTCTTTTATTCAATACACTTCTTTCAACCTAACCTTTTAAGTTCCTCATCCCAAGCCCAATTAAATAATTTATTTTCTATTAGCCTAAAAGTTTTATTCAGTACTCCATATTCAATTAGTACTCATTTCCCCAATCTATTTTTACCAGAATTTATTCATTCCGTATAGAAATTCTATATAAAAAAATACATGCTAAAATATATTAATTACTTTTCTCACAACATCGTAGAAGAATTCTAAATTAATGGAAATTCTAAAGACAATGTAACTAATTCTAATTTAGCATTAAATTTGAAGTCTAGTGAGGGACATTTCCCATAATTAATTCTAATTTAGCATTATGTTTGAAGTTTAGTGAAGGACATTTCCTATAATTCAATTTTTTGATTTAGATGTTCACTAAGGGATGTTACCTAAAATTTTTATATCCACTAGGAAATCATACATAAAACTTTAATGTTGGCTAAAGGTTCCAGTAGTGGAAGGGTATGTTAGCATTTATGTCATGATCCAACCTAATCGTGAGTGGTATGCAGTTCTTGATTTCCATAAGCCTTAACTATTTTCATTTTTTTTATCTAACAAGAATTTCTAAATTCTAGGGACTTAAAAATTTATTTTAAAATTTTATAGAAAAATAGATAGAATGTTCCCCTATTTTTAGATACTTCTTGAGGGCTACATGCCCTAAATATAAAATTTATTTAATTTTTAGATACGACAGCATCAAACTACCATATAAAACTATATAATTTAACTTATACACATACAATCAATTATACATTTCATTTGATTTAAGTAATCTCTAATTGAATGCTAATTTTAATCATAATTATCAAATCTTTTAGTAAGGTGGTCTTAGTTTTTCATAGATGCTACAAGGCTCAAAATCACTTATATTAACAAGGAAATATTGGAAATAAAATAGAATGAGTTATAAAAACTTAGTGAGCATATATGTACCACTGTCTTGTAGGTGATTAATTTAAATATATTAATTACAAGTTAATTATGTGCTAAATTATAAGATATTAACAAATACATTTCTTGGATCTCTGGAATATACACAACTCAAACTCGGACTTGAATTTTACTTGCATAAAACTTAGATTCCTTATCTCACATCACAAAATATATTAACTTTAGTCAATATCACTCACCATCCATTTTAGGTGGTCATCATATTCATAATTAGCCCTTAAGGCTTAATCACAATCAACTTAAGTTCATATAATCATTTCAAATAGTAGTAGTTAACCAAAAACAAATTTCAATATCACAACACTTCACTCATTTGTTTATAGTAAGCGTACATGTGGCTATTTTTTTACTTCTAGGTCATTCTTATATTGTTTCCAATGTTTGTTAGGAATTTCTCCATCTGACTTTCATATCATCTCTTCATCATAAATCATAATATCCAATATCATTGCTCTAGCACAATTCACAATTTTTCAATACTTCATAAGATTCAATTCATAATACAGTAAATTCACTAGAACTTTACTCTATTCATATCATTAGATTCAATCAAACCCTGCATAGACAACTATTCAACAATTACAAGTAATCAAAGCATATAACATAATCACAACATGATCTATTATAACTTTATCATAATTAATCAATTAGTATCTAATATTGACATCACGTTTCCGCTGCATACTTTGATCCATTAACATTTACTCTAACGGTTAATTGTACTTATATCATGGAACTAAGTTTACATATGAATATAAAATTTATACTACTAATAGGAAGAATACAATTTACACAATTAAACTATCTTTTATTAGGATATTAAATTGTGATGAGATATATACTCACTTGGAATTGTTTCATAGCTTCTAAGGTTCTCAACTCTTTAGTTTTCACCTTTTGTTTGTTCTTATTTGTTAATATACAATACTAAATTATAAATACAAAGTAGTTACTTATTCTTCTTTGGACAATACCACTCTAAGTTTATTTTAGAAGTATTTTAACACTTAAATCATTAACTTATTATACCTCTTAATGTGGACTTATGCAATCAATCACCATATTTTGAAGATTTACTTAAATTAACTTCGAATGTCAGAATATTAACTTTTATGATATAAATATTTTCTAAGTGTAGTAATTTAATATTTTAGACCCTCAAATTCGTATTTTATTAATGTCATATTAATTATTTGAATAAAATGATAAAATAAGAGCTTTTAAACCAAACATGACATAATTGAAATATTAAAATCTTGTACTGTAAGAATGCCATATTTATGCTATTATAGCATTTTACAATATGAAATCATATTTTTTGCATGCATCACCAAATATCTAAAAATACTTTTAAGAATGAATTTTCTAAAATATACGTCTATTAGTGAAAATGTTATTATACGATTATCTAAAATAATTTCTTTCATGTTAGTTAGACTCTTTATATTATAAAAATCATACTACTTTTCTTTTACAAAGCTATCATCATTTATCTCAATTATACATGAAAGTGGTTTCATTGAACCATGCATGAATTTACCATAATAATAGCATAAAATAATCTATGTATACTTTAATCAATCTCTTTTAGCATTTTACAATATGAAAGTCATATTTTTCTTGTATATCATCACATACTCTAACTAGTTATAAATAGATTTTTCTACGATTCAATTCAGATGAATTATAATAATAAGATATAACACTCTATGTGAGCTCCTTTCACCTTATCCTAACCTTTCATGACACAAACATATTAGTTTCCAAAACACCAACTAGTGTGAATAATAATAAGTTTATCTTAAATAAAGCATCAGATTATCATATAAATTATAATTTTATGATCTAAGAATGCTTACTATCATTTAAAGAGCTAAACCCTAGCTCCCTGGTGGCAAAGGCTCACCGGAACGTCGGTAATTAAAGAAAAGCCACAACTCCTTTACTATTGTCCCTAAGCTGCAATCTACAACTTTCTAGTGGTAAACGGACACATAGTTGGCTAAAGGAGCACTCCAGCATATGAGTCCAATAATAGCTTAACTGTATGAGGATGAAAGCAAGTTAGGAGGAGAATTTCATGCTTAATCTTCCATTAAGCCATTCTAATCAAGTTTTTGTTATAACGTCGCAAGTTTCCCTTAGCGAGATAGTGTTTGCAACAAGGATGCTCTCACGGCGATGGGGCTGCGACTTGGTGGTCGAGTGGAAAAAGATAGCATTAAGTGGTGAATAGAAAGAGGGAAAGGAAAAGGAAAAGGCGACGGTGAGCTGGGAAGGAGAGAGAGGAGCTAGTACTTTGCATGAGGGGGAAAAGTGATGAAAAATAAAAATAAAACGGGGGAGAGAGAGAAACTTCCAAAAATAGAATGAAAGCAGCCAAAGGTTTTTATATTGCACAATTAGAGTACACCTAGCCTTTTTTACACCCAAATCTGAGCCAGTCATTTTAATTACCCATTTTCCTTCATTAATTTCTAGCCTTTCATTTCTTTTATAAAACTTTTTGCAAAACTTATTTCATTCCGTTTAAAAACCTTTACTCAAATATTGTAATCTTCCCTTAATATGTAAATATATATTTGGAATTTCTAAAAATAATTTTGTTAACTTTCCACAATACTCAAAAATAATATTATTAGTACAAATAATGTATTTTATCAATTCCATATTCTCAATTTTACATATTCTAATAAAATATTCTAATATTACTTTTGATAAATAAAATATTATAATAACATGATAAATTAATAAATATTTCAATTTTCCCTATATAATTTATCAAATCTAATAAATTATCTTATAAATCCCTGCACTGTAATCACTAAAATATTTTTAACTTCTAGGAAATTTCTTATAAAAGTCATTTTAAACTGATTTTAAATTAATATGGCCATATATAAAAATAAATAAATTTCAAATATTACCAAAGGTATCATTTTCCATATTCCAGAAACATTAATATGAAAAATAATTTAAAATTAAATATTAACTTAATAAATAATTATCCATAACATAAAAAAAAATTATAAAACTTTAAATGTAAACTTGGGATATTATAGTTTATTCGAACAAATTTTAAACTGATTTCACTAGTGTGAGCCTTCTCTTATTTGAAATAATTGCTTTACTCTTATTATGATTTTTGGATCTTATTTGTTTACATATTATTAAGATATCTACCTTATAAGGAATCTTTCCTTTTGCCATATGTGTATATATTCCTTATTATAAGGTCTACTAATAGAGACATTATCAGTTGTTAAGCTATTAAGCTCCTTTTTTTTCGTATCACAATTTTAGATGATAACTTTCCTAAATATACATAATACAAGGGTCATTGTCACAGTTAATATTTAGTTATTATTAGCTATCAAACTTTTGTATGGCTAGATTTGTTAGAGTTTGGATTATGTATTAATGCATTTTTTAAAAGTGAATTAGGCAAACAATTTTTCAGGTTTTGCACTATGAGTAGATAATAATGCTATTGATATACTAGATTTGTAGTTAAGATTACCTTGCTTGATATATGATACCCTTAAATTCTATGAAGCTTAGCATTTATACAAACCATCCATATAGGTACGAAGTTATCACATATTCATCCTTTGGGATTGAATTTGAGGTATGACAATTCTTTTAGTAAGAATTTGCTCGATTACTCATTGAAATAGCATTTTATTAATAAAAGTGCACCCTTGGAATCTAAGGGGTATCTAGCATGATGGGTTATAAACCATGTAATTTTCCTGTGCCATAACAATATAATTTTCTCTTTAATGATAATTTGATGCTATAAGATTAAGGCATTTGTCAATGTTTAATTAGGAAATTCATTTATCTAACCATCACAAGATTGGACACAACATACTCTATTCATATCCTTAGTTAGGCATGAAAATCCAAGGCAAAATGACTTAGAAGTTACAATGAGAATTTTATTTTACTTGAAAACTTCATTTGAAGGACCTTTTCTTTCCTACAAATAATGAATTGCAACTTGGAGCTTTCTATGATAGATATTAAGCTAGTTATCCTCTAACAAACCAAACCATATCTAACTTTTATGTTAAACTTGGGAAAACACCAATCTTAAAGGAAAGTTAAAAAGTAAACCATTGTTTCTTAATTGAAGCAGAATAATAACCTATGGCAACTATTGTAAGTGAACTTCTATGGCTATGTATCTTGCTTTCTTATCTCATAATCTCTCGTATACAACCCATGAAAGTTTATTGTAATGATTAAACTCCTATTCATATAACTTTTAAGCTAATCTTTCATGAATGGACTAAACATATAGAGTTAGATTAACATTCATAATATTCTTTCTCATCATTAACTATCAGATTTATTCAACAAGGCTTTAAGAATTGATTAATTTCATAATTTATCATGTAAGTTAGGCATATGTGATCTCCATGCTCCAACTTAAGGAGGTATTGAAGGATATAGAATCATTTATCAATCAATCTCTCAATAAGATATTCTTTCAACCTTTTTATTTATTTTTAATGGTAAATAATGACTAAATAGGATTTTTCTATTTTCTTCTTTTATATGCTTCATTTACTTATAATGATTAAATAACAGCCTAATAGAAATATTCTATTTCTATAATTTATTTCCTTTATTTACTTCTAACAGTCAAATAATGACTTAGTAAAAAGATTCTATTTTCATCATTTATTTCATTTAGTTTAGGATCCACTAATGTCAATTATGTGTGTATGTGTGTAGGTGTGCATGCATGGAGTCGTTTATGGGCTTGAAGGTCTTGAGGGTTTGATAGGCGATGCTTAACCTTGACTTAAGTTTAAGTTTAAGTCTCATATTCTAATTATATTCCATAAAAAATTTTAAAATCTTTTTTATTAGCAATTCAAAGTAAATTAATTAAATAAATGAAATTTTTTTAAAATCATTAATTGTAAAACTAGCTGAAAATTATTGTATATGGTACCTTATATTAACTAGAGAACAGAAAAACTTAGACCCATGGAATGAAAAACAGTTAGTGTTGCATGTGTTGGAACTATGTACCTTGTTACTTAAAGTCCAAATTGGATACTTTGTTTTGCTTCTAGTAATAATCTAAGGTACATACTTAGCAAGCATTTGGTTTAGTTTGGAGGAATAAAAAGCGAATGAAATCAAATAAAGATGAATAATGGAAATAAATCTATTATTTTTTTTAGTAATGTTATATGCATTGAAAATAAGACTTGCAATTAGGCTTTGAATGAAAATCAAAGATTGTCATTGAATACAGGATAGTGAGATTAATTTATAAAATTCAATCTAATGAATGCAAAAGATTCAAAACTTAATTTCAAAATCTATTTTCAGTACCTATAGTATTTTCACATTGTCTTAGAGGGTTTTGTTTAGTTAAGGAATAGAATCACACCATTTATGATTCCTTTTCCTGTTATTTGGTTCATCAATCAAGGATTAGAATTGTAATAAATTTTTTAAAAATTGTAATAAATTTAATAAAAGTAGCTATTTAACTTGTAAGTTTATAATAAAATTTTTACAAATTATGATAATAATTTTAAAAAAATTTCTTATTATATACTATATAATTAGCACTAATCATGTCATTTAAGGATGTAAACATAAAAGCTCTCCTACATAGTCTTAATATTATATATTAACTTAATGAAAACTATGATTAAAAAAGGTTGTCATTATTGTTACTACATAAACAATTTCTTCAATCATATGAAGAGCTTAACGGCTGGCCATTAATGTTAGCACCCAATATAGAAATATGAAGAAGCTAAAGAATGAGAAGTGATAGTAAAAGAGGAACCAAAAATTTAACATAAGCAAGAAGCATCTACAATAATGACCAATCAACTAACTTAAGTACTTGTTTATTAATGAAAATAACTAAAATAACATCATCCAATACAATATACATAATAATTTTACTAAGATTCCAAAGTAAGCAAAATAACCCTCCAACAAAGTTATGTATCATGTTTCTATTGCTCCTAGATCTAGATTTTCTTAAAAAAGTTTCTCACATATTGTTTCCTCAAATTTGGAGGAGTTTGATGAACACTTGAAGCTTGTATTTTTCTACCAGGAGAATGGTAGACAATTCTAAAGCTTCAAATGGAGAAACACTTTCTAGTTTCATCACTTTTTCTAGTACCTTGTTCATCATCCCACCCAAAATTTCCTCCTCTTTTACACAAATGACCATGTATTTTCCATAATAGCAAAGTGCACATTCATATTATGAAAAATGGTGTCAAAGTTCTTAAAAATAAATGGAAGAGTAAAAGCTAGATCCGTATCATTCTCCATTTTCTTTTTCACTCCTTCTTTAAGATTCTTTTGTTTCTTTACTTTTTTTGATGGAGGTTTAGGAATATATTCTTTCTATATTGTTTGACTTATAGATTGATCCTCAGAATCAATTTCACCATCATCATCATTTTTATCTACAATCATTGGCTCATTTGCCAGCTTAACTTATAAATTTTTAATAGCATCAATAAAAGTTTCATTAACTTCTCCTGTTGCTCTATTTTTTTTATGAATTTCAGCCAACATGTCACAGTGAGCAAATGGCGCACCATGTAATCCTTTTGCTTTCCCATGACTTCTATATTCTTAATGATATCAATAAAAATTTCATGAACTTCTCCTATTGCTCTATCTTTTCCATGAATTTTAGCTAGCATGTCATAATGCGCAAACAGCACACCATATAATCCTTTTACTTTCCTATGATTCTATTATACAATTAAAAAAATGTTATTCACATAAAGTGCACAGAATTTTAACTCGTAAAAAATCTTATAACAGGAGAAAGAATATAAATTGCCTTGATCCATTCATCATACACACTTTTCTCTATTTATTATTACTTCTTTTTTTGTCTTACCCAAATCTAGACATGCTTAACATTTTAGCTAATGCACTATACTTTTCAAACCAAGCTTAGAATCAACATGTGGTTTATTTTTGTTTAAAGTAAATCATTTCTTCCAAATAACTCATATATCCATTTTTAAATCTATCTTCACTTTTCCATTTAAGATTCGTAGCCAACTCTTATAATGCTTCTATCAACACATCATTTTCTAGGGGAGTTCAAAACCTCTTATTTTAACCTCTACCTCGAATGCTACCTTCTTAGCTATATTATGAAAGTTATGTTATCATCCATCCTATCAAATTATAAAATATTGTAATTTAACAGACTAACAAAAGAACATAAAGTAGGATGTATATGACACAATTGTATAAAAATAAGAACCTGCCAAAGAACATCATGATATAAGAAGTTATCATTAAATAATGTAAAAGCATTACAATACAAACAGTTTAAGGAATATAACAAAAGTTAGTGCTTAATAAGTTACAAGAACACCAAATCATAACACGTCCAAGTTTACAATTGGAAAATACTATCTCATGACATGAACTAACAATAATCATTTTCCAAATCTATTAAGCATTTGATTCCATTTCCAAGCCATTAAAATCCTCCAATCAAATGCCCCCTTAGAATATTAATGGTTAAGAGGAAAGTTTATTGAAAATTGGACTCATTGGAGTCAAGAATAAGTAATATTAAAATTATTTGAATGGTCCTGAAGTGGTTATTCATTCTACATGGCAATTTATTAAAAAAAATTATTTGAAGTGCCATATGTTTACTTTAGAAACCAATAATACATGAAAATTGCCTTTCAATGGCAATTTGTGGACAGATACATATGTAGCCACTCAAGAACCGAAATGGTAAGCAGCGTTACATAAATAAGTAAAACGAAATACTTATATTTTCACTCAATTTCTCACACCACACAGTGAGATCTAATATTTTGAATCCACGTAAAAAGGAATAAATAAAAATGTAAGTTTGAGAGATGAGAAAAATGTAACGAGATCCATAAAGATTTATTTCATTTTTCATTAAATAATCTGTCTAATAAATTGCCTTCCTTATTTTTATAATCTTGTGCATTTTTTTTTGAAAAAAATGTAAAATAATTTTTCAACTTTAAAATGGTTGTATTTTGCCTTGTAGTTCAAAAATATGAAAATTACTCATTTAAACTTCGTAAAACTTAAAATTAACACCATTGTCAATTTAATTTATTTTATCAAATCACATAATTTTTTATTGACTTGTTATCCAAGAATCATAATTTTATACTATATTGCTTTATTTTTATCATTTTTCAGATACAATTCATGACTAATTTTTTATTATTTAATTAAAATTTTATATATTTAATTTAATTCCTATTAATTATATAATATAGAATTATTTATGAAAAATAATAAGAAAAATTGACAAATTATTATATGATTCTTGTTTAAAAAGATCATTACAAATCAAGTAATTTAATGAAATAATAAAATAAGTTGATGATAAGTATTAATTCTAAGTTTTATATAGTTTAAAGAAGTGGTTTTTAAATTTTCAAAATTAAAAAGATGAAATTCAATTTTGAAGGGTGTGCTAAAATTTATATGAGCTTAAATTTGGACTAAAATAAAAAGCTTGTTTATTTTTGTGAATTTTAGTCATATCCAGCTCAACTCAACTAGTCATGAAGGAGGTCTAATGCACCTTGATGAGCACAAATTTTTTAATGCTACCGTAACATTAAAATTTTAATATTACTTATTATATTTCATAAATTAATAATTTTAACATCATAATTAAATACTTTTAAAAAAAATAATTTTTTCATTTATCAAAGAATAATAAAAAATAATATTAAAATTTTCGGTATTATCATAGAATTAGAAAATTTTCCTTGACAGACATAATAGGAAATTCAATCATTCTTTTTGCACAAAGAAAACACAAAGGAGTTGTTTCTGGAACAAATCCAACATGCTAATCATAAGATTGCCACTCAACTTCAATTGATTTGTGCCTTTTTCATGCTCCAAGCACTTAATCGTTTGATCTTGACATTGGCAGTTCCATTGTTGAAAGCAAACACGTGTGCCTCATCATTGATTGCCAATGTGGGATACACTCTCGCTGTGATGCATGCCTTTCCTTCTCCGCCAAAGCTCTCCACTACAGAGTGGTCAATCTATGGAAGGGACTGTCAGTTCTTTGGAATAAAGCAAAGCAAAAGGGATGATCAAATGGGTTAGACAAAGAGAATTCGGCAGCCTTTTTTTGGTGATGTGGAAATCTGTAATTATGGTTTTAAATAAATATGATGAAGATGAAGATTCTTGAGCCTACTAGTAAAAGCATAACGAGTAAATTTTTTTTTTCCTTTGAAATATAGGTAGAAGAATATTAACTCAAGGCATTGCCGCTTTTGCAGCCCATACCTCGTGTAGTTTAAAGGAAAAAAAAATACATTATTACATTTCGGGTAGGTCCCTTTGTTTTGATAAATAATTATTATTATAAAATATTAAGACAATAAAAATTATTCTATTTAAATTTATCAGTATAAAAATAAATAATGTCTATTTCTTAAAAATGAAGTTATTTTTCTTCAACATAATAATATCAAGCATTATTTTATTTCTTATAGAATATACAAGTGACATAATCCGTTATTTGTATCTAAATAAATGAAACCTTCTTGTAAAAAATACTTTTGAAAAAAATATATGGAGTTTTAGAAGTCATTTAATTCATCTCAATAATATAAAAAATTTTATTTATTAAAAAATATAAAAAAATTAGTTATTATCTAACAAATTGAAGGAAATATGATTTCTTGAAAAGTCTTACTTCCCAGAAAATATAGGAAGTTACTTACTTATTTCTCTTCTAAATAAGTTCTATTTCATGTACTATTTATGAATATAATAACAAAATCATTCTTATTAAATTTAATTAATAACTATTAAAATTTATTAAATCATGTTATATTAATATTGAAGATATAGTAATTATTTTATTAATATTTTTTAAAATATTTAAAATTGAATTAAATAAAATATAAAAAATTACTTTCTATATATCAATTAAATAAATTTAAATACTTCTTAAAAAGTAGATATAAAAAATTATTTCTTTAAAAGTTTAATTTTCTGTAAAAAAATTACTCCTTATACAAATCAAATTACTCCTTAGTTTTGCTCACATTACACATGCTTGCGTGTTAAGTTGATTTTGGATACGTAAGGATGCACTTCTCACGTTAAAGTGAAGTTCAGAGTTTTGAATTTGACGTAGCGAAAGAGGATGCGAGGGAATATAAGAACAAAAAATAAATAAATTATTAATAAATTAAAAGTAATTAAAATTTTTTTCAATATTAAATTAATTTTAATAATTTTTAAATAATATAATAATATATGAATAGATAATAATGTAAAATTTTTTTATATTGATAGTAAATTAAATTTAAATTTATAAATAAATAAATTTTGAATAAGTGGAGTTAAAATTAATTATATAAAGTAATACCTAACGCTCTATTTTAGTTCTTAGAAAAAAAAGATGAAAATAATGGACTGTATTATAGACCGTATCTCCGACCATAATCTTGTAATTTCTAAGTTTTTCTAAGATATAACTATATAGATAGACAGATAGATAAATAAATAAATAGATAATTTGAACTTTGTTTGGCATGCCTCATAGATTAGTAGATTAGTATTCCAAAGAAATCATGTAGATGATGAAAAATTGATTGTTTGTTAAGAATTGTATGAAGCTTTCAATCAAAAGATTTAATTGACGGATAATAAAAAACTAACCAGGCGGCCTTATCTATCTAAAATATAGGCTGTTGTTTCACCCAACAAAAGACATATGGTTTCAAGCATATATATATATATATATATATATATATATATATCGGATGACAAGGATTTAGTACTTGCAATACACTATCCAAATCCTAATTCGTCACCATCCCATGATGAATAAGTTTTGTTCTTTTTTTCAAGTGATTCCATTTCTTTTTCATTTTCTTTTTTCTTTTTAAGGTGATGACTAACAAAGTATTTTTTTCTCTTTCCTTTTAATTAAGGGTTTTTAAATCAAATGCAATGTGTTCACGCAATAATTTTCATTTTGAACTAATACAGAGAGAATTCATAGGATTTTCAACACCTCATTCTACTTTCAAATGAGTTTCATTTTTAAATGACATTTGATTTTAAAATTAAAAAAAATTTCATTTTATTCATAATTTTTATTTTAATTACATTTTTATTATTATAAAATTCATTGAATTTATGAAAGATTTCATTAAAATTTATTTAATTTTGGCCCAGAACATAAGTTATATAAAAAATTTTACCCTCTATCTAATATTATATTTATTATGATACCATTTAAATTTATTTTTTAATTAAATTACATATATTTTTTTAATATGTCTCAAATAAAAAAATTATTTACAAATGAATCAAAATTATTATTTGTAACATAATTTTTAAACAATAAAATTTATTTATAAAAAAAGTTGAAATAATTTTTATTAAAATAAAATGGAATTAAGAAAACTGGATTTGAAGTCAAGAGTTGGGACAAAGGTGTGTAAGCCCCCTGAATTTTTTTGGACCTGCATGGTTACCGAACTTACCAGGCTTCTCAGTGATAACTTCTCATGAACAGGGTCCACTTTCACAAATGCTCCATAGGTGGCCAAATCATTATTACGATTCAATGAAGACCTACCAAAGATTTGCATGTATATTAGAAGAGCCAAAGAGTTGAAACTTGAAATTTAAGCAAAGAGGAGAAATACTTCTAATCATATCATGTGAAAAGAGTTTATTTTTTGAAAATTTGAAAGTATAAATTTTTAATATGATTCGCTTCCATAAAATTGATATGCAAATAGAAAAAAATCTATGGTGCATGTAATGATATATTGCATATCTCTAGATATAATTATTAATATGTTATCATTTGATGTATTTTGAAAAATTATCAACATAATATGCAATTAGATTTAATAATATATTAATACATCATTATATTAGTAATACATGGTAAACCTTTCTAAATAGATAACAAAACAGGCAACTAACTAGTTATTATATGAGAATAAAAATATGTTAAATATTTTCAGATGCTTCAATTATAGTTCATATTCTTACTTTATTTAATAAGAAACAATAATAGGGTATGCATTAAAAATGGGATTCAAAATTTTATTCTAAATAAAAATTAAGTGCTATTATTTAATATAAGATGATTTAATAAATTTATAAAATTTAATTCAATATATATAAAAAATTGAAACTTAATTCTAAATTTTATTTTTATTACTTATTATATTTTCTAATAAATAAAGATCAATTGTTAATTTGTATAATTTTCAATGTTTTGAAAATAAAAAAATAGGAATTTTAGAATAACTGGATTCCACGAAATTGATCAGATGTCTTTAGATGGTTCAAGAATTTCTCAACGTGTTCACCTGCTTTGGTCACTGCACATGAGCACCACGTGTTTGTTGCTGTTTTTGAACACCCTGAAGGACACTGCAGTGAACTCTTGCAAGTCCTTTGAAGCGAAGGCAAGCAAACCGAATGGTCCTAATCCACTTTTAGCAGCTGTCCCATATCGACCACATACGAGTTGGGGGTCCAGCATCCAACTAGGGTCGAATACTTCTGCCTTTTCAAACTCATTCACTTCGAATGAAATTTCAACGTCGGCCTGCAAAGACAATGATAATAAATCCCAAAAACTTTCTAGGCGTGACTATATATGACGAGTTGTAATAATGATTGCGTTAGGGCTACGATTTGTAAGGGAAAATGGACTTTTGCTATATACATGAAAAGTCCCTCTCACTCCTGCAGCGTGAAAGCCTCTTCAGTATTGGAGTTAGAATTTACTCGAGACGATCAAATATGAAAATCTATTTTAAAATATATATAAATTTTAAATTTTTAAAAAAACTAATCTAACAAAGATAGAGACTATTATGATGACTGGGAATTGTTAACATCCACATTTATAAGTGAAAATTAATAAATTCCAATTTTTTCATTTGAACTGGAAAAATATATTATTAATTTAATAATAATAAAAATAATAAAAAGTATTTTAGTAATTTTAATAAAAAATATTATTTAAAATATTTAAGTCAATTTTATTTATTTTTTTTATCATCATAATAAATACGTTCATTACTTGAAGTAAGTGCGAGAAATTATAAATTAATTTTAATATTTTTTATTATTTTAATATATTTAAATTAATAACACACTTTTATCTAAATAAAAGAATTAGTAAATCTTAATACTACCACTAAAGTTCTTCAATTTATAAATAGGTAAATAATTTGCCTTCAGATTGAATGAAAGTAAGAAAAAGTGGATGTGAACGAAAATTACATTTGTGAAGTATAAAAGATTTAGATATTATACAATGGCCCGTGGCACGAAAATATGACATCATTCATATTTGAAAATTTCAGTAGATACCCTTCTTCTTAGCAAAGGGCAAATGGCCTCGGGATACAACGGAGGCTTTAGCTCCTAAAAATTAATTTTATTCGTATTGTGTATAAATAAAAAATTGCTATTTCTTTAACTTGACTAAAAAAAATGAAATAAAGAAATGAATTAGATGTCTAGCTCATTACATTAAATTTTATATATTTAATAAAATAACACTCTGAAGAGGAAAAATTATACAACCTTAACCTACTTATCAAATAATTAAATCTGAATTGTCAGTATTATCAAATATTATTTTAGAAATTTTATTTTCCATTATGTTCAAACTTTCAAGTCAATTATTGCTTCTTTTATTATAAAAAAAGTAATTAAATAAGAATTATTTGATTAAATTAAAATTTCAAACCTTATAATCTATTCTTATTTTTTATATTTTTCTTTAAAATTATAATTAAAAGTTTAGTTTCATTTATGATTAACCCTATGTCACCATTAATTTAAGAACTTTCATTTGTAATTTTCATCATTACTTCTTGAGTTAGTTTTTTCCCCCCTCTCATCTCTTTGTTTTTCTTCGTCTTTTCTCCCTCGCTCACTCTAGCTAGTTTCTGTTGAATTATTTCCTTATTTAAGGTCAAAAAAAAAAAAGGTTAGACATGCCTCCACCGGAAGTTTAAGGGTTTAAATTTAACCTATTATCAATATATTATTTTTTATATTATTGTGAAATGAGAAGATGACATGTAATAAAAAAATTAATAATTTTTTATTAATAATTAGTATATATTAATAATCTTATATGATATTACATATATAAATGATAATGTAAAATTAATCTACATTGATAATAAATTAAATTTAAATCATAAGTTTAAACATTGACTTTAAGTTTAATTCATTTTCGGTTTAAAAATTTTTATACTATAAATAAATATGGAGATGAAACATTATTAAAAAGTTAGTATTTTTCACTAACAATAAAAATATTTTAATAATTTTTATTAATTGACAATATATAAATGGATGATAGTATAAAATTAATTTATAATAATAGCGGAACAAATCGATATCTTAAAGGTATTACTCTTTGAGTATCATTGCATTTATATTGTGGATTTAATATTTTTTCTACACCAATATTATTTTACTATACTTATAAAAAAATGAGACAAGAATGTTTCATATACTATTTCTGTGGCAAATATATTTCATACGCTGTTAATATAAGTATAATTACACCAAGCATGCATGAATGAAGTAGAAAAAATTATATTAAAACTGACCTGTGATGCCGTCACACCTTTTACTTCAACTAGTGCACCTTCTTTGAGTACTTTGGGATGCCAGTGGATAGGCTTTGTACGCAGTTTTTCAATTTCCTCTATCGGCCACTGGAGCAATTGTTTTCTAGATTTATCCAACCAAAGAGTTCTTGGAATTCCCTGCAAATAACGCAGTTAACAATTGTTTAATTTCCAGGTTTATTCATTTTTTTTGTTTACTTTTTGAGTCAACTCAAATAATATGCTAAAGGCATGAGCTGGGTCATGCAATATTAGTTCATATTATAAGATACAATAAATTGATTATTTCTCTAACGTATCGGTTAAATGCTGTTTTCTTTTAATCACGTTTATCTAGAATTTTTGAATTAAATAAAAAAAGGAGCCAAGCACAGCAATAAATAAATAAATTTAATATTTACCCAAATATTTTGCCTAAAACAATTTTACAGAACTGCTCGTCAAATTGCTTAAAAAAATTACATTAGCTAAAAAATTTATATTTTCCTATGGCATATGATATATGATTTATATAAAATATATTGCCACGGGTACGGAATTAATTGCATTTTCGAAAAATCAAATGCGTAAGATAGGTTTAAATTACAGCTGTGATAATTTGGTAATTGCCAAACAAAATTACCAATAACTAAATTTAGTGATATATTACGACAATAATAACCAATTTTTTTTGTTGAACTTCTAAAGTTATAGTAAAATAATTTATAAATTATATAAAATTATAATTTTGTATATAAATAATTATTCGTACTTATAATTTTATCTTTCAATTATATTATTTAATAATAGAATTATTTGTACACATGAAAAAATAAAATTATATTTAAGTACTATTATTAAAGAATAAAATCGTAATTTTGTTTAATACAAAAGTTATTTTTTGAGTGCATTATAATTTAAAGTTTGAAATTAATTTCATTTAATAGATGGACCAAAATTACCTGAATTCCAGACCATCCTTCGAGCTTATAATCTTCTTGAGTTGAAGATTCGTTAACCCAACCCCACAAGATCCTCCTCTTTTTCGCATCATCATAAAATGTTTTTGAGGCATAAAACTTTCCATAATCATATCTTAAAACTGACACAAAATCAGTCTCCTCGAATCCCTTATCCGGGATAAAGATATCCTTGCTTGCATTATATGTTCCAATCAGATAATAATCATGTTGAGGATCAAACATACTAATCTTAAGGACATGCCTCAAATTAGGACCATTTTCAGATGTGTCAACTCCAATCTGTCCCTTAGTCAAAATAGGAAAAAAATCTGGACACTCCCACATTCCAGTATTTTTGGCTGAATAGAATGGGTGTTTGGCTTTAATCCAATGAACAAAATCCTTACTTCGGAATAAGAGCGCGACGCCCCGTCGGCGCTTTTGGCTTCCGACGAGCATCCGCCACCGCCCGTCATGGCCGACCCACCCGGTGGTGGGGTCTCTGAATGAGGTCAGATTTATTTTGTTGGAAATAGTTGGTGAAATTATTGGATTTTTGGGTGATTTGACCCATTCCCTAAGAAATGGGTCAGATGGATTTTTGGGCATGGCCAAGTTTTGAACTTGGTGTTTTTGGGAGTCAATTCCAGTGTATAAAATGGCTGGTTTTCCATCAGGAAGAATTGTGGCCGAACCTGACCAGCAGCCATTAATATCATAAGGTTCCGTTCTTGTTAGGGCAAGATTTAATGGTTTCCAGTTCACTAAATCTGTGGAAATAGAGTGGCCCCACACAATCTTGCCCCAGACTGCAGTTTCTGGATTGTGTTGATAGAAGAGGTGGTAGATTCCCTTGTATCTCATTGGCCCTGCACAAAGATCCAAATTTTAAGCACAAATTTTGGCCAATATTTTAAAGAATGAAGATAAATAGAAATGAAGAATACTGCTTCATATCTGAACTATTTTATGGTGAAGAAGTCATTATTTCGATTAAGGAATGGTGTTCATTTCGTGTTCAAATTATTTTTCATTAATTATGTTTCACTCATTTTTGTCTCCACTATGAGCATCTGATTTGTTTATTGATGTTGCCATTCCATTGTGAATTTTTATTTTTAATCGGTTTTAAATTTTTGTCAGCAATTATAATATTACTCTTGCAAATTATTTCATAATCATAATTTTTTATAATTTTATAATTCAAATTTCATATTTATTTATAATTTTATTAATCACAACATAATTATTATCATAACCCATTCTGATAATCGGGCGAAAACAAGAAACATGAGTAAATTGGGCTCATATCTGCCACTGTTCTCTGACATAGTTGACAAGGCTAAATGTAAACCTGAACTTTGCCAACGAGCATATATCAATAACTAATTACAAGCCATGTTTAGATTTAGTTGCGGATCATGATCAATAGTTATGGAGAGGTCAATTGATTCATATTAAAAATTACATAATTGAAATATAAGATTTTGAAAATTTTTGACGGTCCGGCTGGAATGATCTTGTTCCTTGCAATCTTTACCATTATCCTATATTTTATAAAACTCAATCCGAATTCTGGAAATTAATCAGACAGTCAAAACTTAAAAATTTAAATTTGCATTATAATTTTGACAAGGGTTGTCGAACAACGTTGAAGAAAAAATATTAACACTATAGTAGAAGAAAGAATTGCAAACGGACGAGAGTAATACGCAAACTCACCATTAGGATCTGCAAGCCAAACACCAAAATGTCCATTTCACAGGACCGTGGTCCAATAGCCAAAAAGAAAAAGAAAAAGATGAAAGAAGAAAAAAACAGTTAGTGATGTGAAATTAATATAATCTCCACACACACACACGCATATAAGCTTTGTTTAAGGAAATACCATTCATCCAATTTTTGGCAGGCTGGAAGTGAAAAGCAGTTCTGTAAGTTTGATTTATGGGAGAAGATGAAGAGAGAGTTTGAAGATTTTGATAAATATGATGGGAAGGTTCAATAAGAACAGGAACATTGACAAGAATGTGGGCAAGGGCAGCCAGCAGCCAAACAAAAGAGATAGACATAGTGATTCTCTGAATGACATTGGCAGCCTGGGCATTGCCACCTATTTATAGAAAAAGAAGAATGTTTGGCCCGAGAGAAGTTAGGTAAAGGGGAAGGTAAAGGTCACATTACAATATGCTTTCTCCCCTTTGTTTATTTGCCAACTAGATTCTTCTTCTTTCTTTGTAATCGGAGTGGAATACATCAGTATAAGGATTGCGATAAAACTCAGAATGCAAAGAAAGTTAAAGATTTCAAAAGATAATAAATACTCTTTTTTTTTATTGCTAAAAGGATTATTTGAGTGAGGTGCAATTAATACCTCACCACTTTACCATGCATCAAATTTGAAGAATCTTTTAAAACAAAATTAGAGTAGATAGAAAATAGAGCAATTTGATCCCAAGAAAAATTTTAGCAAGAATTTAATTTTTCAGTTATCCAGTTACACCCAATTATTATTATTTTTATTCTGTTGGTCTGCTATTCAAATCCTTATCTTAATTATTGATAAAGTAATTTATATACATACACATCATCAAATAGCATACAGAAAATAAAAGGAGTCAACGTATGCAAAAACAATCACTTTCGTTAAAAAATGTATTAAGCTCTTTTTTTAAAAAAAAAATGAAAATTAATGCTTGAAAGTAATAAAAAGTGTAAATAAATAAATAAATAAATAAATTATGATAAGTTTTACTTATATAGTAGCATACAAATATGGATAACTCTCGAAGTTATTAAAAATTTAATTTTTCAATTTTTAAGATATTGGAAACTGTAAAAATTGATCATTATTCTTTGTTTATTGGCTATAACTCTGAGAAAAATTATTATGCTCCAATTATGTCATATAATTTTAGTCAAAACTAATAATGAGAGACAATTATTAATTTTTATAATCGCTAATATTTTGAAAATTAAAAAAATTAAATTTGTAATATATACAAACCTAACTGATAATTATCCTTTATTTCTTAATTATGGCTAAGTACATAACATAATTAGAACATAATAAATTTTCTCAAATAACTCCTAGACGTACCAATAACCTCAGTCAATTCTACTTGTTACACATACCGTATATATTAGTTTATTAAACTCAATCCATCTTTGTCCACTTTAGTTGTTACATAAAGGGTGAGCCAACCAATCCATGAACTTTAAATGAACGTAGGAATTATATTTCTACATTGCAAAACATTCTTGATTTAATAATGGAATAATGAAACCGGTTCAAATGGTAAGGAGTCCGGTACTAAGTAAATTTTTAGGTTCTAAATGAAGAAAATGAATATTAGAAGAGCTTACTCTTACAATAGATTTGATACTCTTAAGTTGAGCTAAATCAAATCTATTGTAAGAGTAAGCTCTTCTAATATTCATTTTCTTCATTTAAAACCTAAAAACTTACTTAGTGTTGGACTCCTTACTATTTGAACCAATTGGTTTAAACACACAAGAAAAGGAACTTTTTACCATTTGGTTCATAAAGGGTAATTATTTTAATTAAAATATTATTATATATACAAATTTTGTATTTAAAGTTAAGTAACTCAATAATTATTTTATTCTTAAAACATTTTCAAGATAGCAATCAATAAATTTTAAATAGTAAAAGTATATTTTATATTAAAAATAAGATCTATAGAAAGGACATCCAAATCTTTCTTTCTTTTTTTTTCATCATTTTTTCCATTAATTCATCTTCTTTTGCCTCAAATTGATAACTATGTTTATCAACTCTATAAATTGTTTATATATTTTCTTAATATAAATTCTCATATAATTATTTAATAGCATCACTTGTAGGAAAGGAGTGAACGAGAAAAAATGGTGGAGAGAAAGATAAGATGAAAAAAAAAGGTATAAAGAGAAGAAATGGAAGTGAAGAGAGGTAGTGAGATTATGTAATACAAGATAAATTGGTAAAACATTTTCCTTTAATTAAAAAGAAAATCACTTTTATCCAAATATATTATTATTTTTTATTGACCAAAATCTATTTTTAGTTGACCAATTTGAGTAACTTTCCTATTGAAACTAGACATTGGAAATTTAGAAAACAACTTCCAAAAAAGCATTTTCTACTATTTCTTTCCTTTTACTCTTTTATTTTTCTCTCACTAATTTGCTTCTCAACTCTCTCACCCTATCCTTTCTCTCATTTCTCTCTTCTGTGCCTTTTTGTTCACTATCTTTCATTCTTATCCTTCCCTAGACCCCTATTATCTCTCTTATCTCTCTTCTTTTATATCATTTTATCCCTATAAATGATGATATTCAATAATTATATTAATATTTGTATTGAGAAAATATTTAGACGATTAAGAAAGTTGACAAATGTGATTATAAAGTTTAATTTAGCTGAAGTAATTTGACTTAACTTTATGCTAAATGACAATAGCCAAAAGAAAAAAAGAAAGATTTGAATATTCATCTTTAGATGTTATATTTGATACAAAATATACTTAAGTTTTAATTTTTGCTATTAAAGATTTGTTCACTACTAACTTGAATACATTTCAAGAATAAAAACAATTATTATGTGGATTAACTTAAAAGTTATAATAACCCAGAGTTGTTTTTATTAGCAATCACTATTATAAAATTGTCCTTTAATGTCACTACATTGATGTTAGTTAAAGTGAAAACCAATGCATATAATAGTGTGGTAGCATTTTTTAAAATAAATGCAACTTATTATATCAACTCAAATAAAAAGCCGAGATTATAGAGCCATAGTACCTATTGAGAGGTGATGAATTGGAAAATGTGTTTAAAAAAATTCCATATTAGTTATTTAAAAAATTGATGTAGAAAATAAAGGTGAATTGCCAGATTTGAAGAAGGGCCAAACATTGGATGTCAATTCTTGTATATAGCCGACATCAAAAGTAATTTTGCAAGAAACATTAGACATCAACTTTAGTGACAACTAATGTGTAAATATATAGACATTGATTGTGTTAGGATTAGGAGCCAAATAAACGTAGCGGAAATTAACCAATCCCAACAAATGGATCCATGCAAAATGTTATATTAGAATAAGGATTTGGTCAATACCTTTCCAATGATTCAAGAACTTGTTCACTAATTAGCTTTTCGACTTCGTTTCTGCTGAAAACTCCAATGTATCCACACGAACCAGCAGACCACCAGTGAATGTCCACAACCATTGATTGGAATTCTCCTCCTTTACCTCATAGTACTAGTTACGCCTTTTCAAGGGTTATGGTCAAAGAGGGTTGCTAGGATTTTTATGCTTTAGGATGTGTGAATAATCAATATTATTACCCAACAAGCCTATTTAAATAGATGCATAGAAAATTCTAACTAATTGAGCTTTGTTCCATGTATAATTATAAGCTTATTATTGGGCCTTATAATTATAACATAGAATTCCTAAATATTAGGCCTAAACAATTTGGTCCATCAATTCTAAATCCATTAGGTTCTAAATGTACGACCTTACAAGCTCTCATTATATTGATAATGATCATAAATCACATTAATGATTATAAATAATGAGCGGTATCTAACAATACATCATTGTTACCTAAGTAATGAGAAAGTTAGTGATTCGACTGAATCTTTACATGTGATCATCATCTATGTCCTTTTATCCTAAATATCTAGATTGAGCACGAGACATGGACCATGTCATTCTTGTATAGCCTAATCCAAAGGTTTCTTGATTCTTAAGTAAGCTAATTGAAGCAAATATAATTAAAATCTCATGTCAATTCATTTAAGCATGATCATGCATTTTCTCAACTTTATTTAATCAAAGAGCCCACAAATATTACTCCTATTATATAGGAGGGACAAATTTCATTTTAATCACACAAATCCCTTCACATGATATGTAACATATCCAATAACTATCCTTACATTCACTCAACCATGAGTGACATAGAATAGTATCAAAATATGAAACTCACATGTAGGGAATCTTGGCGATCTTAGGTCAAAGGACCATATTAATAATGATCACTAAGAATCATTCATGATACTTATACAACGATCCATGTAGTGTTCTTAGGGTGGGTCGGTCCAGTATACAAGTTCTCTAACTTGTACTCATGTGCAGACTTAATATCTCATATAAGTCACCATACAAGTTAGTCTTAACATATCAAAGCAACTCAATCCACAATGATATATGATTAGGAACATTTAAGAATACAATTATTCTAAAATTATTATCATAATTAAATATATTAGGCAGACAATATATGTATAAATATGATAATTAGAATTATTATTAAAATAACACGATTTAAATTTATAATCATCAATATGATTAGTTTTAGGGTATATACACTAACAGATTGTTTATTAATAACCAATATCTAAAGGGTTAACATCTCCATTTTTAAGAAATGCAAGTAAAGTAGTATTGTACAACGATTTGCTCTCCATTTTTTTGTGCTTTTCATTTATTTTCTTTGATATTTGATTAGTAATTGTGTGGTATCAACCTTCTACTATCTTTGTACATATACTTCTATCTATTTGAGCTGTTTTCTCTAGTTCTCTAATGCTTTGTGAACATTGCATTTTTATTTATTTATTTTTGTAGTCTTCAGCATTAGATATTTACCATTATCATTTATTATTAAAAAAATTTTATTTTTATGCTTTAAAATTACTGTTCAATCATTATTTATATATTTTAGAAGCATTATTTAACATAGAAAGTTAATACACCCAAATGCATGTCTTATTTTATGCTCATATTTTTTAAAATGTCATTTTTAGTTATATACTATTTTTAGAATAACTTTCTACATTAGTATGACTCTGTTGCTTGGATACTATTTTTGAAAATATAAATTTATTGTGGCTAAAATTTTATTCTAGAATTAAATTGAATGTTAAAAAATAATATGCAATTATTCCTTATTTAAATTATCACATGTATATGCTTGGTTGTTTATTACATGTTACTTGGCACATAAGTTAAATGTTTATATTAATCTTATTAAAAATATTTAAATAAAAGCAATATGGATTGAATTATTTTTGATAAAGATGGTTAGAAAAGAAAAAGAGCTATGACCCCTACAATTAATAGGAAATGATCCTTAAGTGTGCCAAAAGGGATAAACTAAAAGTAAACTTTAATAAGAATTGAGTTGTATATAGGCTTGGTGGAACTGACTTTAATAGCTACCCCAATTCCTTAATATAAACCAAGGTGCCTATTATTGTTAAGCATTAGCACTAAGTAGAAAAAGAAATCAAGAATGCCATTTAAAATAATCTATTCATAAGAAACCTTAATACTTATCTCTATTTCAATTTTTACATATGTATAACAAGAAATCCTAGATTACTAATCATGTTTATCATTCATTTATAAGTTACCTTGTAAGTTACCTTCAATATTCACTAAGATTATAAATACTATATCTTTCTATTGGCAAGCAAAAGGTGGAAAGATTTTAAGCATAAGTTGAGGGAGTAGTTCATGATCCTTATGGGCATACAAGCAAGACTTGCCATTGAAAAATATCATTGGATTGACCAATTAACATGGAAGAAGTTTATGAAGATATATCATTTGGTGGAGTTCTAAGTAAATATGACTATCTTAGCACCATTATCTTTCTTCCACTATTAACAATGAATATTGTCTTCTCATCACCATTTTTTTTGTTAACAAGTTATAAGTGCACAAAGTAAAGCAAACCTAGCCAAAAATGTATACAAGGTTATCTTGGGAAAGCTATAGGAAGTTTAAGAAAGACCTTATTAAGGAAAATATCTTCAATGAAGTGATATAAGATTGCATTTATGATTTCCTAAGGTTTAGCTAAGCATTAAATGCATTGGAAGGTTTAAATTTTCAAGTGAATAATAAAATTTTTGAATAATCTATAAAATCCTAGGTAATAGCTAACTATGCCCTAGATCGTGTAATCTAGATAAGCATAGTCAATATAAGACCAAGAATTTGCGCTCTAAATGTTGGTAGTTGTCTATGTAGTCAATTATTGGAATCCATAATTGTCTCTGGACCTTGATACTTGATTATATAATTGACTATGAACCCTAAAATTATTCTTAAAGCTCCTATAGTTGAGTATATAGTTGATTATATCTAGTATACTTCATGATATCATATTCCATAAGGGGTCAAAGTGGGATATAGAGTTCTTGTGCGTCAAAACGAGATAATATGTAATAATTATGAAATAAATACATGATTATGACCTAGAAATATATGTTATGGTACATAATATATGATGTGATTGACTTTGCTTAGTTATTTATAAGACAAGATGAGATATATGGTCATGCATTCGAGTCATGGTATTGCTATGAAAAATTTGATGAATATGACTTAAGATATGGTACAAGAAAGAAACAAAATATGCATTGTGACATGGGAAATATGATAAGGGGTAATATGACTATTAAACATCAGATCTAATAATGACTTATAGAGTTATAAAATTGACTTTGGAGAATAAGGATAGGCTTGTGGGAAGTATAAGCTTGATTGATAGTTAAAAGGAGATTTATTTATTTTTATTATTAATTATTGTACATTATGTTATGAAATTGGAATCAAAATATCATTGGCTATTCTAATATGATATAATTATGATGGTATACCGATGATTGAGCATTTTATGGTTATTTGAAATTAAATTGATATATTTGGATGTTTTATATGTTAAGTTTTACACAAGGATGATTTATTTAGTAAGTTAATGCATTATTATATTTATCTATTCTTAAGTATTTACTTGTTAAATCCTAGATTCATTCCTTCATGTTTTATGTTGCAGATAGATAAGTCAAACCTCCACTACCATATCTTTATAGTTAAATTTGCTAGAAGATCTTTCAAGATGGTTTTGGTAACACTAGATATTTGTTGGATAAATTTACTTTTAGGGCTTTATTTTGTATAGACAATGTGTAGAAGAATCATAAACTAAATCCTTTAAGTTAGTTAGATTTGCTTATCCTCAAATTAAGAGGATTTCAAGCAAACATAACTTTCTCACATTTTGTAAACTTTAGTTTGGTTAATAAATGGAATGCCTCTTCTTCTCTAATGTTCCCATTCTTTCTTTTTTGCATGTTTTAGTTAATTAATCAAAATTTTGAAGAATAAATAGGTTTATGTTGGTGGAAATTAGATAGTGAATTCCATATTAGTCATGATTGACTTAACTGTGATAGTGGCGAAATAATACTTGTGCCATAAATTAATTCTAGGGATAAAGACACAATATCATTCCTATCACAAATATACTTATGAGAAAATTTGAAATATTTTTAAAAAGTACTTGTTAGTTATAATTATGAATACTCATACTTTATATAGTTGAATGGAGGACAATTTAAGTAAGATATTTCATGTGATTACAAAGAAATTTTTTTAAAGTAATTAGAAAGAGAAGCTTATATGAATGAGATATTTGATTATAACTTAATTTGAAGTATAAATTAAACTCCAATTGGAAAAAAAGTAAATGGTTTAGGTCAATAAATATATAAAATTCAAAGTAATATAAATAAATAAGATGCAATAATTGATTAATTAATGAATATTAGCTTTAGTAAGTAGCATTAGTTAGGGAATTAATTATTTTATTAAAATTTTAATAATAATGGAATGACAATTTCTTAGTGGTAATAGGTGTACAAGTTATACATACATTACATTAGATAAACAAGAAATTTTCCTTTAGATTAATTTGAGTACTAATTTTAGGAATTTGAAATATTAAATCAAATATTAAAAATAATAATTCTATATGTATCGAAAATGCAATCCAAAATTAGGTTTCAATTGTAAATTAAGAGCTATCAATTAAATAAGAGACGTTTGTAATATCTCAAGTTGAAAATTTAAAAATTTTATAAATTTTCATCTTCGTGGATAATTATTTATTTATTCAGTTAATATTTGATTTTAAATTTATTTTCTGCATTAAAGGCTTTGAAATATTGAAAATGATACTTGTGAAAATATATGGAATTTATTTATTTATTTATTTTTGTATATATGGTCATTTTTAATTTAAGATTAGTTTTAAATAATTTTTATAAAGGATTTCCTACAAGTTAAAAATATTTTAGTAATTATGGGTGCAAGGACTTATGGAATAATTTATGTACTTGATACATTATTTTTTAGAATTATGAAAGTTTAAAATAATTATTTTTTAAATTCATTTTAAAAAATAAATTATTGAAAATATATAAATATTTATATATTAAAAGAAGATTAAAAATATTAGAGGTGGACATTCAAATAAAATAAGTGAAATTGAGTTTTCGAATATATCAATGACAAAGATTCTTTAGAATAAAAAATAGATGGATGAGATTATATGAAAGGAAATAAGCTTATATACATGAGAAGCATGGAATAAAATCCTAAAGCTCTCTTTATAATTTTTCCCTTTGTATTTTATATTACTGTCTCTCTCCTTTATTTTTCCAGGTAAGAATTCTTCTCTCTCCTACTTTTCTTCCCACCACTTCCTTTTCCTTCTTTTCTTTTCATGTTTAGCCACTTAACACTGCTAAGCCTAGCATTTTTTTGCTGTCGCTACTTGTATCGATTTCCTTACATTCCTCATTTGCTTGTCACTTTAGCACAGTTACTGTTTGTAGCATAGACAAGCTGCGTTTTAGTGACGAGAACAGTAGCAAAATAATAACTTTTGTTAAGTTGATCCATCGTGATCTTCATCATCTCCAACAACCAAGTGTGGTAACTAGCTCCTCCGTATGCCCTTTCAACCATGGCAGCTTATAGAATGGATAGAAGTCATTCGGTCTAGTGTTTGAACAACAACAAGGGAGCTACAACTCTGCTTCGGTTGCCAGCATTCTGGCGAGTTTCCACCACCGGTGAGCTTAAGCTAGGTACTTCTGATAACAGTGAGCAAGATTATGTAAAAAAATTTTAATTTTTATGATGATTTGAGAGTCAATCCAAGATATCCATTTTTTATACATATTTTTTATATGTAATGAAACATGAGAAAAATATAATTTTTATGCTATGAAGTATTAAAATAGAGTGATTAAAATATAAATAGAAGATTTTATTCTGTTATCTTGACAGATTTATATATATGAATCAAGAAAACCCATTTAAGTGCATTGTTATATATGATAATATTTACAAAAAGATATGATTTTTAGGCTGTACAAAGCTAGAGTGCTATGATTAAAATATTATCAAAGGAAGATACTTTCATATCTTATAGGATTCTTACTTGATTCAAGCAAAATCCATTTGATGTATATATCATAGATTTTAGTATTACCTTGAAAAATAACATTTTCTTGATACAGAATGATAAAATAGTATGATTTAAGATCTTTCTAAAAAATTATATTTTAATATTATTTAGTTGGATACAAAGAATACTTACTTTATCACCTTATCTTGTATATATTTGATATTTTGTATACTTGATGTAGCATTGATAAAGTTAGAATTATATGCTCAAGAATATCAAGTTAGTATATTTACAATACATTCATATCATCAAAATTTAATAATTCCTTGGAATTGGAAAATGGTTATATATGAGAATTTTTTATTTGTCGATGGTAAATTTGAAAAGAATGGAAGGCATGATGATATAAGATAAATTAATAGTATCAAATAAGCTTTTCTAAAGTTTTGGATTGTAAAGTTTTCACCTATGTAGGTTTGATTTCAAATTAATATGAAATAGCATGTTTCTAGTTTCCAATGATTAACTTGAAAAAGAGATGTAAAATTATAATATAGGATACTAAAATATTTTAATTAGATTCCATGATAGTGATTTGAAAAGAAAATAGGTGAATTTGATATATTCATATATTATTCTTATGAAATTGTAATATTAGGAGGAAAATATGAAAAGTTGAATAAGGATGCTTTGGAACTTTTGAGAATGAGTGGAGGTTATCAGGTGAGTATATATCTTACTACAGATTTTTTCTTAATAAAAGATAACTTAGATGTTGTGAACTGTATCTTCTTATTGATAGTTTGGATTTATATTCATGTATATACACCTATACTCATGCATAAATTCATATTCATGGTATAAGTACAAATAGTTATTTGAGGAGAGTTAATTGATTAGAGTGCATAGCAAAAGTATGGTTGTGGTGATAACTATTTATGATTTGTGATTGAATTCAATGCTATGTTATTTTATAGCTATATTGGAGAATGTAATGACATTACTGTATATTCATGCCTATAATATTGTGTGCTTGATACTGTCTAGTAATGAATTAGTTATTTTGTATTGAAGTTCTATAAATGATTATGATATGAGAGTTATGTTCTCATGTGTATATTGTCTATGAAACCTATCATGGGTAATATTGGAAAGTGTGAATTGTAGTAGAGTAGTGATATTAGAAGTTGTGAACTATCACAGAGCAATGATGTGAAAGTCAGATGAGAAATTCCTAGCAAATAGATGGGAAGTAGATAAGATTGATCAAAGAGTCAGATAGGAAATGTCCGGCAAACAATTGAGAAAAGTGTATAGTTAACGTTAAAACCAAAAAGCAACTACATGTATGTTTACCATAACTGGATGTGTGATATAATATGATATTGGAAATTGTTTGTGCTTGGATATTTCTATTAGTGTAATTGAGATGATTTATCTATGTTTAAGCCTTAATGGCTATTTGTGATCATGATATCTACCTGAAATAGGTAATAAGTTATATGATAATAATGTGGTATGTTAATAGATAGTTGTGATTTCTATAAATTATGATGTCAGGTACAGAGTTAAGTCATGTGTAGGAGAACTCCTATTTCGGAACAAGTTTTCATATATTCCAAAAATTCAAGAATAATGAGTTTGTTAATGTTTTAATATTAGTACATGAATAACTTACAAATATTAATTGAAAAATTTACCTCCTGCAAGTTATAGTAGGTATATGCTTACAGAGTTCTCATAACTCACTCCATTTTATTTTCAATATTTTCATATTAAAATTTAAGCTTCATAGCATTTGTGGAGAATTAAGACTGCCTTATTAAAAGATTTGACAGTTAGGATTAGAAACAACTTTAAAGATAGAAAATTTGTTGGCCATGAGATGCATAAATTGTATATCTATGTATAAGTTAATTTGTATAGTTTGTGTAGTTGTTTGATACTATCATATATGAAAATATACATATTTTACATTTTAAGGCGTGTATCCCTTAGGAAGTATCCAAAAATAAGGAAGAATTTGTCCATTTTTCCGTAAAAATTTTAAAGAAAAATTTTAAGTCCCCAAGGGATTTGGAAACTCTTGTTAAATAAAAAGAATGAAAGTAGTTAAAACCTGTGGAAACCAAGTATTGGGATCCACACCGATCATGATTAGGTTAAGTTGTGAGAATGACGAAGTTAATTTGTAAAGTTTAATCTAGTAGACATAAAAAAATTCATAACCTAATTTTGGATACTACTTTTGGTAGATATAGTATTTTTATATTAAAAATAAATTATTCAAATAATTTTATGGAGTTACATTAATTGATGTGAAAATTTTTGGCTGCAGTAAAAAATATATTTGTAAAATTAATGGCTTGCAATAACTATAATTAAGAATAGAATACTCTTAAGTCAAGTCATTAGATACATATAAATAAACATATTTTATGTAATAAGAGTGAAAATTTTGAATAAAATATTTAATAAAATAGAAAAAAATTTTAAAATTGACATCTAAGCACCTCTTTAATATGATGGAAGAAAAGGTTAAAAGTAAAAGAAGAGAGGAGATAATAGATTAAAAATTAGTAAGGTAAAAGGCTACTAAGGAGAAGAAAATAATATGGATTATGTGATGATAGCTTTATTTTTTGAGAAATTAAGTATTTTTATTATTAAATTATATTTAATATATTAAAATTTATATTTTTAATTTAATTTTATTTATTTTAGAATTAAAAAATAATTTAATAATAAAATATTTAACTTTTTAGATTGTGAAATTCATCTTAACATCATCCTAACAATTTTAGAAGAAGGAAGCATCGAACTAACTCATGATGGAGGAGTTTTCAGCTGACATGCAGATTAAAAAAGCACGGTTCTTCAGAGATAATAGAATAGGAGGAAGATCGAAGGCAAAAAGTCCAGTTTATTAAGTGCTGGGTTAATGCTTTGAAATATTTATTTTCCCCCTTTTTTATAACAATGCTGAAAAAGAATAATTATGTCTTTTAAATCCTGGTAAAGTTATTTATACAATTTTTTTTATAAATGAAATAAATTTTTAGTAAATTTCTTGATAAATTTAAAGATCTTATTATAATATGAATGTAATTATAATGTGAAAATGTTAAATAAAATGAACTAAAATAACAATATCTTTAAATTTATTCAAATTCAAACTATTTAAAAATTCATTTTAAAATGAAAAAGAATTGTACTTTATTAATTGCAAGGTGAACCTAAGAGTTAATAACAAATTCTGTATAGATCCACAAAACTTGGAATTTGGAAAGGGATAGTCCACATTTTAACTCAACTTAAAAACATTTCGAATCTCTTTTGAAATTTAATTTTTTTAAAAAAAATTTAGAAAAACCTTTGCGGCGACACTTGTCATTGCTATAGGGCAAAATATCATCGCTGGAGATCAAACTTTCAACAACAATTTTTTACTTTTAGGGACGACAAAGTCGTCGCTAAAAGTTTACCTTTCAGCAACGACTTTGTCATCACTAAAAATGTTTCCTTTCAGCGACAACAAAAGTCGTTGTTGAAGGTCAGATCTTCAGCGACGACTTTTTTCCCTATAACAACGACAAGAGTCGCCGCTAAAAGTTAAATTTTAAAATTTTTTGAATTTTGAAATTATTTTTTGCGACGACAATGTCGTTGCAAAAGGTCAAACTTTTAGTGACGATAAATTGTCGTCGCTAATGACCTTTTCAGGCATGGACCTATATCGATGACATTTTTAACGACAACTTTTTCTTTAGTGATGACTGAATACTTTTTAGTGACGACAAATGTCACCGCTAAAAGTCTTTTTTGCTGTAGTAGTGTTAGCATGAAAAAGGACTCTTTCATACAAAACTATAATGGCAAATTATATGTGGTCAGCATAACTGGCCACATGCTGTATGATAGACTCATATCATCAAAAAGATTGAATCTATCTACACTCAAACCCAACCGCACATTCCTTGGCTCTATTGAGAAATCAGAATACCTTTTGTCAAAAATTTACCAAGCTTCTGCATCAACAGGATGTCGTAAAACCCTATCTTTGGTGGATCGTCGTATTTTATGCCATGTCATATCTTTTATTGTGTGCCTTGATCCATATAATTGCTTCAACCTAAGGGTCAATGAAAAATATCACAAGACCTTTTAAGGAACCTTTTTTTCCTTTTGCATTTTTGTCAACCCATCGACTTTCCCCATAAATTGGACATGTCTCAGCTTTAGCATGCTCTCTCCAAAAGAGGGCACAATCATGCTTGCAGACATGAATTGATTCATAGCCCAATCCCAGCTTATTAAGCCATTTTCTTGCATCATAATGTGAATCATTCGGTAATACCTCCTTTAATAATTTTAGTAAAAAGTCAAACAACTTATTGGTCCACTTATGAAGTACCTTCAGATGCATAAGCTTAACTAAAAAGTTTAACGAGGAAAAAGTTATGCTACCGGGGT
Source organism: Sindora glabra (assembly GCA_020226215.1). NCBI lineage: Eukaryota > Viridiplantae > Streptophyta > Magnoliopsida > Fabales > Fabaceae > Sindora > Sindora glabra. Next base: position 62,096,943 of record CM035234.1, on the reverse strand, counting down.
ACAATTCTATTTCAACTTTTGTAAATAAGTCATCAAAGGCTTGTTCATGAGATGTTTTGCCCCCTAAAGTGTCTTCATTTTGAACTCTATCATTATTGTCTACTTTATCAGAGGCATGAGGGTCAATAAAGTCATGTATGACATCAATAATCTCATCAGCATTATGTACAGGTGCTCCACATATAACCTCAGCCTTAGGTATATATCCTTCATCATGATGGACCCAGTTCGCATACGATGGATCGAATCCATTGTCTATTAGGTATGCCTCCAAGGTATCCAATGTCTGGTACAACACATTCAAACACTTCTTGCATGGACATCTTACCACCCCTCTATCATCGACAAAGCTTATGGCTCTGCCCACAAATGCAGTAGCACCATTCTAGTATACATTAGATAACCGATCTCATAGGTTAATCCAACTTTTGTCAATAGACATGGCGTAACTAGCCTATAACAGCATAAATCATCATGTAATTCAATTATGTGTGTATATTTGTTATGTGTCCTAAATCTACCTTATCACTTCACTTCTAATAGGTAGGGCCCTATCCCATTTAAGATATTCTCCCTCTTATTGTTTTCACTTATCCACGATGCATTTCATAAATGATGAAATTGCGGCAGCATCTCCCCCTCATTCTCCAAGTGTGTATACTATACACTGATATAGTACACACCCAAAGAATATTAAAAAAGAAAGAAATTTCAACCAAGTGAAATAATGAGTAGATAAGATTATCACAATAACTGAAGGACATATCCCAAACTGTCCATATTCTCTAGACAATTCAAGGGTTGGCTCATCTAAGAAGATCAACTAACATTTAAACGGGTCTAAGGTTATAGTACAAATATGCTTCAAATTTAACATGGTGTGATTTCTAGACCGGTAGTCTTGACAATGACTCGAACATATATGTTGCACTATTAAATGACAACATTCAACAAACATATTTAAATATAGTATATTAATTTCCTTTTACCATGGTAAATTTTGTGAACTACATGGATGTAGTTCATTACTCTTTAATTTTGTACAAAAAATGACATTGGATATGATCTTTCAAATCATAGAATAGGAATTTTTTATATCATTTTGTAATGATTATAAGGAATTCTTGATATCATTTTACGATTTATGCATTATTTTAAATTTTTTAATCTAGTTCATTATACTTTTATAATTTTTTTCATATGCACGCATTTTATTATTTACAACTCATATGTTAATATCGCCAAGTAGCATATGTATATATAATATAATATAGTACTTTTTTATTATGAAAATATTTGCTATACATTAAAATTTTAATTTATTTTTGTAAGTTCATATTCTACCTTTAATAATAATTATATTACTTTATATCTTACTAATTATTTCTCTTCCTTTTTTTATACAATTCATATTTTACTTTTTTTCAATTGTTTTTGTTCAATCCCATTACTTGTATTCTGACATTAATATCTTAAACAAATATATTTACAATAAAATATACATTTAATTTTTGTCATAATAATTTAATAAGTGAAAATTTTAATTTACTTGGATTTTATTCTTTACTCTTATATTACTTTATAACCCACCCATTGTTTCTTTTCTTTATCCTTACTTTATTCCACATTTTCCAATTTTTTCTTTTATAACTTAAATATTAATATTGCTCAATGTTGATATCATATCATATATTTAACTTTAAGCATATAGTTGTTATAGTATGCACATAAATAATTATATTTAATATTATAATAATTCTTTGTATATAATATTTATTATTCTTAGTTTAGAAAAAATAAAAGCCTGTGCATAGCACGAGCTTAATGCTAGTTTATTTTATCACAATGTATCTTCTATTTATTTAATCATAATAAAATATATTTTATACTGATAATTTATTAAAATTACATTTAACTAAACTCCAAATTTTTATATATTAATTAGAGAATATACTTTACATAGGGAAAGTTGCTAAACTAATAGTTTATATTCATTTGTTGTAAAGAATTTCATCATTTACTTTTTTAAATGGTTGTAAGGGTTTCATGAAATTGTAGATTATGAGACATTTTATATTTTTGTTTTCTAATTTTGTGAACTTCTACATAAATTCTATCTTATGTATTTTCTACCTAACTCATAATACAACTAATCTAACAAATATATGAAATTGTAAAAGATATTAATTGTACTAATCTACACAATAAAGCAATAAACCATGGTAAAACATCACTACACTAATATCAACCACTATATAAATATCATTTAGTAATTATAATAGCAACAACAACAATAATTTATAAATGTCATTCAACAATCAAAATGAAAGTAAAAATACACATATAATATATTTATATCAAAGTTATTTAAAAAAACCTCTATCATTTAGACATATTATAAAAAACAATAATTTCCCTGCTAAGAAAATATATTTTATAGTATTGTGTTAATAAAAATACATGAATTTCAACTAAATAGTACATAAAATATTAATAACTTCTACATAACCTCATCATATAATATGTATATTAATTCAAATAAAATGACTTCAAGCCATTCAACCCATAAGGCAAATGTATAATCTACAATTCTATAGCAACCTATGCATAGAAATTGTTAAATAAATTAAAAAAATATAATGAAAAAAATAAAAAAAAATAGGAGAGCTAACTCTTGAAAGCAGAGGATGTGTAAAGAAGGAATAGAGAAAAAACAACAACTGAAGCAGCCAAAAATGGAAATAAGAGGGTGCTAAAAATGTTATTTTATCAATGGAACCTATACAAACAATAGGGGCGTCTATATAGGCTATATTATTGTTTGAACATATGGATAGATTTTCCACTTTTCCCACCTAAGAATTCTGCTTCCCGTGCCATGAATTTTACTTTACAATGTATCGTGCCACATGTTAACTCTTCATGTTGTATTCCCCTTATTTTTTGCCATATGTCATCTTCTTCCATAGCTTTTGTGCCATGTGTCTTTTAATTTCTCCTCTGATCAAGCTATGCATGTCATGTATTGTCTAATTGGTTAATTAATGTGTGTAGTCTAATCTCTGCTCTGTCAATCTGTACATGCCATGTGTCATCCAATCTCTAGCCTGTTAGTCTGTGGATGCTATGTGTCGTCCAATCTCTGCCCTAATCAGTTTGCACATGCCACGTGTTATCTAATCCCTACATATGGTTAGTATGTGCATGCCTTCCCCCATTGCCTTTACGCCACATGTCACATCGCATGCTTCTCGCCTACTTTCTTGTCATGTGTCACCTCCACATGCCTTCCTGCTTGTTACTCTGTCTCTTTCCCCCCTTGCATTATCATACACATGTGTCATCCAATCTCTGCCTTGATTAGCACATGCCACGTGTCATCTAATCCCTACACGTGTGAATAGCACGTGATTTTAAACGGCCTTAAATCTCCAAAAAATGCTATGGAGGAGCCTTAAACTCACACCCCTTCATTTGTTATAATTTCAGCTTGCCGCCTATACTGGCATTCATTCATGCAAGGAATTACATTTCATTTATATAAACATTATCTCTACTTGTAAAAATAAATTCAAAATGTTTGATAAACATATGTAAAGTATGATTTTAATATTATAAAATATATTTAAATTGTGTTGAATGTTTATAATCACGAAAAAACTTCTAATTTTGTTGTAAAATTGAAATTTTAATACTACTTCCTACTGTATTTTAAGAAATTAATATTTTTAATATAACAATTAAATTACAATTAAAATTTTAATTGAATAGATTTTAAAATTATAATAGTAGCTTTCTAGTATGTATAATGATAATGCTTAAACTTTATTTTATAATTATGACAAAATTAACATTTATTTATTATATTTTAAAAATTACACCTATATAAATTAAGTAGATCTAATTTTTTCAAATATATATATGTGTGTGTGTCAATCATCTCACTAGTTTAACCATCCGATTTAACTAATCAAACTAATATTACCATCACCCACTTGTCTTGCTAGGTTAATGGCTGGACCGAGTTGTAAAACATTATCTTTATATTAAATGTGCAAAGAAAATGTACAAAGTATTAGAATTTAATTTACTTATTTTTATTTATAGTTATATATTTAGATTTAAAATGACTTAACCTTGAAAATATGGTACAATAATTAAGTGATATAACATATATCAAAATAATCCAATTATATTAGATTTTAAACTTATTGAAAAATAAACCATACAATAGAGAAAATTAAAAAAATTAGACAATTACATTTTTGAGATATTTAAAGTATTTTTTTGTGAAAAATTATATTATATTATATTATTATGATCTAGAGATATTTACATTGCAATTGTAATTAATAAAAGTAAATAACAAAAAAGAAAGAAAAATGTGCAATAGATCAATTAAAATAAAGTGAAATAGTAAGTAAATTGTATAGTTAAACAACATGAAAAATAAATATATTCTTGATTGATTAAATTAAAAAAATTGTTTTTATTAAGTTTATTTTACAATAGAAATTATTTTACATATATATCCATGTATGTCAATGATATTGACATATGAACATAGTTAGATGAATATAAAGATAGATATATAAAAAAATAGATAAAAAAAAGTCGAACCGTACATAAACCTAAACAAAATCTCAATTATTTTTAAAATTAGTTTTAATATTTAAAAAAATTATGAAAGCATTAAAATTTAATACATTATATCTATTTCATAATTATAATTATATTTAAAATTTCTACAAGGATTGAAATGTGTGATATATAGTAAAATAATTCAGTTAAATTAGATCTTCAACTTAATAAAGGAATTATTCTAAAAAAACCTCAATTACTATATATTTGTAATAGAGGTCTTTATATATCACATTAATAATAAAAAAATGATTAAATAAAAAAATTTCTATTTTACAAAACCTTTTTCTATACCTAATAAATCCATTAAATTTAAAAATGATATATAAAGAAAACAATATATCTTTCAATATCAATGTATATTTTGCTTTTACACTATTCAAAAGAAGAAAGGTCTTTATTAGTTATTCCTTAAAATCAAATTTTTAAAATTTAATACTGAAAAATAAATGAAAAATATATTAATAAATTTTATTAAATAAATTTAGTGATAATATAATCATAAAGGGATACTTATCAACCTCCATCCTATTATAAGTAAAAATATTTGCTCACATCATTAAAATCAAAAGAATGAAGTGTACACTGTAAAAAATGTATCTTTTAAATTATGCTAAGTAGTTTTTTTATGTGAAAGATGTTAAGTAGTTGTAAAACTTATGCAACATTATGAGATATCATAACGACATAAATATTATTCTTTATAAAAGGATATGACACAACATGATATTGTCTTCAATAATTGAATATGGGTTTAAAAAAGTTGATATGTTCTAACTCTACTTCATTATCATTCCTATCACTATGTACTTTAAAAATACCCTATACATAGATTGATTTCAATAAATATTTTGAGTTTAATTACTTTCTTATTTATTATTTTTTCATTCAAATCATTAATGGTAAATAAAGGTTTGTTCTATTAATATTTTCAGGACACTTATACAAATTTAACCTTTAAAACCCTAACTTTACAATCAAAATTAATGTCAAACTAAAAAATAAAAATAATATTTTTAATGCATTAATATAATATAATAATGGTCATCAATTATATTTGAAATAATTTTAAAAATTATTTTATTTTTATTTTAATTCATTTCTCTGAAATTTAAGATGATTGAAATGATAAAATATCTTTTAAAATAATTTCATATAAGAAATAATTATAAATAGCTAATTATAAATAATTAATTTAAAAATAATTACAATTTGATCTTTTATAATTGATAATACTAATTGATTATTATTTTTGAATGGAAAACTTTTACTCATAATTTTTATCTTAGAACAATTTTCATTACACAATTACTTTTAAAAGATTAATTTTTACATAATCAAATAACTTAAAAAAATAAAAAAAAGTTTTTTCTCCATTAAGAATATAAAATAAGATTTAATGGGAAAATTTTTTTACATAATGAGTAATGATATTAATATCTAAATAGAATTTAAAATATTTAACATATATATATATATATATATATATATATATATATATATATATATGTATGTATATATGTATATGTATGTATATATGTATATGTATATATATATACATGGGTTATCTATATAGACCACACATGTGGTCTATATAAATCTAGCCTATACAGACCACAATATTATCTGTATAAATTCTCTTAAAATTTTTTGCATTACAAAATTTAAGAAACTATACAGACCACAGTGTCGTCTATATAAATTCAAAGACCACATTTGCCTATACAGACCACAGATATTCTAGATCCAGCCTATATAGACCACAAACGTGGTTTGTGTAGCTAAGGACCTATACAAATGATATTGTAGTTTGTATAATCCAGTTCAGTAGTCTCTATAGAGAAAGTCCATACAGACCACAATGTGGTCTGTATAACCCGACTCTATACAAACCACTCATGTGATCTGTAAATGTTAGGACTTATACAGACCATGCTATGGTTTGTATAGAACGGGTATAGAACGAAGTTATACAGACCACATATGTGGTTTGTATAAGTGGAGATTTATACAAACCACACCCGACTCGATGCAGACCACTCTTGTGGTCTGTATTGAATTAGGCTATATAGACCACAATGCGATTTGTATAGGTCTTTTGTTGTGGTCTGTATAAGTCTTTTTAAGTTTCTATTTCTATGGATATATACAAACCATAGTGTGGTTTGTATAGCCATTCTCTATATAGACTACATGTCTATACAAACGATATTTGTCATTTGTATAGATTTTTAGATTTTTTAAAAAATATATAAAATTTCTGGAAGCCTATACAAATAACCGAAACTTTATCATTTGTATAAGTGTCATCTGTATATCTCCAAATTGTTGTAGTGTAAGTTGTATGTAATAGTGGTGGACCAAAAATAAAAAGAAAAAACATGCAATAAAACAACTAAAAAGAAGAGAAATAATGGATGATCTATAAAATAAATAAGAGTTAAAAATAAAATATACAATTAATTAATTTAATTAAATTAGAAATTTAACTTATTTAAAAGAGTTTATGATAAAAACAAAATATATCATGCGGTATGGTTCATAATTTTATTAATGTCTTAGTTGTAAACAATAGGAGGGAACATAAAAAGAAAGAAATGGAGAAAAATATGCTATGGAACAAGTAAAAAGAAGAGAAATAATAAGTGAACTATAAAATAACATCAAAGTTAAAAATATAATATTTAATTAAGTAAATTAATTATTAATTAAATCACATTATTTAACTTATTTAAAATATTTTTACAAAAATATATATCATATTACATGTATATTTCTCAGTGATATTAAGGTTTGATTTGTAAATAAGATTGCACATGGAATAAAAAAAGAAAAAGAAGAACTTGGAACTGAATAAGCAAAAAAAAAAAAAAACTGAGTAAGCAAAAAGAAGAAAGACAATGGATGAGTTGTAAAATAATATCAATGTTAAAATTAGAGTATGTAATTAAGTAATTAAATTAAATTAATTTTTTAAATTATTTATAATATTTTTAAAATAAAAATAGAATATATCATATTATATCCATGTTACTTAATAATATTGATATCTAAGCTGTAAATATTAGGATTGAATATGTGAAAAAAAAATCCAATAAAATGGATAGTGAAACAATGCATAAATTGTAAAATCTTGATAGAATCTTAAATAATTTGTATTTAATTTTAAATAGAGCACTTAAAAATTGATATAAAAGTATTAAAAATTTAATAAATAAATTTGTTTTTAATTTTCATATATATATATATATATATATATATATATATATATATATATATATATATATATATATTAAATAATAAACTATATAATTCATAATTTCAACTAACATTTTGTATATCAAAATTTTAACTTATTTAAATTATATTTATAATAAAATTAAATATATCATATCATATTTATACTATTTTTTGGATATTAGCGTCTAGATTATAAATATTAATAGTAGACATTAAAAAAAGGAAAAAAAGTAATTGATTGGATAAAAAAATAAATAATATGTGAGTTGTAAAGTGATATAAAAATAAAAAATAGAATATATAGTTAAGTAATTCAATCAAATTAAATCCTTTAACTTATTTAAATGATTTTTATAGCAAAACGTAAAATATATACTTCTTAGTAGGTTATAAATAATAGAAATATATACGAAAAAGAGTGTTGCTGTATGCCCTGAAAATATAGAGCCAAATTCGGTTCCGAAAGCATTCAAGTATCCGCAGTTCATTTTTGTTGGAAATAACTTTCATTAATGAATCTAACGGATGCAATGAATTCTCAGCATCTTTGCAGCTCTTATTAACCGGTGGTGTAGAAGTTCTCTTAAAAAAAACAAAAAGGAAAAAGCTCATGCATTGGAGCAAATAAAAAGATGTACAATGAGTAAGATATGAAGTAATATAAAAGTTCAAATAGAATATGTAGTCGAATAATTTAATTAAATTAAAATTTTAACTTATTTAAAATAATATTTTCATAATAAAAATAAAATATATCATATTTTATGTATATATATATATATATATATATATATATATATATATATATATATATATATATATATATATATAGAGAGAGAGAGAGAGAGAGAGAGAGAGAGGAAATGGATCAAGAATATTTTTTAAGAAATGTGCTAGGTAAATTCTGAAAAGAGATAAATACATTTTTTTATTTGAAATTGTAGGTCCAAAAATAAAAATTATAGATGTGTTTGGATATATTTTTTATTTTTATTTTTAAAAACTATTCTTAAGAATTATTTTTAAAAATTATTTTTTAGAAAGATGTTTTCAAATTTAAAAAAAGTAATGAATAGATGATATTCGATGAAATAAATAAGCAAAAATTTCATTTAATTAAAAACCTACTATCAAGAACAAAAAAAGTTCAAAAAAATCTAAAACTTGTTCGTTTTTTAAACAAAAATTTTTAAATTAGTTTTTAAAAATAAATTTTGAAAACAATTTATCAAATAAAGACTTTTATTTGAAAAATTAAAAAATTATTTTTAAAACTAGTAAATAAAAAAACCTTGTATCTTTATTTCTCTATAATTGACATAAAATTGATAGAAGAAAATAAAGATGATCTCTTTCTCTCTCTGTATTTATGTGTGTGTGTGTGTATTTACTATTTAGAGATATTAACATATGAGATAATTCATAAGAGTTAATATAAAAAATATAATAAAGTTGACAAGAAGATAATATATACATAATATAATGAAGTAATAGAATAAATATAAAAAGGAAATTGCATAAAAATTTGGAAGGAACCTTAAATATTGGATCACACATTGAAATAGAATAGAGGGAATATTGAAAAAAATGTAGGCTTAAGTGGTCTAAGTGATATTGACAAGTGGTTATTATGATTAAATAAATAAATTTTAAATAAATTAATTTCTTATTGGTAAGTTTGAGATATATTTTCCTAAAGTAACAAATTATTTGATAGGAATAGTAAATGGAGAGTTATCAAATAATAATTGATTATCTGATAGATAAATAAATATTTATCTAAAAAGTTATATGATAGATAAATAAGGATTTATCCAAAATGTTATCTAATAAATAAAAGATTTACTTATAAGGTTATCTATAGATATATAAAAGATTTATCTAGAAAATTGATATCTATATCTGCTTATAAAAGGTTTTCTGCCCTTTCTCTCTATCGCTAACGTAAACGTGAAAATTAAAAGATGCCAAGAAATAAAAACACAATTCTCTCTCTCACATAGTTCTTTTCTATTTTTTTAAGGATCAAAGGTTATATTTCAATATTTAGGCTATCAAATTATGGATCAAGATATATAGTCTATCTTTAATTCGATAATATGAAATTTATAATGAGTTTTTGAAAACTTATAAGTTTCTAAGATCCTATGTATTATAGATAATTGATGAATTCTCTCATTAGGATTAGATAGAAATGAAGAAAAACTTGCATATGGTAGTAAAGCCAAGTTTAAGAACTCATAATTTTCCATTAAGGAACTTTAATTTTTTTTAAAAAAAAATAGGATTTCATAAAACTTATATGATTTGGGAAATAATTATTGTCTTTCATATATTTTGTTGCTTTGCCAAACAATTGCAAATGAATTGTCTCTTATGAATTAACACACAATTGCGTTTGCTTGAATATCACGAGGATTAACCATATACATATAAATATGCATTTTAAAATTTATATGTAACTCAGTCATATGATTGGATGTAAGGTATAATGGGTCATTTAAGTTTGAATATAAATGTTAATTTCATAACTTAGTCGCATAATGAGTCATTAATGTTCAACGTATGAATACAAATGATGTAAGGCATACTGTATTATAACATTAAGTAATGGCAATTAAATTTCACATTATCAAATTTTATGATGTTTTTTTTTTATTTTGATATCTATATTATAAATAATTTTGTTCGTCACAAAACTAGCCGACTTAGAAAGTTATAATAGATATCAAATTAAATAAAAATTCAATTACCCATGATTATGTGATACTATGAAAGATGTAATGATTATTGTTTGTGGGTATATTGAAATTAATTAATTATAAAATATTTAAAGATCACCCAAAGATTGATTAATCATTTTATAATTATGAACATAATCGTAGTTAATTAATGTACTCGATTAGATATGTTTAGTATATCCAAAGATAGCAAATATGTCTAATTAAAGTAACATAATTGACAATTATGTGAAATTGAAATTTAGAATAAATTTTGTTTTATAGTTATATATTAGTGTATCACCCAAAGGAGAATATTAATATGCATTTGATTGTTGAACGAATTGTTTTGAAACTATCTATATGTTAATTATAACTCAAAGCATTAATATTGTACATTATTTCTTGAAATATTTTTTCCAAATTTACTTCATTCGTATGCTTCGCCTATCCTAATCTTTAATAGGCTGAATTTTCCTAATTGAAGTGAACAAATCCAATTTCACCTTGGTGTATTGGATTTTGATTTGGCATTCGAAGTTAATAGACCTATTGCTATTACTGATACTAGTAGTAATAAACAAAAAGCTTGTTATAAGAATTAGGAAATGTTAAACAAACTAAGCTTGATCAAGTCAACTCTTCCTAAAACTAAAAATGCTAAAGAATTTATGAAATTTGTGAAAAAGCGCTCCCAAGTTGTTGATAAGTCTCTTGTTAGGAATTTAATGGGTACTTTAACCACCATAAAATTTGATGTTCTTGTACCATGCATGAACATGTCATTGAGTTGACAAATATAGCAACAAGTCTTATGTCTTTAGGAATGAATATGGATGAAAACTTTCTTATACAATTCATTATTAACTTATTATTGTCTAAGTATAGCCCTTTCCAAATGAATTATAACACCATGAAATACAAATGGAATGTGCATGAATTGCATAATATATTGGTTCAAGAGGAAATAAGGCTTAAAAATTAAAGAAATCATTCTGCCGATTATGTGAACCATTAAGAAGCTAGAAAGAGCTCAAGAAAGAAATATGGTAAGAAAAGGAAATCACTGAAATCCAATAAGTCTTCCTCTCGAATTCATAAGAAGGAATAGAGAAATGACAAATGTCATCTTTATAATAAGAAAATTATACATCATTTAGATTCATTGAAAATCTTTTATGTGCCTAGTATTTCTAGGAATTTAATTTTGTTGTTTAAACTTGATGTTACTAGATATTTTATTAATTTTGGTAACGAACATCTAAGTTTATTTAAGCATAAATATCTTATTGGTTTTAGTATTATGTGTGATAGATTATACAAGTGAATCTCGATAGTATTTATGTTGGAACACTTTTGACCTTGCATCATAATGTTGGTATTAAACGTAGTCTAGTAAATGAACGTTCCCCTAACTTGTGGCATAAGTATTTGGATCATATTTCTAAGGAAAAACTAGAAAGATTAGTAAAGAATGAAATCCTTCTAGGCTTGGATTTTATTAATCTAAATATTTATGTGCATTTTATAAGGGGAAAATAAACAAAACACATAAAGAAATGAGCCACAAGAAGCACACAGCTTCTTGAAATTATGCACACTAACATATATGGACCTTTTGTTATTAGTTATTTCAATAAAGAAAAGTACTTCATCACACTAATTGATGATTATTCACTTTATGGATATCTCTATCTACTGCATGAGAAATCTCAAGTAGTGAATACCTTAGAAATATTCATAAATGAAGTTGAAAGGCAATTGGATAGAAAAGTAAAGTTTATCTGATTGGATAAAGGTGGTAGATACTATGGAAGATATGATAAAATTAAATAACACCCAAGTCTATTTGCTAAATTTCTTGAGATACATGGCATATATGCATAATATACAATGCTAGGTACACCATAACAAAATACTGTATCAAAAAAACATAATAGAACATTAATGGATATTGTTATAAGTATAATAAGCAACTTATCTTTACCTATTTCATTATAAATGTATGAAATGGAAACTACAATGCATTTTTTTAATAAGGCTCCTAGTAAAGCAGTTCCAAAGACACCTTTTGAATTGTAGACTGGTAGGAAGCCCAATTTAAGGCACTGCATGTTAAGGGATGCCAAGCAGAAGTACATGTGTATAATCTATAAGAAAATATGCTAGATTTAAGAACAATTAGTGAATATTTCATTGGTTATCCAAAAAAAATCTAAGGGATATATATTTTTTGTCCTAACTATAGCATAAGAATTGTTGAAATTGGAAATACCAAGTTCATTGAGAATGGTGAAACCAGTGGGAGTGAAGTTTCACAAAATGTGGAAATTAAGGAAATAAGAATGCAAGTTCCATTAGCTTGCAATTCTTCTAAAATAGTTATTCCTCAATTATTGAATTGCAAAATAATGAAGAACAATAACAAATTACTAATCCCATAACTCATAATAAACCTATTATAGAAGAATTATAAGAGATAGCATTAAGAAAATTCCAAAGGGAAAGGAAACTAAAAGGGTTAAAAGTTAAGTTAGGAATTGATAATGATTCACTTTCACTTTCACAAGCCATTAATAGTGATAATGCAAATAAATAATTAGATGTCATGAAAAAAGAGTTAAAATCTATGGAACATAATAAAGTATAGGACTTCGTAAAATTGCCTAAAGGTTGTAAAAGAGTCAGATATTTAAGACAAATGTGACTCTCATGGTAACCTTAGGTGTTACAAGGCTAGACTCGTTGTCGTAGGTTTTACTTAAGAAAATGGCATTCACTATAATGAGACATTTTTACCAATCTCTAAGAAAGATTTTTTTAGAATTATCATGGCATTGATAGCTCATTATGATCTAAAGCTATATTAAATGGATGTGAATACAATATTTCTTGACAGGGATATAGTAAAAAAGTTTATATGGATCAACCAATCAGATTTTTAATTGAAAGAAAAGAACACATGGTGTGTAAATTAAAAAAATCAATATATTGAATTAAACAAGCTTCTAGGTAATGGTACCTTAAGTTCAATAATATTATTGTTGCCCTTGAATTTAAAGAAAACACTATTGATCAGTGCATATATCTAAAGGTTAATTAAAGTAAGTTTGTATTTCTAATTTTGTATATTGATGATATCTTCCTTGCAGTTAATGACCTTAGTTTAATACATGAGATTAAGAATTTTCTCTCTAATAACTTTGAAATGAAATATATAGGAGAGGCAAATTATGTGATCGAAATAGAAATATTTTTAGGTAGATTATAAAGATTGTTAGGTTTGTCTCAAATAGTGTATATTAATAAAGTTTTAAAAATATTCAAGATGAAAAACTATTCAGCATCTCCCATTCTAATTCATAAAGGAGATAAGTTTAGTCTCAAACAATGTCCAAAGAATAACTTAAAGCAAAAACAAATGGAAGATGTTCCTTGTGCGTCTGTGGTTAAAAGTTTAATGTATGCTCAAACATGTACTAGACCAAACATCAAATTTGCAGTTGAAATGCTAGGTAGATACCAAAGTAATCTAGAATTGGATCACTGGGAAGTTGTAAAGAAAGTTCTTAGATGTTTGCAAGGAACCAAAGATCTTACTTATAAAAGATTTGATCACCTTGAGGTGATCAAATATTTAGATTCAAACTTCAGTAGCTGCATGGATACAAGAAAGTCTATTTTTGGCTATCTGTATCTTTTGGCTAAATGTGCCATCTCATGGAAAAGTGAAAAATAGTTAATAATTATTGTATCCACCATAGAAGCTAAATTTATGGCATGCTATGAGGCCATGGTTCATGCTATATGGCTACAAAACTTTATTTTAGGACTTGAGGTAGTCAACAATATTACCAAGCCATTGAAAATCCATTGTAATAATTTTGTAGCAATTTTTTTCTCTAAGAATGATAAGTACTCTAAAAGTGCTAAACATATAGAATTGAAATACCTTGACTTTAAAGAAGAAGTTTAAAAACATATAGTGTTAATGGAGCATATTAGCACTAATTTTATGATAGTTAACCCTTTGATGAAAGGGTTATTGCCTAAAACATTTAATGATCATGTTATAAATATGTGCATCATTACTAATAAAGATTATTGAATATTATTGTTGATTTTATGTTAATATATATTTTGACACTATGAGATCTCTAATGAATATGTTTATGATAATCATATGAATTAAGTATTGTATACATGTTTGAATCATAATAATAGGTTCTATCTTTGCTAAAGACATAATGTTGGACCAATTATACATTTCTCACATATAGGTCATAATAAGAGAAAATGACTGGTATATTATAGTAGTACATGGAAGGGAATATATTATACAATCACCATGACCCATATTAATTCTTACTCTTATATATGACGAATGATGTAACCAATGTATAGAAAATCGGCCTTTATTTATTTTAACATAAAGTAAGCCAATATCATATAAGCTAAGTGGAGAATGTAAGACTTAAATGGCCCAAGTGATATTAATAAATGGATTTTATGGTTAAATAAATAAATAAATATTAAATAATTTAATTTCAAATTAGTAAGTTTAAGATATGTTTTCCTAACAAACTACTTGATGGGAATAGTTAATGGAGAGTTATTACATAATAAATTATTATTTGATAGATAAATAAAAGATTTATCTAGAAAACTAATCCTTATCTCTACCTATAAATAGTTTTACAATTTCCCTCTCCCCATCACTCATGTAAGCTTGAAAAACTAAGAGAGACCAAAAGATAGAAATACAGTTCTCTCTCTCACGTAGTTTCCTTCTTTTTTTTTTTTTAAAGATTAAAGGCTATATTTTAGTATTTAGGCTATCAAGCTATGGATCAAGGTACATAATCTATCCTTAATTTGATAGTATAAAATTTATAATAAGTTTATGAAAACTTATGAGTTTTCAAGATCTTGTACATTATAGATAATTAATGAATTTTGTCATTAGGATTACATAGAAATAAAGAAAAACTTACAAAAAAATATATACAAAAACAAAGCTTTTTGGTGGAAAATTTTTTTAAGAGAAGTGGACATTCATTTTAAATAGAGAAACAAAATCTAATTTAATAGTTTAAAGATGAAAGGTGATTCGGGATACAATCTTGATGAATAAGCCAATTACCTTACAAAAAATAAAAAGAAAAAATGGTAGTATAGAAATATATTTAGGAGAAATGAAACATTTTAAATGGAGGAAGGAATTAACTTCTTTAGTTATTGTCTATAACTATGATATTCTTTTCTCAAACTATACTACAATCACAATTTTTCATAATTCTACCTTGTGATGGTCATATTTTCTCACATTTATTTGTAATTTTGCTACTCCAAACAAACTTTTGATTGTAATTATGGTCTAAAACTATGGAAGGAATATATTCAATTTCATCTAAAGCTATCAGTTGAAAAGCTAAAACACTAGCTCCTATCTAACAAGCTATCAAATCTATCTTTATATATTTCCTCTGTATATTTATTATTATATTTAGGGCTAGCTACCAAACCCCATACATGGGCAGTTATATTAGCAAACTTGGCAATGCAATAGGTACTCACACTATAGGTAAAGCTAAAGAGGAGAAAAAGGATGATGAAGGCTTGCTGAATTGTAATGACCCCAAAATAGTACAATAATGATGATGATTGAAAATAAAAATATTTTCCTAATTTAGGGTTTCCGATGAAAAGAATCGAACAAAATCTGGAAGCATTGAAAGAGGAATTTCAAAGCAAGATTAATTAGATAAATCTTGAAAATTTTTATGAGCATTACAATGAGTGAAAATTAACTTAAAAATGTAAGAATAGGTTTGAGAAATTTCACTTAGAAATTTACCAAATTCGAAAAAGTAAGGAAATGAGTCGAAATTATAGTAAGTTAACTCTAAAAAAAATTATGGATGGCCAAAAATAATTTTTAAAACTAAAAAATGATTATGAAAAGTCAACAACAAAATTTTAAAAAAAATATATAATACTTAGAAGGCCAAGAGTGAAAATGCAAAGAAAATGAATAATTCGGGGCAAATTGTAATGAAACCTTTTATCTTTTTGGGCATTTTTTTATTTTTGCTGTGTTGGGTTGGGTTGGCCCAAGTTTTTAAGGCCTAAATATGAAAATTGGAGACCCAAAATCGTGGGCCCAAGATCAGTCCAAGCTTCCAAAGGAAACCAAGGACTAAAATGAAAGAAAAAGGGTAAAACTATAATAATTGAAAATTTTCAAATCTGTGTCACATTTTTATTAGTTGAAAAAGGTTATTATGGTCTGGAAATTCAGACCACTTAGCATGCAAGGAGAGTGTCCATTTGTCCCCAGAAATCTTTCAAAATCCAAGAAAAATCAAACTTAGAAATTGATGAAAATTTGTAGAATTTTATGAAAAAAATTTTAGGCAAATTTTATATAAAGAAAAGGAGAATTAGGAGCAAAAAAACCTCACTCCATTCCAGCCCAAAACCATGTATCCCTAAAGGAAAGGAAGAAGAAATTTAGCTAAAGAAATTCAAGGAAACATTTCAAGCCAAGTAGGTAAATCATCAATTCCTCTCAACCCCTCTTGATTTCTTGTAGTTTTCCTCTTCTCCTCAACCCTAAAATCTGATTTTTGTTTCCTTGAAGTCACCTTCCTCTCCCTCAAAACAAAGTATTGGAAGAAACAAGAGAGTGAAGAATTGAGGTGAGTAATAACTTACTTTTAGGTTACAAGCTGATTGTTGTTGAGGTTTGGTTAAATGTAATGATGTATCCTCTTATATGCAATTGTGTTGGCTGCTGAAAATTTTGGCTGAGAAGTTGCTATGTGATGTGTGATGCTCTTGAATTGAGTAATTTAATTAGAAGAGATGAGGGAAGAAAGGTTTTCAATTTTCTATGAAGAAATTGGTTAGATATGTAAGTGAAATTGTTGAAATAGAAATCAGATTTTGCTGATGAAAAACTGTTGAAGTTGGACCACGAAATTCCTAGGCTTAAAATTATCAAAAAATTTGATTTCTTGATGTTTTATGATTCTTTATGAAGTGAAGATGAATTCTGAAAATTTAGGTGAGCTTTAAAGACCTTTAGATAATTTTAGAGAAGTTTCCTATGCTAGGCCATCAATGCTGTCCAGAAACAGGGCATCTTCACGTTGGTCTATGTTATCAAGTTTTTTTGAGGTGGCAATTGATCACTAAAATTTATGAGAAAATTCAGGGTATTTATTCAAGGTATTTTTAATGTCTTGTAAAATTTTCATGGAAATCGATTTTTATTTGGTCATCCAATAAAATTGTGATTTAAAACTGTTCAAGACAACCCAAAAATTGTCTGGTTCTATTCACGAAATTTTTTTAGGGGTATCAAATGGTTGAGAAAAATTATGGAAAAATTTATAGGAGTAATTCAAAAGGTGAGGTAGCATGATCCAAAATTTCAAGAATTTTAAAATTTTTTTGGTCCTCCAAATAATTCACACCCTTAGACTGCCTAAATAGGGTCGAAAACAAGAAAAATCAAGGAGCATCCTTGATATTAAGAAAATGAAATTTGGAAAACCCTTGTGTAGCATTTAAATTTATTGTTATTTATAATACTAGTACTAATGTTTGATGATGGGAAATTTTCATTATGATGTAACCATGAAAAAGAGGTAATAAATTTTGAATGTACAATAGCTATCCTTTAAAAGTGTTACTACACTAAGTGTAACACTTGTGTGACATGAATTATTTGATGTATTTATGTGAATATCCATTAGGAGTTGATATGACATTAAGCTTAGAATGACAAATGAAGCATAAAATACTCATGGCATAGTTGGTATTTTAATACATTCCTCAAGGAAGATCCATAAAAATTGTGGTTGATGCATGTGGCATCCCATGATTATTAATGTGGAAGGGAGATAACATCCTTTGCAGAGAAGGAGAGGAGTGGTTAGCAGTGGAGGGAAAAGGTTGGTGGCCTCGGGCTTAAGATGGTGGGGGATAAGGTTGGACTGAAGATATAAGGTGACACTGCATACCAACTAATGCTATTTCTTAAAGAAAAACAACTATCAGAATTTGGAATTTTAATTAAATGTAATAACTACAAATAGAAGAGAAATCTTTAGACAGGAAAATCGGAAAGAGAATAACAAGTTATTGCTCACTGAGTATGTCTTATACTCACTCTATCAATTGTATTGAAATTACAAGTTCAGATCACGGACCCGTGAACACGCATTAACACTTACAAAGGATATGCCACCACTCCCCAAGGGATGCATGGATTAACGTTCCATTTTGAGATTTAGGTCACCCCTACAAATGTAAATATTTAGTATTGTGTAGACTTTTAGCCTATGGACACTGAACCAAATGTCCTTAAGATTTTCTTTTCATTAATACAGGTTACCCCAGAGGACGAATCTGGGAGTAACGTGACTCCATCAGTGTTTAGGGTGTTTAGTTCTAGTTCCGCTTCGAAATCTGACTAGGAAGAGGAGGGCCCTAATCAGGTCAGTGAGTTGAAGGATTAGAGTCAGTGTGTCCATGGTACTGTAAACTAACTTTACCTTTTGTAAATATTTTTTTGTAATGTATATACATATATATATTCTACACTTCATTCTGGTACTTTTAACATTATTGTTGTCTATTTTCTTTTGTACGCCTCTAGTATTATATGTTTTTGTTATAAAGGTGTGGGATATTGTGTTATCTTTGAAGGGTAGTAAGGATATCTAATTAGTATAGAGTACTGGTTAGGTATCTTTATATTGGTCATGACAAAATAAACCAAGTCATGACATGAATGTCCAAGTTGTGATGTACAAATGGCACAACCTACAATTTTTATAAGAGTAAGCAATCATGTATGCCTCGCTAGAGGATGGATTAACCTGTAAATTCATACAAGTGCTAGTAGTGACAAATTTCATTTCTTGATGCACAAGTACATAAATGAAGTAGTTAATAATGATGTTGTTAGTAATTTTATGGGCTATAAATAATTTATTAAGAAAAGGATTATTGTTAATTATGTCTTGTGTGACATAATTAAATAAGCATATGGGTACTTAAACCTAACACTAATAAAATGAATTTGAATCTTGTGATGGATAGGATTCAGGATCTGGATTAACTAATATATATATATAGGGTCTTTACTTCACATCTCTCAACGTCTAAGGTTTTGTCTTCATTGGAGAAACATATTGCACAAGGACTAAGAGTTTATTGAGGAAGGGATTCTTATATATTCCTAATATTTTATAGAGAAGGCTTATTCTATGGATATTAGGTGTGTATGAAATTCTATACAATTATAAGTTAAATTTGATTTATGTTTTTTCTTCTCTTTATCATACTACAGTTGAAAAATAAGATCATGGTAAGTATATATTTTTCACAACTATTTTTCCATCAATTGGTGTTAGAGTTAGGGTTTAGCTTTCTATTGTAGTTAATTTTAGGGAATTCTAAATGAAAATTATTGGCTTTCTCATGAAATTTATGCCAATGATGAAAAAAAAATAACTACTGCTATTTATTCCTAAGTATTTCCAAATATGAGATAAACCTCCATATTTGTTTGGCAAATTTGGTCCTATGTGTGCATATTGTGTTTCTTGCCATGATTGGTTTGTTTATATGGTTTTATGTGTATAAAACTTGAAAAAAATATGAAACCTAAAAGAAATCTAAAATAAAACCTTGTTCTTGGTAAAGATTACATAAAATACTACAAAAAATTTTAAAAACCTATTATGAATTAATACTAAAAACTTCCATTAATGAACCATTGTGAATTGAAAGAATTATGAAGGAATGATGGGGTTTTTGAGGGGATTTTGGTATGTAGGAAGCATAAAACATGAACATTTCACCTTGACAAACCTGGAACAACCTCCAAAACTAAAACTTGGTCCATAATTGTGTTCTTCATATTATTTAAAACTCATGATAACTATTATTTTGGGATAAATATTAGTTAGTTTAGGTAATAAGAGGTTGAAGGTAAAATTTAGGTTAGTAGATTGTGGAAATCGCTCTTGGAATCATGTTAAATTAGGCAAGAAATAGTCAGGTCTTTTACAGACAGGAACTGAGTTGAACATGATCTGCACACATAACATCTTACTGAGGAAGACATGCTACAACGCATTGCATGCATTGCCTAGCTGCATAATTTGCGTATGGAAACCACGCACCACTTTGCTGGCAATGACTAGTAGCTATTTGCATATGGTTATACTCCATTCTTCAAGCACTCTCCAATAGGCTTTTCTTCAAAAAATTTCAAAATAAAATTAATTTTAATTATTTTTCCCATTTTATTCAAATATGTGAATAAGTTTATTTTGAGCCCAAATTTTTACTGTGCAATTTCTTATTTATTATCCATCTTCTAGAATTTTTCATGGCATTTTTAAGCATCATTTA
This sequence comes from Sindora glabra, assembly GCA_020226215.1. Classification (NCBI taxonomy): domain Eukaryota; kingdom Viridiplantae; phylum Streptophyta; class Magnoliopsida; order Fabales; family Fabaceae; genus Sindora; species Sindora glabra. The sequence goes on along the minus strand of CM035234.1, from coordinate 62,075,908 downwards.
TGTGTTTCAAAATTTTAAAGTTGTATTTGTTAGTATATATGCCCTAAAACCAATCATATTGGTGATTGTAATTTTGAATCATGTTATTTTAATGGCAATTTCAATTATTATATTTATATATATTGTCTGCGTAATATATTCAATTATAATAATAACTTTAGAATAATTATATTCTTAAATGTCCCTAGTCATATATCATTGTGGATTAGGTTGCTTTGATATGTTAAGACTAGCATGTGTGAAGACTTATATGGGATATTAAGTTTACACATGAGTACAAGTTAGAGAACATGTATACTGGACCGACCCATATTAAGAACACTACATGGATCGTTATATGAATGTCATAAGTGGTTCTTAGTGATCATTATTAATATAGTCCTTTGACCTGAGATCACCAAGGTTCCCTACATGTGAGTTTCATATTTTGATACTATTCTATGTCACTAATGGTTAAGTGAATGCAAGGGTAGATATTGGATATGTCACATATCATGCAGAGAGGTTTGTGTGATCAAGATGGGATTTGTCCCTCCTATATAACAGGAGTAACATCTATGGGCCCCTTGACTAAGTAAAGCTGAGAAAATGCATGGCCATGCTCAGATAAATTGATATGAGATGTCAATTACATTTGTTTCATTCAGCTTACTTAGGAATCAAGAAACCTTAAGGTTGGGCTATACGAGAATGACACGGTCCATGTCTCGTGCTCAATGTAGATGTATAGGACAAAAGGACATAAGTGATGATCACGTGTAAAGGTTTAGTCAAATCACCGACTTTCTTATTACTTAGGTAACAATGATGTGTTGCTAGACACCAATCATTGTTTATGATCATTAATATGATTAATGGTCATTGCCAATGTAATGAGAGCCTGTAGGGTCACACACTTAGAGCTAAGTGAATTTGGAATTAATGGACCAAATTGTTTGGGCTTAATATTTAGGAATTCATGTTATAATTATAAGGCCCAATAATAAGCCTATAATTGTACATGGAATAAAGCCCAAATAGGTTAGGTTTTTCTATGCACCTATTTAAATAGGCTTGTTGGGTAATAATAGATTTACTATCATTATTCACGCACCCCAAAAAGGCATAGAAAATCCTAGCACCTCTCCTTGACCAAAAACCCCTGAAAAGGCGTAGTTAGCACTACGAGGTGTAAGGAGACCAATTCCAATTGGTGTGTGTAGTGGACATTCATCGGTGATTCACGGGTTCGTGTGGATACCACAGAGGTACAGCCACATAAACGCTGTACTGGTGATCTGATCTTCGAGTTTCTATTCCGGTTTGTGATTTGGAGAGCAGATCAGATCAGAGCTGTGCAGCGGACAGAAGATTTTGGCCGAAAGGTATAAACCCTAATCCCTAATCTATGGCGTTCTAAATTCGCATGGATCCTTGGTGGAAATCGTGTAAAATTTTATTCCACTGTGCATGTATGATGCGCGATTTCCAGCAGTATTTGTTAAAAGAAAATTGTCAATGACTTACATTATGCCATAAAAAATTTGTGTAATTACATAGTTGCCTTCATAGGGCCAATTGCATGAATTTTTTGGCTTGTTTTAATAAGAAAAATTATTTAAAAAGGAAAGGTTGTATTAATGACATAAATGTCCTTTAACATTATGTTTTTAATGTTTTATTGTTTATAGTATAAGTGTAGAGTTAAGTGTTATGCATTTAAATTACTTAAATACCATTTAGTGTTATATTTTAAAGTCATAACATTTTATTCTTATATTGTGTTATAAAGTCTAAAATGCCTTTCGATATTATTATAACATGATATTGTGTAAGGTTGCATATTTGAATATTGTCAAGAAAACATTAGTATGATTGCATTACACATGCATTAGTGTTTAATGAGTTTTTCTTTAGTTATTATGCAATAAAACTTTAAAACAATGCTAAATGAGATAATAATGAAGGACTAGGCCAATGTTTGTTTTGAATACAATCTAGTGGATATGCCATTGATACATGGTGGCTAAATACTGGTTCCACAATCCGCATCACTAATTCTTCATAATCATTAAGAAATTATAAAAGACCAGGCAATGGTGAAATAATTGTCAAAGTGGAAAATGGTGAGAAAATAGGAGTAGAGCTCATTGGGGATGTGTTTCTACAACTATCTATTGGATATGAATTGGTACCAAAAGATATGGTAATTGTGCCTTCCATGAAAAGGAACTTGATATCAATTATAGCATTGGATCCTTAAGGGTATTCTTATAATTTTAAAAGCAAGATAGTGAATCTATTCCAAGGCTTAACTGTGATAGGGGTTGGTGAAATGATAAATGGATTATACAAGATAAATTTGGATATGAGTTCTCTCAACACTATTAACACAATCATAGGGAAGAAAAGAAATAGAATTGTAAAGAACTCCTTGATGCTATAGCACAAGCGTCTAGGTCACATTTCCAAAGATAAAATTTAAAGATTAATTATAGAAGGTGTTTTGCACAATCTTGACTTCTCTGATCAAGATACTTATGTGGACTATATCAAAGAAAAGCTCACTAAAAAGGCTAGTAAAGGAAAGATAGTTAAAAAATAAAAAGCATTGGAATTTATTCATACCAACATTTGCAGTCCCATTACAGCTAGAGCCATGGGAGGTTAGAGGTATTTTATCACTTTTATTAATGATTATTTATGTTTTAGATGGATATAGTTACTTGCAGAAAAGTCAAAGTCCATAGATACATTCAAGATAGTTAAGATAGCAATCGAGCTTAAATATAGCAAGAAAATCAAATATGTTAATTCTAATTGAAAAGGATAGTACTATGGAAGATATGATAAGATAAGGAGGAATCCACATCCTTTTGCTAGGTATCTATAAGAGTGTGTTGATAAAGCCAAATACATTATGGCTGGTACATCAGAATAAAATAAGATAGTTAAAAGGAGAAATAGAATAGATTTTGATATGGTGAGATGTATGTTTTCCTATTCTACTATCGAAGATATGATGAGATTGGGAAGAACCTAAGTCTTTTTGCTAGATATCTATAAGAATGTGGCAATAAAGCTAATTACATTATGTTTGGTACATCAAAACAAAATAGGATAGGTAAAAGAAGAAATAGAGCACTTCTTAATATAGTGAGATATATGTTTTCCTATTCTACACTTCTAGAATTCTTGTAGGGAGAAGTATTGAATAACGTAGTCTACATACTAAATCAAGTACTAAGTAAATCTATACCCTTGACTCTATATGAACTACTGAAAAGCAAGAAACTAACTTTAAGTTATTTCTATATCTAAGGTTGTAGAGTGGAAGTGAAGCCATACATTCTTGCTACCTTGAAACCTAATTGTAAAACAATCTTTATGTTTTTTATTGGTTATTATGTTTATTCCAAAGGTAATAGGTTCTATTATCTAATTCACACCACACAAGTTATTGAATCTGATAAATTAATTTATTTTAAAGATAAGTTAGATAGTGGGAGTCAAACGCTATGGATTACAAACTTTAAAGAAGAAAGAGTAGTCATTCCCTTAATGTTTTAATATATTGGTTCTTCATCTTCAAATCCTCCACAATATGATTTAATACAGCCTTTAGAGGAATGTGAAGATTCTAATATTGAAGTTTGGTTGAAGAGATCGCTTAGAAAGCGTAGACCAGTGATATCAAGTGACTACATGGTATATTTGCAAGAACATGAGTATAATCCAAATGAAGATATTGATCCTATTACATTCTCTTAAGAAATGTTTAGTTTTGATTCTCCTTAGTAGATCACTACAATAGAGGATGAATTTGCTTCAATGGATAAAAACCAAGCATGGGATCTTGTAAAATTGCCTACAAATTACAAGTTAGTTAGATGTAAATGGGTCTTCAAGACCAAGCATGATGGTCATGAGTAGATTAAGAGATATAAAGTTAGACTTGTGACTAAAGGTTATACTTAAAAAGAAGGAGTGGATTATAAAGTGACCTTTCTTACCGATATCAATGAAAAATTCTTTTAGAATTATTATAACTCTTATTGCTTTCTTTGATTTGGAGTTATACCAAATAGATGTAAAAATAGCATTCTTGAATGGTGATCTCTCTAAAACTATGTACATGAAGCAACCAAATGGATTCCAAGAGAAGGTTAAAGAGTACTTGGTGTGCAAATTAAAGAAATTCATATATGGTTTGAAACAAGCTTCTCAGTAATGTTATCTCAAGTTTCATGAAATTCTTACCTTTTTCAGATTTAATGAGAATGGTGCAAATTAATGTATTTATATGATGGAAAATGTTGGTGAATTTATAATTCTAGTCCTATATGTGGATGGAATTCTTCTAGTGAGTAATAACTTAAACTTGCTATTTACGACAAAGCGATTACTATCACATTATTTTGAGATAAAAGACCTAGGAAATACCTTATTTATTTTGGACATTAAGATAATTCATGATAGGCACTAGGGTATTCTTGACTTGTCTTAGAAGTCATATATAAAGAAAATTCTGAAAAGATTTAATATGTCTACTTGTTCTTAGGTTGCTTTGCCTATTTAAAGGGGTAAAATGTTTACTAAGGCCCAATATCCTTAAACTAGTGAAAAGAAAGAAAAAATAGAGAAGTTCCTATATGCATTAGTCATAAGTAGTCTGATGTATGTTTAAGTACATACATGACATGATATTGCATTTGCTATAGGTGGAAGATACCTGAGCAATCCAAGTTAGAGACACTAAATTACTACAAAAAGAGTTTTAAGGTACCTTCAAAGCACGAAGGACTCCATGCCAACCTATAAAGATCGGGAGATCTCGATATTACAAGCTACTCAGACACAAACTATGCTAGTTGTCCAAATGATTCAAAGTTTATATCTAGGTGTATTTTCATAAATGCTAAAGGTCTTATATTGTGGAAAGCATCAAGCAATCAATTATTACAACCTTTATCATGGAAGCGAATTATTTCACTTATTATAAAGCTTTTTGTCAAGCTATATGGTTAAAGAATTATCTTTTTAAATTCAATTTTGTAGAGAGTATTGCTATACCCTTAACCATAAGCTTTTTTCTCAATAACAAAAGTTCCACTTATTCAAAACATTTTAATGTAAAACATCACTATGTGAGAATGAAGGTACACAAATGTCTCATTATTTTTGAATAGATTTCCATGAACCTTATGCTCGTAAATCCGCTAACCAAAGGCTTAGCAATAAGAACTTTTATTAAACACGTGAACTATATGAGTTTATATAAAGTCTTTTCATGTTTTAGGTTAGAAGGAGTTAATATATATGACATCATTTATGATTTATGAATAAAATATTATATTATATTGCCATATTGGTACACATTTTAGTTATAGCATATTTATAGAGACATTTAGACTTTATCTCATTATTGTGCTTATATTTGTTAGACATTTTGAATATATGCTAGGATTCATTGTACGTAGATTTATATGTAGTCACATAAAGTTATGTAAGCTTATTCTACATGTATTGATAGCATTGGTCAATAAGGTGTGAGTGTTTAGTATGTTATGATGCTAATATCCCTTTGGATATAGTATTTTTGTTATTAGATACTTATGATCTCAATTGAACCAATGAATATAAAAGTAACAATTTTATATTAACATTAATTCTTTTGTGGCTACATTTAATAAATAATATATATCCTAATGGGAGATTATTGATATTTCTATGGACTATATATAGTTTTTAATAAAAGAATTATTGTTAATTATGCCTTGTGTGACATAATTAAATGTGCAAATGGGTGCTTGATCCTAGCACTAATAAAATAAGTTTGAATCTTGTGATAGATAGGATATAGAGCTCAAATTGACTAATATATATAGGGTTCCTACTTCAAATCTCTTAATATCTAAAGTTTTTTACTTCATCAGTGAAACCTATTGCATAAGGACTAAGAAACTACTGAGGGAGGGATTTTCATATACATTCTTGATATTTTAAAGAGAAGGCTTGTTCTATAGATGTGATGTATGAAATTTTATACAATTATAAGTTAAATTTAATTTATGTTCTTTCCTCTTTACCATACTATAATTATAAGATCATGGTGAATATATATTTTTCATAATTATTTTTTCCAATACATGTATCAAGGTTTGCGAAGATCAAGGTGGTAAGTGATAATGGCCTTTACAAGTTAGGGCTTCTTAGGGATCATTAGTTAGAAGAAGTGTATGAGTTATCAAAATTGCCTCAATCTTTATTTTATAAAACACCAATGTCTTTCTAATTTTTTTAGGGCTAAAAGGAAGTATGAAGATTGTCTAGAGATTTATGTAGACATTACTTGACACCAAAACAAGGGTCTATGCATGAACTTGGTCAGCCTTATGCTTAACTCCATAAACAATAAGTTGGTTTATTTTACAATAACAAGTAAGGTACCATATGAAATTGTAACAAATATATTTAACAAGAAAGGAAATAGCCTTGAAATTTCTATATTGTCAATAAGAGGTTTCATTAATATTTGGATAGCAACATTAAGAGGAATTTAAATGGTTCTCTCATCAACAATTTTAAAATTTACAACTTCAATTAGAAAAGCCTATGTATCTACTTCTTGTCATCAAGTGTATAAGTAATGTTATGCACTATGTTTCTAAAATATGATTATTTCACAAAACTCACATTAGTTTAGAATTGACTTATATATGAGTAACATTGTATATTAGATTATTCTATGTCAGTTATATAATCGATGTGAAAAAAGGTTATTACATTAATTTTTTTATGTTTTTAAAAATATTTATTTTTTTTACAATTTATGTTAATTTTTAGTAAAAGATTGATGTAAAATGTTTACATAATATTTTAACTAGTGTTTGGCTTCATTGCTAAAATATTTATAGAAAAAATTGAATAAACTTATCATTTTGCCAAAAGTATGTATTTTGAATTAAAAACATTGAATATAACTTGGTTCTTAATTGTTTGTTTAAGGTGAAATTTTTTTATTTCATATAACTTTTCTAGATTTATCAATTTGTAGATTATCAATGGTGGTTTATCATCCTAGAATCATGTAAAATGATTGTTTACATGGACTTTTTTTTTCATTTTTGTCCCATCTCTCATTATTATTTAATCAATTTTGGACTTTGCCATAATATATCAAATATACAATAACACTACCACAAATTAGCTAATTGACATTGGCAAATAGGTGTCAATTACCACTATCACTAACATTTGTCTTAATGTTGAACCATTTTTGAAATTGTATGACAACTAAAGATGATGAACATCAATTATGATCAATATTTATATTGAAGTGGTGGTACTTTTGAAAATATTGAGAAATGTACTATATCAATTTAAAAAATAAATGATGTTTAAAGTTTTGCATAAGTTAGCATGAAAACTTAAGATGTTGGTTTTGTTTATAACTATCATCCAAAAATGCATTTGAAGCACCTTAATAGGAAATGTGAAAAGTTCACCAATTTGTTTTAGACCTGACCATTGTTTAAAAGGAATTTCAAAAATCTCTAATATGGCAATTTCTGATACATAGAACATCAATTTTGGTTAAATCTCAACATCTATTTTTTTGAATTTTGCCTCTAAATTTTCACATTAAGTCCCACTTTCCATGTGAAACAGTTCTGATATCTCACTTTTTTACGTTCTAACAAGATTTTCTTACTCTTACTTTCCATATGAGACATTTATGATATCTTACTCTCTAATATTCTAGTGATATCTCTTTAGTGATCCTCTGGTTTCATCTTCATAATATGCAACAGATAAATCGAAGAACTAACCACCAATTCTTTCATTGTATATTCTCATAATTAAAATAAAAAAAAATTAAGCAATAAACTAAAATTTACATTGATAATGATGATTTTTTTTGCATAGTGATTTTCCTAAAGTTTTTGTAAAATAATGTAAACATTTTTTTATGTATTGATGGTTTTGAGTACCTTTTTTGTGTAGGTTATTTTATAGAATACATGATTTACCAATTTCAAGAAGAATAATTTTTGGACGATAGCAATAAGTTGCCTTGGCAATAAGTAAGGCCATGCAGATTGAATAGCACACAACCCCTTTTCGTTTTTTGTTTATGTAATATTAGTTGTGTTTGTTAATGTAACAATATATAGAAATGAATAAAATTACATAATAAAGTTTATAACTAAATTTCTCTTTTCTCATTTTTTTTAGTTCAAATACAATGTGTTAATATTTGTATTAATGCAAGAATATGCTTAAAGAAATGACATCCAGGTTATTATCTAATAATCAATGTCATATTTATCACTAAATAAAGTTATACTTGTATGAAAAAAAATCAATGTATGCAATTTGTATCAAATTTTGTAAGTTAGAAAGATAGTATTTATGATTACTAGATTTGATATAAATTTATAAAGTGGTCAGTGCATTTACTAATAGTCCATGTAATCTTCTAAAATTCAATATGGCATTTGAGTTACAATAAAATGACTTGAAAAGAAATATTCAGCAACTAAAAAACATCAATTATAGATTCTTACAGTGTTGATTGTTTGTAGAATAGATGTTGAAATATATTCTAATGATTTTTTATTAAGGAAATGATAGACTTAAAAAAATATTGATTTTGTGCTTAATCAACATCCAAAATAATGGAAGTTATGAATTTACAAGGAAAGTGAAAAAAACTAAAAACGTGTATTGAATGACATTTATAAGATTACAGGAAACTATAAAAACTTTGCAAGGTTGGTTTTTTAGATAGAAATTAATAAATTAATTAATACACATATCATAATTTGATTAAAGAATTTCAAGGCAAACATTTAAAGAACTTTAAGTGTTATCCTTTTTTTAATTTGTAATTTCATATTTATACTTTCTTTTATTATAATAAAATTTCTAGAGTTTATTTACATTTGTAATTCGCTCTTTGTCATGATTAATTTAAAGATTTACATATAAAATTGTTTCATTTAAAATGATAAACATTTCTCTATTAATAGGAGGATAAAAATATGATTTCAATCAATTATATTTTCAATTTAGCAAATTTAATTATATATATATATTGTATCCATCTAAATGTTTATTTAAAATTACAATAAAAATATTAGTAAATGTTTATTGTATCTATCATGTAACTATATAAGTTTGAAAAATATTAGTCATGTCATATATGATAAGTAAAAATCTTTAAATTAATAAGTATAAAGAGCTAATGACAACTTAGTAAAATAGAATTGAAAACTTAATTAAATATTTATATATATAAGGAAATTTTATAAATCAAATTAAGTTTCAAAATTAAAGTTTGATTTTACTTGATAAATAAATGGAAAAAAAATCAATATTGCATTTAATTTAACAAGTCAAAGAAATGGAAGGTTAAAATTTGTGTTGCATCATATATAGCAAAAAATAATATATTTGTATCATAGAATTCTCCTAGAAGGAAATAAATGCATGCAATGTAGTAGCTAAGTTCTTATGTCATACTTATATATCTAAAAGAAATGAGTGAAATTGAATTTCCTCAAGAATTGAATATTTATCACAAAATAACTACACAAGAATTGAACAAACTATTTTATTAGTTTAACACATGCAATTTTTCTCTCTAAATTATAAGCACAATAAAGTAGGAAATACTAGAATTTAATATCCACTAAGTGTTTTCATCGCTATGGAATAGCTAAAAGAAACTTGTTAAATAACATTTCATAGCATTTTCCACGCTAATCTACTTCATATCTGACCATTTTACTCTTTTGGCAAAAGCATTAGCTAAGGTTAGCTTGTTGTTATACTCATATAAGCTAATAGTCAAATGCATATTATTTTCCATTTTAATATACCCTTCATATTCAAATCTATCTTTAATCATGGAACCTATTATCATTAACTTTCTAAAATGTCTCTGTTATTGTCCCAACTATGCCTTCATAATCCCTTTCCTAGCCATGAACTCTAAGCCACCTTCAAGTGTTAACTCTATAAAACCAATGTGTTGGACTCCTTTATAGTTTTGTAATTGATTGGGGCCAATAAAATACAATGTTGTCCATTCATGGATTTCATTAAACCCAATATACAATTTTGAAGAATGACTGATGCACTGTCAAATATCAAGTCAATAGTGCTAGTAATAAGAGTTACAATAGACTTAGCAATAAGCATTAGGCCCAATTGTGCTTATTAATCCAATATTCTTTCCGTAGTGAAAATTTTACCTTGAAAGGCTAATCGTTAGGTATTAATTAGCGAATACTATATGTTATTTTTGAAATTATCTATAAAAATAAGATTCTTGCACATATGACATTTTCAAAATACATCTAACATATATAATAACATTTAAAAAAAATGAGTTCATCTATTTTTATATGTAGAGTAAGTTTGAAAAACATTGTAGGATGTACACCAACATAAGTGATCATGTTTGGAAATATTAGGTGCAAGTATAATGTAGAGGTTAAAACATCAATACCTTACAAAGTGTAATTTTAAAATTTTAAATGAACCATATTATTTAAGGTGATATAATAATTTTCATAGTGTTTTTTTGCATACCTAAACTTCCACGAATAATTGGAAGAACTCATCATACTATGATTTCTTATCTTTTTTTTTTGCAATGTGATAAATTATGTTATTTTGTATAGGCCTTACCTTTAAGATATAAAATTTTCTCTATTAATCCATAGATTAAATAAAGAATATTCATAACATGAATATCTAGTCGTAATATTTCAAGTACTAACTCAAACTTCTAAACTTCTACCAACATATGGAATCGGAAAACCTATAATTGTTTAAGGATTTTTTAATTTGAGTATTGCCTAAACTTTATTATGACCAATGGTAATTTATATTGGATGGAATTGATCATGTAAATTAGCTTGCTACAAAGTATTGACATCTTTTGATTTGGTTTCAAAATGAGAGCAATGTATTATTTGATATTGTTAGAAATAAGGATGTTATTAATGGATTTTCTACTATCAAGCGACCTAATTTTTCATTTTTTGTGTATGGATGTTATGGAATGATGAAATATTCCTTAGGTAGCTCTTTAAATAGGGTGCTCATTCATGCAATTATACAATGACAAGCCCTCTAAGAATGGCATGAATTCTAAAACACTCTTCAAGACCTACTAGCAAAAAGTTAAGCATTTTCAATTTGCAACTTTAATCATGAACTCCAATTTAAAGAAGTTGGAGAAGTCATTATCCAAATAATAATTCACCCTTAAGTTGATTAGTTAACGTTTACAAATCGCATTTAATTATGTCAATTCTTTTATATGCATTTCTAAATGGTGGTATAATTTGATGTTGTATTTGAGTTGAATTATTACACTTCTTGGATCACCAATCATAAGAACATGAACAAAAACCATAAATATAAACATAATCGAAATATGCTATAGAATTTTATAACACACAAAAAATGAAAAAAAAGTTACCAAATCTAAACTTAAATCAATCTAAATTAAACTCAATAATGCAAGTATTTGGTGAATTATACAAAATAATGAGAGAATTTTAATATTAGATGATATAACTTTTATAGAAACTACATTTTATATTAATCTAAAAGAAATTTAAAAGTGTAATTTCTTGTTGAAAAACCAAGTATTACCTCTATCAAATTCAATAGTTGTTAGGTTAGGGTGGTTTAATGATAAGTACCTTCACATTTTTGCATTATCATCATTAACTCATTTAGAACTATGATTTTACTTGTTTTTTCTATAATAAAAAATATTTTCATTTATGGAATATCTCCTTTCTCTTTTAATGATTTTTATTTATAACTACAATTTTTTTATTTTAGTCACATTAAATAATCTAAAAAATTAAAAATTAAAAATATAAAAAATTTAATTTAATTTTATTTATTACTTATCCTATATTTGCATAATAATTTTCTAAAATATATTATTTCAATAAATAATTTTTTAGTGTTATATCATCATGTAACATTATAAGCCAAAAAATGTTAGTCATGTCATGATAAGCAAAAATTTTTAAATTAATAAATATAGAGATTTAATTACAAATAAGAAAAATTGTTTTGAGAACTTAATTAAATATATATGTGTGTGTGTGTGTGTGTGTGTGTGTGTGTGTGTGTGTGTGTGTGTATGTGTGTGAGGAAAATTTACAAATTAAATTAAGCATAAAAAGCAATGATTTTACTTGACAAACAAACTAAAAAATCAATATTATATTTAATTTAACATGTCAAAGAAATAAGAGGTTGAGATTTATGTTGAATCATATACGACAATATATATATATATATATATATATATATATATATATATATATATTTGTACAACAGAATTCTCCTAGAAGGAAATGAATACATGTAACACAATTATAAGATTTTGTCATGTTCATATATCTAAAGGAAATGACTAAAATTGAATTTCTTCTAAAACTGAATGTTTATCACCAAATAACAACATAAAAATTCAATAAATAATTTTATTAATTTGCACATTTAATCCTTCTATCTAAATCATAGGCTAGTAGAGTGAAAACACTAGAATTCAATATCCACTAAACAATTTCATCCTTATAGGATAGCTTAAAGAACTTCATCAAATAATATTTCATAACCTTTTTTACACTAATATGCTTCAAATTTGACCATCTCACTCTTTTGGCAAAAGCATTAACTAAGGCCTACTTGTTGTTATATAAAAGCTACTGGTTAAATGCAAACTATTTCCTTTTTCAATATACCTTTCATATTCAAATATGACCTTAATCATAAAATCCATGATGATAGGCTTCCCAAAATGCCTTTTCTACTATCCTAATTATTCCTTCACCATCCCTTTCACAGCTATAAACTTTGGAGTCACTTCAATTATTAACTCTATAAAATCAATGTCTTAGACTCCATCATAGTTCCATATTTGGTTAGGGCCAATATAATGCAATTTTAGCCATTCATGGATTTCCTCAAAACTAATATACACTTTTAAAGAATGGCTAATCATTGTCAAAGATAAAGTCAATGCTAAGGTGACAATATAATTATGATAGAATTAACCATAAGTATTAGGCTCAGTTTTAGTCAAAAATCATATATCCATTCTTCAATGAAAAATTTATCCTGAAAAGCTAATCATTAGGTATTAGTTAATGCATGGTATGTATTATTTTTTCAATTATCTATAAAAACATGATTCTTGTGCATATAACATTTTCCAAATATATATATATATATATATATATATATATATATATATATATATATATATATATATATATATATATATATGATACATATAGTAATAGTTGTAAGAAATTGAGCTAATCAATTTTTATTTGTAAAGTAAGTTTGAAAAAGATTGTAGGATGTACGCTAACGTAAATGGTCATGTTAGGAAATATTGTTGCAAGTTATATGTAGACATCAATACCCTACAAAGAAAAATTTTAAACTTTTGAATGGTCCATATTATTTAGAGTGATATAGTAATTTTCATAATCTTTTATACATATTGTGATTTTCTTATCTTTTATATATATATATATATATATATATATATATATATATATATATATATATAATATGATGAATTGTGTTATCTTATACATGCTTAAGCTTGAAAATCTAAAATATTTCTCTATTTATCTATATAGAAACTAAAAATGTTCATAACATTAAGACCTAGTTGTCATATTTCAAGTACCGACTCAAACTTCTAATCTTATTTACAAATATTAATGAACCCATCTATAAATATATTTTTATAGAAGCTTTGAATAGATCTAATGTCCAAAAGTGATAAGTTTAAAATTTCAAGTAATATGACTAAGGCATTAAGCATTATATATCATCTAAGATGAAATTATGATAGTTAGAATTAAGATTCTTTTCATATAGAATATACCTTAAATAGTAGTATTAAGATTCAATATTCATTAAATGATGTTGAGGGGCAAATTAACCACATCTTACCTTGCCTTACGACCTTTGTTAATTGCCACATTTTATAGGATGGTACAATTTAAGACATTATCCTTGTGATATATAGGGTATTGATCTCTTTGGGGAAATCCACAAATATAAAAAAATTAAAAAGTTTTGACAAAAAATTTAAAATTTAAATACTTAAAATTTACATATAAGTAACACATAATATTTAATATAATATAGCAACATAAATCTAAAAATACACATAATTTGAATAAAAGTATCAATAATTAAATTATTTTTTAGTCTTTTTTTTATAAACACATAATATAATAAATAGTCAGATTAGAAAAATCAAAAATAAAATTAAGAGTATTTATTAGGCTTTTGTATTGTCCACTCTTATTGGGAGCCATAATTATGTCTACCACTAGTCCAATTAGACCATCTTGAAGCAATTACCTTTGGCCATTAATCAATTATAAGGGATAATTATCCTTTTTCAAGAGATTCATGCTTGCAAAATTATGTAAGAACTTCTCTATATCCATAAACCTTACCATCATAGACAATAAGCTAGTAGTTTAATAAAAGTCTTTAAAGCATTGGTCAAGGTTTTATAAGTTTTTGAGGTCATGTTTTCAAAGCCTTTTAAATATGTACATTGTTAATTTATTGTAACTAAAAGCTAAATAGCAATCACCCCAGCAAATTCATAGCTCTTTATAACCTTGATTGGAAATGGACTCAAATAGACTTAATTAGGCTCAAAATTAATAATAATATGGTAAATAGCTTTAGATGAATAGAAAAAATAATGAGCCAAAGTTGCTAACACATAAAAGTCCAATATGTCTCAAAATATAACAAAACATAACAAAATACAAACTAAGCCAAAACAAATTGCATTTCCTAGACTCATATTAGATAACCATCTTTTAACAAAAGAATCATACTCATATGATTACTCAAGAACTTTTTTGTATCCATTAACCCTATCATGTTTGATAATGCATTAGTACTTTGCTTAATAGAAATCTTCAAGGCATTGGTCATGGTTTTAAAAGCTTTTGAAGTCATATTTCAAAAGCTTTCAAACATGTCTATTGTTAAGTTATTGTTGTTGAAAGCTAAATTATAATTTCATTAGCAAATTCATTGAGCTAATTTAAATCAAAAGCATTTAATCTATCCATAGAAAGATAAATATCACCCATAAACATTTTAAAAATATTATAACATATATTTGTAGTTTATTTACTAATGCTATATTCGACAAGCTCTTTATAATGTATGTACTTTTAATGTGCTAGTGGAGTTTCACTGTGATGGCATTAAATCCAACTTTGATGAACTTTTTTATGTTGGAAGCTTCCTTGGAAGTTTGTAATGGGATTTTCTTATAAGTTTCTTGTTATTTAATAAAGTAATTGGAGTTTTTTTAGGAGGTTGTAGGGTCTTTAATTACATCATTAGCTTTTTCATTTATCTTTTAATCTCCATGTTATTTAAGATTGATGGCTATGGGGACAAATGAACTTCTTGCAAAGTATGTTGCATATAGTCTTGTCATAATTAAAAAAATTGTTACCTAATTTATATACAAAAATTAAAGAAAATAGATTAGTGATGAAATACACATATATGATTCAAGTGAGAAGAGTTTAATTATGTCATTATTCAAATAACAAGTAAGTTGCAAGTTGACTAATTGATGTTTACAAATTACAATTAATTATTTCAATTGATTTATATACATTTTTAAATAGTGCTATAATTTTAATGTTGTATTTAAGTTGAATTATTATGTATTTTGGATCATTAATTATGATAACACAAAGAAAAACATAAATATAAACATAATCATACATGTCAACATAATCATAAACATAATGTAAATACATTACAGAATTATATACATAACATGCAAATTTTAAGAGAAATTTAATGTTAAGTTATAACTCTATAGTGCAGGCATATAATGAATTCTACAAAACTAATGAAAGAAGTTTAATGTTAAATGATACAAATTTTACAGATATTCAATTTTAAATTAAACTAAGAAATTCGAAAGTGTAATTTCTTGTGATAAAACTAAGTAATAGCTCCAAGAAATTCAATGCTTGTGAGATTAGGATAGTGTGATGATAAATTCTTATGCATATAACACTTTCTAAATATGTAAAAGGACTCATCATGTTATGATTTCTTATCCCTTTTTTTTATAATATTATGAATTATGTAATATTGTGTAGGTCCAAGCTTTAAAAAAAATGAAATTTTATTTATCCATATACTAATTAAAGAATATGCATAACATGAATACCTAGTTATTATATTTCTAGTACAACTTAGATTTCTAGTTTTACATATAGAAGGTTTGAACTAATTTGGAGTCTAAAAAGGATAAGCTTAAAATTTCAAGTATTAAGACAAAAATTTTGATAGTTAGCATTAAGACAATTTGCATACAAAATATAAGATAAGTTGTAGTATTAAGATTCAATACTCACTACATATTGCCAATTTCATAGAATCTTTATGGTCCACTTTGTTATATTTACCAATAAACCTTGTCTTTGTAGAGCCTTCACTTATCATCGGCACATGATGTTACTACAAAATCACAATCTCATTATGCACGAGTTTTCACATGAATCACAAATGGCTAAGCATTTGCATTGCATTAAGAGCATTTGTTATGCTTTTTGCACTGTCCTCTTAAACATTTCTATCACTGATCCAATTAGACTATCTTGAAACAATTACCTTTGGCCATCAATCACGGGTAAACATCCTTTGAAAAAAGATTCATGCTTATAAGATTATTCAGAAACTTTTCTATATCCACTAACCTTACAATCATAGATAATTCATAAACATTTAGCAAAATATAAATATTTAAAGCATCAATCATGGTTTTAGAAGCTTTTGGAGGTTTTTTTTTTCAAGTTTTCCAAACTTATTCATTGGTGAGTTATTATAGCTAAAAGCTAAGTTGTGATATCTTATCAAGGTTTTTTAAGTTAAAAGCATTTTATATATCCAAAAAGAGATAAATATCATCCACGAATATTTGCATGAGATTATAACATATGTTTATAGCTTGTCTAGTCATGCTATATTCATTAAGCTCTTTATAATGTATGTAATTTTCAATGTATTTGTGGAGTTCCACCACAATGGCATTAAATCGAACTTGGATGAGCTTCATTATCTTGAAAAATTTCTTAGAAGTTTGTGATTGGCTTTGGTTATATTATTGTTTGACAAAGTAATTTGACATTCCCTTAAGAGGTTATATGTTCTTCAATTACATCATTAGCTTTTTCTTCTATCTTTTAATCACCATGTTGTTTAAGGTTGATGGCCATAAGGATAAATTAACTTTTAATGAAGGATGTTGCATGTAATCTCATCACAATTAAAAAGCTTTCCTAAAATTTATATACAAAAAAAGTTTAAAAAATAGATTAGTGATAAAATTCACACAAATAATGCAAGTCATGAAAAGTGCTACGAAAGAAAGAGAAAAAGAGACAAGAAAAAAAGAAAAAAAATAAAGCAATTAGTTTATATGCATTTTTACGGTGGTTTAATTTTGATGTCATATTTGAGTTGAATTTTTAGGTATTTTGGATCATTAGTTGCAATAACAAAGGAAAAAACATAAATATAAACATAAGCATACATACGAATATAATTATAAACATAAATGTAGATAAGTTATATAATTATATGAAACAAAAAAAAAGACATGCAAAAAAAAGCCACCCAAATTAAATTTAAATTAATCTAAATTAAACTTGACAATACATGCATTTGGTTAATTATAAGAAATAACAAGAAACTTTAATATTTGGTGACATAACTTTTACAAAAAGCCTAACTTTAAATTAACTTAAGATAAGTTTAGAAGTGTAATTTCTTGTGAAAAAACTAAGTAATAGCTCCATACTTATTAAGTTAAGGTGGGTTGATGATGGATTCCTTCACATTTTTATGTCATTCTCAATAACTTATTTAGGGAAAGGATTCTCATGATTTAAATTATAAATAAATAAAATAGATCAAGATTAAAATTTTGTTCTAAATCTTGATTACAACCTAACAATTCAAAATTTTGTCACATTTTTACTATATAAACAAAATACACATTCCAATATGTGATAAGGTATTGCATAAATAGTAATTTTGGCATTTTTTCCATAATAAGCTAACTTTATATTTTTTTTATTTTATATAAACTTATGAGAATTTTTTTTTTGAATTCTTATGAATATTATAAATGCCCTTCAATCTTGATTTAAAATATACCTAATTACTTGGTTTTTATTTTAGAATATCAAAAGCATGTGAAAAAGAATTGCTTCATCTTAATCAAATAACTTTGCTAACATTATATGTTATTCTAAAGACAATAACAAACTACCTTTCAAATAGGAAGAAAAAAAAGGAGGGCTAAAAATTTGTTGCTCAAAACATAAATAATAGGTCAAGCTTTATAAAAATACTCAAAATAAATTATAATTAGCTATTATTTCTTCAAAATAATATTATTTCATAAGTCATAAGAATTATATTTAAGTTTATGGAATTGAAATTAGCTAATTAAGGAATATAACTTTTTCCCCTTTTTTTGTAATAACCAAATTTAAAAAAAAAACCTTAGTAAAATTTTATGCATAAAATAAAAGAATACTTATAATTTATTTGTATGAACCTTGTAAAATCATCTTAAAAGAAAGCTTAGTTAAAATTTTATTTGAAAAGTTACAATTTTAGTATTTTTTTTAATGTTCTAACTTATTAAATTATTTTAGTAGTTATCGTAAATAAGATAAATAAACCACTTATTTTAATGTTTTATTCGGAGGATATTAACATTACTCAATTTGTGAACTAAAAGTTATGATAAAAATACTACTAATTGTACAATGGACTAAGTACAAAAATGCAACTATGGCCTTCTTATGGCCTAAACTAATTAGAGCCATCCCTATGTGAGTTTTTCCTTGTTATGTACATTCCAAATTACCCACTTCCGTACTCTAAAAGGGTGTTCATACACTTACATACATGTATATACTCTTAAATAGTAAGTCAAGCATTCTTAGCATATCTGCTTGCTTTATCACACATTTATTTTTGTACATGCATATATATATATTTATTTCTTTATATAGGTTTATATATATACATTCTCTTATTTGGATTTGTATTAGTCATGCTATTATTACTAAGGTGTTATAAGTTCTCCCTTCCTTCAATAGAATTTATCCCTAAATTCTAGGTGTACTATTTTAATCAATACTTAGTTAGGAGTACATACCAAGTAACTTTAGATATTTTTATTGCATACTAGCTTCCATTTTCCATGTGGCTTCATGGCTTTCATTTCTTTCCCATTCAACTTTATTCATTAGTATAACTTTGGTTTAAAGCTTCTTCATTTGTTTATTTAAGATCTAAACTAGTTTTCCTTATAAGTTATCTTTGAGTCAAGTTGAAGATATTCATGGTGGACAATATATGACAAATTAGGGACATACTCACTCAATATAGACATAGAGAAGATATGATGCACTACACTAAGTTGTTCTAGTGAATCTAATTAGTATGCTACTGCTTTAACTCATTTTAAGATTATAAAAGGCTTAATATATTATGGTGTTACTTTCCTTTTTGTGCCAAAGTGCATAACTCTCTTCATTGAGGACACTATTAAGAATACTTGATCTTTTTTGTGAAATTCCAATGGTCTTGTTCTCTTATTAATGTAGGCCTTTTGATGGTTATGTGCTACTCGAAATCATTCTTGTGTTAATTTAACTTTTTCCAATATGTTTTAGATTAAATCTGAACCAATCATCCTTGCTTCCTTGGGTTAAAGTAACTTACCAATGATGTACACCTTCTTACATATAAAGATTTAAAAGGCACCAATTTATATGCTGGCCTAGTAACTATTGTTATACATGAACTTAATTATTGATAAATATCATTCTTATCTACCTTTAAACTTTATCACATAAGACTATAACATGTCCTCTAAGACTTGAATCAATATTTCAAACTACTTGAAGTTTTGAAGCTGAAAAGCCATACTAAAATTGATTTGGCTCTTAAAGGCTTCTTGAAGTAACTTCCACAAATATGTCACAAACTATGTTTATTAATAAAAAATAATGGTCACAAGTGCACCATGCAATGGGATTATTTTATCCAAAAAATGTTATGTGTATTGAGATATGAAATAAGTAGTTTATATTAGCAAGAAATGTGTTGACTTTATCAGGATGTCCATAATTACCTAAAGTCCATCATAATTGACTCCCATTTTCATTTGAGTATCTTAAAGTACTTGTAAGTCTTAAACAATCTCTGGTGTTCTACCTTTATTTGTTGGCACATAATACATCTTGCTACAAACTCAGCCACTTTTTTCTTCATTCCCTTCCATTAGTAGAATAATTTAAGGCTATGGTATATCTTTACAACTCATGGGTGCATTGTATAGGTGGAATGGTAAGCTTTTGTTAAGAGATCATTTATGCACTCCTTAAAAACTTATAATCTCCCATTACATTTAATTTCATTATCCTTTCCTTTTGAGAACTCATTACTTATACCTCTTCTAACTTTGCTTGCATATTCCTTGTATTGTGGATTTTACCTCTATTTTTCTTTTATCCTTTCAACAACCATTGATTCCATGCTTTATGAAGGATATTTGTATATAGTTCATTACTTTTTCCCCCTTTTTCCTTCTTTATCACTTTCCAACTCAAAGCATCAATGACAATATTAGCTTTCCTAGAATAGTAATGAATCAAACAGTCATAATTATTTTATTAATTTCATCCATCATCATTATCCTAGGTTAAGTTGCTTTTGCTAAAAGATGTACTTAAAGCTCTTATGGTTAGTCAAGTTGTCATAGGTAGCTTCGTACACATAATGACATAATATCTTCAAGGTAAGTATTACAACTGCTATTTCTAAGTTATGCGTAAGGTAGTTCTATTCATGTTTCTTCAATTGATGTGAAGCATAAGGTATTGCTCTTTCATTTTACATTCATACACATCCTAACCTAACCCTAAAGGCATTATAGAATACCATATACTTATTTGTCTTACTAGGAAATACTAACATTAGCATGGTGGTGAGGCATTCTATCAAATTTCTAAAGCTTATTTCCCAATATTTTGTCTAAATAAATGGCACTTTTTTCTTTGTTAGTTTAAAACCAATGGTGCTGTTATCTCAGAGAAATCCTAAATGAAATGATGATAATACCCATCCATACCTAGAAAACTTTAAACCTCAATAACTATAGTGGGCTTTGACCACTACTTCATTATCTTAATCTTATTTGGGTCCACTCAAATTCCTTCATAAGAAATAACACGCCTAGAAAAGTTCATATTAATTTTCCAAAACTTGCATTAGAAAATTTTACATGAAACTGATTTTTTTAAGTGTTTAGAGCACTATTTGCATGTGTTGGCCCTACTTCTTTATTATCTTTGAATACACCAAAATATCATCAATGAATGTTATAATGAATGGATCCAATAATGGTTTAAATACCCTATTCATCAAATTGATGAATGTTGCCAAAGAATTAGAAAGGCAAAAAAATAATACTAAGAACTTACAATATCCATAACGAGTCTTGAAGACCATCTTAAAGATGTCTTCTTCTTGAAATTTCAACTAGTGGTAAGCTAACTTCAAGTATATTCTAGAGAAATATCCTACTATTTGTAACTATTCAAATAAATTACAATTCTAGGAAAGAGATACTTATTCTTTAGGGTATCCTTGTTTAACTATCTATAATCGATGTATAAACACATCAATATAGCCTTCATCTTTATGAAAAGTATGGGGATTCCTTATAATGAGGTACTAAAATGAATAATTCCTTTATCTAATAGTTCTTGCAATTGTACCTTTAATACTTTTAATTCTATAGTGACATTCAGTATAATGGTACCAAGATAGGCTCTATTTCAAGGTATCCCTATATTCAACTTAATTTCATAATGGTGGCATATTAGGTAGTGTGAGAGAAACATTTCCTAGCATATTCATAGAGGCTAAGAAGTCATCATTCACTCTGTATTAGAATCATAAAGGCACCATCACTTGATTGTGCTTGTGATTTGGATCTACACTTCAAAAGGTAATCCTTAATTCTTGATCTATATCCCTGTGTATTGATTCTGAAAAGGTTTCACATAATAATTTTTTTTAAAAAAATTTGTTGTGCTTAAGTATATATGAAACCCAATAGTGGTATCAAAGCTTTGGATATGTATACATAGATTGTATCTTCTATTTTTATGATTTCTATGTTAATTTGAATTGTGCATACATGGATTATATCTTATGTTTCAACGGTTTCTATCTTGATTTAAATTTTCTATGCATCTTTTCAAAAGAACACAGTATTTCAAAGGCATAAAATGTTTATGCTATTATCGTGTGATTGACATAAAAGGAAAGCATGTATTGTCTACGCGATTTTATCCTACAATTTTAACTGATTTTTTATGGCTATGACATCTTAAATGCATAGAACATCTATTTTATTTGCTCTATAGTCACAATCTTGATAATAATTGTATTTTGCAATATTCATTAGACATATAATGTATATGTTCTATATATATATATTGCTGCATATGCCATAGATCATTCCACCAATGCCATGGTACAAGAAAAAATTATATTGATTCATAGATTTGTGTCCCTAAAAGCCATAAATCTATGTTCTTTGATGGCAAGGGAATTACTAAATGATTGGATTATGGTACTAACTCTACATAGGGTTTAAAAATCATTTTTATTTATAAGTCACTATTTTAAAACAAGATTTTGATGATTTATTATATAAAATATACATATATTAGTAATTGTGGCATATGATGCATAATTTTGTTACATAATATGGCCTTTAGAGTTTTTATGACTGGATTTTAAATACGACCTATGTCTCATGCCTTTCCTTATTTTTTGATATATATTCTCTTCTCATCTCACTCCCCTCGAATGTAACTTGAGGTTTTGCTTTAAAATTGTATTCATAATAAAACATCTTAAAATAACACAAGGAGAAGCTGAGGAGTTTAGCACAAAGAAAAGCTAAGGCATTAGTTTAGGAATATTATTAGAAATAGGATTTTGGATCCATATTATGTGACATTTTAATATCTTTAGTATGCATTTACTATGTGATAGCATGCATATGATTGTTTTATCAATTATATAATAGATGCAATGTTATATTTTATTTATATAATGTATGAGATATAATAGATATAATGTATGAAAAGTAGGCAAATTATGGTAAGATCTAATTAATTTAAATCCTTCATCTGAAATATTAAGTCAGTATTAATTAATGATGTCTTCTAATTTTTGGCACTTATTAAAGCCTTGATCAACATAGGATAGGTTTGCTAAAGTAAAGTACCTCGTTTATCTTGATAAGATGCGATTGGATAATAGTGATATCTAATTGTCAAACATTTAGTTTGACTTAACTAGGTTATCTCAATAGGATTGGGACCTAAAGGCATAGAATTGGGCCTTAGTTTATAAGATGGACTAGAACAAGTATTTTTCACCTAACTATCTAAGAGTTATATATGATGTAATTGGCAAGTATTGCCTACCTAAATAACTAAATTTTAAGTGATCAGCCAAAACTGACTTAAAGCTTAGTAAAATATGGATCTTGGCCTATTAGAAAGTCTTGACAATGTGACTTTTTGAATTAATAACAAAGGTTATTAATTTGAATAAAATAGTAGGAGGTGCATTTAATAAAAGAACTTATTAAATGTTTAAAACTTAATACTCACTTTACATATTTCTATCATAGATAACTAATGGTTAATATATCAACTAATTTATCACTGTGATTGGTCCTTAAGAAGGACAAACTGAATAGGACAAATTTCCTAGACTAGTACAGGAATTTGAAAATAGTCCTTAAACATGAGTGAAAAATATATGTCCTAGAGGAACTTATTCCTTAGCAACCTAAAGTTAATTCCCCCCATGCTCAAAAGGATGCTTATAAGAAGCATCATAATGATGCTTTAAATGTTGGTTACCTCATGTTGGCCACCATGGACTTTAAGTTTCAGAAGCAATATGAGAACATAGAAGCTTATGACATGCTTTAGCATATTAAGAAGCTTTATAAAGGCTAAGCTCAACATGAGGGGTTTGAGGTGACCAAAGCATTGTTTCAATGTAAATTGGCAAAAAGAAACCCTATAAGACCTAAGAAACCCTATAGAACCTCACGTAATCAAAATGATTGGGTATATTAAGAACCTTAAGAAATTAGGTATTCCACTAGGCCAAGAGTTATCCACTGAATTAATTCTACAATCATTGCCACAGAGTTATAGTTAATTTGTCATAAATTACAACATGAGTAAAATTGACAAACCATTGCCGGAATTGTTAAGCATGTTAAAAACTATTGAACAAAATTTGTAAAAGGCTAAACTGAATACTATAATGATGGTTTAAAAGGGCAAAGGTAAAGGCAAAGGTAATGGTAATAACAAGAAGAATTCCAAATTCAAGGGCAAGCCTAAGTCTAAGTCTTCTACATTTAACTTAAAAAAGGTGTGGCTAAAAAAAAGAAATGCTTCTATTACGATGAGACTAAATATTAGAAGAGAAACTGTAAGGTTTATTTGGAAGATCTAAAAAAGAAAAAAGGAAGTGATACTTCTACTTTAGGTATCTATGTTATAGAAATTAATGTTTCTACTCCTACATCTTGAATATTAGATATTGGATATGGTTCTCACATCTATACTAATGTGTAGGAACTTCAAAGGAGTAAGACTCTGGCTAAAGGTGAAGTGGACCTACGAGTTAGCAATGGAGTAAAAGTTACTGCCTTGGCTGTAGGAACATATCATCTATCCTTACTTTCTGACTTAGTGACTAAATTAAAGGATTGTTACTTTGTGCCTTCTATCAGTAGGAATATTATTTCTATTTCTTGTTAGGACAAGAAAAGTTTTTCATTTTTAATAAAGGAGAAAAGTTGCCTAGTTTATTTAAATGGAATGTTTTATTACAGTGCACAAATGTGTCAATGGATTCTATATTATTGATCTTGAAATGCTTGTCTATAACATAAACAACAAGCAATTTAAATTAAATTATTTAAATCCAACTATCTTTGGCATTGTTGTTTGGGCCATATAAATGAGAAACACATATCCAAGCTCCATAAAGATGGACTTATAGACCTATTTGATTTTGAATCATATGAGGTATGCAAATCTTGTTCATTAGGCAACATGACTAAGGCTCCATTAATTAGACATAGTGAAAGGACCAATAATCTATTAGGTCTTATACATTGTGATGTATATGGGCCTATTAGTTTATCGATTAGAGGAGGTTTTCAATACTTCATTACATTTATTAATGACTTTAGTAGATATGAATATGTGTATCTTATGAAACATAAATCAAAATCTTTTGAAAAGTTTCAAGAATTTAAGAATGAAGTACAAAACTAACTTGGCAAAAATATTAATACACTTTAATCAGATTGAGGTAGAGAATACTTAAGCCAAGAATTTGAGACTATTTAAAGTAGTGTGTATAGTATCACAACTCACTCCATTTGGAATGCTATAGTGGAATAGTGTCTTGGAAAGGAAGAATTGTACTTTATTAGATATGATACAATTTATGATGAGTCATGTAGATATTCCAACTTCCTTTTGGAGGCATTTTCTAGAGACAACTACTTTTACGCTTAATTGTGTTCTCTCTAAAATGGTTCAAAAGACTCCATATGAGATATGGACTGGAAAATGTCCGAGCTTATTTTTTATAAAGATTTAAGGTTGTGAGGCCTACATAAAATGCCAAGCTTTTAATAAGCTTGGACCCAAATCAGATAAGTGCTACTTTGTGGGGTATCCTAAGGAAACTAAGGGATGCTATTTTTACAATCCTTCTAAGAGTAAAATGTTTGTTGCATAAACTTGTATTTTTCTTGAAAAAATATTTATTTTAAAGAAAAATAGTGGGAGGAAAGTAGAAATCAAAGAAATTCAAATTTTACAAAGTAACACTGAACCTATAGTAAGGCCTGAATAAAGATAATAAGAAGTACTGGCTTAGGAACTAACTTAATTAACACAAGACCCACATAGGTCTAGTAGGATGCACCATAAGCCTGAGAGATATAGATTTCTTATCACTTAACATGGTGATGTTTTGCTTATAGATCAAAATGAACCTATAACCTACTAAAAGGTTATTAAAGGGCCATATTTTGAGAAATGGCTTAAGGCTATGAGATCTGAGATGAATTCCATGTATGCTAACCAAGTATAGACTTTGGTTGACCTATCTAAAGGGGTAAAACTCATTAGGTGCAAGTGAATTTTCAAGAAAAAAAATTGAAATGGATGGTAACAAGCAAACCTTTAAGGAGCAATTAGTCACTAAAAGTTTTAAATAAGTTTATGGTATAGACTATAATGAAACCTATTCCCTAGTTACCATGTTTAAATCCATCTAGATCTTACTTGCTATTGTAGCCTTTTATGATTACGAAATCTAATAGATGGACGTCTAAATTAATTTTCTTAATAGAAAGCTTCTTAATGATGTATACATGACACAGTATGAGGGTTTTTTCACTCTTGAAAATGCTAGAAAGGTATATAAGCTACAACAATTCATTTATGAGTTAAAGCAACCTTCACAAAATTAGAATCTTTATTTTAATGAGAAAGAAATTAGTCTCATCAAAAATTAAGATGAATCTTATGTTTACAAAAAGGTTAGTAGAAGCACAATTATTTTTCTTGTATTGTATACTTATCGAAAATGATATCCCAACACTACAGACTATAAAGACTTAATTAGGGAATTGTTTCTTGATGAAAGACCTAAGTAAAGTTACTTATGTATTAGGTATCAAGATCTATAGAGATAGATCAAGAAAATTGCTTAGTCTAAGTCAAAGTACATATATAAATAAAGTGTTAAAATGTTTTAACATACAAGAATCTAAAAGGGGATTTTTACCTATATCATATGGCATAAATTTATCCAAAGCTCAGTGTCTTATATCATAAGATGAAATAGACCGCATGAATAAGATATCATATGCATTAGTAATTGGATCTATCCTGTATGTCATATTTTATACTCATCATAATGTCTTGTATGCCTTGAGCATGACAAGTAGGTACCAGTTAAATCCAGGTGAACCTTATTGGATTTCTATTAAGAACATCCTTAAGTACTTGTGAAGGACTAAGGATTCATTCTTAATATATGGAGGTGAGGAAGAACATGTTGTAAAAGGTTACATTGATGCTGACTTTTGATAAGGATGACTTTAGATTGTAGTTAAGTTATGTATTTTGCCTAAATGGTGGTGTTATATGCTAGAAGAGTTCAAAGTAGGAAATAGTAGCCAATTCTATTATGAAGGCTGAGTATAATGCTGCCTTTAATGCATCAAAAGAGGCTGTTTGGATTAAAAAGTTCATTATTAAGCTTAGCATTGTTCCTAGTATTACAAACCTAAGAGATCTATATTGTGATAATAATAGTGCCATTGCACAAGCCAAGGAATTTAAATCTCGCTAACAATCTAAGCATATACTTTAACACTTCTATTTTATTCATAAAATCATTAATAAAAGATATGTGAAGATATGTAAAATACCAACAAATGATAATATTATTTGTTGGTATGTGTCCTAGAACCAATCATATAAGATGATTGAAGTTATACATAATGTATTATATTTTATTTTAGATAATTTAATTATCATATTTTATTTTTATTATTATTATGCGCAATTTATAACTTAATATAATAATTATCCTTGGAATAGCTTTGCTATTCCTAAAATGCCCCTAGTCAAGTATTATTACGAAAAGGATAGTAATAATACATCGAGACTAGCATGTATAGTGACTGATGATTACGAATCATGGATATGTAATATCAAGTCAAGACATGAGTACATTGCTAGTGAACAATGTACTGGACTGACCCACTATGAGAATATTGCATGGATAAACGTGTCATAAATTATTCTCATATGATCACAAATACACATAAACCTTTGACCTGAAGTCACTACGGTTCCTTACATGAGGAATTACTCACTTTAATATTGTCCTATGTCACCTTTAATCAAGATGACAAGTAGAGCATTGATTGGGTGTGTCATAAATCGTGCAGAGGGAAGTGAGTGATGTAAATGGGATTTTGTTACTCTTGTATAAAAGAGGAATATCCTTGGGCCCCTTGATTGAGTGAGACTTAGAAATGCATGGCCATGCTCAGTTGAATTAATATGTGATATTAATTATTTATTTTAAGTCTACTCAGTATTAAGAAATATAAATTGAACATTGACGAGGATAACACATTCCATGCCTCCAGTTCAATTTGGATATTATTACAAAAGGGTTATGATGCAAAACGTTGATCATATGTTAGGTGGATGTCGAATCACAGACATTCTTACTACTTGAGTGGCAGTGATGTATTGCTAGATACCGCTTACTGTCTATGACTCAATAAATGAGTCATTGTCAATGTAATAAGAACCTACAGGGTCACACAAAAGGAGTAGGAATAAGACAATAATTAATTGAACTTTAATTATATTAATATCCAATTAATTGGACTTATTTTCGTGCATATATATATTATTAAGAATAATAATTCACGTTTTATATATATATATATATATATATATATATATATATATATATTATGTGATATTATTTGATATTAAAGAAATATCAAATAATTATCTTATCAGATATTAGATAAATATATTATGAGATAATATTATTCTGATATTTGATAATTATATGCAATTATCTAATAATTAAGATATTTATATTATGAGATAATATTATTATCTAATATTAGATAATTAATAGATAAGTCCTATCTCTCCCCATTATCTCTAGGATAAGGATAAGATGAGTTGTTAAGTGTGATTAGGATTTTGGAAACATTATCCTAGTTAGACTAGGATTATGGCTTGCCTAAGTTCTATAAAAGGGGACTTGAGGGCAGCACTTTAATCATGTTTTAAGCTTCCATATAAACCCTAAATCACTCAGAAAACATCCAATCCTAATTCTTAGAGAGAAAAATGCATCCTAACAGACGCGTGGAGGGTGAGAGGTCGTTGTTCACTCCGTGTGGATACCGTAGAGACGCTGTACCTTCCAGCCGGCGTTTGATTCATCCGCTCTCAAGTTTTGATCAGTAGAAACACGAGTGCCCAATAGGTAAAACTCTAATCATTGACTTATGCTTTTTGCATGGATCCTAGGTAGAATTCGGATCAAAATTTTAAAATTCCGCTGCATGTGATAATCCGAATTCCCAACATTATTAACCCATTGACTAAGCCTCTGGTGCAAAAAAAAATATAATACTCATATTAGGACACTTGGTATTAGATACATAACTGATTAACTTTAGTTTAAATGAGAGATTGTTAGTGTGTGTCTCCTAGGAGCTAATCATAAAATTATTATAATAACGTACAATATATTAGATTTTATTTTAGACAATACAATTATTATATTTTTTATTTTTTTAATATTTACACAATTTATAATTGAATATAATAATTTTTCCTAGAATAGTTATACTATTTTTAAAATGCCTATAGTCGAATATTATTGCAAAAAAGGGATAATAATAATACATTGAGACTATTATGTATGGTGACTGATGATTATGAATCATGAATATATGATATCAAGTTAATATATAAGTACATTGTTATTGAGAAAATGTATTGGACTAACATGCTATGAGAATACTACATGATTTATCATGTATTATTAGTTATTCTTATGTGATTACAATGCACATAGTCCATTAACTCGAAGTTAGTATAGTTCCCTACATGAGAAGTCACACACTTTGATACTACCCTGTGCCACTTTTAAATAGGATGATGTGTAAGGCAATGATTGGATGTGTTACAAATCATGTAAAGGAAAGTGAGTGATGTGGATGAGATTTTATTCCTCTTGTATGGAAAGAGTAATATCCTTAGGGCCTTTGAATGAGTGAGACTAAAAAATGTACGGCTGTACTTAAATAGATTAATATGTGATATTGATCATTTGTTTAAGTTAATCTACTTGGTATTAAGAAACATGAATTGAACATTGACGAAGATAACACACTTCATGCCTTTAGTTCAATTTGGATATCATTACAAAAGAGACTGTGTTGCAAAGTATTATTCACACATTAGGTAGATATTGAATCACAAATATTCTTACTACTTAGTGGTAGTGATATATTGGTAGATATCACTTATTGTCTATGGTCTACTGATAAATCATTACCAACGTAATAAGAATATACAAGATCACACAAAAGGAGTAGGAGTGATACAATAATTAATTAGGTTTTAATTGGCATAAAATCCTATTAATTAGGTTTATTATTTAGTGCATATATATTATCAAAATAATAATATATATTATTTACGTAATATATAGTATATTCTGTGATATTAAAGTAATATTAAATAATTATGCCATTTGATATTAGATAATTATATTATGGGATAATATTATTATCTAATGATATTTAGTTATTAATATTAAAAGTAATATTAGATAACTAATGGATAAAGCTTATCTTTCCTCACTCTCACCATGATAGGGATAAACTTTTAGTGATTTAGTAAAATTAAAAGTTGAAGGCAGTTTCCCAGTAGGACTAGAAAAGTAGCATGCATTAATTCTATATACAGGGAATGAAGGCATCACTTTGAGATACACATATGAACTACCACAAAAAAAACTACATTAAAACCTTAAAATTGCATTAAACCCTAGTCCCTTATGGGAGAAATATTTTCTAGTTGATTTGTGAAGGTTAATTGTGCTTACTATTTAGATATGCACTTTAAGAGGTAATCCTTGATTCTTAATCTATATTCATGTGCATTGATTTTAGGAATGTTTCACACAATAATTTTTTTTTTAAAAAATCCTCTATGCTTAAGTATATATGAAACCTAATAGATAGTTCCTCCAAAAATATTTCTAAGAACTCCCTAACCATAGGTACATTGTTGAGAGCCTTCAAAGATTTTGAAATACTAATCACTACTATCCATGCTTAACAACCCTTACGAAGATATTTGTTAACTATATTACTAAAATTAAGCTCATTTCTACAAGCACCCATTCCCCACAAAAGTTCATGAAAGTGGAATCCATAGTTTTTAATGTCATAATTTTCTCCACCTAATCCATGTTTGATTAATACATTTTTAGTTAGTCCATCTATAGAATAATGTCATACTCATCTAGTTTGAACATTACTAAATTAGCAGGAAACATAGCCTTACTAATTTTCATAGGAGTAACCACACTCTTTTAGGTAGCTAAGCTACTAATGCCAACCAAAGTAATAACTTGTAATATTTTTTCTGCGATTTTCCTCTCTAGATCAATTAAATCACATGTTTTTTTAAGAAATGAATGAATAAGTGAAACTAAAAGTAAATAAGGCACTTCTATAATAAATGTCTATGTAAATTACACCTGTAAGTGCCAGGGTATCAACCTATTCTTTCTTCTAATCAAGCATGAATATCTTTGCAAAGGCATTGGCTATCCCATGTCCTTTATTTTTGTGCTTATCTCCTTTACTTCCTATTGTCAAATATTGTACGAGGGTCATTGTATGAGCTTTAAAAGTCCAACTAGACTATAATAGGTGGGCGGAAAGGCAATTTTAAGTTATATGTCTAGACTTTCCACACAAGAAATAGGCTTTTAAGTTCAAGTTGCATCTACTAAGGTGCTACCTTTTGCATATATCACATGCTATGGTCTCTAAAAGCTTGTACTATGGTATTTGCTTACTTTAAAGCTACCTATATTACTTTCTCTTCATTGGTATAGTGGTTTTAGTCTCCACCATCATTGGTATAGTGGTATACCTTCATTTTCTTTTTGCTTTTTACATTTGCAATTCATATTGTAGTGTTTTGTCCACCACTTGCTAATACATGGTGATTTTTGTTAAATGAATTCAATCAAACAAGTAATTCTAAAGCCTTTTTGTAAATTATTCTACCTTAGCCCTTACCTTATTATCGAGGATTGTATAAAGGTAGTTGTGCAAACTTTAAAAGTCTAATTAGATTATAATGGATGGGTGAAGGGGTAATTTGGAGCTATGTGTCTTGATTGTCCACATCGAGAATAAGTTTTTAAGTTAAGCCTGCATCTACAAGGTGTTACCTTTTGCAAATACCATATGTTAAGGTCGCCGAAAACCTTATACTATAGTATTTAAGTACTTGAAGGCTGCTTATCTTGCCTTCTCTTCATTAACAATATAATGCTCAAGCTTAGTTTCTTTTTAGAAACCTAAAGCCATTTCCTTATACCTTCATTTTCTTTCTCTTTCCAATCAATCCCATTTGTTTACGTCTTTCTTGTATTAGTAATTCATGTTCTAGTGCTTTTTCCACCACTTGTTAATGCATGGTGGCTTTTGTTGAATGAATTTTATTGAATAAGTAATTCCAAAGCCCTCTTACAAATTATTCTACTTTAATCCTTTTCATAGGAATAAGGTATTTAGCATATCAAGATAATTGGGTGAATGAGGTGTGATACTTCACA
This sequence comes from Sindora glabra, assembly GCA_020226215.1. Classification (NCBI taxonomy): domain Eukaryota; kingdom Viridiplantae; phylum Streptophyta; class Magnoliopsida; order Fabales; family Fabaceae; genus Sindora; species Sindora glabra. The sequence continues at coordinate 62,043,229 of CM035234.1, read as the reverse complement.
ATAGTTCTTCTTTCATGTTTCAATTATTTAAACTCTTAGGCTTGAGCTCTCAACTAATTAAAGGAAGAAACATATCCATGAATTGACTTATAGATACCTTTTATGTGAGCAAAGGTTCCATCAAATCTAGCTGCTCTATTTTTTATTAGATTTAGTAGTGTGTTAAATCATCTAGTTAATAACTTACTAACTCTTTCATCAAATTCTTTAAGCAACCCAACATGCATCCAAATTATTCAACTTGATCTAAAAATAAATAAGGATATATGGTAAAATTGATCCCACTATTATGAGGGTCTTTCAATCTCAAAAAGTCATGTATGATATAAGAACATTGTCTATAATCTTGTAGTGGATAGGAAAGTTCCCATTTTTCTAATCTTGAGGTTGTTCATTTGTTAGGGTCGTGGCAATTTTCCCTAACACATTCTATATGTTCTCTACCCATAAAGGGGTGCGACCAATACTTATGATTTCATTTCAAACCTTTACTTGAGACTCAGAATCTAGCGCATTTAGCTAAGCTAGTTAGTCTGACATTCTATAGAATGAATTACTTATTATTAGATACATAGCATTTTAAAGTTACCAATTTCTACACAAATGTTGTTTTGGATGTGCTAGTGTCAAAGTGCCAGATCTTTTCCTTTTTATTTGGGACCTTGCTTTAATACCAATTATAACACCTTTAAATCTTGAACTCTTAGTTAATGGCATTTTTATTTAAGTTGTCTAGAAAGTATTGTGATAAAGAGTAAATTTTTTCTTTTATGTGTGTGTGTAAGATGAGTGAAGGCAATAAGTGTATTCAAGGTCATAATATATGTTTAACATAATAAAGAACAAAATTAATTTTCATGTACAATCATCTAAGGTTGGCCTTGCCAACACACACATATATAATCCCAAAAGCTAGCCTTTTAAAGCTAGTAATCAAAATATCATCCTAGCTTTAGAAATATATGGCAATGGGATATCAAAATAAGCATCCCTGATTTGGTGTGATATATTAGGAAAAATCATGCACCTCTCTTATTACTAATAGAATTGGATGTTGTTAGTGCTAATTTTTAATTAGCTATTTTACATCTTGTTAGAATTGATACAAAATTAAAAATAAAGGAAAAATGTACTTCCTCATTCTCATTCTTCATTTATTTTCCTAGCTAACAAACTTTAAATAGAATAGAGATTAAGATGGATGAAAACTCATCAATGGTGAGAGAGGCTGGTTAGTAATGATAAAGGTTAGTCAACCAGTTAGGTTAATTAACAGTTAAGAAGAAAAATGCATAATGGAGACAAAAAGCAAGTCAATAGAGGAAAGGAATAGCAATGTTAGTGACAAGAGTCCAATAGTAAGTTAAATAGTTTGGAATACCATTTACAAAGACATCATTTATGGAGTTGTTAATTGATTTGAAGTTTGAATTCTAATCTCTACTTGCCAAGCCATGGTATTTGTTAAAAATCCAATCTTTGGTTTTACTTAAATCTTTTATTTGAATTGAGGTGCCTTTTTCAATCATGGGTTATTTGCACAATTAAAATATTGGTATTTTCCCCTAACTTATATCATTATTATCTTTTTAATGGTTTTTAATTTTAATATTCAATAGGCAAAGACAAAATCATTACTAAGAATCTATTTTAGTTTAATGTTTTAAGTTGCAATTCAATCTTTTATATATTTTTATAATGGTCTTTTTGAATAATGCAAAGAATATGTTTGATGGAATACTCATATAAAATTTTATTTTATATAGCGTGATTTTTTTATTCATCCTAAGCAAGATCATGTTTCTAATCCTTTTTAAATATGTTTTTTTGTTTTTTTAATGCTTTTATATTGTTTTACACAACATTCAAGGAGCAAAACTTTTTTAATGGGTTTTGGGATTTATAATACTATATAAATTAAAATTTTAAATTAAAAAGTTAAAGAAGAAAAAGAAGTTGTTGACATATTGTTGTGAGGAAGAGATAATACAAAAAAAATTAAGAAGTTTGAAGATGATGTTGGTTTGGAGAAAGAAAAAGAGGGGAAAGTGGAGGTCAAGGGGCAAAATAGTCTAAAAGGTATAAAGGAGAGTGCATTTAGATGTTAGACTCACTAAACATCACATGACTCAAGAAAAGTCATTAAAAATTAATGACATGTTTGATAGAATAAGACTTTAGACAATTTTCATGTGTGAAATAAGGGAAGATGCATGATTTTTCTTAAAACTGGGGGGAAGCAGAATAATTAGCCCAAAGATAAGGGAAGTTTAATTAATTTACCTTATTTTACATTACTTTTTTTTCAAAGTTGTGGGACAATTTCTCCTTTAATTATATACGTAGATTTGCACTTGATTATTTGAAATAAATATTCAAGGAAATATTTATTATGATATTAAATAAAAGGGAAATTCTTAACTATTTATAAGGGTTTGCTATCTGGGGTGATGTAACAAAATATATGCTATTGAATGAGATTACCAAGTAGAAATATTTATTATGATATTAAATAAAAGGAAAATTCTTAATTGCCCATAAGAGTTTGGTATTTAAGGTGATATAACAAAATATAAACTATTGAATGAGATTACCAAGTTATTATCAAAATTTTTTATAATCTCATTCAGTGATCTATATTTTACCACACCACTCCGAGTATCAAATTTCAAATTCTTAGGAATAACTTAGCAAGTACCTAAATAAAATATTCCAACTTTTTTTTGTAAAAATCCACAAATTTTCAAAATTATTTTATTACAATTTGATATATTGATTTCACATAAAATATCAACGTAGTTATAGTTTTTTTATAAAACATTGTAAAACTAATTTATATAAGTATTATAAATTATGACTTTTATATTAAATATCGATATTGACAGAAGCTCAAATTTTGACCTACCCGAGTTGAACTCCTCTTTTTTTTTTTTTTTTTAAAACAAAGCCAATTTCTTCTGGCCTCTCAACATACTTTTTCTGCCCTTAATCCACTTTCACCAACCCCAACAACCACCTTTATTCTACTTTCACTAACCCCAACCACTGCAAATCGCCTGAAGTTTCCTGAACAAAATAAATCTCCTAGCAAGTTAATTGCTTTTAGATGTATTTTGTATTTTTTTTAAGTAATCGCTTTAACAAAATAGATCTCATAGTAAGTAATTGCTTTTATATGCATTTTGTATTTTTTTTTAAATAATTGGTTTAACAAAATAAATCTCAAGTAAGTAATTGCCTTTATATGTATTTTGTATTTTGGTTAGTAATTTTTTTAACAAAATAAATCTCATAATAGCTAATTGGTTTTATATGTATTTTGTATTTTTACTGATACTGATAACCTTTAAAAGAAAATGGATTTGCATGTCAACGTATATTTAGGAGCATTTAATATCTCTAAAAATTTTTATACCTTTTTATATTTAATATTTAATTTACAATTTTTTGTGTTTAAATTTAATAATTTAATTATTCTTAATATTATAAAAAAGTTTAACATAAAAAAGCAAATGAAAATATTTATTTAACCTCGGTTAGGCGAGATAAAAATAAAAATTCAACGAATTCATAATTTAGTTCATACAAATAAATTTATGTTCAATTCTTTCAGGAATTAAATGTAATAGATATAGAAATAAATTTTTTAAGTTACTTTTAAAAATTATAATATCTTTGTCAATAATTCAGAACTTTTTTCTGGTCAAATGATCACAATTCATTTTTATAAAATAAATTTATTCTAAATATCTAATAACCCCCTTTACTGTATATTAATTAGTTTCCAGCTGATAAGGTTCTTAATGGTAATCTAAAAATTAAATTCAATTATAAATGCACTTCATAGATTATGGAAAGGATAAGATTACAATAGTTAAAAGAAAAAAATATTATCGATAGCATTAAATCTTAACCTTTTATTTACCGGCAAACATAGAAAATCGAGTTGATGTGAGATCGCTTGCTTTTGGTGGCATACACATTCCCAAATATAAACCTTATTGCAAATAAATGACGAACTTATACAAATTTATTTAGGGAAATGTTAGGCAAAGTTTTAATATAAGATTCCTAAAGATTATTTTCACTTTTAATTTTAATTTGGAGAGGTTGAGATTTGATGTGATAATTTTGGGATTTCAACAAATCTTCTCAATTATATGCAGTCACAGTCTAGTAACGATAACAATAAAAATATTTTAAAAGTTTTTCGTTTAAATGATATTCAATTTTTTCTCAAAATTTGTGCTTTTTTCAACTTCTAAAATTAGATTTATGATTGTTATGTACTTAATAATTTAACCATTTGTACTCTTAAAAAATAATGAAAATATAAAGAACAAGTCCAACAAATTTATGAAAAAATAAGTAGGATCTTTTGTAATTTTTTATGAAAATAAAGAATAAGGAACTAAGATAAAATGAATATTACTTCATAATCATTAGAGAAAAATTTTGTTTCTCATATAAATAAATTAACTTATAACTTATTGATTAAATCAATAAATTATAAGTTAACATATAAAAGTATTTCAAGTATTAACTTATTTAAAAAGAAGATAAGCTCTAATTTGATAAGTCATTACCCTTTCAAATTTTTTCTACATATATCATTATTCTTTCTGTTAAAGTACAATACATGCCCTTCATAATATAAAATTAAATATTATTTTTTATAAAATATAATTAATTTAATTTAATATAATTATATCTTAATTTTAAATTATAAATATATAAAAAATATGTGTATAAATAAATACGTAATATCATGAAGTATAATTAATTAAATATTAGATATTATATTTTCATTTTTAAATATATTAATTGTGTTAATATAATTTGATTTTTAAATAAATATAAATTATTTTAATTAAATATCTATTTCTATTAATATATCACTTCATATCATTTTATAATTTTAGTTAATTTAATGACTAATTTTATAAAATACTTTTTACATAATTAATTAATTTATTAATTATCAATTATTAGTTATAAATTATTAACTATTAATAAAATTATCAGTTATTAACTAATTTATTAATTATGAACTAACTTATTAATTACTTAAATGAAACAAAGTTAAAATTATTAATTATGAAATAACTTATCAGTTATTGTTAACTTATCAATTATGAGTTAACTTATTAATTATTTATATGAAAAAATTTAAAATTATATTTATGAACTAAAAAATAAGGTAGAAATAAAAATGAAAAATTATAACTATAACAACTTGATAGGATAATTAAGATTGTTAGGTAAAAGTTCTAATAATTACAACAACCAGGTAAGATAATTTTATAATGGTCGAACCGTTAACGGTTATAACAACTATATAATATATATAATTGATAATAAATGTCACAATTAACCAAAATAATTAGATAAAAATATTATAATTATTTAAAACAACATCGAAAAGTTCAAGAATTATCTAAAATTAATTTATGAGAGGGAATAAAAAAATAACTTTTGAAATTTAATAAAACATTTTTTAAAAAAATGTGTAAAATAAGATAAGTGATCTCTAAACATTTTAGGTTCATGTCCCTAACATTTTGGCTTAATTACACTTTTTCCTCATTATTCGAAAAATTGATCTTACTTCTCTTGTAATTGATAGAAATAAGTCGTGCTAATATATATATATATATATATTCATTTACTGCTTTTGCCCTTGTATGGTATTATTAAGAGTACAAAAAGTAAAAAGTCCAATCAAGGGTCCTTGTCTGCTCTTCGTTCCAAATTATTTTGTTGTCACTTGACAAAGTTCGTTGCGATCATCAACCGAACATTAAATCTTAACTTGACTAGCCATCAAAGCAACGTTTGTTGATGTATCTCTGACTTTATTTTCTATCTGTTTTTGTTGTTATTCGTTCACTATATGTATTTTTGTCGATTTTTCACATAACTTTTTCCCTTGTTTCATTTTTCTGTTAAAAAATTTCACTCTAGACTTACCTTTTCTTCTTTTTAATATACTTATCCTTCTCTATCTCTTTTTTTACAAGTTAGTTAGAATTTGGGGATTTTCTGATTTTGATTACTGTATATTTTGAATCATAGATTCACTATCAAAGACATTTTGGCAGCAATTGTTTCTTTAAATTAATTTGAAATTGTGGTAAATATAGGAAATTTTTGCTAATGGGAAACATGAATATCAAAACAGACAATGAGACACTTGAGATAGAATTTTCATGTTGTTATGCCGCTACTATAACAGAAAGAAGGTTGAGAACATTTGTTTCAAAATCTTCAAATCAAACTTAATCTAATCCAAACGATCTAATTAGATCCATTGAAAGGGGGAAGCACTTAAACGATATTTAGTAAAATATAAAAGAAAAAGGAAATAAAATAAAAAATAAAAAAAAGATAGAGACTTAAAATTAAAACTTGAATTAAAGGTAAAAATAAATTATTTTTAAATTTAAAAAATTATATATTTTATTTTATTTTTACCTAAAATTATAAATAAAATTGTAAAAAAATAAAAAATGAGATCTAGAAAAATGAAAATGAAGCTTTTCAAGGGAAAAAAAGTAAAGTAATCAAATAACAACAGAGGTAGATAATTGTATTATTTTAATGATAAAATTGTAATTTTATTTACAAACTTATTCATATTTTAATGGTTATTAATATATATTAAATTATTTAAATAACTGTAGCTATATTATTTACATAACTATATTATAATTTTCAGTAGAATTATCTACAAGCTTTTTTTTTGTGGTAAACACAAATTTGATTTGTATTTATTTTCAAACATATCATTATATTATCAACAAATTTTTCTTTCAATTTAAAATAGTTTAAGTGATATTCTCTTTACCATTTGATTTATATTTATATAATAAACTATTATATAATTTTAATAATAATTATCATTCATGGTTATTGATTAGTGTAAAATAAATACATAAGTTAATAAAATAGTTAGAGAAAAATGCAAATTATATTATTCAACTTTAGGTTGATAGGATATTACCTTATTCAATCTTGAATACTTGAAAATCACCTTCTTAAATTTTATAAAATTTAAAATTAACACTTATTATTTACTTAATTAATCATTTTATCAAATTATATTTTTTTTAATAAAGTTCTTAAAAAATAATTAAAATATTATAACATTTTTTAATTATTTTTCATATATAATTTTATGCTATATCATTAATAAAAATTAAATTATATATAAAAATTTTAATTAAATACTTGCATATAAGATGTGGAATTATTATCCAAAAGAGTAATAAAATAAATCAAAAATTTCTAATACTTTGATTCTTGCTTAGAAACTTTATAATAAATCATATAATTTGACTAAATGGTTAATTAAATGAATGATATGTATTATTTTTAAATTTTATAAAATTTTAAAAAGTGATTTTAAAATTTCTAAAATTAAAAAGATAAAATCTAATCATTTCAAAATTAAAGAAAATAATTTACGTTTGTCCCAAATAATTATGTTTATTTTTTATTTGTAATTGAGATGTTTTAAATACTTTAGATAACATAATTATAACATTTCTTTTTTAAAAAGCCTTTTCCATGTGCATTATAACTCAGAATTTCTTAGTTAGTAAATAAGAATTGAGATAAATATAAAAAATTAGAATAAATGTAAATTTTTTTAATAATTTTTATATTTATTTTAATTCTTATTAATAATAAATATATAAATTATGTGTCTTCATCATCTAAAAATCTCACTAAAGGTTATAACTATTGAAATGTGAAAAATTTTGATCAATGGTGGGGCTTATTTTTCAACATTTCCGTGAGAAATGTTTCAGTGGACGAAGTGTTGTATATACGGTGAAGGAGATAAGATCAATTTCTCAATGGGGGAACGAAAATTTTCATGGAGGTCGGTAACTTATTTTATTTTATTTATTTATTTATTTTTATGTTCAAAGAAGAGAAAATAACGGCTGGTTTTCCATTTTTATGAAATTCAGCGAAAATTGAATAAAAACGTGTCGTTATTGAAGTGCAGCGTAACGCATAGCACGCCTGTCTGTGTTCTTGCTTGTTCCTCATGAAAGCTCCAAAGCAGTTCGCAGATTCCTGTCTTGTCCATTTCCTAAACTTCTCACAGAAACTAAGGCCAAAAGGAATTAGTAAAAGAATCAAGCAAACCGAATTCTGGGTCATTCAGTTCGATCATAAACTGAAATGCGTCGTCGTCAATCCGATTCGAACCTCGGTCGATATGCTCTTCTGGTTCTTTTCTTAGTGGGTACAGTCTCCTGTTGTATGGTCTACGCTTTCCTCTCTGTGAGGTTCAGACCCAGCACTACGGCAATCTCTTCAATAACGAACCTTATTGAAGTGGACGGTGAGGATTTGGGTAGGGGCGAAGAAGGAGGAGGAAAATGTTGTCGAGGCATTGAGCATTTAGAATTGTGGGGTGATGCTGTGAAATGGGGCTCTGAATTTAGGGCTAATTCTTCAGAAGATTGTTGCAATGCTTGTAAAAGTATGTGTAGGGGTTATGGTGGACCTTGTTTATGTAATTCTTGGGTATTTTGTGGAGATAGAGAGAAATGTGGACCTAGATTTGGTGAGGTATTGCTCCTATCTTTCTATGGTTTGCATCTATGATTAAGTCAGAATGTTTCATAATTCTGTATTTGGTGTGAATTTTGAATCTATATGCAGTTTCTACAGATTTGAGATCCTGAAATGAAATGGGTTAGGAAATGAACCTGTCGCTGAACTTTGAAATTTTGTTGGGTAAATCTTTGTTATAATTGTAGAAGTATTGAGAACTGCATTATGAACACAGTTTGATAGTAATTTGATCTACTAGGCTCATACTTGGTTGAGCTACATCAATTAGTTGACTATTTGATTTACTTGCTTGGTGTGGTTATTATTATTATTATTATTACTTTGTGTCTGGCTTCTAACATTGAAAATTGGAGCTTTTGACTAATTTAGGACACCTGTGAGCCAATGCTTGCAATGGAACCATATACTTAATGTTTGGCAAACTAAGTTGGGCTCCAGCCAAAGCTGATAATCACTATTAATGAAATTCATCATCACTGTTACGCGTTAGGAAATAATTTTATACTTTTATTTCTCAACATTATGTATTCCTTTATGGTATTATTTCCCACAGGCAGGTCCTACCTTGAAGTTTGGTTTTTATGATCTGTTTTTTTCTGCAGTTCCCTAATGATATATCACTTTCGTCTATTTATTTAATATAGTTATTCATAAAGTTTTCTTCTATTTACCTAGTTGTTTCTTTTAGTGTCTCTGTTCTGTCATGTTACACTAGTTTGATTGCCCTTCTGCATGTCACTGGCTCTAATCAGGCCATCCCTTCACTAGGATGTGCTCTTCAGTTTTCATTTGATATGATGGTCTCTTGTTAATTCTCCTCAATCAGTATTGATGCTTGATACTTGTATGGACATTCTGTTGGAAAGTTAATAAGTTTATGAATTTGCAATGGCAAATCTCACTTGATTGGATTAGCAGTTTGTTTGCCCATGATCTTGTATTAACAAATCAGACATGCTTTCTCTAAGATTCATTGAATTCCGGAAAGGCAAATAGGGTAAGAATCGTAAGATTCATAAGCAATGGGGAAGATGATACTAGTTTTATTGTTGATGAAACTACATTAACTAATTAGTAGTTACTTCCGTACTAGATATTTAAACTATGAAATTTAGGAGCCTATAAGGTATCTTTTACATCTTAAAAACTGCAGAAAATTGCATTGGGCATTTTTTTCATTGTACTTACCTGCAAATGGGCTTTTATATCTACATCTGTTTTTGAGTTGATCCACTCTCAAAATCTGATTATAAACCTACTTTGTGAACTTGTAGTGTCTCAATTTACTAGTTTTATTGTTGATGAAACTACATTAACTAATTAGTAGTTACTTCCGTACTAGATATTTAAACTGAAATTTAGGAGCCTATAAGGTATCTTTTACATCTTAAAAACTGCAGAAAATTGCATTGGGCATTTTTTTCATTGTGCTTACCTGCAAATGGGCTTTTATATCTACATTTGTTTTTGAGTTGATCCACTCTCAAAATCTGATTGTAAACCTACTTTGTGAACTTGTAGTGTCTCAATTTACTTCAAACATGAATATGAAAGATGCTTTAGTAAATATGAGTCTGGTTTACTTAATGACTGCATTTTGTTGCTGCATGAGATATGTGACTGGGATATAATATAAATATTGACTTTGGAGATTTGGTTGTGCATATGTATATTCATTGTAAACCTATTCTTGTATAAATTACAGCAGATGTCATTTGATTTTGCTTCAAATGTATAATTTTATAACACATCACATTCCTGTTTTTAGGCTGAGATGCACTTTATCTACTCTTAGATTGTCACCTGACCTTTGCTTCTGGTTTCAGTGTTGGCTGAAAAAACAGAAGGATGCTTTGAACCCTGATCAGCGAGACTTGGGTGATCATGTTATGTGGACTTCTGGGCTTGTGTTTGGTAAGGGAGTGGTAAGAATGTTATTATATTATTTTTTCATCAATCATATATTGCTTATACTAAGCTGAGATATGTAACTCTAAATTTTTTGTCTTGAATCTAGAAATTCATCAGTTACAAGCATCCATGTTGAGTGGAAATATTTCTAATACTGATGAATGGCTGCCTTAATTGGCTTTGTGACTGCATTTTGTGTACAAATCCTTATTGTTTAAGAAATTGCTGCATGATTAAATCTTACTAATTGAACTGCGAAAGCTGGAACCAATAATCTTTAATGCAAACAACTTTTTCTAATATGCTTTCTAACAAAAAGATTTAAGTAGCTGCACTCAAGTGTAGGTTTCTGACTTCTTATTCCATGACTAAATAAGCTTTCATTTGCACCTCTTCTTGTGTTCTAGTAAAGAATTGGTTATGCTGTGGAGTATACTATAAATCTATAGAAAATTTTGATTTATCCAGTGAGAAACAACAAGAAAAGAACAGCAGGAACTTCTCATGCCTTTTTGTTTGGTTAAAACTTAAAACGACTGTGAAGATTTTACTCTGCATGCTGCACAAGTTCTGCATTCTCTTCATTGTATCTATAAATATTTGAACATCTACTTTTCTCTGTTCATCTGTAAGCTATGCGATTAAAGTTTATGCATGTTAGAAATTTTCCTACTTGTGAAACTATTTATTTATGCTTCACTTACATATTTGTACTCAGGGAATCATTGGACTGGAAACTGAATATGGAGTTATTCATATAAAAGTAAGAATTTCTGTACATTTCTACTCTTCTTCTTCTTCTTCCCCATTCACTGAATACTTTGGGACTTATGCTAAAATGTTCTCCCACTTTACAATATTTCCGCTGGCTGTCTTTTATTTTAATCTAAGCAATGGAACATATATGGTGCAATTGCTGAATATTTTTCAGAAGGATAACATTTATAGTAGTAGGTGTTTGTCCGTCTCTCTCTGCATGTGTTTGTGTTTAAGTGTGCATGAAATGGAGAGAGAGATACCACAACCAGACTGCAGACGCACCCTGGTAATCTATGTGAGGATCTTGGCCAACGTTTTCTAAATTAAAATGTTCAATTATTGTTGAGATGAGGAATATGGAATTAAGGATTTTGGGTTGAGAGGGACTCGGTTGACTATTTTTTTGCATGAAAGCTTCAAGTGCATGAAATCCCAGATGCTGTAGTGAAAGGGTGCCTATACTTTCTTTGACAGAAAAATGAAGATATTTTTAATACATAAAAGAGAAGAGAAGGCATAGGAGGGTAAGAAACTCCTCCTTAAAAACTCAGAAAAGCATTCCAGTCCCTCCGCAAATCAATTAGAGAAATCTCCAAAATCTGAGTACTGAAACTACAAAGGTGCTGAGAAGATTCTATTCCATAGAAAAAGAGGGGAAAGAATTCTGTGGGAAAATTCTAGTATTTCTTTCCAACTATAAGCACCACAATCTAGGCAAAAGAGCTCGCTTCCAAAGAATTTTAAAGTCATTCTTATGACCAAAGCCTCTAAAATGAATTGACAAATTTTTCCAATGACACTGGGCCGATCCACTGCTCCTTATTATATACCAAAGACGATTCCAAAGCTGCCAAACAAAAAAGGTGACTTATTAGTGTTGATGTAGATTTTATACATTTGATAATCACAGTTTGGGACAAGTTCAATATTAGGGATTCAAGTAATAATGCACAAGAAGTGAATGGTACTTGGGAGGCTTTACTGGTTATAAAGTATACCATGGAACAGTAATAGATTGAAGGAATTGCATAGTTCCTGATCTGGTCCATTTTTATTTTCATTGAATAGTGTGTAGCTTTTTTTTTTTTTTGGGGGGGGGGGGGATGGAGGTGTTGGGGCAGTAGGTTCATTTGGAATCAATTTTGCTTCTACTTTAGCTGTTGTAATGCATGATTAGCTCGTCAATGTAATCATACATGGGTAATGTTACCATGCAATGTAAGGTCATGAGTCTCAGGACCGACTTTACAGATAAAATGGCTTTAATGTTAACTGATATATTTTTCTAATAATCTAAGGTCCACATAAGTTGTCTGGGGGATGAACTGTAGAATTTTTACATGCTGCCATGGGGGATGAACTTGTTAAAACTTGTCTTCTCCCTTTATTTTCAATCTCTGTTTCCATCTAAATTAAAATCTGAAAGGGGATGTAATCTATTTTCGCTACTTTTGAACAATATGATTGTTGTCTCAAAGCCCTGACACGACCCCTCGTTGCAACAGCTTTTGCCTGACTGTGCTCCTCATGCTGCCATACAGCATGAAATTGTTGAAACTTATCTTCTCCTTTTATTTCAATCTTTGTTTCCATCTAAATTGAGCTCTGAAAGGGGATATAATCTATTTTCACTACTTTCAAACAATATGAATGCTGTCTCAAAATCCTACACGATCCCTTGGTGCTACAGCTTTTGCCTGACTGTGCTCCTCGATCGGTTGCCTATATTCTTGAGCTGGTGGCATTGAGTCACTGTGCTGGCTGCCAAATTTATCGTGCAGAAGGCCGAGGAAGCTTTTGGGATTCAGAAGGAAAGCACATAAAAAACGTAAGTTTCATTATATAGATTAATGATTATACAAAATTCACCTTCCATGTTTTAGCTTCTGTTTATTAGTTTTATTATCCTTTTTTTTTTTGGGTAAAAATAGATTAATTTTCATTTGTAATCTTGGCTGATAGAAACTTCTCATTTCTTTCTGTGAAACCCGCTGAGACATCTATGCACTCACATATATGCAGACACACAAGAAGAGAATACATTTAAACATAGTGTACTTTCAAATATCTTGTTTCTGAATAACAGTATGATTCTATTACTCCTTTTGGGATTGTGCTGACCTCTGATCGAAACTGGGGCTATCGAGCATGAAAGTGTCTGATAAGTCATCAAGTAATTTTCTGTTTTGCCCCTCTATGTCTGTGAAGGATTTATGTATTAGAGTTAGTGCCATTCAAATTTTGATTATTCTTTAGTCCAACATTTTGCCTTTTATTTATCCTAGGAAAAATTGAGCGCTTTACGAATAAGTAAAAATTCTAAAATGTTTGTCTGGAAAAGAAGAAACATATCCAGTGACAACTATTTAATACATCCCCATCTGTCTTGGTCTTACATTTGAATCTGAATGTTTGTTGATAATGTAGGCTCCATTTGGTCCTCCTTTTGCACTAGTTCAAGGAACATTTGAAGCCCATGAGTCGTCCTCAAAAGATATTCCAAAGGAATTTTGTCCTAACATAACGAGAGGATCTGTTGCATGGGTTAATTCTGGCCCAGAATTCTTCATCAGCCTGGCTAATCACTTTGAATGGAAAAAAGCATACACGGTATTTGGCTATGTTCTTTCTGAAGATATGAAGATTTTGGAGAAAATCGCTCAACTCCCTACTAAGGCAGACATATGGAGTAACATTAATGTCTCCGTCTTGGAGAAATTCGTTTTGTTACGGCTTCAAAAATCGAAAACTGTTTCAGAAAACCGCAAACCTTGAACCAAATTTAAAATGACAGAGGCTTAGGAAATGCTTCATTCTTTTAATCTTTATTCCCCCCCCCCCCTCTTTTTCTCTCTCACTATTTAGCAAATAGCTTTCCATTAGTCAAAGGCGATCCCATAATGAATTTCTATTAAAAGGTAATTTTCTATGTGGTTGAAAAGATTTCGGATGAGGTTGTTATACGGGCATCAAATTTATAGACAAATTGAAATTTGTAAAATGTAAGTTCTGTGTATACTAAGATTGTTTGTACAGTTCCATTCTCATTTCATCTCAGCTCTCACTCTTACGTTCTCTCTCAAAATATCTATGTTCCTCGGGAAAAAATACTTGTATACACCAGTTATAATAAGAACTTTTATTTTCATTCAATAGGAAGAAAGTAATTATATTTTTCAATATTTTGAAAATTTAAGAGTATAATTTTCAATGCGTATGGGTTTAAAAAAATTGACTTGGATTTAAAAAAATTGACATCTGATATGAATAACAAAATCAACAATCTTTTTAGAAATAAAAAACAAAAAAAAAAACCAATAATCAATTACATTTTATTAAGGATAAGGACCCGTTTTATAAAACGGTGTACAAGTGTCTCACTTGTCCACTTTGAGGTCCACAAGTATCAGGCGGTGCGTCCTTCAACCAAAATAGAGACGTTCAAATCCAAATACCCGTTTGATCTATCCCAGCCTCTAAGTTCACTTCTCACTCTTGGGATATGGGCAGGCTTGTACGTATCGAGCCTTTCATTTATTTGTACATTTGTGAATGCTTGTTTAAATGTCTTAAGAAGTTATTTGATTCACATAAAAAAAAACTTCTTGCAGAAAATTAAATTTTTTAATAAATAATTTTTTATGTAAATTTTCTAAAAAGTACTCATAGCTATTTTGTTGATATTTCTAAAGTTACACTTAAAAAGTAACTTCCTATATTTTGTTTAGTTTAATCTTAAATATTTTAGAAAGTATTAATAAAATTATTATTATATTTTCAATATTATTATAGTATAAAGTAATAAATTTTAGTTATCATTAATTAAATTTAATGAAAATAATTTTAACATTATATTTATAAATAACATAAGAAAAAGAACTTACCTAGAGGGAGGCGGATAAGTAACTTCCTATATTTTGTGAGAAGTAAAATTTTGTAAGAAATTCTATTTCCCATGATTTGTGAGATAATAGTTAACCAAATAATTTATCAATTTTATATTTTTTAAAAAATAAAACTTATTATATTATTGAAGTGAACCAAACGGCCTCTAAGAATGGAATAGGGCTGACTGTCACTTGGTTGACCATTCAATACAAGTTATATACATTGGTTTTGCGTGCAATTTACATGTGCCTACTTTATTATTTTATAATTTATTAAGAGGAAAGAACACACTTTACAACTTTGAAGTTTTATTGAGGGAAAAATTATCTCTTAAATTTTAAAAATTTATAAATTATAACCTTAAGTTTAAAATTTAATTAATTATATTTTATGACATCATATATTTATTTATATTAAATTAAAAAATATTTTAAATATTTATTTATATTAAATTAAAAAATATTTTAAATATTTATATAATTAAAATATAGAATGTTATTTAATTAAAAAATGGATAAATTTGAAAGTAAATTTAAAAAGCTATTAGTTATATATTACTTTGTTGAACTTATTAAATTATAGCATTTTTTTGAATAAATTAATGCATCAAATACATACCAATTTATAATTTATTAATAAATTTATTTACTTATTGTGTCAAACACAAATTATATTCATGCACTATAAAAATTTTTTTATATGTATACAAACACTACACACACACACATTAACTAATGATAAAATTGCAATTTAACCTTCGTCGCAACTCCATTTTGTATTAGAAGTAAGACAATTTAACATTTAGGATAGGGGCTTATGTTTTTAGCTTTTCTAGTGTAATAAGTAATAAATTTGGAAATTTTAAGCCCATTAGAATGAGGATGGCAATCACATCAAAGGAAACGTGATACTTCTATTAGAATTTTAACAAGACAATTGACCTGTATAAAATCCTTTTCCTTTTTTTTTGGCGAGGGGATAATCAGGGGTGCAAAGCCCAATAATAATAATGACAACAACAACAATAACAACAACACCCGGGTTGCAAGGTTATAGAATATGTTTTTGTACTTTTTTTTCAAAAAAATTGTTCATTCATTTTTTCAAAAAAAAATATTTTTTGATTCAATAAAAGTAAAGAATAGAAAATAATCCATTAAACAAATTGCCAAATAATATTAAATATAATTGAATAGTGTTAATTATATATACTAAAATTAGTTAGTGATTATAATGATTAGTAAAAGATTAGCAATAATTTAGGCATAACTATTGGGATTGTATTTATTAACATTAAAAGATATTGATTGTATTCCTACTATATAAATGATCAAAGTTAAGATGATTTTATCAAGTCATTTCCAACAATATTAAGTTAGTATCAAAATCCTCACATTGAAGGACTATGATTCTACTTTTCTCTTTTATTGAGATTCAAGCTCTTCACTTTCTCTGCTTAGAATTCTTATACCCAAGATCCTTTTCCTCTACTTAGAATTTTCCTATAAAAACCTTTGAAACTACATCCTCCAAAATCAAGAACCATTTTTTTCTTATAATTCTAATTTTCCATCCTCTACATAAATAGACCCAAGCACAAACGCATTCAAATCCTCTAAAATTTAGAACCATGTTATTTTACACAAACACAGACCTATCCTCTAGGCTTCTAGATTGTGCATTTTTTCCCAAAGAAATAATTTTGATCAAATGTTTAAACACAAAACTATCATGCCTAATCTCATTGCTTTGATTCATGGAATAACATTGTAATTTTTCAAAAATCACCATCAAAATCAATATCACCAATGAATTTCCAACCACCCCACTGGTGTGTATCATCAACATACCACCTTATCAAAAGTGCACGGTGTCTATGCACCACCATTCCAAGTGTGCATATGCTATACATGCCATCACAAGTTGACCACAGCTTCTCACTGACTCCATTTATGACATCAGTTTGTCAATCCAAGAACCATATCTCTATTTTTTGTATCAATACTGTAGCTTTAAAATAAATAAATAAATCAAAACCATTTCTTTACCTTTCTTAACCAAGGATAGATAATACCCTCTCTTTTTATACTTCCTTCTTGCCTTTCTCAACTAATGGCTTCCTTTTCTTTTACCTTTCATCATGTCTACTTTTAAACTTGACAATTCTGGTAGAATTTTTCTTCTGTAAGTTTTGGTACTCTCACAATTACTTTTGCAAAATTAAATGGCTCTAACTATTCATCATGAAGGCTTAAGGTTATTTTGAATACCTAACTAAAAAGGTTAAAGATGTTTTAACTAATAAACAGAGTGAATGGAATTATGGCAATCCATTGATTCTAATTTTTTGATTATTTTTCAACCTTATGACACTTGTTTCACTTCTTGGAAGGAAGCTAAGAACTTATACTCTAAAAATATTCAACAATTGTATAAGATTGCAACTAGGTTGAAGAATTTGAAACAAGAATTGAATCTATTTTTTTATGTTAACATTGCTAAGACAATAGTAGCCTAATACAAGAAGCTTTTGCCCATCACTGTTGACATTAAAGACTAAAAAAAGATAAGTTTCTTGTGATATTTATCCTTATTAGTTTAAATTTTGATCTTAACACTTTTCATTAGTAGGCATTGGGCAATGTTAAAGTTTCTTATGGTCTTTATCTTTGTTAGTTTAAATTTTAGTCTTAACACTTTTCATCTATATACACTACGCAATGTTGAGGTTCTTACAACAGAAGTGTCAATCAACCATTTGTTACGATTACCCACTTCAATCAATCCTATTAATACTAAAAACTCTAGTGGTAACACACATTAGTGATCATAGAAGGGGACATAGTAGTGGTTGCAACAACTGAAGGAGACATGGTGCTAGTTAAAGCAATCAACATTAGTGTACTTATTGTTATAAGCCAAGACATACTTGAAATAGATGCTTTGCTCTACATAACTAACTTCCTTGATTTGCCAATGTTATTCAATTTGGTTTTGTCAATATGGTTAAGTCTAATTTTGAAATAACCAATCAATTTTCTTTCTTCTCTAATCTAGAATATCAAGAATTTTTAAAAGGATAACTTCTTCAATATAAGGCATCAAAATAGAAATAGACATATTCTACATCCATTGACATAGGTAATTCTATTGCTTACTTATCTTATTCTACATCTTGTGATCCTTAGATTCTTAACTTAGGAGCTTTTAATCATATATCTAATAATCATTTTCTCTATACTCATCTTAATTGCACTACTAAATCCCTTCTTTCAATTATGTTGGCTGATGTTTCTAAAATACTTGCTCATGGTATTGGTCAAGCTAAACCTTTCTTTTCACTAAATTTACAATTTATTCTTTACATGCTCAATTCTCTTTTCAATTTAATTTCTATTAGTTAATTTACCCAAACTCTCAATTATTCTATAATATTTTGTTTTGATTCTTATATAAGATTAGGATACGAGGAAGATAATTGGTACTGGAAGTGAGTTAAAAGGAATTTACTACATTCAACTAACATCATTATTTACTTGTGTTGCTAAAGTCTATAGAATTATTCCATTGTTGTTTGAGTTACCTAAGTCTTTCAAAATTATAGAAAATGGCTCCAAGTCTTTTAAGATTAAAGTCCTTAGATTATAAGTCATGCCAACTTAGTAAATATATTTGTAGTTCTCTCTTTAATAAAGCTACTAGACAAGCTATATCTTTACTTTCTTTAATTCCTTTTGATGTGTGGGATCCTAATTGTATTAGTACTATTTTAGGTTTTCAGTATCTTGTAAATTTCATTAATGATTATTCTTATTGTACTTAGGTATATTTGATGAAGGATCATTTTGAATTATTTTCAATTTTTAAATCCTTTGTTTTCGAGATTCGTACCTCATTTAAAATAATTATACGAGCTCTTTGTAGTGATAATGCTGGTAAGTATTTTTCTACGTCTTTTGTTTCTTTTATGTCATCATAAGGCATTATTTATCAATCAACATGCCTTCACACTCCACAACATGAATTTTGTTATTACAAGATAATGTTCCTTTTCATTTTTAGGATAATGCTATCTTAACAACTAATTATTTAATTAATTACATGTCTTTATCTATTTTGGAAAATATAATTCTTTATTCTTTAGTATACCTAAGTGAATCTCTATGTAAGCTTTCTCCTTATATTTTTAGGTCCATTTAATTTGTTCATAATCCCACTCCAAGAAAAGATTAATTATCAACTCGTTCTATAAAATATGTTTTTGTGGGCTACTTAAGGTTACAAAAAGCATATAGGTTTTATTCTCCAAGTTTAGAGAATTATTTTGCATTTATTGATGTTACTTTTTTTAAAACTTTTTATTTCTTTTATTCTTTCAAAAAGTTTATTCCCATATCTAAGGTATTTCTATTTTCAATCCTTATTTCAACTTTTTCAAGTCTACCACTAGATCGACCTCTTATCATTTATCAATGATGTCCTTGCCTAGATGAGCCTTAAATAACTGATAATGATCTACCTATTGACTTACTATCCAATTCCACGGAATTTCCTATCTCAAATCCACTATAAAATCTTCTTATTGCTCTCCATAAAGATATTCATTCCTCTTGTAACCTTTATCCTATTTATAATTTTTTGAGTTATTGTCATTTATCTGCATCCCATTCTACCTTTATTTCAATCTTATTCTTAGGTTGAAGCTTTCTCTCACATAGGGTGGTGCAAAGTGATGCTTGATGAGATGGTAGTACTAAAAACTAGTGGCACATAGGATTTAGTTCCTTTACTTTTCGATAAATTTCCTGTTGGATATCATTGGATGTATACTATGTCACAACTTAATCCAATCATGATCGGTGTGAATCCCAATACTTGGTATCCACAAGCTTTAACATTGATTTTTCTAAATATCTAATAGAAATTTTTATATTTCCAAGGAAACTCAAAACTTACTTTAAATTTTATTGAAAAATAGATAAAGTCTCTCCCATTTTTGAACACTTTCCGAGAGCCACACGTCCTATAATATAAAACTTATATATATTTTCAAATACGATAGCATCAATCATTCACACAATATTATACAAACTTAAAATATATGCACACATACAAATAATTTAACACATTACACGAATCAACAAATCTCTATCCTTAATATTAATTCTAATCCTAATTGTCAAATCCTTTAACAAGGCAGTCTTGATTCTCCATGGATGCAATAAGCTTTGAAGGCACTTATCTTAATTTAAAAATATTGAGAATAAAATAGAGTGAGTTCCAAGAACTCAATGAGCATATATCTACTACTATTTTATAAAAAATTAATTTTATAAATAATAATTACAAGTTAATCATGTACTAAATTAGAAAATATTAGCAAATTCATTTTTCTTGAATTTCTAAAATATATGAAACTATGCCCTCAAGTAGAAGTTCACCTGCATATAAATTGAACCTTGTATCTTATATTACATTTCATAGAAATCTTAACTTTCCTATCATATACTACCCATTCCGAGTAGACATCATAATTACAAATAGCCATTAGAGTTTAAATACAAATAAATCTTCTTAATTACACTAACAATAATATCCAATCATAGAGAATTTTAATATCACATCATATCGCACATCCAGTTATAATAAACATACATATAATGCCTTTTTGATTTCCAGGCCAATATTATATTTTTTTCTCAACTGTTCATCAAGAATTTCATTCAACTCTCAGATCAATCTTATATCCTTTACAACTATTTATCGAGAATTTTCTATTTGGTTTCCATATCAATGCTCCATCACCATTCACAATTTTCAATGTCACTATTGACATGATTCAAAAGGAATATGCATAGAAGAGCTCAACTTTCATATTACGATTATTTTGGAAGACTTTTAATGCAAGATATCTAATTCACCATGGAGCAATATTAAGCATACAATAATATATATAGTAATGCTGTTATGTTGACCCATATAGCCATAACATATGAACATTATAAAAACTCAATCACAATTCATCATTAGGTAGAAATACTACCACCATGCTTCTGTCGTTAACTTTAACCAACTGATGTTCACTTAACATATACATAGTCATAAACTAATATTTTATTAGTCATAGAAACCATATTACACCAATGAGCTTACACATGAATAGATATATAGATATATAATTTATACCATTAGTAAGAAAATATAAATCAAAGCACTTAAACAAGCTTTTATGAAAAAAAGTATTAATTTATGATAAGATATACACTCATATGGTAATATCATCCATCTGTTCCATAAAACTCTTAATCATTCATAATTTCTTTTACTTTCTTCCTATTCACTATTTATAATGATAGATTATAAGCATAAAGGCATTACTGATGCGAACAATATTTTATTAATATTTTTCCTTATATTTAGGTCCCTTAGGAAGTGATGATACTTAATTATATCAATTTTACATTAATTTGAAACTAATTACATTAAGTTGGGCTTAATTAAATTTCAGGTTTAATGTTAAATTTTTTATATTATTTTAGTATTTTGATCATAACTTGAGCTTCGGATGTTGGATTTGGATGATCTATACACTATTAGAAAGCTTAAAAAAAGAGCTATAATTTTCATATTGACAGACAACCCACTTCTTCCATCTTGAAGGTCAAAGATTAGCTTAAAGTTAAAGCAGAGTTGCTGTCCAAGGCTAGACCCGACCCAATTACAATGATTAATTTATATCTTGAGCTCCAAGTGTCTAGTTGATGCAAGGCTAACTCCAATTATTCCCTAAAATTCATATATAATCATTCATGAAGCCTTTTGAAGAAACTAATTCATTTTGAAGGCCAAAGAAGATAGATTGATGGCTCATTACTTCAACTTGAACTGGATTGAACTGTCTGTAGTATTTTAGTTATAACTTGAGCTAGAAATGTCTGATTGGACTAAAATTTTATGGGTAGCTTCCTAAGATATTAGGCTACAAGTTTGTAGTTTAGGTCCAGTCCTAATTATGCTTCTAGGGTTATAAATAAATAGAAGGAAGAATCATAATATGAAAGAGACAGAGAAGATAGATAGCTTGATAGTTTTCTATTTTTCTTGGATTTTTCTCTCTAATGGAAGGCTAATTCTCTGGGTTGATTCAAAGATTGTGAAGCTCTTCTTCAAGGATTATGAGATTTTGATTAGTAATGTTAATTTTTTCCTATTGATTTTCCTCTTTCTTAATTTTTTATGCTGAATTATTGAGATTGCTTGTGTTAAGTGCTGCTTTGATATAATTGGTGCCCAATCTTGTGATTTCTATTATTTTGCTATTTTGATGTGAAATTATGATTGATTAATCATGATTTTACATGTTGGGGTAGAGGGTTAGGAGTTTACTTCAATGATATTTGATTTAATTTCCTAAATCAACTAAATTCTATCTACAAGTCAATTTCAATCTAGTTTCAGGATTATGGCGATTGCTTAATTCATCTTCTAATCTTAATTGACTAAACTCTAGGAGATTGTCTAGCGTAGGATTCATGGATTATTATAGCGATTTCGGATAATCCAAGGTTGAAAAATTAATTAGAATAATTAAATATTTAGTGATCTAGGATTAATCCACAATAAGAGCTACCATATCCTTGAATTGACTGCTTCTGTGTATTGAATTCCTTCTATTTTATTTTTATTTTTACTTAATTATTTTATTACTTCTAGTTTAATTTCGTGCAACCAAACCCCCCAATTCTACATAATTTTCATTCTGCATTCTGTTTCATACTACTTATAATACTATTTCTAATTCTATTTCTGTTACAATATTCTATTTCCTACATTTACATTCTATGTGCATCTATTTCTTCTGTTTTTGTTGTGTAAATAATTCAATAATTATGTGAATATTATTAGAAACACATTTAGAAGAAATAAAATTAAGGGATCACTAAGGGTACAACTTAGTTGTGTCACTATATTGCATTATTATTTTCACAACCAATTTTTAATTAATTTTGGTGCATTGCAGCGTGCACATCAATTACCTAATTCATTTTCCAAATATTACAATTCCATAACTAATTCATAATATGTCAACATTTTAGAGCATAAGATTATTACTTTGTCAGGCCTAAGATAGAATCTTTCTTAGTTAAGCATGAAATAATTAAGATATTAAAATTTTATACCATAAGAGCACTCTAGAATTACTCAAGTCCTATTATCTTAGCATCCTATAACACAAAATCTTATATTTAAGAGCCTGCCATTATGAAATCAAAATTACTGGCATCATGCACTTTCTAGAATATATAACCATTATTGAAATTAGTATGATGTAATACTCCAAAATGGTTCTAAAGAATTAGGTTTCCTCATTTCAAATTTAAATCATTGAAATCATTGAATCTTTTTGTTATGCAAGAGTTCTAATCATTTCCCATCAACTAACTATATTCTTATCTTAAATTTATATGAAGCTGTCATTAAACATATCAAAACTTCCATAAAAGGGATTTCTTAGATCAGACATCACATCATCATAAAATATTAAGATATAATATGTCATATTTACTTTAAGAATATCATTTTAGCATTTCATAACATAAAAATTATATTTTTTCTCATGCTTCATCATATCTCTCAAATGTGCATAAAAGTAGGTTTCTTTGATTCTTGCATAAATATGCCATAAGAGTAAAATAAAATATTCTATTTATATTTTAATCATTCTATTTTAATATTTTATATCATAAAAGTCTTATTTTTCATATGCATCATCCTTTTTCTTAAAATATGGAAATGGGTATTTCTTAGATTAACTAGTAAAACATCATATAAATTAAAGTTCCATGACATACTCATGCTTACTTCCACTTAAGATACTTAGTCGGAGCCTGTTGGTAGTGAAGTAGCACTACATGCTAGTGAATTGAAAAAAAAATGGTAGTTTCCTACCACAGAATAAGCAATGCACTTCACAACTCCTTCCCACATCATTAATAGTAGCGGTAGCAAGGAACTAGCCACGGACGGAGCTTAAGCAATCCACGGTGGTTGGACACAACAAGCTCATCAATCGTAACTCACAAATTCCTCCTGGTTATCTCCACCATCACACACGTAAAGAGATAGTTGAAGTAGCAAAACAAAAGGCTTATTACTGTGTTGGTATTGCAAGCACTAGCAAAGAGCAATTTTTTATGGTGGCACATGACAACACCTAACTGGAATAAAAAAGAAAGAAAGGCGATTCCAAGAGAGAGAGACAGTTGGGTGAGGAAAGAGAAAAACCTAAAAAATGAAAGAGGGACAAGAACTAGAAGATTAAAAATACATTAAGAGAGGGCACTAAAATCGAAAAAAAGAGAAGGGCTAATTTTTCTTTAAAAAAAGAGAGCAAATGTTAAAAATATAAGTTATAGGTAATGATTCCATGCATATTGCACCTATAGGCTTAATTTTTCTTTATAAAATTTCAGCCATTCATATAATTCAAAACTCATTTTCATGAAACCTATTTTATTTAAAACCTAAACTTAATTATTTTTTAATCTTCCCCAATATATAAATATATATTTATAATAACTTCATAAATTTTGAAAGTCCTAAAATAAATATTTCAAACTCTTAAAAATTTTAAAATAATTTATTAAATACAAATGATTTATTTCATAAATCTTTGTGCTAAAACTATCTCCAATTTGTATGGAAATATTTATAAAAAATATTTAGACAAGCCTTAAATTAATAATGGTCATTTAAAAATTAGTCTATTTCAAACTTCAACAATTCTCAAAAATAGTTTATTAAATATAATAGTTTATTCCATAAATCCTTGCACCCATAATTGTTAAAATACTTTCAACTCCAAGGAAATTCCTTATAAAGATCATCTTAAACTAATATTAAATTAATATAGCCATATATAAAAATAAATAAAATTTAAATATTATCATATTCATTATCAATATTCTAGAACTTTTAATATGAAGAATAAATTTAAAATCAAATATTAACTAAATAAATAATTATCTACAAGTATGAAAATTTATAAAACTTTAAATTTTAACTTTAAATATTACATACTATCATAGTTGGCCCTAATGCAAAAATGGATTAGTTGAAAGTTAGACTAGTTGTCAAAGGCTATACTCAAAATTTTGGCTTAAAGTATAGTGACACTTTCTCTCTTGTTGCTAGAATTGCATTTGTTTGTTGGTCTTTATCCCTAGTAGCCATTAATTAATAGTCTCTACATCAATTGGAAATTAGAAATGCTTTTTTACATGGAAATTGTGAAGAAAAACTCTATATAGAGCAACCTTTAGGGTTTGTCACTTAAGAAGAGACTAGTCTTGTTTGTCGATTAAAGAAATCTTTATATAGTCTTAAATAGTCTCTTTGAGCCTAGTTTGGGAGGCTTAGCAAAGTCATACAAGATTTCCGCATGTGCCAATATGAAGCAACTCACTCTATCTTTTATCATCATTTGTATACTTCTTAATCTATATATCTCATTATTTATTTTAATGATAAAGTTATTATAGGGAGTGATCTAGTTGGTATTGATTGATACAAGTAGCATATTTTCCATTATTTGCAAACAAAATACTTAGAAAAACTCTAGTATTTTCTTAGTATTTAAGTGGCTTAATCTTGTTCTAACATTTCTACTTCTTAATGTAGATATGTTCTTGACATTTTAGATGAGACAGGCATAATAAATTCCAAGCTTGTAGATACTTCTATGAATTCAAATATCAAACTATTACCTAATCAAGGTAAACCACTTTCAAATCCAAGGAAATATCACAAACTTGTTGGAAGACTAAATTATATTACAATCACTTAACCAAACATTTTATTTGTTATGAGTGTGGTGAGTTAGTTTCTTAACTCACCATATGATATTCATTAGGATGCAATAGTTTAAATTCTTCATTACATAAAAGGAAATCTAAGCAAAGGTTTGTTATATAAGAATAAAGGGCACACTTATATTGTTAGTTAATTAAATACTAATCGAGCAAGTTCTCCAAATGATCACCATTCTACTTTAGGCTATTGTGTTCTTTTTGAAAAAAATCTTATTTTTTGAAAAAGCAAGAAGCAAGGTGTAGGGTCAAGATCAAGTGCAAAAGCAAATTATCAAGCTATGGGTTAGCTACTTATGAACTAATATGGTTGAAATAATTGTTATAGGAGCTAAAACTTTTTATACTTAGTCCTATGGAGCTTGTGTGTGACAATCAGGTAGCCATATATATTGCATTTAATCTTATCTTTCATGAAAAAAAACTAAACATATTGAAATTGATTGCCACTTTATAAGAGAAAAAGTTGTTGCAAAGGAAATTATCACTATTTTTGTGAATTCTAATGACTAACTAGCCAATATATGCCCATAAAGTCCTACTACATACATAACAAGTTTGGTACATATGATATATATGCTCTAACTTAAAGGGAGTGTTAAATAATATTAAATAAAATTGAATAGTGTTAATTGTATATGTTAAAATTAGCTAGTGATTAGATTGATAAGTGAAAAACTAGTAGTAGTTTAGGCATAACTATTAAGATTGTATTTATTATCATTAAAAAGTATTAATTATATTTCTACTGTATAAAAGACTATGGCTAAGATGATTTTCTTAAGCCATTCCCAAAAATCTTAACTCAAATAAAGAAAGATTTAATTTAGGCCCAAATTAGAATATCCCTATATGAATCTGAGCAACTCACCTTACTTGGTGGATGTATATTATTGGCTGGATTTAATGAGATGAAAAGAAAAACCTAAATGAACAGTGGAATGTAAAGACAAAAAATCATAGAATCTAAAAGGTTTTTATTTTACCAATATACACTTGATGTCTCTCACTTTTACATCAAAAAGCATATAATTATACAAGTACCCAATATTTAAATTCTAGCCCTTCTTTTTGTTTAGATGGTTATTTGTTCCTAACATATGTAATCTAACAAATATAACAAAAGAAATGAGTGAAAAAATAAAAATTAAAAAATTTTACTGAAATTATTTTCACAATTACTTTCATTAATGTCACATAACTCACAATTTATTTAGTACAAAGTTTTCATAAAAATTAAATTGCTCTATTATAAAGATTAATATTATTATTTAATGGTTTTGATTTTATTCTTTGAAAAAAATAAATTACATAAAATAACTTTATAACTTTTAATATAATTAAATTGAATTATTATTACAATCAAATATGGTTTATAATTACAACTTTTCATATATTTTACGGTTATATTTTTTTGTAAGGCCTGTAAAGTGATATTGATTTCATTTCTTAATATGGTTAGTAATTTGATTATTTTATCCTAGTCTATAGAGCTTTGTTATAGTGTGTGCACTTAGTTTATAAGAGATAATTTTTTGTTGCACATTTCAAGATAATGGTTCATTTTGTTGCTATTTTCTTGGGTTTATCTATTGATGTATTTTCCTATTTAAAACTTTGGCTTACTAAATAATAACATAGTAGAAAATAACTTTCCTCTTTCTTAATTTTCTTGTATTTTGTCTACTTCATAGAGTGCTTTATTTGTAACATTAGTATCCAAGCTAAGTTGAAAGAAGTGTGAGAATTCAAAAAAAAATAATTAAGAGTAGCAAAGTAGTAGGCTTATTTTTTATTTATTTTTATTTTCATAGCAATGAAAATAATTAAAAGTTTGTGAGAGTGGTGAAGTAGTAGCTTTATTCTTTTTATTTTTTTTTGTTTCACAACAACAAAAATAATGGCAACTAACACTTTAGCTCAACCAGTTATTCCTTGCTTTGATAGTCACTATGACCATTGGAACATGTTAATAGAGAACTATCTAGCATATGCAAAACAATGACAGATGCTTAAAGAACAGAGCTAGAAGAGTAACAACTAAAAGATCTTAAGATAAAAAATTACTTTTTTTCAAGCTATTGATCACTCATTCTTGGAGACCATTCTTTGCAAAGATACCTTAAAGCATATTTGAGATTCTATGAAAAAGAAGTACCAAGGTTTCGTAAAAGGCAAAAAGGTAGCAACTTCAATAACTTTGTACAAAGTTTAAGACATTTCACATACATTTAGAGAAATCAATTTTGAATTATTTTTCTTGGATAATGGTAATTATGAACATGATATAGGTTTACAATAACAAGATGGAGGATATTACTATAATAGAGAAGATTCCTTGATCTATGACATCAAAATTTAATTATGTTATTTGTGTTATAAAGGAATCTAATGATATTAATGAATTGTTGATCAATGAATTATAAAGCTCTTTGTTAGTGCATGAACAAAAGTTCAATTAGTAGGAGAAAGAAGAATAAGCATTGAAGGCTTCATCAGAAAATCACTTTATATTAGGAAGAACTGATTAAGGACATGGTAAAGGCAAAAGTCATAGAAGAGAAAATAAACAAAATAATGATCATGGAAATAAAAAAGAACATCACTATTACCAAGAAAATCAACATCAAAGAAGGGGAAAAGGAAGTCGAAGCCATTACCTATCAATTTATAGACAAAGTTAATAGACAAGTCCAATGTGGAATGCTATATATGTCATTGGTAGGGCCATTATAAATCAAAATGTTAAACTAATTTGAATAATCAAATTAAAAAGAGAACTAACTTTATAGAAAAAGAAGAAGTGTCTCTTTTGATGGTATGTAATATAACAAAAGAAACTCAACAAAACATATGGTATTCAAACACCTACTACAATAACCATTTGTGTGGAGACAAAAAAGCATTATCTAAATTGGATGAATCCTTTCATTATACTTAATAATTCTATGTTTTTTTGTTATAGGAAAAGGAAAGGTAACTATCCAAACTAAAGAAAATTTCACCTGCATTATCTGTAACATTCTTTTTACCCCAGATTTAAAAACTAACTTGCTTAGTATGGGTCAACTATAAGAAAAAAGGTACGAGATTTCTATGAAAGATTAAGTGTGTTGAATTCAAGATACAAAATTGAGCTTAATTGCTTAATTTAATATGATAACAAACTAGATGTTCCCATTTTATCTCTATAACACCACTCCTTCATGCTTTTTAGCAAAATTGAGGAATATAGCATGGTTATGGCATTTTCACTATGGTTATCTAAACTTTGGTGGATTGACAACTTTGTAGTAGAAAAATATGGTGACTAGTATTCCACGAATTACTCCACCCTTTGAAGTTTGTGAAGAATATGTTATTAGCAAACAACATCATAATCAATTCTTATAAGTAAAGTCATGAAGAGCAAAGAAGTTGTTGGAATTAATTCACTCTAACTTGTGCAGCTAATAAATCTATCTTCCAATAAAGGTAAAAGATACATAATTACCTTTATTGATAATTATAGGAAAAAAATATAGGTTTATTTTTTACAAGAAATATTTGAAGCCTTTGTAACCTTTAATTATTGACAAAAAAGTTAACAACCCCATTAAAATTCTTTACATTAATTTTACAATTTTTTGCGAGACTTATAGAATTAGAAGGTAACTTAAAACTACATACACACTTTAACAAAATGGAGTTAGTGAGAGAGAAAATTGTGCTATTATGAATATGGTGCAAAGCCTTTTGTTAAGAAGCGGAGTTCTAAATAATTTTTTACTAAAGTGGTTAATTAGAGTATTCACATTTTGAATAAAACTTCTACTTCTATTATTCAAAGTATGATACTAGAAGAAGCATGGAGAGGATAAATATCATTAGTAGATGATTTTAGAATTTTTTTAGTGTATAACACATGCCTATATTTTAATTAAAAGGAGAAAAAAGCTAGATGATAATGGAGAAAAATGTATCTTTCTTGGTGTTAGCAATCATTTAAAGGCTTATAAGCTATATAATCTTAATACTAAAAAGATCATTATGAGCTATGATGTTATCTTTGAAAAATAAAAGTTTTAGCCATGGAATAGCCCCAGTATTTAATAACAAATCCTAGTGGATCTTAATAGAGATAAAGATGAAAATGGGCAATAACCAACAATCATTCAAAATCTTCCAGTAAATGCTGCAGGTTCACTTGCAATAGAAATAAATGATGAACCAGGCTATAATGTGTTTGAAGAAAACTTGCATGGTTATTGGAATTGACCAATTTGAAGACTCACCTATATGTTTTGTTCTATTTTTAGATTGTGATCCTACCACTTTTGAAATAGCTATCAAAAAATTAACATGGCAAAAAACAATAGGTGAATAAATTGTAGTAATTGAAAGAAACATGACCTGGGAATTGACTAAGCTTCCAAAAGGACACAAGACATTTGGTGTCAAGTAAGTGTACAAGATAAAATTGAATAAGAACAGTGAAGTTAATAAATACAAAGTATGTTTAGTAGCCAAATTCTATAAGCAAAAGTTTAGTGTGGACTATAAAGAAGTGTAGCAAGACTTGATACAATAAGATTGTTACTTGCATTGGTGACTCAAAACTCATGGCTTATTTTCTAGATAGATGTCAAATCAGCTTTTTTACATGGAGACTTGACTAAATGGATATTTATTGATCAATCTCCTGGATATGTTAAAATTGGAGAAGAACATATGGTGTATAAATTTAAAAAAGGTATTATATGGACTAAAATAAGCTCTAAGAGCTTGGCATTGTCATATAGATGTTTATTTTTCTAAGGAAAGCTTTACAAAATATCCATATAGGCACATATTTTATACAAAAATTGAAGATGAGGGTAAAATGCTCATTATGTGTCTATATATAGATGACTTAATTTACATAAGAAATGATAATGCCATGTTTGAATGTTTCACGAAGTCCATAATAGATGAATTTAATGTGTCTAATCTTGTAAAGATGCATTATTTTCTTAGTATTGAAGTTGTATAATTTGCTAATGGTTTTTTTATTTCTCAAAAGAAACATGTGCAAGAAATTTTAAAAAAATTTGAAATGAAGAATTACAATTCTATGAGTACCTGAGCTAAATGTCATATGAAACTTGTAAAAAATAATAAAGGAAGAAAGTTGAACACTCGTTATTAACAAATTATGGGAAGCTTGAAGTATTTGACTACAACAAGACCTAATATAATGCATGTTGTAAGTATTATTAGCAAGTATATAGAGAATCCAAGAAAGATGCATCTTCTATTGAGAGAATCTTTTACTACTTGCAAGGTATTGTTGATTTTAGGTTGTTATACAAGGGAGAAAGGTTAGATTTGAGGCTTCATTGATAGTGATTATATCAGAGACCAAGATAACAAAAATATGTTGGGTTTAGGAGTTATTTTAGAATCTTCAAAGAAATAATCAATCATCACTTTATATACAACTAAAGTTAAGTTAGTAGCTGCAACCTCATGTGCTTATCAAGCAATTTGGATGAGAAGAATTCTTGAAAAACTTCATCTTAAACAACACAAATCTACTCCAATTTACTATGGTAACAACTTAATAATAAAACTTTCTAAAAATCTTGCTATACATGGAAGAAACAAGCATATTGATGTCAAGTTTCACTTCTTAAGGGGTCTCATAAGAGATAGAGTAATATAAATCTTATCTGTTGTAGGAGTGAAGATCAAATTGTTAATATATTCATTAAAGCTTTCTAAATGGAGTAATTTGTGAAGCTCAAAAAGCTATTAGGTGTTTACATATTGGAAAACTTGGTTTAAGGGTAAGTTTTCTCTACATTCAAGGCTTTGTTAAATTGATACCAAAAAGTATTAGTTTAAGGGAGGCAATGTAAAATCATGTTGACTTACTTTATTTTACAATATGTTAGTAATTTGTTTATTTTGTCCTAGTCTATAGGGATTTGTTGCAATATGTGCAACTAGTTTATAGGAGACAACTTGTTGTTGCACATTTTAGGATAATAGTTCATTTTATTACTATTTTCTTAGGTTTATCCATTGATGTATTTTCCTATTTAAAGGATTTGGCTTATTGAATAATAACATAGTAGAAAGTAACTTCCCTCTTTCTCAATTTACTTGTATTTTGTCTACTTTGTAAAATCCTTTATTTATAACAAGATGTTGTGTTTAATTATACTCTAGTTATCATCATCATTAATCTACAAAATAAAGTTCTATTCATTTTATACCTAAACATTGTACTCCAATTTTATTATATGTACAATAAATTTTTTATTACTTTCAAGCTTTTACAAAACTTTTTATTTTTTATTTGGTTAGTTATTTGAATGCTTTATATCTCATGCATTTTTATTTACCAAATTTATTATATATTTTTTCTATTTATGCATATTATTTATATTTCATAGTGTAATATCACTAAATAATATAATAGAACATAGTTCATTTTTTTATTATAAAAATTTTAAATAAGTTAAATATTAAATTTAATTGAATTATTTTATGTTTTTTTTTAAATTTTATTACTTTATAGCTTATAAATTTTTTTATTTAACTTTATTATCTTTTTTTATATCTACAGATATGGTAAAACTTAAAATAAAATGGGCGGGATAGGCTTATATAGGCCTAGGCTGGATAGGTTTTTACCTATACGAGCTTGCTAGCGTAAGTTCGCATTAAATGCAGACTCTATGCTAGGTTGCATGCATTGCCTAACATCTGGTGTGGGCTTGCCTATAGGTGACCCTGCATATTTTCATATTTTTATTAATTATTTTATTTTATAATTTATAAATTTTATTTTAATATTTTAATTTTTGTTAAATTATTTGAGTAAAAAAAATTAGATTGAGTTTGTCAAAAAGTAATTGAGTTAAATTTTTTTGACATATATTAAGCTTAAGTGTAAGAAAAAAAATAAATAAAGAAATTAACTTTTTACTCGCGATCAAGCCTATGACCGCATAGGCTTGACCATATGATTTTTTACTCTGTGGACTTGCTTGTATAAACCCATATTAAATGCGAGCTTTTATGTTAGACTGCTCATATTAGCCTATGACTATGGGCTACCTGCATTGCCTGCAGTCATGAATCTCATTTTACATGTTTAACTTAAATGCTAATATTATCAAATAATATAGATATAATGTGATATATTTTATTTTTTAAAAAAATTATTTTAAATAAGTTCAACATTTAATTTAATTGAATCACTTAATATATGTTCTATTTTTAACTTTTATATTATTTTTCAACTAATCAACTATTCATCTTTTTTTCCCCTTTATTGCAAGATTTTCTTTTCCCTTTCTTCTTTAATGTTCGCTTTTATTATTTATAACTTAAATACTAATTTTACTAAGAAATACACATACAACATGATATACTTATTTTTGTTATAAATTTTAAATAAGTTAAAATTTTAATTTAACTAAAATACTTAATTATATGTTTATTTTTAATTCTTATATTTCCTTATAATTTACTTATTGTTTATCTTCTTTTTATTTACTTCATTACATTTTTTTATATTCAATGCTATTGTTTAAGACTTACATGCTAATATTATATGTCTTGTTTGATAATTAACTAATTATATTAGGGGTTAACTTATTTAATTAATTATTAGTTAATAGTTGATTGAATTAATTGATTTGACCGACTAATTTCATTAATTGTTTGAATAAGAATATTTAATAAAATCATATATTTATGATTAACTGTTTATATGTAAAATAATATATAA
This sequence comes from Sindora glabra, assembly GCA_020226215.1. Taxonomy (NCBI): domain Eukaryota; kingdom Viridiplantae; phylum Streptophyta; class Magnoliopsida; order Fabales; family Fabaceae; genus Sindora; species Sindora glabra. The sequence goes on along the minus strand of CM035234.1, from coordinate 62,009,446 downwards.
GAATATAAATATATTTTATAAGTTATTTGAGTATTCTTTTATTTTAATATTTTAAATTCTATATATTATTTAATAGATTAATTTTTTTGTAAATAATATTATATATTAAATATTTTTAAAATTAAATTAATACAATTTTTATACTTATTATTTTTTTAAAAAATTAATAATTATAATTATTATGTAAAAATAATATTATAATTTTTATAGGAAGGATAAAGTTAGAAATATAAAAAATAATTAGGAGTAATATAGTCATTTTATAGACTATTTCTGAAATAACTATTTCAAAATGCTGCTCTCCTCAACGTTTTAAAATCAAGAAATATTTGATTTAACAAGTTAATCAGTTAATTTTGATCAAATTAATCAAAATTTACTTCGACAAAAAAGGCATAATGTGATATATTTACTTTTATTATAAAATATTTCAAGCATGTCAAAAATTCAATAATACAAGTATTAATTGAAATAATAAATTAAATATTTTATTATTTAATAAAAATATTTTAAAATTAAAATTTAATTTGTTATTTAAATTTTATCATTATTTTCTTTATATTAACTTTTAAATGTTATGTTTAAATTAAATGTATATCAATTTAGATTTTGTCTACACTCTATAACCTTGACATGCACCATTTCACTGCATTTTATCTATTTCATTGCTCTTTTTTTTTCTTTTTTGAATTTTATATGTACTTCTATTATTTACAACACTAAATTATATATATAATGTTATGTTTTATTTTTATTTTAAAATATTTTAAATAATTTGAAATTTTAAATTAATTAAATTATTTAACCATATATGATATATTTAATTCTTAAATTATATTTCAAGAATTTGTTATTTACAAATATGACATATGATTCTAAAATAAATGTGATAAATTAAAATTTAACACTTTTATATTATATACACATTAATAACAAAAAGAAAATAATAGATAGCTCTTCGAATACGCGTGGACTAAATTACTTTGCTCTATATATATATATATATATATATATATATATATATATATATATATATATATAATTTTAGATGGATCTTATTATTTATATATATATGTGTGTGTCATATATAAAGCCATGGAAATCTCAGATTTAGTTAGAATATATGAGTTATCTTAGATACTAATTATAATATAATAAATTATCATTATTATATTTCCTTTAAAAATCACAATTTAATATCATAAAACCAATTAAAATTCATACAGATGTTTTAATCTAAGTCACCGACATTAAATTAATGGTTAAAGTTTCATTACCTCCATCTAACAATAAACCGCTGGTTTTTTTGGATAAATTAACAGCATCACATAAAATTATTATTTCAATATGTTATACATATACCAATGAAGATACATAACATTCATATTTCTTTTACATAAATCTATGGGCTTGATTTTAACTTCGCTTTTAAATTTATTTTTATGATATATTAATTTTTTTAATGAATGAGAATGTATTATTTTGTTGATAGAAATGTATTATATTTTGTCTTTTTAGTGTTGCGATTGCACACAATTTATATTGTATTTTATGACTTTTTTTAATTAAAATTCCATTGATATCAATAGTTCATTATTTATAATAGTTATTAACTTACTCAATCAACTTTTGCATTCAACTCCTCGTTGCGTATGCCACTTCCTATTGAACCGACCTTTAGCTTCGATTTCTCCGCCCCATTTAGTAAAAGTTAGCAAGTCATTGAGAAAAATTATAAATTTTTGGGGGACCGCGAGCGAAATTGGTTCGAGCTCAAATGCCCCTGCTCCTTTGGTTTGATCAGACACGTGCTAATCATTTATTTGCTTCTAAAATTAGGCAGAGTTGCCGTGGAAATAATTCCAGACCATCGTTGTCCGACTCTTTGATTTAACTATAAAATTATTATTAAGAAAATATATAACAGTTGTTTTATTTTTGGTGAAGATTTCTATGCCTCATTACATTACTTTTTATGAGGTATATATGTTCTAGTCATCCAATGGCTAAGATTTTATCTGAAAAATAGAATGGGTCTGACATGAAGCTACCTACTCCTTGTTAAATTTTTTTAACCTCAAAATTTGTGTTAATGAAGTTCTGTGCGAAATAAAATTTAAATAAGTAAAATCAATAATGTTATAACTATGTAGAAGATTACGATGTTTCTGCCCAATTCTAAATTTGGAATCTAAGATTTACGATTTAAGAATTTGGGTTACGTAACAGCTTATAATTCTGCCACATAAATATATTTCAGGGCAAAATTGAATACTTGTTGGATAAAATATTATAGGAAAAATTGCAAAAATAACCTCCATTTAATTTCTGAAGAGGAAAAGTGAAATTTCATCACCGATTTATGAGGAGAAAGAAGAGCTATGAAAACCAAATAGAAGGAAGTCAATATTTAGTTTTTTAAATAATTTTTATATTATTTTAATTCTTATCATTTTTATGATTTGCAACACATATTAATATTTTTGAATAGCATATATATATAATATTTAATATTTAATTAAATTAAATTATTTAGATTCATATTATATTTTTTAATTCATATTACTTAAGAATTTCTATATTTTTTCTTATTTTTATTTATTTTATTACACATTTTTTATAAGAATTCCTAATGTTTATAGTTAAAGTACTAATTTCACTAATAAATATAAATATAATAAAATATTTTTTTATAATAAAATATTCTAAATAAATTAAAATTTTAATTTAATTGAAATATTTAATGATATTTATCATTTTAATATTATTTAACAATATGTTATACTTTTAAAGATTTAAATTTGATTTATTATTAATATAAATCAATTTTATATTAATCATGTGATATTATATTAATAAAGAAATATTAAAATTCTTTTATTACATTAAAATTTTTAATTACCATTTTTTTAAAAAAATATATTTTTATCATTCTCTAATAACATAGAAATTTTACACTAATAATAAAATAAATTTAATCTTACTTTTAATTACATAATATTTTATAACATTGAAATCACATAATTTATTTTCCATGCGTCATGAAATACTTTTCCGTCCATAATTTCAGCACTTGAACTTGCTTCTGCCTTTTTTTTACTTTGACTTTGTACTGTTTATATATTAGTTTTTTGTTGCTGGATTATTGAATTATTATTATATTAATTCTTTGACTGTGTTATTCTTTTCTTAATGTTTCGGACATTATATATTATAATAATAATATAATAAAAGGGAGTTAGTTTTTCAATTCTGAACTTGCCTTTGGAGTTTTTTACAATATAATATTTTAATTTTTTTATAAATTTAAAATTATTTAAATTCTTATCATTTTTATTATTTGCAACACATATATTAATATCTTTAAGTAGTAAATAGATATAAATATAATATATTTTATATATAAATATTTAAAATATATTAAATATTTAATTACATATTATATTCTTAATTCATATTACTTAACAAATCACACATGATTTTTTTCATTTTTATTTATTTTATTACATGTTTTTCTTTTAGCATAATTTTTTACTATTTACATATAAAATACTAATTTTATTAAAAATTCACTCAAAAAAAATTGACCACACATTTTTTTTAGAGTCAATCTATAATTTCATCAAATTATTATCTTCATTAATAATTTTGCACAAATCTCAAATATTATTTCTTTAAATAGAGGGCTGAGATTACAACTTAATTAATGGTGTTACGACCCATATTAATTTTTTTTTGTATATAACCATCTGGTATCCGGACACCACATTAGGCACCGACTAATCCGGATTCGAGTCGCGTAGGACCACATTGGGCGACAAAGTTCTCCATACCGAGTTTTAATGTATCTGCATTCTTAGAGACTCGAATCCGAAACCTCTAATTAAGTTAGAACAACCCCGTGTCAGTTGATCTACACGCTTATCGGTGTCACGACCCATATTATAGTTATCGTGGCCAACGTAGAGATATTTAATTAGTGCTAACCTTATAAATAGATATCTCTACAAGCTTTTAATATTTTGATACCCTTATTAAATTATTATTGCAAAAGAAGTAGATATTTAAACTTAGAAAGCAAACTACATATATTATAAGTTAAAAGTTATATACATAAGTACATATGGGTATATATATTTATGCATATATATACATTCCAAAAATATTATTAATATAAACATATAAATCATAAAACATTTCAGATTACAAAGATTGAATCCACATTAAGTGGTATCCCATAGATATCATAAAGGAATTGGAAGGTTACTACGCAAGTATCAATTTGTTGCCTCAGCTCCATGATTGGTACCTATCATTAAATATATATAACAAAGAATGAGTATAAAATATACTTAGTGAGTGATATTCATCACCTTCATCATAAAAAATTAACTTTATTATTTTGTACAATTTTTATCTAATGTCTTATGAGGAATTTTCCATATATATATATATCATTGGTACAATTTACCATAGAAAATGGTAATGGTAGGTATACAAGTATCACCTTATTTTTGGTCCCATCTTATCGCTACCTTAGGCTTTAAGTCTTAAACTTTTTCGCTTCACTACTAACCACACCTTTGCTTTTATGCGAAGGATGTTATATCTCCCCTTCTCAATTCATAATAAGCAATAATGCGAAGTCAACTCATCATCCATTTTATTCATTTCCAAGGGTATAGTCAAATCCCACCATGCCATAAGTATTTTATGCATCATATCAATATGTCATATACATTTAAATTCTTTCTTGACAACTCTCAAGGAATTTCAAGTAAACTTGTATTTATGTCATAGCTTGGAGCGTCTTTTTGTGCTCCTAAATTCATTCTAAATTTCACAATAATTTGTTGCAACAACATTTTATTACACAAGATACAACAATTAAATTTCTAAAAATAATCACAAGGGGTACTGTTCATTCAGAACTTAAAGGAAGAATTATAGAATAGGGCAACACAGGAGTACATGTAATAAAGCTCCTTTTTACAAGTCAAATAGAATCTAATTGTTATCAAATTTTGCCATAACATTCCTAACACATTGGATAGAATATAGACTGGGTGTTGTACAATTAACTTCGTAGTTTTACTAGTGTATCAAAAGCAAAATCTCAAATCAGTCAAATTCGGACAGCTTCAAAGCTGCTAAAATAAAGCTACCATTCTGGGCAAACAAATCAACTCATATTATCACCAATTTTTGTCAAGAGCTTGCTAACATCTAAAATGATATATCTTAAGAGTTTCATAATTTTTACCATTCGTTTGATAGGTCAAATAAATTGAAATCTAAGACTAATCAGACAAGGCCAAAACCAAGATAGTATTGGAGCACTTGAAATAGAAATTTTCTTTGGATATCTAAATGAACTCTGATTTCCACCAATTTTTTTTGCGACTCTTCTAACATATGGAAGGGTAAGAAAATTTTTTTTCATAAGTTTTATTAATCATTTGATACCATAAAAAATATCAAACACATGACTAGCTAGCACAGGGTGCTAAAATGGACAGAATTGGGAGTTCCATCATCAACTTGCCTTATCACCTACATAAAAATTTTCAAAAATTCTTAAATTCATTTACATTCATCCTTACACCAAATATAACCATAAAATGCTAAAAACTTAATTTTTAAAGTTCCCCAAAACTTCAATTACACTAGGTATCTTAAACCCCTAGTTAGCACCACACGAGAAAAGCTAATTCCAATTTCACAAGGGCATGTATGGAGGACAATTGCTTGTAGTTGTAACGAGAGATCCCAATGACTAATACTTCCGATTATATGTTGTTGCGGTTAAATATAAGATTAAAAACTTTTGATCTTGGTTCCTTGACATATTATTAACTGACATTGGTAGAAAAAGCTAGGTATTTATCTTTGACCAGTAAAAGGTAAACCGATAGTTATGCTTATTTCATTTATGTGTTTAACTATAATACATACTTCAAAATATGCACTAATTTATATATTTATCACACTTGATGCAGGGGTTAGTTCTTGTAATTGAGGAACGTGCAGCACAACTAAGTGGCATAAAGCACAGAAGATGTGTTAGACACATCTATGCTAATATAAAAGCAAAATATGGTGAATGAGCTATCCTAAGAAATCTCATGTTAGCTATTGCAAAAGCAACTTACAGGAAAGAGTGGGAGAGACAAATGGAAGAGCTGAGGAAGGTAAAAACTAAAGTGTATGAAAAATTAATGGGAATTAAGTTGAAATCATGGGCCAGATCATTTTTTTCTTTCCAAGCCAAAAGTGACATGGTTATGAACAATATTTTGAAAGCTTTCAATAGGAAGATCAATGAGGCAAGGGACAAGCTTATCATCACTATGTTAGATTAGATTAAGGTTTATTGGATGACTAGGTTTGCTAAAAAAAGGGCTAAAGGACAAGCATACAAAGAAAAGTTTGCCCAAAGCCTTTGAAAAGGTTGGAGAAAGAAACTGGAGAATCTAGAAAATAAACAACTAAGTAGGCCGATGCACACAAGTTTAAAGTAGGCATTTAGTTAACTTACAAAATCACTACTGTAGCTACAATTGGTGGGGACTCACAAGCTTACCTTGCAGGCATGCTTGTGCATGTATTTTCCATGTGGGAGATGAACTAGAAAAGTACATTAGTAAGTATCACCTTCCTTCAACATATATGATATGCTATGGACCTATAGTAAACCCTATAAATGGTGAAAGTTTATAGGAGTCAACAAAAATGGAAAACATCCTTCCTCTAAGACATAGAAGGCTTCCTGGCAGGCTAAAGACCTTAAGGAGAAAAAAGTTGGATGAGCTAGAACTAGCACATAAACTACGTAGGGTTGGCACTAGCTTAAGATGCTCTAAGTGCCTAAAACATGGTCATAATTAAAGAACTTGCAAAAGACAAGCAGTTGAGAAGAAAGGAGAGCAAACAATTATTTAAAAATAAAGTAAGTAAGCTACAATTGGGCAGGAAGGAAACTGAGCACCAAAGCATGAACCAACACATGAAAGCCAACCAAATCAACAAGCAGCAGCTGCTACACTAACACAACAAAGGCAAATAGGAGAAAATTGGTGAACAGCACCATAGATAGCAAACAAAAGAAGAAAGTTAGAAGTTAGGGTCAAAGGGAAAAGAGAAAAATCTAGTAATGCATCTTAAGAGACAATTAATGCCACATAACAACCTCATAGCAGTTTGGCATGAGGTGTTTTAATTGCTTGACATCTAGTTAGAAATTATGGTCTTGCTTTAATGTAGTCAAACAATAGGAGTTTCCTTTTGCATGCTTAGGAATGGAATGTACTACTATTACTAACATCAACTATTTTTGTTGAATGAAATGAGCTCATTTACTTTAATTTTGTTTCATTTATCACTTATGTAAAAAGTAACTTATAGCTTGGTGTTACATCTACTATTCGATAAAGAACCTATAATTATGAGTACTTAGTTGAGTATCATACCCTAAAAATAGAAAAAGCAACTGAAGAAGTAAATGCATCATCCGTAGCTTCTAGTTTGTTTTGCTCAATTATTGCTTAACTGCCCTTTTTCTTTGCAAAATTATCTAATTATTTAAGATTTTTGTAAAAGAACCTATAATAAATGATAATTTTAAACTTCCCAATATTTCCAAATGCAAAAAGGAGATTTTGAGAAGATCTAAGTAAAATTTGGTAATTGCAAGCAAAAATTAGAACACTAAAAGGCAAATAATAGTATAAAATAAAAGTTAAGAAGTAAAATTTGGAATATAATAGTTGCACTCTTTATATGAAAATTTAATAACTCAAATGTAAATTCAAATTTAATTATTTATCAAATTTCATTTTATATTTTTAAAATTTTGAGATTTCTAGATATATATGTTATGTTACTACAATGGTAAGTTTATTTAAGTGAGACAAAGAAGTTGAAATTCAGGACTTAAGATTATAGTCTTCTGGTTGATCCCCATTTTCCTTACATGGGAGGCTTATTTTACCTTGTTTAATTCAGTCAGAGAAGCATGATCAAGAAGGTCCAGACTCAAAAGAGAAATCATGCTAATATGGGTAAGTATTGATTCACATGTTAAAGGAGAATATCCCATTCCATAATAGTTAAGGCAAAACTAATTCTCTAAAATGATGTCACCTATTAACTGAAAATGGAAAGAGCTCACTTTGAAAAGTCCAAAGCAATCAATTTGCACATTGTCTAGAACACATAAACCACTTGGATTAATACTTACCTACATACTCTAAGCAAGTATGTGCCAAATTTAAAAAGTCCAAAGCAATCCACTTACCTGCATACTTGGATCAATGCTTACTTGCATACTCTAAGCAATTAATTTGCACATTGTCTAGAACACACAATCCTCTTAGATCAATTTGCACTTTGAAAAGTCCAAAGCAATCAATTTGCACACTGCTATTTGTTTCTAAGCAAGTATGTGCCAAATTTAAAAAAGGTATGTTTCTAAACAATCATCTTCTTTATCTGTTTCTATTTTTTTTTCTTTTTTAAGTTGTTTCTAAGAATTGCAAATCTGTAATTGATACGCTATAGCCACTATCACTTGCATACTCTATTATAATATCATGTGTTTGATTCATGGCACATCTATAATTTTATGACTTTAGCATGTAGTATTACTTCTAGTTTTTTTTTTTTGCATCTATTATCTTTCACTTGTCATCCACCTACTAAGCTTATAGCATTTTTTTGTGCATATGAAAAATATTGTTGACTACTTAACCATGTATTAAGAAGCTTTATTAACTCTGTATCTTAACATACTTCGAAATAGTTTTTGTTATAGTGTTATGTTGATCCATCTAGTGGATCCAAATCCTATTCCAAGCCTCAAGTATTATGGTATCTTAATACTTTGAAAGGAAATAGCTGTACTTTTAAAAAGGAGAATTGGTGTACTGTCATGGATTTTGCAAGTTACAAATCTGTACAATTTTTGCACTAAAACCAATTTGATTTCTTTGTCAAATCAAATAGCAATAGATAATCAATTTGTTATTTAAATGTATCTAGTATCAACAATGTTTGTGAAATAGCAATTGATTATGGAATATGGTTACAAGTTGCCGACTTTATATATTTTTGTTCTAAATGTTTATGCTTAATGGGGAAAACTTAAATTTTGTTCTACTTTGTGCATTTTCTACTATCTTGATTTTGGTATCATGCTATTATTTTCATATTTCTAGTGAGAATTCTATCTAAGGATCACAGGTACTTATATTATATTGGTAGCTCATGAGAGAGTCATGTTTAGAAAGTAAAATAAATTCACCAACATAAGACATCATCACAGACAACAAAATAACTTTGATTAAAATCACCTTCCCTGTCAAAAACCCTTCATTTTCTACATGAGCAAAATACACCATCATAGACAAGAAAGTAAATTTGATCACCAGCATAAGACATCATCATAGACAAGAAGGAAAATTTGTCAAACTCAACATTACAGACAATGAAAATTTCAATTTCTATTAAATTTCATAGTCATACAAGGATAGATATTCATACAAAATAATCACATCCAAGATCCTTACAAAATCAAACCCATGAGCATTCTATTTCTTTTTGCCCTATTTCCCCATCACAACTATAAATTATGCTACTTTAGCAAATACATCACACATTCCACCATCCATACAAGCAACCCTAAAGTTATTGTTTATACCAAACTATGGCTAATATTAACCAAGAAATTAACAACAAATACTTCAAGGTCTCGACAGTAAACTCTAAAGTTTTAATCATTACCTTCAGCTCCAAAATTAATTCTTCATTTTGATCTTCGATTGCTTCATCCACCCACTTACAATATCCATAGCAGCTTCCTAACTGCATAAACCACAATCCATGATTATTCAACTAACTTAGAAACAAAAATGGAAAACAAACTAACATGAGTGGAAAATGAAGACTAAACCTTATAGTTCCTGCACCTAAGAAATTTTCTCCCTGGATTGGCTTATGTTTTTTACATTAGAAAAAGTAGCGCATCTCCATAATAGCAAATATGCCTCAGCTTATAGTTGGAGCTCAATGCTTCAGTGTCATTGCCCCCTCAGTCACAAAAAATTCCCTTATTTTAATGCTCTCCACCAAAGCTTTGAACTAGAACAAATTAGAGAGGTTTCACACTTGAATTCGAAGAGCTTGCTATTGTTAGGCCAAGTAAATCTCACGATTGAGTTGAAGAAGTTTATGTTTTTTGTGTTTTCTCTGTTAAGGTAAAAAAGAAGGGTCCAGTTCCATAGCAACGAGAATTAAGAGCATTTAGGAGGGTAAATTTTAACAAGAAAGCTAGTTAAAGCTAGGTCAACAAAGTGTAATCTAAGTGGGCAAATTTGGATCGGAGTTTGACAATAAGAGCTCTTTTAGAAACTATTTGAATTTATAGGTACCCAAATCAAAACTTATAAACTATAGGTACCTAGTTAAAAAGAATATGAAATTATAGGTATCTATAGTGGAATTTAACCTAACTAAATAAATAAATATATTAAATTTTCTTTCTCATATTAGTTATTTCCACCTGCCTCATAAAATATTATTTTGGATTGTCACAAAAAACTTTACTACTTATTTAAAATTAAAAAACTATTTATTAATAATATAAAACTTGACCTATATATAGCAAGAAAAAAATTAAATGAATATCAAAATTTAAATAACACTATTTGATAATCTCATCTCAAATTCATAACGTCATTTTTTCCCATCTTAATAAATATGCTCTATGTAATATATAATTAAGAAAAAGAAGGAAAATAATTTCTTACAAAACTTGGCCTGTATATAGAAAGAACAAAATTCAATGAATATCAAAATTTAAATAATACTATCTAATAATCTCATCTCAAATTCATAACGTCATTTTTTTCCACCTTAATAAATATGTTTTATGTAATATATAATTAAAAAAATAAAGAAAATAATTTCTTAATAAAGAGTCTTAAATTTTTTAATAAAATAGAGATAAAATTTTATATAAAAATGAAATGAAGAAATTATTGTAAGAAATACAAAATTAATAAATATATATTCTACTTATTCTGTCTTCATTAAAGGGAGATTTTACCTTTAAATTGTTTTCTTTATAATCATTAGATGAAATTAGAATTAATAGTGAAAATTTAGTATAAAATTTTTAACCTTATACTAGTGCCAATTGATTTTATTTGATTTAATAGCTTATAATACATTTAAATTAATTATTAAAATTAACTTTAATAATAAAAGAAAATTAATACTTATTGTATTTAATTTTTATATTTGTTTTATAATAATTTTGTTTTCATTACTTATTTGAAAATTGAGACATATATTTTAATGGTATTGCGGTAAAATGATGGCATAAGAATAAAATCATTTTAAGGAAATCAAAATAAAAATCTTTCTAAACAAATCTTTGATGTTTACTTCGGTAAGAGAATTACAGCGAGAAAACAAGATTTCTCAGGCCTTGAAATGATATACAAATATACAAATTAGCGATAAAACAAGGACAAATTAGATGTGAAAATTCTACCGACATGATGGGTCACCAAGATAAAAATTTAACCACTCTACTTCATGCTAACAAAGAAATAAAAAAGTGTTAGCCGAAATCTCTTAAAAATTGCATTTTTTTTAATATTCCAGTTCGATCCCTAGTCGTGTGTTCATATATATATATATAATTACTTCTATTATTATATAAAAAATAATAAATTACTTTATTTATTTATTGGCCAACTCAAGTATTTCAGAACAAATATCTTAAAATATAAGGGATCAGCAGCATACATTGAATCCAAATATTCAGAACACAGAAAGTAATTCGAAAACTTAAAATTATGCACACCAAGTAGCCTTTGGGCTCAATTCTCTGCTATGGAGGTTATACTGGGAAACCTGATGTCCTTACCTAGCGGGCCAGTACTATAAATCGAGTAAAACTCAATTATTCAATATATGTACTAACTCAATTATTCAAATATATGTACAAATTAATTTTATTAATAAATTATGAACTATTAAATGAAATATTTTTTACTTAAAAATATAAAATTTAGTGTGAGTTATTAAATATTCAATGCAAACAAAAATTTAAGGCACATAACAATTTGCCTAAATTAAATATTAAAAATTGTTTATACTCTCGGCCAAGTCAAGAACCGTTGTTTATTACAATAATCTGGGTTGAATCCTCTTTCTTCTTTCAACCCATCACATGACAAGGTTCTCTGCAGGTCTCTTACACCAAGAATGCCAACTTATTTTATTCCTCAATATAGTAAGCTGCAAGCACATATCCGGACAGAACGTAATCAGATCAAAATAACTCTGTCCACGGATTTAAGTTAAACTACACATAGACAATTAACATGATTATCCTAGAAAAAAAAATTAAGATTAAAGCTACATTCGTCTCACATAAACCTAAAGCTGATCGGTTCCAGGGCCAGATTCTCCTAAAATCCCCCCAAAAATATATAATAGTGGCACAAAACCAAAAGCTAAAAATCACAAATCTCACATATCTTAGTTATGAAGCCACACTAACTGGCATTCTTCTCCATCACTTACTAACATCAAATGGTTAAGATGACCATTTTTACCTAGGCTTCTTCTGGTGGTGATGGCATTCTTTTTGACTTCTTGTTTTCTGATACTGCCTTTGCGAACGCCTCAACAATCCGCTGTTGGGAATCCAGAATCATCTCAGTTCGTTTCATTTCCATCTCCATTCTCATAGTTTCAATCTCTCTGGCCATCTCCATCTTCATCTGCTCCATTCTCACAAACCCATCTCCCAAAATCTTGATTGCTGAAATCATCTCGGCCATTGGATCTCTCTCCCGCTCTCTCTTCCCCAACCCACCTCTCTCCTTCAAAACCCTAGCTCCATAGCTGGGACTGCAATTGGCACTAGGGTTTGGATTCGAATTCGAATTGTATTTCGGGTCAGGAATTTTTCCATATAATTTCGACCCAGGTTGTGCGATACTCACCCCAGTTGGAATCCTGATCCTAAATCCACCTCCACCTCCACCTCCACCGCCACCGGAGCCCCCGCCGATCCCGTTCCGATACAATTTATTCAGGCTTCTTGTGTTAGATCCGGCGCCGTTCTTAAATTCCTCGTACAAATCTTGATCATCATCGTCATCGTGATCCATTTCATCAGGACTATCCGAATTATTTTCGGGTTTCACCGCGGAAGGACCTTTCTCCATGGAATCCATGCGCTTAAAGTGAACCCAGGAGGAATTGAAACGATTAGTCGGCCAAGACCTCACCTTCTGGATCTCGGTACGGTAGCGCTTACGCAGCTTCTCCATCTTGTGGCGGCACTGCACGGCAGTTTTGGGCGGGGAGGCATTGGGGCAGCGGCGCGTGACAGCATCAGCGACCTCTTGCCAGTGTGTGGCCTTCAGATTACCACGGCCAAGAGAGTACCACTTCTCACGGTAGGCGTCGATGAGCGCGACGGTCTCGTCGTGGGACCAGCACGGCGGCGGAAGACGTCGAGAGGAAGGGGGAGCTGGGAGAGGCAGCGGCACCGCAGACGGTGGACCTGACGGCGGGGTAGAGTCGATCGGCGAGGGAGGAGACGACATAGATTTCTTTTTTTTTGGGGAAAAAAAAAACCCTCTTAACAATCTCCGATCACAACAAACGAAATACCGTAAAAGTATGCAGAATAAGATAGGTGCCGCCGGGTAGCAAGAGGGTGGAGGAGAGAAGAGCAATAAGGGGCGGCGGCGGAGGAGGGAAAGGAAGAAAAGGAAAAAGCGGTGGTTGCAAGGGAAAAAAGAATGGCGCTTGGTGGCATATTGGGTGGGGGATTAAAGAAAAGGGGGTGGGTGTGGGTGGGTGGTGAGAGAGGGGTGTGCGGCTGAATTTGAGATCTAGATGGATGAGGAGGCCACCACCGCTTAGGTGGGGTGGTGCTAACGTGCGCCGTGGGATGGGGAGGTTAAGATGCGCACGCTTGGCCACGCCACAAGGGTTGAAGGTCCGCTTCTGACTTTGCCCATTGGGTTGAAACACTGTTCGTTATTTCGGTGGGTTAGTTTTGTTTTGGGTGTTAAATTGCTAATGTTGGTGTTAGCCACCGCGAAGGGTGCAGTCATGAGCCGGAGCCATTGAGCCAGGAAGGTCATTTGTTGTTTCTGAGTTGTTGGAGGTTTGTCTGTGGTGATTAAACGGGTTGGCAATTTTAAAATGCTTCGAAATTAAGATTTTCTTTTTGATAATTGAGATTAGAATGTGGGGTTTTTGGTTTTGTGTCGTTGTGGCTGGCAGAGTGGAAGACGGTTTGTTTTGACCGAGAGGGCAGAGAAGTTGCGGTGGTGAAACGTATGGATTATTGGTGTAACTAGATTTTTTCTCTCAAAAGGCTAGATTTTTATACGGTACGTTCGCACAATTGCGTTAGTTTTTATTAATATTTTTAAAAAATATTGTTGTATGATATATATTATTAATATTACTATTAATATTAATATAATATAAATTTTAATTTATCTATAAAATAATAAGTAAACTAATTTTAAAAAGTTCAACAAATATAAGAATAAAAAATAAAATATATAATAATCCATTGCAATGAAATCAAATTATAATTAAGTGGGATTATTAATAATAAATATTTTACTAACCAAGCGTGCATACATTTATTCTATACAATCATTCTATTGTAGTATCTAAAAGTAGTATCCGTGATTTTCTGTTTTGAATAATGCACAAAGGGAATGTATGTTGACTCTAATATTTAATTTTAGCATTGCATATTTGTCATTCCCTTATTCATTTCAGTCTCTTAAAATAGTATTTTAATTGATATCTTTGATTTATTTTGGTTGATTATAGTTCAATCAAATTGATTTGCTTGTACAAGCAACAAGTAGTTAAGTACATGTAGTAGAAATGGTTTGTTGAGTATATTTTGATGTTTAAGTCAATAGGAATATAAATAGAATAATTGTATGGGATTGTACTTAGGTTGTAATGACATTTTTAAAATTTTTTATAAGGTCTTGACTATATGGAATATACTAGTGTTTCAAAGGGTGAAGACTTTTCAAAGTGAGGATTACCACTGGTAGGGCTTTACATAAGTTGGAGTGTCTTTAGCCTTTGGTAACATCAGTAACTTGTTATTAGGCTTGATCTTGGCTAGGTAAATAGGTTGTTAAGTCAACCCTAATTTGATTGGCTGACTATGGGCCATTTATTATTAGGTTGTGCAAGCACTAGTCAACCGATGATGCTTTAATTGGGAATTCTAGACATTGTCACTCATCTTTTGGGTGACTTTAGAGATTATTTATAAATTTTGATTTGGCATTAAATGCCTACATATCTTTATTATTATGATAGCATGCTAAATCTTTTTAGTAATGCAGATCTTTAAGTTTAACAAATGTAACTTGTCAATAAGATCATCATTTTGTCCATTAATGTTGTGCTTTCCCCCCCTAACTGTTGGATTGAAGAAAATCATTCTTAATCCTTATCTTAGTTATTACTTGCCTTTTATTGTAATTGTTAGATCAAGTTTTCAAACCATCATGATCATTCATAAAGTTTATATACTTGCCTTTTGGTGCCCATTTGGCTATTTCACTTTTATCTGTAATATTAAGTTTTTACAAGTTCTTTAGTGGCACGATGATCTAAGCTTTTCTAACTTTCTTTGAATTCTTTTTCATTCTAGTGATATTCAGGCATGTTCTTTCGCATTCTGGTTACTCTTGTATTGATTTGTGTTATTTAATCTTACTTGTTTATGTGCTTTTATTCATATATTTATGATTATGTTCTTTATTTGATATAAACATCTTTTAGGTTTTTAGATTGTTATGCACACTTCCAACCTTTAATTTGGTTTAGGTTTTAAGCAGCGAGGATAGGGAATGTGGTTAAGATAAGGATTTGACTATATCGACATCATTATATATTAGTGTGACTTTGATTGATTAGCTGAATGTTATTAACAGACATAGATATAGGTAAATGCATGGTAGGTATTGATTACATCTTTTAATTGTATCCGAAGTTTATTGCCTTTTTACTTATTCGGACATTTTATAATTTCTTTCCCTGATTTTCTAATTTTACTTCATTTGAAGGTTTGCCATCTTCATAATTCCCCATTCTTTATAAGTATTCATAGTTCCTTTTGATTTCAACTCTTTTGATTCTTCTATCTCTTTGTTAGAACAAGAGTGTTTTTTTTTTTTTTTGGGTGCTATCTTTGCTCTTTTTCTTGCTATGATAATTGCTAATCCATCTAGAAATATTAATGGTTTAGACTTAGGATCCCATTAAAAGGCAAGTTGAAGGATTTGAGTTTAGTAAATGTAGAGGTTAAAAGCATCCCCTTTCCAATCAATTGCTCGATCCTAAAGTCATATTTGATCTTGAAAATCATTGCTTGATTACTAATGATATGGGAATGGCATTTATACTTGCTAAGGAAGGTAAACATACTTACAATTAAGGCATCGATTCCTTCTTTGTGTCTTATGGTGATATTATTCATCAGGATGGAATTGCTCCTCCTTTTTTCACCTTTTAAAAACATGCAATGAAGTGCTTAAAAGTATGTTCAACATAATTAACTTGAAATGTGTGGTATTTATTGGTTGAGCTTGAAGCTTATGCAATGAAGTGAAGGCCAAGTCTTGCAACTATAGCATTTTTTCCACTTTTATACCTATGTTCATAAAAAACGTAAGCATTAGAGTCATGTTATGCAGTGTACCAATCGAATTCTATTTGACAAGCTGTATACCTAGTGTGAAGGGTTGGAAAAATAGCTTTTTCAAGTTCTTGATATTTAACAAGATTGAATTATGCTAGATGATAGTTGATCACTAGTTACATCCAATCAAATGGGTAAGGGGTCATAACCATCCTTCTCTACCCTTACTATGGAGCTTCAATGATAAGACTAAGATATTATTGTTCACTTCTTATATTAAGCCCATGAAAAACTATTTAACATTTAACAAGTTATCATGACCTTAACTCAATTATGACTAGCGTAAAATCCATTATTTGGTTTGTCCTAATCATTTGTCACTTTCTTGATAATTAACATAAAATGCATATAAGGAAGGGAAGATAACCTTAGAGAAGGAAGAATATTTCATTCATCATTAATAGTTTTACAAAAGAAAGAAACTTAGGTTTGCTTATAATCTTCTCAAGTTGAGGATAAGTCAAACTAACTTTCTCTAGAAGAGTTTAATTCATATATTCTTGTACCCAATGCCTACATAAAACAAGGCCTTAAAATGACTTTATATACAAATTGTCTATGCTACTAAAACTATTCTAAGAGAGCTTCTAATGGAGCTAGCTTTAAAAAGGTCATGGAGGAGGATTGATCTATGTATCTACAAAATACACATGAAATAATGAGTTCAAGACTCAATGAGTGAATACTCTAAAATAAACAAACACGATAACATATTCACTTATGAATTAGATTATCCTCACACTTAACATGCAAAACATTCTCATTTATTAATTTAGTCTCAACTAGTCATAAAGGCTTAATTATAAGCATTTCATTTCAAATATACCATATGGAAATAGCCACTAAATTTAGAGTTCCATACCATATCACAATGTGTAACAACAAATAGTAAAATATACTTTCACTACAATAAAATGCACAATTATCAATTACCATAATTATTAATAAGATAAAAAAATGACTAAAAAAATCTATTAGCAACATATGCTTGCCAGTCAAAGGTTATCGCAACAAAAGTTATCACAAAAAGTATTATCAATAATTAATGATTGTCTATAATTATAATAAATAATTATTTATGATCTTGGTCATCAATATATGTATAGAAGCAAACTATATGGTTCTTAATGTGAAATAACTTTTGTACCACCTAATGGCTGTAAAAAAATAGTATAGTACTAATTTTGACTAACTTTAACTGTCAATAATAAATTAACTCCTAAAAAAAAGCACCATGAATCCATATCTCTATCTAAACTAACATAAAATTATCAAATACTTGATTAAAGAGTCAAATAGAAAAAAGTATTTATATTTTATATTGCATTGATATCCAACTTGAGATGTTCTTAAATATATATACAATACAAGAAACTTAAATTATTTCAAAAACATATAGTTCACTAAATAGAAAATTTCTACATTTTTAACTTGAATCAAGTCTTTCTTTAGCTTATTACCCTTAGAAATGGATTTTAATTTTTGCTTAGATTCCATTTCTTTAGTCATGATTTTGTCCAACCTTTCAACTTATTCCCCTTCAAAATCACCTTGAGAGAAAAATGATAAAAGCAAATATCATATAAGTCCTGGCATATTCTAACACAGAATAATATAAGATTCAATTGAGAAAACAAGGCCTAAGGAGAAAAACAAACTCCTTTAAGTTCTGAATTAAAAAACAAAATGGGAATACTAAGCATTAGGGAGTAGATTACTCCTTGAATATAATCATAATGTGTTAACCAAAAATATATACACACTCTAATAAATAACCTACTCAAAGTAAACATTGTTAAAGGTTATTATGGTAAACAAAAATGCTATTATTATTTTATAAAGTGAAATAAAAACAAAGAAAGAAGCATAATTATAATTATGCATGTGAACTTAGTAGGAGAAAGTCATCTAATAAAAAAGTAGCCTACAACCATTTCTCTTATTTTCTAGCTCACAGCATTTACCACTGATTTTCACAAAAAACTTAGCAACTTTAGATATATCATATACAAATGGTGCACTCATTGTTGGCTCTGCTTTCTTTTCTTTGTTTTAAGTTAAATGACAATTAGTCAAGTAATTCCTTATCTTAATATGCATATCAGTTTCTCATAGTTTGAACTCATTTACTTAAAACACAAAAAATTTAGATAACTTTAATTATTTTAATTTCAACTATATAAACCAAAATAACCAAAACCAATGACAAATAACAACTATAATTAAAGAAAGAAACAAAATGCCTATAATATCATATCCTTAAGAAGATTATGGTATCATGTTTTGATATTAAAAATTATGATATCATGTTTTGATATTAAAAATTATAGTCCTCTCAGCCTCAAATAATAATAAAGTTTGCTTACCATAATTATATTCTAGAAAGTGTATTTTAGGACATGCTAGAACATTTTATAGCAATGCATAACTAGCAAGATTATAGGGAGAGCAACAAATTGTACATTGTTTCCAAGATAAGTAAATGCAAAAATGTATTACCTATTCTTGTTTCATCATTGACCTTATTATTAACCTTTGTCTTACATAAGAATCATATAGTGTCCTGCAAATGGAAATGTATCTAAATATGTCATATAATCTTTTTTCAATTATGCAACAAATATATTGATTATACCAATTTTAAAAGGCAATATAACTGTAAAAGGCACTTTTTTGTGCTAAGAAATAGTAAATTGATTAATCAAATGCAATTTGAGCATCGTGGGTACAAGCATCTTCTATACTAGGAGGAACTTTAGTAATGGATCCAACCTTACTCCTAATTACATTAAAGATTCATTGGGTTTTTTTATATGCTGCAGTATTTGCATTTCTAGATATCCACATAATAGATAAATAAGTAGATGCTTCCAAACAACCTCTAATATCTTTACCTAATCTTAATAGCACTTAAGGATAAAAGATGAATCTTAATATTGGATCAATTACAATTTTATTGTTAAACTTTATCATTATCCTAAGGTTATCCAAAATTTATACAACTTTGCAAGCTTTATATATGGTAAACAACTTAGATTAATATGGTGATATAAGTTTTAGCTACTTAAAGCACATTCCTTGAATAACCCTTATATCATTCCTAGTTATAGCAGTGATCATAGGAACTTTTCCACTTTTAGTGCCGTCGACATTTATTTTAAGATAGTTTATTAAAGGTGGTGCCTAGATTTACAGAATGGAGCTTTATAGCATTGTGTTGCCATCCCAAATCCTCGCCAATTTCATATGTAAGTCATCTTTTCCTAAAGTTACCATTTTTTCCATATTCAGTGGCAGCTTAACCAATGCCAAATCATTTTTTACCTTCCACAGGTGTCTCACTATGAATGTAGTCCTAGTCATGATCTTTACTGTGAATTCAAGAAGAGCTATATGCAGGATTAGCTTCTTATTAATTTTGAAAATAACCTCCAAGAATTCCAAAATAGAGTTGAATTGCACTTGAGAAATATAAATGCTAAGAACTTTAGACCATAGCAAGTAAACTAAGTTATAACTTATCAAAAGTTGTAAATAATTTTCATTAGCTTGTAAACATAAAGGATATTGTAAATCCTGGAGGTTAGCGAATTGCTAAATTTGGACTTTGGTAAAGATAAGGCCTTTTCCAAACCTTTATAATGATAGTTTCAATATATGATAAATTATAGAATTTCATAAAGAGTTCCATTAACAGGTTATTCTTTCATCTAGTAAAAATTAGTTTTATGTATAGTATATAGATTTGACTCTAAACTCCTTGAAATATTCAATGATCCATTTTAGTTTGTCATAGCCATGTTAAATCACTTGTAGTTGTATAGTGCATTCTGTATCTTTAGTAATAAACAAGTTGTTTATTATGGCTTTATTCCATTTCTTTGTGTTTGTGTAATATTCCTAGGAGACATTTCTTAAGAACTACTCCTAAAGTAGCAAAGGAAATTAACACTTCTCAGTTAAATATGCTCAGCCAAGGAAATTTTAGGGATGGGTAACCTCTTGCGAATCTTTTCAAAAATATCCAATTCAATTAAGAAAAATTAAACGATGACCCGAATTAATAATGAAAGTACAAAAGGGCCACCCGAAAGAAAGGAATTTACAATTTTAGTCCCTAGTGAACTACCCAAAGGAAATTAGGTAAAAAGAAAGAGATAGGATATTTAAGTAAATAGAAATTCTATTTCCGCTAATTAGCTTCTATTCCCTTTGGTCCAATTCAAGCTTGCTACTAACTATGGTTTTAAGCAAGTTTGATTCTAATTTTTGTATAAAACAACAAACATCAGGTACCTTCCAACAATACCTAAGTTTAGACACATGTTTACTAACACAAGAGATGCTAGGAAATAAATGTAACATACAGAGTGGAAGATTTTTGATAGCAAGCTTTATCATGCAATGTTAAAGAATAAAGAATAGTTAACTCATTGTTCTCGGATTTGGTAGAGAAGTAAGAAACCTCATGCTTCCATTTTGTGCAGATGGAATGAATCCTTATGATAATATAAGTAGTAAACATAGCGCATGACTTACCATGTTAGTAATTTACAATTTCCCTCCTTTGCGATATATGAAATGCAATTACATTATGTTTTCCTTGTTGTTTTGGACCCTAAGCAACTATTGAATGACATGATGTCTACTTAGCACTAATCATTAAACACATAAGACTAATATGAAATGAAGGTGTGTTAGTGGTCGACACTTACCATGAAGAGTATTTTAGGTTGCATGTCATGTTTTTTCACACAATCAATAACATCTTAGATTATAGAAACTCATTAAGATATAGCATTAGAGAGAATAAAGCATGTTGGTTTGTGAAAATAGAGCATATTCTTTTTAACTAAAGCATGGGTAGAAAATAATAAATCTCATTCATTTGAGATTTTTATCTCAATCCTACTACTATCATAAGTCACAAAAGGCTATCAATGGTTTTTTGAAGGATCCACTAACTTTAAAACCTTTAACTAGCAAGTAGGCTTATGAATGGATAAAACATATTAAGGTTATTTTTGGCAAACCAATGCACCTATAAATGGTAACACTTCATGGAAGAAAAAGTTCATATTCTTCAATCTTCGATATTACAAAGACTTGTTAATGAGACATAAAATTGATATCATACATATGGAGAAAATTTTTTATAATAATCTTGTTGGAATACTTTTAAGCATACCAAGCAAGAAAAAGATGGAGTCAAGGCTAAAGTAAACTTAGTTAAAATGGTCATACGAGAGGAATTAACGTTATAGAAAAGGGGTCAATGTACATATTTACCTTCATTGTGTCATACCTTGTCTTGAGGGAGAAAAGAAGTTTTTATGAGTTTTTACATGGTGGCAAAGTGTCCTAAGGTTATTCTTCCAACATTAAGAATCTTGTTTCTATGAAAGATTTGAAATTAATTAGTTTGAATTCTCACAATTATTATGCTTTAATATAATAACTTCAACCTATGGGCATTCATGCAATATTACCTAAACATATAAGACAAGATATCATTAAGTATTATTTCTTTTTCAATGCAATATTTGCCAAGGTTGTTGACTCAAAGACTTTAGCTAACATGTAGAAGGGTATGCTTTACTTGAGGTGGATGTACCTATATGAGCAATATATGAAGATTATAAAAAGGTATGTTCATAACTAAAATCAACCTAAAGGATGTATTCTTAAAAGGTATATGTTGAAGAGGTTGTAGAATTTTGCATTGAATGCATATTAAATATGGAAGTTATTAGGCTCCCTAAGCCTCATCATGTGGGGAGAATTGTTAGTAAGGGTCATTAGGAGATCTAGTGCTAAGTATAAGGCATGAAATATATGCATAGGAATACCTTTATGTCCTGAAAAATAGTGAAGAGATTAATTCTTACATGGATGAGCACATTTCTCTTATAAGAGAGATTAATCATAAGAAGAATAAGTATTGGATACAAGTTAAACATAATGTCTCATTCATCATGTGGTTTTTGCAACTGGGTGGGGAGAATGATGATACAAATACTAGATGTTGTTTCCAAGATAAATGGTTAGCCCATACACCTTACATGAAGGTCATATCTTGTCACACATTTGACATTAACGAGTATCTTTTCTACACCAAAGGATAGAATGAGGTGAACACTATGTAAACAATGCTCATCTCTAGTGGCTTAGGTATAATATATCTTAAGTGCCAAATACATATCATATGTACATGACGATGTCATATTATAAGGTCATCGAAGACATATGGGAACTTAACTTCTTTAAATTCAAAGAGAAGAATAATGGCATCTGAGTTGATATGTTATGATTCACATTGGTGGATCCTAATAAGGAGGAAACATTCGTAATGGCTCCTAAGCAAAAATATATTTTTTGCATGATGAACTCGATTGGCAAGAAGTGGTCTATAATTTTTCAAGGGAAGAGATAGATTGTTATTAGTAGGGATGAAAAGAGAACATAAGTCCATTGATATTGATGAGACACCTCTTTTCTCTTTGAAACACTTCTAGTTAATTATGAAGACAATTTGAAAGAGTTTTATATGTGAAAAAATTCATGATGATAGGATATGGGTTGATGATGCTTCTAAGAAATTTCCTAACATAGTTTGAAGGCACTAATGCTTTCATTTTTAAAGTTTCTTATACACATAATTACATGCTTGTTAGTTTATATTCCATTAATTGTTTCTATTTTGTTAATGTAGGCTTCACATGAGTGTTAATGATGGTGTAGGGACAAAGATTGACGATCCTTAAGCATGAATATTTTGAACAATTTAAAAGTAATTGTGTTTTCATCATTAAATTCTTTTTTATTGTTGCAACTATTCAATTGTCATGTACTTGTGCATTTTCCCTTGTAGTGGGTTTGAACATGGTTTACTCGTATGCCAACATTCAGTAGTGGAATTGTTATTCCTTAGCCTTGTGAGTTATTATATAATTTATTAGCTCCAATGTTCTTATCATATAGAATTGCTAAAATTAGGATTGTTTAATGTAATAGCAAATGACAGTTTTGTTTTAGATGAAATTGTGAGTATGTATTGTAATAGTAAATGTTGGTTTCTATCTCATTTGGGGCATTTTGTATGTATTTGAAATTGAAAATAGTATAGTATAAAGTGTTTTGAGAAGCAATGTGTATAGAAGCAATGTGTATGTATTTAATGAAATTGATGTGGTGTATAAGACATTACTTGCCATAATTTTAGAAACTTTGACATCTATATATTGTGTTTAACCAACAGTTTTATGGTAATAACTAACATCTAATTTTTAACAATCAATGTCTTACATTTTTACCTATATTTCTCCTAAAGAAACAATGTCGGTTTTTCCATAAAAGAACTATTTGTCTTTCTCACATTGGTTATATAATATATAATAATGCTCACTTAAATATCAATTAAAAAATGATGTAGTTTTTATTAAATACCTAACTAATATTTGCATTTTTATAGTAGTAATTACACTCAGTCTTTAAAAATTAATGTAACTATACTTATACATCATTTTTTCTTTTAAATATATATGATAAACTCTCTTTTTATTTATACTCTTCTCTCTTTGTCACTATTTCAAACATACATTTAAGTCACCTATTTTTGAAAAATAAGAAAAATGAGAATTTATTTTTGAAAATGGAATGTGTGTGAATGTAACAAGATTAGACCTCAAAGAATGTGTGTAACTTATCCCAACATCAAAGAAAAGTTTACAAGTCTAGAATGGTCAATTCGCTTTCTTATTTCACTATTGTGTGGAGCAGTTATCTTGAAGAAAAATAAATAGATACTGTAGCAACAGCGTTAAAGAAAATTAAACGTATTCTATTAAAACTTTAAAAAACTTATACATGTATAATGCTCAATTTGCCCTCTTAATTTCATTGTTTGGAGTTTAGAATGGTTTTAGACCCAAGGTCCATTTTTTTGTTGGAAAGCATATTCTGTATGAATATAGATTTTACTTATTTTTTGAAAGATATTTTTCATAAAAAAATTTCATTTACTTTTATATATATGAGGGAGTGATATATTACTTTTATACTTTGTTATTAAAAAAATTATATTTAAAATAATGGTAATGGAAGAAAATAATTTGCTCTTTGAAAGGGATAAAGTTATTTTTCTATTAAATTTTTTATATTTAATATTGAATATAAACATTTTTCTCAATTTTAATAATTTATAAAAAATATATTTTCTAGTAAAATAAATGGAGCCTTAGATATAAAATATTAAAATAATAGAAAAGGATTTATATATTTAATATTAAATATAAAAAGATTGACGAAAAAAAACTTCCTTATTTTCAAAGATGACTTTATTTTTCACCATTACCATATCATTTTTATTTTAATAATAAAGGATTGATGCACATAGTACTCTTTCATTTATATATAAGAAAAATGAAAATTTTCAAGAAACATATCTTTCAAAAAATATACAAATCCTAAAATTTAAGATAATTCATACTTCAGAAAGTGCAGACGCTGGATAAGTTAGACTGAGACAATCAAATGGGTCATGTACAATTCATACTTCATAGGGAATGCTTGCTGTTAATATAGGGAATAAAAATCCTAAAATTTAAGATAATTCATACAAAATTTTTTCTAATGTTTTATAATTACAAGTAGTTCATTTTATCATCACGTTTGCAACCTTGTGGTCTGCAAAGATTCCCTATGACTATCTGATTTCTGGTTCATCAATTTTTTTTTTTTTTGGGGGGGGGGGGTGGGGTATATACTTAGCAAACCCTTGGAAGACATACGTTGGTGGATCATGTTAGAATTTCCGGCTATGACGAGGACGAATTGTTTTACTTTGAAGCTTGGGCTTGTCTCTGTGTTGTCTCAACGTGGGAACTTATGGCCACCAAGAATACTTCGAACCGTCCAGAGGAGATTTAAATATTGTATTTTATGAAAATCTTTACTCATTTTCTATACGACATAAGAAAATACGAAGTTATTCATTTATAAACATAACCCCAAAAAAAAAAAGAAAAAAAAGAAGAAAACTTTAACGCACAATTTGCTTTCTGATTTTTCTATTTTGTGGAGATGCGATGAAGAAAAGCAAGGGTCTATTGCTCAATTTGCGTTCTTATTTCTCTATTGCAGAGAGTTGCCTGGAAGAAAAATAAATAGGTATTATAACACCGTTAAAAAAATAAACATATTTTATTACAACATCAATGAAAATTATATAATGCTCAATTTGCTTTCTTCATCTGGTTATACGGAGTTTGGAATGGATTTAATCTAAGATTTGACAAAATTCACGCTCGAAGCTAGGAATGCAAAAGATGGATACGTCAGATAAAGCCTATCAAGACCTTGCTTGTTATGCATTCCAAAGATCGGAATGAAATTGGATGAGCTATACCGAGACTTCAAGGGGCTAACTAATATACACAAAACCTTCGGATCTCCATCATGCATTTCAATAAGTTAGGCAAAGATTTTTAAGAACTAGTTCACATGCGCTAAATTTTACAACAAAAATCCAAGTTAATATAGTTATCACAAAAATTTTGCAACAAAAATCACCGTTCTGCTTGCTGTTAATATAGTTACATAATTTGTTTTTGTACTAAAAAAAGGAAAAATTGTATTTTACTCACTTCAATTATTGGGTTGTGGGATTTTATCTCATTTAATTATGAAAACTTGAATTTTACTTCCTTTAACTCTATAAAACTTGAATTTTAACCCACCGTTACCAACTTAATGAAATCTGTTAGGAAAATTGCCGCTATCATATTTCATTTAATAATTTTTGTAATTTTTTTCATTTACTGATAGTTATGAACCGCCACTAAAATAATAACATTAGTTTCTAATTACTACTAAGTGTTACAAAATCACTACTAAGTGTTATAACTGTAAACTTGATAACGATAGGGTAAAATTTAAATTTTATAAAGTTAAAGGAGATAAATCTAAATTTTTATAGTTAAAGGAAGTAAAATGCAATTTTTCCAAAAAAAATTATTCGCCTCCATAACGTTTGGTTGAATCCATTTCAGCATCTTAAAGATACATCACTATAATTTTAGACCACAATCGATCTTTGTTGGGACAGGAATATATTACCTTTTTTTTCTACAATTATATATATATATATATATTGTAATTTTACTTTGCATAATCTATATTTTACATAATTATTCCTAATGTTATTAATCAAAACATAATCACAGCACGATGTTAATAACCAACAAGAAAATAGTGCTTTATTAAAAATTTAACACCTTGCGATATGGTCGGTCCCTATGGGTTCTACAAATAAATGACTTCACTAGAAGACAACAATGATGACCTTCATATGATTTCAAGACAATAATGATCACCAATAGGAGAAGATATCGACACCCTAACAAAAGACACATCCAAATCCTTGAGGGGGTGGCAAAATGTTGGAGACAGTCGCCCCGACCCTTGAATGGAAAATGTACTCAATCAAACGAGACTGCTTCCAACTTTGTTTGAGACACTAATAGACCTGAAATTGTAATTTAACGGCTAATAACAAAAATTTTAAAACTCTCATTGAAGATTACTCCAATATCATTGGAAACAGCTTTCGATTTGGAAAATCTCTGCGTACATGCATCGTCCTCACCATGCGCTCCTCCACTTGGCATTTCTCATTCAGCATGGAGGGATCCATTCTCGAGGGATAGGGACCAATCTTATGACTTCGTCTATCTGTTTTTTGCCAATTGAAGCGAACTAGTATTGAAAAGAAATGAGCCCGGCAGAGATGAGGATAGAATATATGGCCCAGCAATCGTCGTTGGAAAGGCTCGGGGCAATGTTATATAATGAAAGCACATAAGAAACTACAAGTGCTATAACGCAAAAAAACAACTCGCAATAATGAGGGAAGTGTCTCGTCTAACAGAGAATTATGAAAAGAGAGAGATAAAATCCAATTGAGTTGAAAATCATAAACACAATGTATTGTGTTTCGTCCCTTGCACCCATAATAGATGTTCCTGCGGGTGTTATTAAGGTACCATTTTGTGAGTACATGTCTTCTGACCACACACCACCCGGAGGACTAAGCCGCATACGTTGTCGATGCCATCAGCACAGCTACCGTCAACATCGCACCTTTCTTTTCCCTAGCAGTAACCGCTCTCTCATTTGGCTTCTGCTTTTCCTGTGCATCCAATGATCCAGAGTGTTCTGTGTCAAATATTGCTCTTTCTAGTTCGTTCCACATTCCCCTATTTCGCTGTTCTTGTTCCGTTGTCATTAGTGTTTGTCTCATTTCCTCTTTGGTTGCCATTTCGATTGATTTCTCAGCTGCACGACATCAGTGCGGAAATTAAGAGGTGTAAATTAATATTGGAAAAAATAGTTAATTTATTTTTACATAAGAATGGATTAGGATCTTTTTTGTTTTTTCTGAACACTAATTATGTTCTGAGAGGGATTGTTTCATATAAAAGATCTAATTTGTATGCAATGATCCTTAATGGAATTCTAGTATCTTTCTCTTCTGTTGAAGACTTCTGTGAGTTGAAGATATAAAAATATATGTACGCATGGCATAATTATAGATGATTGGATATATATATGTTTAGTAATGTGTGATGGATTTGAAATGACATGTATTAGAATCTCGGTACTTATGAAAGAATATAAAGATTATGAGTTAGAAAGAAACATTAAAATGGCAGACACTTGTAACTCACATACCTAAAAGTGAGACACCCCCCTTAAAAGTTGCTGCAAAGATTAGTGATCAAGGCACGAATATGACCAATGGCTTATATAGACAGAGGGTCGCAGATCAAATGCATTAGAAAGGGAAAATTTTTTGTCGTGCCCATCAGTACTACCTTTTATTTTATCAAAAAAGTGATTTTAATATCATAAATAATTAAAAAAGTTATTTTCTGATTCGTAAAATAAAAATTAAAAAATGGCACTGAGAATCTCGATAGGACAATAAATTTTTCTCATGAAAAATATTCGTATACTCAATTTATATCACACATATTTGGTCCCATTCAATAAAAATAAGTCACTTGCCAGATTTTTACACTTACATAAAATAAAATTATACTTTATCTTGAAAATTATGACAGACCTATTTCTTATATCTAACGTATGAATATGTGTCACATTCGAAATAGTAAGTATTTCTAATACAAGAAATTCTCATATTCTCGGGAAGAAATAGTACAAGAATTGAATATTAAAAATTCTTAACAAGAATTTTTTCAATATTTACAGTGAGGAGGTTAAAACTTGAACCTCGAGCATATACCATTATCAAGTGACTCACTAGTAAAGCTTGATTCTTGACAAAAAATTCTTATTGCAGATAAATTGGTTAATAGATTATGTGGACCCAGTTATAAAATGGGCAAAACATGTGATGTTCTCCATTTGTTAAAAATAAGGTTTTTCAATCAAATTTTAATATATGTATCAATTATTAATTTAACACTCTAAATTTGATAAAAAATGAAAATTAAATATAATTTTTTAGCATCACAAAATTCTATTATTATTAATTTAATTTTATGCAAAAGGCAATTTTTTTTCTTATTTTGAGAATGGGGTCGCACTTGTATGGAAATTTTCAAAATTTGAAAATAGAAAAAGAAAAGAAAATATTGAATCCCTTATTAAGTGTTTTGTTCGCATGTAGTGAACTAAAGAATTGAAAAAAAAAAATAATGGCTCTCTCTCTCTTACTCCTCTTATTTGATTTTATTTCCGCAGCCAAACACCCATTAAGAGAGAATTACATGAAAATAGTTTCAATTGAAGTACATTTTATTTTATGTTATTATTACATGGCGTTGGGGATATTTAGAAAAGAAACACGGACAAAATTCAAGAGAAGGGATGTTTAAGTAAGGTGTTTACGGCCTTCTTCCTCTTCTTCTTCTTTTATGAAAGGTGTTTACAGGTTTTAGATATAGTAATTTCTTAACTGCACATGGTTTCATGGGAATTCTGACTCCAGATTAATAATAACGTCTAATCAAGAATCAACCTACCAAAAGTTTTGTGAGCATGGAAGATTGTCCGTCGTTCAAACAAAAAAAGAGCCAAACCAAAAAAAAATGAAAAAAGAAAGATAAAAAAAGCCATATTTATCTCCTATAATTTTTGTATTGTATTTATGGAATTAGAGATAAGATTATTTTATTGGATGATAAATAATTCATACAACTCAAGCTGAATTACAAGATTGCATTTGAATTTAGTCAAATTAAAGCTATTTGTGATAACTATTCAATATAGAGTCAAATGGGCCTAATCAAAAGAATACCACTTCTATAGTTGTTTGACTAACTAATCAGTTGACTAACAAGTCAATCCAAATTGGTTGACTAATCGGCCTATGATCGACCCAATTATCAACCTAAATAATTGAACACATAATTAGTCAATTAGTCAAGGTGCATCCTAATTATAATCAAAATAGTTATTATTGTTATAATCAATTTGCATAAGTACAAAAAAAATGAAAAAAGAAAGATAAAAAAAGCCATATTTATCTCCTATAATTATTGTATTGTATTTATGGAATTTGAGATAAGATTATTTTATTGGATAATAAATAATTTATACAACTCAAGCTGAACTACAAGGTTGCATTTGAATTTAGTCAAATTAAAGCTATTTGTGATAACTATTCAATATAGAATCAAATGGGCCTAATCAAAAGAATACCACTTCTATGGTTGTCTGACTAACTACTCAGTTGACTAACAAGTCAATCCAAATTGGTTTGACTAATAAGCCTATGATCAACCCAATTATCAGCCTAAATAATTGAACACATAGTTAGTTAATAAGTCAAGGTGCATGCCCAATTATAATCGAAATAGTTATTACTGTCATAATCAATTTGCATAAGTACCTAAAGGATTCCAAAATGATCTTCTATTATACAATAAACACTTTATCCTCTTGTAAAGTAACCATTTTACCCTCTTGACAAGTCCTTACACCTTTTGAGTTGTATTCACTCTCATTCTATTCTACTTATTCTTTATCTCTCTTTAATGTTGATTATCGAAGGACTGTATAGTACACAATACTGTAGGCTTCTTACAAGTCCATTATCATTTGAGTAGTTGATCTCCTTACTCCGTCGTCCTTCACTCTCTTCTACCTCTACTAGTAAACTCTATAACATCATTGGTGCCATTAACAATTCTTATCCACCCCTTTATTTTCTTTTCTCTTTCAAATCTAAAAAAATCACCGATGAGATTTCTCTAATTCTTTATTTTGTTTTGAAAAATCATGATGACCTTCTTAAGAAAATTATCATTTTTTGAGAAAATACATCGGTTTTCTAACATTAACATTCATTTATTTTGCCAAAATTCTCTTCAATATTACTATTGTTTTTCCTTTTGTTTGGCAACACTAAAAACAAGATTTTATTTCATTTCCAAATGAATTTTTTTAAAAAAATGGTGTTTGGTTTTAAATATAAAAGGATTTCATTTCATTTTATTTCATTTGCAATTCCTATTTTAATTACATTTGTACCATTATGAAATCCATCTAATTTAGCAAAGATTTCATTAGAATTCATTTCATTTGGCTAAAAAATATTTTATACGAAAGTTTTACCTTTTTTCTAACATTATATTTATCGTAATACCATTAAAATTTATTTTTTAATTAAATTTCATATATTTTTTATGCATTTCAAATAAAATAATTGATTTACAAATGAATTGAAACCATTATTTTTAATTAAGTATTCAAATGATGGAATTCATTTATAAATGAATTGAAATCATTTCAATTGAAATGAAATGAAATCAATTTTAAAAAATTACATGCCAAATAAAGCATTAGTAGTTTCTGATCATTTCTCCATTATTTGTGAATTTGGTTGATCTCATCATAATCATATTTACAATTTCTTTATTGTTAAGAAGGATCATTTCTTTATTATTACTACTTATTTTGGTTGTTTTTTGTAATCAATTCTCAAGAAAATATAGTTAATTTTTTTCTTAGGATCCTTATATTATAGGCATCAATTTGTCGAGGATGCATGATTAATATATATTATTCTAATATTATTTGCTTTTTTAATAGATTGACTGATATCATTCAAAAGATTGGTCACATTCTTAGCATTCCCTTTGAAAATGACCACAAACCATCTATTTGGCAACCTAACAACAAAAGAATTCTTTAGTCCCTTTTTGAAATCAATATCCCAAAAGACCAAATAGACATGGCGAAAGAGAAATTCTATAGGACAAAAACTAGTATCTTAAAGACTAGTTGGAGGTCATGAGGTTGGAATTGCAAAGAAGAATAGAATAATAAAGATGGCCAAATGAAAGGTTAAATCACTTTGAGCATCAGAGAAAACATAGCAATCACATTCCCTATTCTAAGAATAGACAACGTAGTGATAGACCACAGTGTAGTAATAAAGAAAGAGTTAAGGATTCCTAGTGTAACTATAGTGGATCTAGTAATTAATATGATTGCTATAGTTGATCTAGGAATGATTGCCATGATTGTTCTAATACTAATAGCTTTGATTGACACAAATATGAATTCTGCCACTCTAGAGATGACTATCATGATGACTTTCAAATTGAGTGTTGTGCACATTCTTAAGATGATCATTTTAATTATTCTAGAGAAAATTGCTATAGGCAAACATAAGATCAATCATCTAATAAATCCAATAATTGCGAATAGAATAATTAGGGTTACTAATATAGAAATGAGAATCAAGAAAATGAAAACCTTAATAGTGGATGCCACCTTTTTATTTCTATGATAATGCAAGTTCTTATACCATATAACTTCAAAACAACATCTAATTTGGAATCTTATAATGGTATAACTGACTTGTAAGAGCATATGGAAGCCTTTAGAGTAATCATGTTACTTTTAGGTGCTCTTAATGTAATAATGTGTCATGCTTTTTCCACCACACTAAAGAAAGTAGGCCTTTAATGGTTTACAATCCTAAAATTAAATATTGTGGCCAACTTTAAAGATCTAATTGATCAATTCCTAGCTCATTTTGGTATATCTCAAGCATTAAAGAAAATCACAACTTGCCTCATGAATGTATGCCAAGAAAAAATGAATCCATAAAAGATTTCTTTAAACTCTTTAATCAAACTTGCTTGGAGATTGAAGACCTGAAAGAAGAATTTGTTATACATGCCTTAATGGTTGGCCTTTGAAATAGTGATTTCTCTAAGTCATTAGCAAAGAAACTAGCTAAGAATTTAATTAATTTGCTAAAAAAAGTAACAAAATTCATTGCAGTAGAAGAACTAGAAGTAAATAAAAAATAAAATGGAGATTGCTTTGAAGGATTAATAATGAAAAAGGATAGCAAAATACTAAAGCCATAATTAAATCTATTCACCTTTGTAAATTCCACTTTCAAAGGATAATAGATGATGAAAAGATAAGTTAATGGAAAACAAGCTAATTAAGAAATAATACACTAGGTGGTCTCTTCCCCTAAAAGTCACCATTTATGCAATTACCATAAACATTAATCCTATAATATTGAAAACTATATTACTCTAAAAAATGAAAAACAAAAGTTAATTCAAAAGGGACAATTAAGGCAATATGTAAAAAGTAATTGATCACTTAACAACTAGAATAGACAAAGTGATAGGTGGAATAACTGGAATAATAGAAAATATGACCGATCACCTTTCCTAGTAGATTCCATTTCTAAAAAGCAAATAAATAAGGTAAAAAGATTGAAAAACCATAAGAGATATCTAAAGTTATTAACATCATTGTAAAAGGATTCACTAAGGAAGGATCCTTAAAAAAATGCTTAAAAATGCTATATGCGAATAATTATGGATATTAAGGTAAAAAAATGAAAACTCTCTAGTATAATATCAATTACATTCTCTGATGAAGATTACTTGCCAAATTTTGATAAAGATCATGATGATTTAATGATCATTACGACCATGGTTAATAATTATGTGATGAAAAAGATACTAGTAGACCATGGCAATTCAACTGACATCTTATATTTAGATATTTTTAGAAGGCTTCATCTCTCTCCAAGTGAAATGACACCATATCATGAAAATCTGATTGGCTTTTAAGGAAAATATGTGCTTGTACAAGGGTCAATAATGTTACCATTGGATTTGAAGTCAACAATAATGACTATATGAATAATTCCAAAGAGAGTAATTACCATTGGATTTGAAATTCAACTAATTAATCAATGACTGTATAAAAAAAAAGTGGGGCCTAGGAAAATTTTAGGGCCTAAGGTAAGTACTTTATTTGCCTATCCAAAGACATGACCCTATTGTATAATAAAATTTTTGCTTTATAAAGTTTTTGCATTTGTTGTTATTGTATCTATTGTTATTTTTTAGATAGTTTATTTTACAATCTTTTTGCATTCATTTCTATTGCTATTTTTATCTATATAATTGTATAATAAAAACATGATTATTCAGTGTAAAAAAATAATTTTAATACTATCAACTTGTAAAATTATAAATTTTTTACTTGAAACATATTTTTAAACAAACTATTTTGATTTATGACATTGAATTAAAAAATTGATATTTGGATATCTATAGTCAAATGACATTGTTTTACTATACATGTTAGTTTTTTTTTAGTAACTGACTTTTAATATTAAAGTAGTTTAAATCATAAGATGTGAGATGAAAATAAAAAAAGGGAAGCCAAGGTGCCATTTGTGATTTTATCACAAAGCTCTTCTAAACCTAAAATGATTCTCTCTACTAAGGGATGCTCACATTCTAACCTTAAGATAATTCTCTTTAATTTTTTATGTTTATGCTCACAAATTGTTTTATAGTATTAAAGATCTATTAGCTTATTGGAAAATTTGTGGGGTTATGCATTCACTAGAAAAGCACAACATATAAATGTAAAAACTTTCTTAACTTTTATGTTTTGTTTTTGCAATTGAGTTTTTAGTTTCAAAATTAATCATATTTTATTTCCTTTCATTTTTCATATAGGTTTTACAGGTTGTACAGCTGAGAAACTTAATTTCATTCTTTTTCTTTTAACATTAAGTGATATTATCTACTATTTATTTATATAAAATATCTAATATTATATATCAAATTTTAATTGATGTTTATTACATTTGCAAATAATGGATTCGAGATAGCTTTTTTAGGGAATGCTAATCTCACATATTTACTAATGGATATCAAATATAAATTTTTACCACTTTCATTCTTTTTTTATAATCTTTAAAATAGTTGAAATTAAGATTTTGAAGTGTCATTAAAGATATTAAAGATTAGAAGTGACTAGATGAGGAGGAATTGCAAGAGTAGGAGTGTTAAGAGGGAGGATTTGTGAGAACGGGCTAACAAGAAGGAAGAGCAAGGGTAGGTAAGGGGAAAGCCATGCCATATCGTTTATTTAAAATAATTATAGTTGAGTATTGTTCATTTTACCATTATAGTTGTAAAAAATTGATAATAATAATTATTTATATAAAACTAACATTATTGTGTATTTTTTTTAACATCAATGGTTAATTGACATGGAATAGTATGATATATAATGACACTCATATATGCATTGGTTCATAATCGACATTGAAAATTAAAAGACCAATGTTAAATGACAATTGTATAATAGTAATTGTACTTTAAAGGGTAAAGTGAAAAATTAAAGTCTTTGATGAGCAAATCAGGAGTTGTAAATTTGATAAATAATAAATTGATAAAGTAAATTTTAAATTTCCAACTACTTATTTCTTTGATTTTTTTTTCATCAAAGTTATGATGTCATTTTATTCTTTAAGGTGCATCTTGCATTTAAGAGAATCTTGATCCATATTATATGTGTGCATATGTACTTGTTAAGTGTGTAAATGAGTTGAGTTAAGCTAAATATTTGTATACTTGAGTTTGAACTCTAAAAATAAATGAGAGTTCAAGCTTGAACTAATCAAACTAAAGTAATTTGAACTCAAACTCATGCCTAACTCAGATATAAGCCTAAATAGTTTTATATGATCTTATTCAAGTGGTATATTGTTATTTGAAGTTAGAATATTCAAGTTCAAGTTTGAACTTGTAATATAACTAAACTTAAACTGCTATAAAAATGCCTTTTAATGCCTATTATTTAATTAATTCCACATATATTATTAACCGATGTCTATAAAAGTGTTTTATGTGTTTGATACATTCAACGCCAATTCTTTAATTGATATTGAATACCTATTATGGCATTAGTTTTTTCATAAGAAAATCGATATGTTTAATTCTTGGATATTGTTGAAGAATTGAAATACAACATTGGATTTTTTTTAAGTGGTCGGTGTTATTGTTTATATAAAAAGTCAATTTGTAAACCATTGTTGAAAATCATTTTTTTTTCAATATCTTAAATTTCAAATAAGACATTAGTTTGTTTTAAATAACCAATGTGTAATGTGTTATAAGGTAATAGTTTTATAAAATAACCAACATTATTTACTAGCTTCTTTTAATCCTTTAGAATTCTCCTAAACTTCACTACCCTCACAACATAATTATAGAATCTAACAACTCATATTATTATATAAGCAATAACAATAGTATTCAAGTCCTATCTCAATGTTTTTATGGTTAAAAAATAATATCTCAAATACAATAAACACCTAATAACAAAAATTTCATACATTTATTTGGGTCCAAATAATAGAAAAATATAATATATAAATGTTACAAAAATTGGAAATAATACTTCTAAATGTTAAGAAGGAACTTACATTATCTTTTAATGATATGACTATTGATAAAAATCTTTATAAATTGCATTGTAGCAAGAGAAGGAAACTAAGATGCCAGAATTGATGTTGTAAGTGAAATATTAATATAATATGCTTTTGTCGGAGAGAAATTTATTTCCTAACTTAATCATTAAACTTTAGTAGTATTGTGTGTTGTTAGAATAGAACTTTTATCATCCTAGCCCTTTGTATAGAAATATCCATTGATTTACTTTTGTAAGTAAGAAATGGACCACCTTCCGCGAATTTATGAACCCTTCTCAAAATTAATGCATAGGGACATACATCAAGAATTGTCTACAAGGATTACCTCTTAAAGCATGAATTACAAGCACAGTCAGGCGATGGTGCCTCTATGGTATCCACATGAAATGAATAACGACTTCTCTACCTCCGCAAATCTACTAGAAAATGCTTCTCTAACACAAGACTAAGGTTTTTGGTGCAGTTTTTTTTTTTTTTTGTGGTAGTTTGTATTCTATGAGCAAAGTGATGCCTTCATGCCTTTTTTTATAGAACTAAAGTATGTCGTTTTCCTAGTATCACTAGGAAACCACTTACACTTTCTTAATTTTATTCAACCACTAATACCTTATCCTTATCATGATAAGAGTGAAGAGAGATAGGGCTTATCCAGTAGTTATCTAATATTATCTTAATATTAATAACTAAATATTATTAAATAATAACATTATCCCATAATATAATTATCTAATATTAAATGAAATAATTATTTAATATTACTTTAATATTAGATAATATTATATAATATATTATATATTATATGAATAATATATATATTATTACTTTGATAATATATATGCATTAAATAACAAGCTCAATTAATAGGATTTTAGTTTAACTAAAACTTAATTAATTACTATCTCATTCTAACTTATTTTGTGTGACCTTATAGGTTCTTATTATATTGGTAATAACCTATAAGTGGACTATATATAGTAAGCGATATCTAGTAATATATCACTACCACCTAAGTAGTAAGAATGTCTATAATTCGATATCCATCTAATATGTGAATAATACTTTGCAATATAGTCCCTTTTGTAACGATATCCAAATCGAACTAGAGGCATGGAATTTATCATCCTTATTAATGTTTAATCCACATTTCTTGATATTGAGTAGACTAACTTAAATAAATTATCAATATCATATATTGATCCATTTGAGCATGACCATACATTTCTTAATCTCACTCAATTAAAGGGACCAAGGATATCACTCCTTCTATACAAGAGGAATAAAATTTCATTTACATCACTCACTTCTCTTTACATGATCTACGACACACCTAATTAATGTCTTACATAGCATCATGGTTAAAGGTGACATAGGATGGCAACAAAGTATATGACTCCTCATGTAGGGAATCGTAGTGACTTTAGGTCAAAAAATTACGTGTAATATGGTCACATGAGAATAGTTAATGATACATAATAATTCATGTAGTATTATCACAATGGGTTAAACTAATACATCTATTTACTAACAATGTGCTCATGTATTAACTTGATATCACACATTCATGATTTACAAGCATCAGTCATTATACATGATAGTTTTAATGTACTATTGTTATCTCTTTTGCTATAATACTTAACTATGGACATTTTAGGAATAGTAAACTATTTCAAAGATAATTATTATATTAAATTATAAATTATGTAAATATTAAAATAAAATAAAATATAATAATTGCATTGCCTAAAATAAAGCATGATATATTATATGTTATTACAATCATCTCATAATTGGCTCCTAAGACACACACACACACACACACCAACAAATGTTAAAATTGATGTTGTAAGTGAAACACTAATATAATGTTCCTTTAGTGGAAAGAAATTTATTTTCTAGCTTAATCATTAAACTTTGGTAGTATTATGTGTTGTTAAAATGAACTTCTATCATCCTAGACCTTTGTATAGAAATACCCATTAGTTTACTTTTGTAAGTAAGAAATGGACCACCTTTTCTTCAAAAAACTCATATTATCCAAAACCCTAAATAATGAAATTAGAAACACAAAATCTAAACAGATCAACACAATACACAACAAGTAAACATTCTTAATTAGATTTAGAGGAAAATTAGAGCATTCAAATGAACCTTAACATTGAGATAAAGATGTTAATAAGAGCAAACAAATGGTTGAACTTAAGTGAAGGTGATCTTTTGCATAAGAAAATTGCAATGGACTTCCTGTTTATAAAAGAAAAACAATTGGTTGATCTCTTAATAAGGTACTATAAATTTCATAAGAAAAATGCTCTCGATTTACATTTTACAATTTGACATCAGGATAGGATTCCTCTAACATCTTGTTTACCAAATTCTAGCTTTATAATGCATGGACAAAATTTTATGTTTCCACATTGGTTGTAAAATAAAACCAATGTGGAATTCCATTTGATCAATTTCTTACCATAAATGCCTAAATATAATTTTACTTTTTGACATCAATTATTGGTATAGAAATAACATTATATATCATCCATGTCGATTACTAATAAATAATAAACATGGTTTATCAATTTTTTTAAATAATTGTACTTTTGTTACTTCCCTTATTACATAAACCAAACATATTACTTAAATAGTAAGGTAAACACACTTGTTAATGTAAAAGAGGATCACATTTTCATTGTACAATCAATATAATAAGTTATACATTTGGTAGCACCCTTTAAAGCTAATGCTTGTCTTTCTCTTAATACATATGTAGCCTATTTTTTTTGCAAATTTATTAAGGGCCTATTTGTTTTCTATTTTTAAAAATAGTTTTCTATTTTTTTTAAAAAAATAGAAGAACCTTTTTGGTAACCTGTTTTCAAAATTTATTTTTAAAAATTATTCTTTAAATGTGTAACTTAAAAATAAGATAATAGAAACAACTTTTATTTGTTTTCTAAACTTATTTTCTTATTTTGAATGTTAGTTTTGTAATTAAGTAAAATATTTTCTTATTTATAATACCAACAGCCTTCTATTCTTTATTTTCTTTTAATCTAAAAATAGTTTTGAGCACAAAAAATAGTTTTTGAAAATAGTTTTAAAGTACAAAAACAAAAATATATCTAAACACACTAAAAATCTCCTAACTATAGGGTCCTATTTATTCTTGAAAGAACTACATGGTTACATATAAAACTCAATAAGAAGATAGTATTAAATGTTTTCCATAAATGTCTACCCATTTAAAATTTAAATGAATTATTATATCAAGCTTTTCATTACTTTTCATGTGCATAACCATTTGTAACAAACCAACTTAACATGAAATACCCACACTCAACATTACTTGTTTGTTTAGGGCACTAGAACAAACTAACTCAAAAACAATGTTAATCTTATGTAATAATGATTGATCACTATATTAGGTGTTTAAATATGGACTAGAGTATTACCTTCACTTGCACCCATTCGACGTTGACCATGTTGTTGGAGCTTTTCAACCTCTAATATATGCTCATTGCCTTTATGAGTGTTTCTTTCCAACCCTTGTGTGGTTTATTCCCTAGTAAGTCAAGCTAGTAGATCATCTTCTCCTTTGGATAGACAAAATGCTTCTCATATAGTGGTATTTGCAACATTATCAATATCAAAGTAATATAATGAAGGTAAAAATATAACCAAAGCTAAATTAGGCTCATCTTTGCACTCATATATCATTCATAGTATAGTACTATGTAGCATTATCACTTCTTGTTTATTGTTATAGTCTTGATCATGTATTTATACCAAAACTCTATAGTTATCCCCTCTTCTTGAGTTCAACTTGGATCTAGGAAATCAAAATTTAAACAAAATATCTTCTCCTTAATGAGATGGTGCAAGTACTTAGAATTTTTTAGAATGCATAAACATTATAATTCATACTATCTAATATATGCATAAAACTAGGGAAGACTTGAGGAATAAAGATAAACATGTCTAATTCAACTCATCACAATGGAAATATTTAGCTCCTCTCCATTCAAAAATTATAAAATGAGATCCTTCAATAAAAGAATGTCATAAATGTGTCCTATGACATCGTAACTCATAGGCTATAGAATAAGATCATCATTGAATATCTTCAGTACAATGAATTGGAGCTCCTTCTGAGATGTGTCCACCTTTATTTTTTGTTAAGAATGAGCTACCAAAATTTTTGATTTTTTATACTTGCCTTCTTTATCCTTGTCGTTCTCTACCACCCCTGATCCTAATAATAATCTTACAAGTGCAAATTTTTTCTAGTGCTATTATATACTAGTGGTAAGATATATAATTACTCATCAAACTCCTTATAAAAATTTTTAAATTAAAGCTCTAGGCTTTTATATGAGTTTTCAATTAAACACTCAAAAGCTTACCTCTATTTTTAACTATCCTTTGTCTACCACTATTTGTTTTCCTCCCTTATGCAACTTAAATGGTAGGGTAAAGTAATTGACAACAATTAAACACGACAAATGGAGCGTTTGATCCAAACGCATCCAGTCACGTGCCCCTTTCAGTTTACTCCCCTAGCTAAAAAGCCAAATTTACAAAGAGTACTATAATTCACATTTGCCATGACCAAGAGATTCCATTGAAGTGAGCATTCTTCACAGGAAAGATTCTCAGTTTTTTTGTCTTCTACACTACCCAGTGAATCTTGTCGTATTGACAAACTAATTCTAATGACAACGGTGTAAAGTAATAGAAAAAACGAAAAAGAAATTTAAATACACATCTTTAATTAGATGTGGATATTTCGCACTAAAGGCATGAAACCTTAACAAGGAGTATGAAAATAGAATGAAGTTTAATTTTCTTTCCCCTGGGAAAGGTATACATGAGAGGCTAAAAATCATATTATTTTAATACCAAATGGTTCAATGCTACTGACCATTTTGGCCATGTATGGAGGTACAAAGACAACGAATAAAAAGATAGTAATTTAACATAATTTTAGCAAGTTGCACAAAAAGAGAGCAAAATAGTCTTTTTAGCAACTTCAAGGCAAATAGGAACGAAATACTTCAAGAGTTCAAGGTTTCAATCACACGAAACAAATTTAAATAAAATTTTATAAATGTTTATTGTAAAGTATTTAATTATCATTTTATATGTCTATTATTTTTTCAACTTAATAAATATAATTATTAAACAATTATTTAATTCATTGAGAACTGAATCTATATATATATATATATATATATAAGGAAAAAATATAAATTATCCCCACTAATTATGGGATGATTGATTTTTACCCCAACAAATTATGAAAATATGTAAATTATTTCTTGAAACTATATAAAATTTGAACTCTATCCTACTATTAGTAAATTAATAGAAAATATGAAGAAAATTACAAATTAACGCCACCAACTATTTGGTGGTTACATTTTACTCTCATTTACTTTTAAAACTTACACATTTTCTACTTAATTACCTTTTTTATTAAATTACAAGATTTTAAATAAAAAAGTTTTTAAGCATGAATTATAATCATAACATTAGTATATGTTGGATTTTCACATCATTTTTTGTGCACAATTTTTATGTTATATAATTAATAGAAATTAAATTAATGTATAAAATTTTAATTAAAAACTTGAAAATAAGTTAGGAAATTATGTGCAAAAAAATGACAAAATAAATTAACATATAATAATATTGTAATTTATGTTTACTAGTGCTACTCAACATTGATTGTTACTATTTGATTTTCCTTTTTTTTACATTAAATTAATTACTCATTTCATCAAATATGGGCTAAAAATATTAGGTGAGGTAGTGAAGTAAATATAAATATTATGTTACGTGAAAAAAAAAACTAACTTATCATTTTCATTTTATGTGATCATCAATTTAATTTTAATACTACAACAATCATAATGATAATAAATAATAATTTCTATTCTCCTTCGAGATTTTTTTTAAAAAAATTGCTTTATTTAAAATTTGATAACTATACAATTTATGAGTTATCTTTATTTTATTCTTCTAAAATTTATAATTTATTTTAATACTCATATTTAGACTAATACATCTATTTTTTAAAAAAGATTATATCAGTTGGTAAACCTACTCTATTTGCTAGACATTTTTTTTTTATAAATTTTCATATATAATCTTTTATCTCAATTTTTTTTAATGATATAAGTAAATTAAAAAATTTTCCTTTTATGTGATTATATATTATATTTTTAACTCTTATATAATTTTATAAGTCATATACTATATACTTCTTTTTTTTGTGATCAATTCTATTATTATTTAATAAAAATAATGGTTATTATTTATTATTGTATTTACGCTAATATTTATGATTTACTTTAACAATTATGTATTTTATTTTATTATAAAATATTTTAAATAAGTTATACATTTAATTTAAAAGAATTATTTGAGTACATATTATATTTTTAACTCTTTTAAGTTACGTACTATTCATTTTTTGTGCTTATTCCTATTATTATTTAATAAAATAATAGTTATTATTTGCTAATTTATTTATGCTAACTATGTATTTTTATTATAAAATATTATAAATAAATTATTAATTTAATTATTTAATTAAATATTATACTTTTAACTCCTATATTATTTTATAAGTCACATACTATTTTACTTTATTATTATTATTATTTTAATTATATAAGTAGACTCAATTTTTTTTAGAGAAAAGATTATATATGAAAAATTTTAGAATTGTAAAAAATTTATAAAAAAATGTATATAGTAAATAAAGAACTTTTACTATTTAATATAATCTCTTTTTAAAAATAGATGTATTAGTTTAAATATGAATATTACAATGAATTATAAATTTTAAAGGAATAAAATGATGATAATTTATAAATTGTATAATTATCAAATTTTAAATAAACAAAATTGTAAAAAAATTTGAAGGCATACTAGAAATTAATGTTTATCACCATTATGATCATTGTAGTATTAAAATTAAATTGAATATAATCATATGAAATAAAAATAATAAGTTTTTGGTCCTTCTTTATGTAATATAATATTTATATTTACTTCATTTATTCACTTAGTATTTTTGGGCCACATTCTAAAGAATGAATGAATAATTCAATGAAAAAAATAAATCAAATAGTGATGGCCAATGTTAAGTAATACTAGTAAACATAAATTGTAATATTATTGTGTATTAATATATTATGTCATTTTTTACACATAATTTCTCAACTCCCTTTTGAGTCT
This sequence comes from Sindora glabra, assembly GCA_020226215.1. NCBI lineage: Eukaryota > Viridiplantae > Streptophyta > Magnoliopsida > Fabales > Fabaceae > Sindora > Sindora glabra. Next base: position 61,965,626 of record CM035234.1, on the reverse strand, counting down.
TTGATTTAAATTTTATATATTTAATTTAATTTCTATTACTTATATAACATAAAAATTATGTGAAAAAAATAATGTAATAGTTCAACATATAATAATATTATAATTCATACTTAATAATTTTTTAAAAATGATATAATTTAATAAAAAGATTAATTAAATAAATAATGGGTATTAATCACAAGTTTAATATAACTAAGAGTTTGATTTGCAAGTTTTAAAAATTAATGGAAGAAAAATGCAATCACCTTGTAGTTTGTAAGGGTAATTTGCAACTTTCTCTAACATTTTTCATCAATTTACTAATGATGAGGTAGAATTTAAATTTTGTATAATTTTAGAAAATAATTTGCTTATTTTCATAATTCCTGAGAATAAAATCCAACCACCATAAAATTAGTAGAATAATTTACATTTTTCCTGTATAAAATTATGATTAAGTATTTTAACAAATACTTACCAGACTTCACCAAAATTTATTAGTTTGGCAAAAGCGTTGGAACAAAAAAAAATCCACCTCTAATCTTCCCAAGGTATTTTTGTCTTGCTCCCTCCTACAGGAGTATCAATAACCAAGCCTAGCGTGAGGAACATTGTTACTCCCTGAAATAATAAACTGTAATTATTTACAAACTTAAATTAACGAATGTGTATCCGATTGGGTTCATAGTGCTCACATTATAATTGAATTGTATTTCGAAATATAAATTTATATGGGTATTTGTTTCGTGGAGTTTTGTTTCTTGGATGATCAACATATATACCTTATTTTTTTTTATGATAATAAAAGTAATTAAATTATTGGATGTGCATTCACAAAGATCAGATATCGAATTCTTGATTGTTAATTCCATTCTAATAACGAAAATATCACTGCATACAGTGCTAGAAAATGGCGCATTTTCAGTCTCGCGACTAGATAAAGTGCTATAGGAAACGGTGTGGGTAAAATTGAATTTCAACTGCAATAAACCCTAAGAAAATTGAAAAAGAAATCAAGTAAATCTATGGTAATTATGAAAGGTGAAGTACCTGTTTGACTAATTTTCTCACGGCTTGTATTGCAGGAAATATCGTGAAAATAGTAGCAAATACAAATGTCAACCTCTTTCATCGTCCTCTTAGCTATTGACATTAGTTACGGTCGTTTGAAATACTTTTCCATTTATCTACCACGATTCTTTTACCCTCCACTCAAGGTAAAAGCAATTTTATTGATTAATTTTGAATTTTTTTACTAAAGATTTCATATTTTAATCCATATTTTATATTTCTATTTTTAATATTAATTCCTGAAAATTTTGATGGAAATTGAAGCTATTTTTACATTTCAAATATTTAATTTTAAGTAATTTTGTTTTTAATAAGTTTTGCTGTAATTTTTTCTATTTTTTAACATGATAGTGATATGTGAATTTATTTTGAAATTTTTAAGACTTTAATTTAAAATTTAAAATTTCATCTATATTGAAGGACTTATATTTGTATTAAATTACTTATTACTCGTACTATCATATAAAAAATTTGTTTTCATCACTATTTTTTGGACGTAACAAACAAAAAGTTAGCTTGTCCCTTAAAATAATAAATAAAGACTAGCATGGACTTTATGTTGAATAAATCAGTTGAAACAAAAATGTCTGAGGCATGTAAAACACTGTCCTCAAGGAATATTTCGCCCTCTTGACAATAGAGTGTTGATGTGGTAACCCCTCACGATACAACAGACCTTCTGGATGTGCGTACTCACAACAAGGAGTAGAAATAGCAGTGTAGGAAAAGATTAGAAAGAACCCAGCAAAGTGTTGTAGAGAAAGAGTAGAAAATTCTTTTTCTATTTTTTTGTTTCTTGGTGTTTCCTCATTTGTGAAGAAACCCTCCATTTATAGGCAAGAGGGAGCTACCCGTTGAGTGTCCTCATCAGCCTTTATCTGATTTAGTAAGGACGTTTGAAAACTGCTTAATAATGGCTTCATTTTTGGAAGGATGAAGGACGTTTTTTCGGAAGGATGAAGGACATTTTGAAAACTGCTTAACAATGGCTTCATTTTCGGAAGGATGAAGGACATTTTGAAAATTGCTTAATAGTGGCTTCAGAAGCTTCAGTTTCAAAACTAAATGGATGCCTTTATTTGAAAAGTTAACTTTTGAAATAATATATATATCTTTTATTTATTCTATTTAATTTTGAAAAGGATAATGATTAAATAAACTATAAGATAAATAAAAGAGATATTAGAAGATAAATAGCAAGACTTAGTCAAAATAGTTAACACCTTTTGAAATAAAGTATTTTTTATAACAATCCCCCACTTATTTCAAAAGATTAATATTTTTTTTTTAAAGATGTTTGCTGGAAACTTTACATAAAAGTGAATATGTTAATTTGGTGTCTTTTGGACTATGAACCAAATCTAGATATAATGAGATATAACTTACAAAAATACTAGTGAAATCTACAACTTCTATGAATTAATAATCTTATTCTAAATTAGAGATCTCATATATCTTATACAGTTATATAATACTTCTGTTGTTCAATGTGATTTTGAGCTAATAGGCCATGTGCAGGCCTGGTAATTCATGAATGCTCTAGAGATATCGCCACTATCTCATAGGAGTAGCCCCACTCCTCATTCATATAGGTGATTCCATCAAGTGTACACTGCAATTAATACAACACCCATAAGGATTATGGAATTCATTAAGAGCTTAACTCATCCCTCATTTGTAATTTATAGTTTTAGCACTAATCACACACCATAGGAAGGACTTAAATAATTTATAGTGCTTATCAAAATCAATAATGACTTGTTCTTACCTATATGAACCTAATTCATGGGATCTCTAATCACAAAGGTTGGGTTACCATCATTATTGATTTCAAAAATTGGCTTTAGTCCCATTCCTCTTGATGTTTCTAAACATGTTTTCTACTTAATGGTTTAGTCAAAGGATTGGCCAAATTCCTTTCTGACTTAACATAATCAATGGAAATTATTCCATCTTTTAGCAATTGCTTCATAACATCATGTCTTAATCGTATATGACGATTCTTACCATTGAAAGATTTATTCTTTGCAATGGCTATTGCTGTTTGGCAATCACAATGCATTGACACCGACGGTGTTGGTTTCATCCCTAAAGGGATATCTGCTAAGAAGTTTTTCAACCACTCGGCCTTATTACCAACCATCTCAAGAGCCACAAATTCTGACTTCATGGTGGATTTTGCTATAATAGTTTGCTTGGATGATTTCCAAGTAATTAGACCACCTCTAAAGGTGAACACATAACCACTAATGGATTTTATCTCATCTGAATCAGAGATCCAATTAGCATCATTGAATCCTTCTAATACAACAGGAAATCCACTAAACAAAATACCATGGTTAATAGTACCTCTCAAATATTTCATTAGTTTGACTAAAGCATTCTAATGATCTTGATTGGGATTTTGGGTGTATCTGTGTAGTCTACATATAGTATAAGTTATATCAGGTTTAGTAAAATTTATCAAATGCATTAAACTACCAATAATTTGAGCATACTTAGATTGAGCAATAGGATCACCTAAATTTTTCTTTAATTGAGTGTTAGCATCATAAGAAGTTTTCACAGGTGTTACATCATAATTTTCAAACCTTTTAAGAAGTTTTTCAACATAATGTTCTTGAGACAATATTACTTCATTATTATTCCTTACAATTTTAACGCCTAAAATAACTTTAGCTTCACCCATATCCTTCATATCAAAATTAGGAGTTAAGAATTGTTTAGTGACATGTACCAAATCAAGACTAGTTCCAAAAATAAGCATGTCATCAACATATAAACTAATAATTATACAACCACCATCTACACTCTTAGTATATATGCATTTATCTACCTGTATAGATGAAAATTCATTACTTAACAAAATTTGATCAAGTTTCTTATGCCACTGTTTTAAAGCTTATTTCAAACCATACAAAGATTTTTTTAATTTGCAACCTTTATTTTCTTGACCAGGAACCACACATCTCTCAGGTTGCACTATATATATTTCTTCTTCCAATTCACCATTTAAAAATGCAGTTTAACATCCATTTGATGTACAAAAAGTTTATAAATGGAAGCTAAGGCAAACAAAACACGAATGGGAGAAATTCTAGTTACTAGTGCAAAAGTATCAAAATAATCTATATTTTATTTTTGTGTAAAACCTTTTGCAACTAATCTCTCTTTATATTTATCTATTGATCCATCAGGATTTAATTTCTTTTTCAAAATCTATTTATAATCAATTGGCTTTGTTCCAGGAGGCAAATCAATTAATTCCCAAGTTTAGTTTTTCATAATTGAATCAATCTCAATTTTTATTGCTTCTTTCCAAAATTTTGCATTAGAAGAAGAAATAGCATCAGAATAAGATAAAGGATCATCTTCAACAAGATATGTATAAAAGTCATTTTCAAAAGTTGTTTCTTTTCTAACTCTTTTACTTCTCTTAGGAATTTCATTAGTTTCATCAGAAGTATCTGTAGGAATAAAATATGCTTTAGTTGTATGAGAAACTTTATCAGATAATGGAAAAATATGCTAAAAAAATTCAGCATTCTTTATTTCAATGATAGTATTGCAATCAAGTACATCACTTTTTAATACAAGAAACCTATATGCAGCACTATGTTGTGCATAACCAATAAACAAACAATCAGAGGTTTTTTATCCTATTTTCCTTTTCTTAGGTTCAAGTAACATAACCTTAGCTAAACATCTCCACACCTTTAAGTATTTTAAATTAGGTGCATAACCTTTCCATAATTCATAAGAGGTTTTTCCAGTTTTTTTATAAGGTATTCTATTTTGAATGTGACAAGCAGACAAAATGGCTTCTCCCCATAAATTATCAGGTGCTGAAGAACTTACTAACATAGAGTTCATCATTTTTTTTAGAGTTCTATTTTTCCTTTCAGCTACCTCATTTGATTCTGGTGAATAAGGAGGTGTGACTTCATGTATTATTCCTTCTTTTTCACAAAAGTCATTAAATATTATGTATTCTCCTCCTCTGTTTGATCTAATTCTTTTAATTTTCTTATTTAATTGATTTTCAACTTCAGCCTTGTATTGTAAAAACACTTCTAAAGCTTCATCTTTGTTTCTAAGTAGATAGACTTTAGTGTATCTAGAAAAGTCATCTATAAAGGTTACATAATATTTTTTACCACCTCTAATTATTGTTTGCTTTAAGTCACCTAGGTTTGTATGAATTAACTTTAATAATTTTGAACATCTTTCTACTGATACACATGATTTTTTAGTTAATTTAGTTTCTGCACATATTTGACATTTGGTATTATTATCAATTAAACTAATTCTTGATATTAAGCCTAAAGTTTGCATATTTCTAACATATGAAACATTCACATGTCCTAATCTAGCATGCCATAAATTATAAGAATCAATCAGAAAGGCAAAATCAATTATATAAGTAGAACTAGAAGCATTTTCATTCATTACATTTTGAACATTGAGTACAAATAAACCTTGATTACAATAGCCCTTACCCATAAACACATTATTTTTAGTCATTACAATTTTATCAGATTCAAATGAAACCTTAACCCCCACTTTTCCCAACAATGATACTAAAATCAAATTTGCTCTAATGTTAGGAACATGCAAAACATTATTGAGAGCAAGTATCTTGCTAGATGTGAGCTTTAAAATGACTTTTCCTTTCCCTAGAACCTTTGTAGTTCTTAAGTCTCCAAGATAGACCAGTTCTTCTTCAATTTCTACTGATAAGTAAAAGGTAAAGGCATCTCTATTAGCATAAATGTTCCTAGTGGCACCAGAGTCCACCACCCAGTCTTTCACATAAGCAATCATGTTAATTTGGGAAATAATTGCAGCAATTATTTCATCTCCTTCAACCAAGTTTGCTTTTGGTTTAGGAGGTTTATCATTTGTTACTCTCTTTCTACATTGTGGGGCGTAATGTCCTAGTTTGCCACAAACAAAGCAATTTCCTTTCTTTCTCTTAAAATTAGAAACATTAGGTTTAGGCTTTTAATTAATTTTATTTATGCTAATAGAGGAAGATTTCTTATAGTACCTTGTTTGGTGCATATTATCATGCACCAAATTAGCATTTGTGGAAAACATCTTTGCCTTGATGGATTGGGATTCCTTCCTATTGGTATCTTCAATTATGATGTGAGTGATTAATTCTCCAAAGGTCAACTGCTTGTGCTTATGCTTGAGCTGTTACTTGCAGTCATTCCAAGAGTCTGGTAGTTTTTCAATGAGTAGGCCAGCAACAAATTCTTCTTGCAAATTGATGTTTTCTTCCTTCAAGTCCTCTAGCAGCTTGTGGTATTCATTGATTTGGGCTTTAATTTCTTTTCCATCTTCCATCTTCCAACGGTAATAATTTCCAATGACGAACTTTTGTTTCCTAACATCTTCAACAATATATTTTGTAATCATGGACTCCCAAATTGATTTTGCTTCTTTGTAACTACAATAGACATCAAATAAATCATTAGATAAAGTGCTTAAAATAGTATGATGACAAACCTTATTGGCATAGAGCCAATCTTCTACATTCTAATTTGGATTTTCATCAATTAAAGCTCCAACAACTCCATGCATATCTAGTATTGAAAAGATGCGCTCTTGCCATCACTTAAAATTTTGGCCTTTAAACACTTCAATTTTGGAGATATTTGGGAATGGTTTGGCATATGGCAATGCACGAGGCAATGGAGCAACAGTAGCGGTAGCAGCGATTGAGGATGGCATTTCATTCTTCTTAAAAACACTAGCAGGATTTTCAAAATTTGTTGAAGCCATAATCCTTGAGATTGTTGAATAAATTAGTTGAAACAAAAATGTCTGAGGCGTGTAAAACACTATCCTCAAGGATTATTCCACCCTCTTGATAGTAGAGTGTTGATGCAGCAACCCCCCAGGATACAACAGACCTTCTGGATGTGCGTACTCACAGCCAAGAGTAGGAACAGCAGTGTAGGAAAAGATTAGAAAGAACCCAACAAAGTGTTATAGAGAAAGAGTAGAAAATTCTTTTTCTATTTTTTTGTTTCTTGGTGTTTCCTCATCTGTGAAGAAACCCTCCATTTATAGGCAAGAGGGAGCTGCTCGTTGAATGTCCTCATCAGCCTTTATCCGATTTGTTAAGGACGTTTGAAAATTGCTTAACAATGACTTCAGAAGCTTCAGTTTCAAAACTAAACGGATGCCTTTATTTGAAAAGTCAACTTTTGAAATAATATATATGTCTTTTATTTATTCTATTTAATTTTGAAAAGGATAATGTTTAAATAAATTATATGATAAATAAAAGAGATATTAAAAGATAAATAGCAAGACTTAGTCAAAATAGTTAACACCTTTTGAAATAAAGTATTTTGTATAACACTTTATACATCGTAGATGTAACGTAAGAAAATTTTAATATAAAATATGAGCACATACTTCATTAGAAGAAATTAGAGAGATAAAAGGACATATATATGTTTTCTGAAATTGAATTTTTTTGCATTTTCATGAGTGTAGTTTGTTGTTTTCCTTTTTCGGGTGATGAAAGAATTTCTATTTACTGACAAAGCATACTTGTATAACTCAGGAAAAAGTGATAAATTTTAACCAAGTCACATGCTTTCACGTGCCACTTCCATTTTCTCTCTCTAAAGCGCCAAATTTACTGAGAGTTGTTGCGGCCAAGAGATTCCACTGAAGCTGCCACCTGGGTCCTCCTGATCCGACAGCTAACGTGTGAGGTAAATGCAAAATTGGTTCTGTACCGGTAAACTATTTTAGCTCGGTTTGGGGATTCAAATAGAACTAACAGAAAGGAATTGGTATTAAAATTGCACAGAAAAAATGAAGGAAAGCAAAGCCAAATCTATCAAAAAACGGCCTTTTAGCAAGTTCAAGGTAGGATAGGAAAGAAATACTAATTAAAAAAATCTTAGGGGTTCATCAAAATTGATATTAATGTTATTTTTTATTATGAAATCTCCTGCCATCCAAATTAGATTTGTGTGTTAACTAAGGAGGCTTTGTCAAGTAAATATTTTAAACCATAAATATTTCCTTTTTAAAGAATTTTTTACAATTATTTTTAACTTTTGACAAATATAAAAATTTATGACTTATCTCCTTGTTAATTTTAAAATTTATATATTATTATAATACTTAAATTAATATATTTTTTGGCCTTTTTTTAATATATTATTACAATTCTAAACTTTTCATGTATAATATCTTATCACTCACAAAATTTTAATGTAAGCATTTTATTAAAAATAATCATTCGATAATATAATTTTATTTTTCGCATCGGCACATTAAAATTCCCTCATTTCAAATACTATATGCATCACTAGATAGATTATTTGAAAACTCTTGTAGAACTTTGAAAAACATATAAAAATAGTGGGGGTGAGAAAGTTATAAAGATATAATTAGGAGCCTTTACTTACATTATCAGATTAATTTGATGATATAGTAGATTGTTTCACATTTGTTGTTTATACACCTTGACTTTAAGCCTATTTCACATTAAATTATTCAAATGTTCTTTCACTATTTTAATTATTTTAATTGTTTGATACTTTTGCTTTTTCAAGGACTCATTTTTAGTTTTTTCACACTAACTTTACGGTTCACTAAAAAAATACTCTAATTATTAGTAGAAATATTTGTCACTAATTAGAGAAAATTCATTACCAGAATATTTTGGTGATGGAAACAACAATAGAATAGAAGGTGTCAATAAACAATATATCATTAAATAAATTGACAATGGTGTAACAAAATTTGTCCATAATTTTCCACCACCATGTTATAAGACAATGATGATAGGTATGCATGGTGGGTGGAATTAGTAACAAAAAATTTTGTTGCTAAAGTAGTACATACTCTTTGCTTGGCATGATTAAAAATAAGATTTCATTTCATTTTCAAATAAAGTTTTTTAATATGGTGTTTGGATTTAAGTAAAAAGAGATTTCATTTCATTTACAATTCTCATTTTAATTACAACTTTACTATTATGAAATCCATCCAAATTTGTAAGGATTTCACTAGAATTCATTTCATTTGACTTAAAAAATATATTATATAAATAATTTATCATTTCTCTAATATTATATTTACTATGATACCATCAAAATCTACTTTTTAATTAATTTTTATATATTTTTTTAATATATTAAAAATAAAATAATTCATTTAGATATGAATTGAAATCATTATTTTTAACAAAATTGCTAAACAATAAAATTCATTTATAAATGAATTAAAATTATTTCTATTAAAAAGAAATAAAATTAATTCTAGAAAAAGTGTATGCCAAACAAACCCATAGTGATAAGATTCTCCATCCTTAAAATTCAAATTAGCAATAGAGAAACTTATCACAAAGAAGGATTGGTTGTCACTATTTCGGTTGTTAAGTTCAAATTTAGCAATGGAAGTATCCATTGCTAATCTTAATCCGTTGATAAAGCCATCATAGTCTCATGACTTTGAAGAGAATATATAAGAAATTGGATATTTACCTTGCTTTCATGTTCATGGCAACCAATTTAATCTTTAAAAGCTTAATTAGCAATTCCTTATTGAAAAATGCATATGGCTTGATAGTAAATGAATTAAACTAGAAACTATTAGTAGAAGGGAATCTTTATCACAAAATACAAAAATACTAAATTTTGGAGAGAACTTTTGCTACTAATAGGTAAGGTTTAATGGAAGCAATAATGAATGGATTGTAAAGAAAACTAAATGTAATTAATGTCTTCAAGGTTTGTAAAGGATGATAGTTTGATGTTTAAGCTTAATGTTCATGGAAACTTATAACAATATTTACAAGTTACATATCAACTCATTCATTAAAGCAAGAAACTTAAAGGATGACATTGTATGGACATCATCAAACAACAATTGTGAATTCAAAATACATTATTATAAATTAATTCATAAAGAAAACCATCAACATATAGCAATTTAACATTGTGAGAACATTAACCATATAATTATTTATATGAAGTTCTCCTAGCAAAAGTTTTAATTTTACCATAATATTACCCTTAAATGTCCTTCATATTCTTGAGACATATTTTATAGACTTAACAATATAAGAATAAAATGAAATAATTTGCAAATTAATTCACTACAAAATATAACATACCTTCATCTAAATTTGATATTAGCTCATAAATTTTCATTTAATTCAAATTATAATACAAATCAAACTTATTATAAAAAATCATCACACTTTATGAATTGTAATTAAATGTTATAATATCAAGAATATATAAATTCCTTTAAATCTTTTTTTTTAAGGTTCAAAATGTCAATTGCTACCCAGAGTTTAAAAAAAAACATTTTAATGAGGAAAAGAAAAAGAAAGAAAAGTAATAAGAAGTTCAGAGAACCCAAGGACTACACAAATTAGATAATTTGAACAAAAAATTAGAAGAAAAAGTTATCATTAATTAACAATAATTAGAATGTAAATTAATCTCCAGCTACTTAAAAGTTGCAACTTTATTAATAAAGGTTGTGTTTAAAATATTTTAACTTTTAGTTTTAAATAAAACTTAGAAATATTAATAAATAAGAAATCATTAAATACAAAAATATTTTTAAAAGAGTCTAAAAAATATACATCAAATATAGTTTTTCCAAGTAAATCCAAAATATGATAGTAAATAGAAATACATTATGTTCACTAAATTTGCATTGTGATAATACAATAGTAGCAATGATGGTGAGCTTATAAAATTCATAATATAAAATAAAATATGAGAAGCATAAAATTCATAAATATCCAATCAAGAAATATAAAAAACAATATAAGAAGCATAATACAGAAAACATAAAATTCATACATGAAAAAATTTAGCAAGAAAAACATAAATAAAAAAACTAAAGAAACAAAACAAAAAGAAAGCATAAAATTAAAGAAATTGAAGAAAGTAGAGATGTGATCATCGATAAAAATATACTTGAAAGCATAAAATATACAAATACATGAAAAAAAAAACAAAATGATAAAAAATTACAAATCAAATCTCCATTTAGATGGTGACAGAGTAAAAACTATAACACTTGAAGGTAACAGTGGATGATAGAGAGGTGCAAGGGAATGCTACAAGGGAAGGAAAAAAATGAAAGGTCTAACTACAATTGTTGATATATATTAGCATTTAGCAATGAATTTTTTGTTGCTAAAATCCTTAAGAAAAATAATGTATTTAAGTTATAGATTGAATTAGATACAGATATAAACTCTTTCATCAGTAATTTTATCATTAATTTTTTGAAAAAATATTCTACCATCAAATGAAATTTAAAATTTTTGTCCCTAATTTCATAGGTAATTTGAAACTTTAATTTTTTAATTCTATTGCTAATTCTGTTGATAAAATTTACAAACAAAATTAGCAATTGATATAGTTTTAATTGTGAAAATTCTAAAAATCCAAAAAATTTGAAATGGAATTACTGAATGGACTTAGTGATAAGCTAAAATTTACATTGCTAATTTCATTACTAAATTCAAAAGATAAAAATAACCTTTGAAGTTTCAATTACTGACAAAAAATTCATCCTTAAATTTGTCATAAATTTCCTTACTAAATATATTCTTGTAGTGATTATTTCACATTATATTATTTATGTATTTAGGTAGTGTTTTAATTATTTATATTATCTAATATTTACTTATTTGAGGAGGGAAAGTTTCTCACTAAATAAACAAGGTTTTAATATGGATTTGAGCAATAAGAAAAATAAAATCTAGAAATTAAGGATTAAGGATCTATTTGTTTACTATTTTTAAAAACAAAAAAAATCTATTTTTAAAAATTATAACTCTAAATATATATAATTTAAAAATTAAAAATAAAAAAAACTTTTAATTGCTTTTGAACTTATTTTCTTTTTTTGAATGTTAGTTTTATAATTAAATAAAATATTTTTTATTTACAATATCAATTATCCTTTATTCATTGTTTTCCTTTAATTTGAAAAGGTTTTTTGAGAATAAGAAAATATTTTTTAGAAATAAAATTTTAAAAACATAAAGGTAAAAACATATTCAAACACACTTTAAAATTCCACCACCAACCTTCCTTAATTATTTTGCTTCTATTTCATGCAAGTATTTGATAAATTAATTAGTAAGTGATAACTTATAATTGATAATTAATAACTGATAAATTAATTAATTATGTAAGAAGTATTTCAAAAATTAATTATTTAAATAGCTAAAATTTTTAAATGATATAAAAAAATATATTAATAGAAATAGATATACAAATTTAATAATTTATATTTATCTAAGAAATTAAATTATATTTATGTCATTAATATGTTCAAAATAAAAAATATAATATTTTAATATTTAATTAAATATATTTTATAAGGTTACATATTTATTTACCTATACAATTTTTATTTTATTATCATTTATAATAAAATATAATTACTTAAATTAAATTAATTATATTTTATGATATCATAAATATATAAAAATATATATTTAAAATTAAAAAAATAAATTATAAATTATAAATTATAAATTACTCAACCTAAGTTAAAATTAATTTTTTAATAAATTAATATATAAAATATTTTTAAAAATTAATTTATAACTTATAATCAAATTAATAAATTATAAGTTAGGTTCGTGGTAGCACTCCTAAAGTGAAACTGTGCCTTGCTGAGGTAAGACGGCAAAAGGACAACAAAAAGGCTTGTTATCAAATCATGGAATCTCTTGGTAACAACAAATTGGCCTCGCTAACTCGAGCTAAATTTAGAGTTTAGGGAGATAATACTGTATTTGGAGTATAAAATTAGAAGTTACAAAATTACGACTTCCACAGCAAATTTTAAAATTTGTGATAATCTTTGTATTTAAAAAGTTTTGTGATAAATTTTCAATTTTTTAACATTATTGCAATATGTGATATTTGAAAATTTTTTAATATTTCAAACTTAAATCTAAAATTACATCTATATTAAAGGAATTATATCATTAATAAATTACTTGTTACTTGTACTCTCAAGGGAAAAAAATTATTCTCATCCATCTTTTTTGGACGTAACAGAAAAAGAGTTACCTTCGCCTTTAAAATAATAACCAAGAACTGGCATACGCATTGTAAATGTAGCGTGATAAAATTTTAAGATTAAATATGAGCACAAACTTCATTAAAAGAAATTGATAGACAAAAGGAGACATATTGGTGTTCAGAAATTGATATTTTTTTTTTGGCATTTTCATGAGGGATTTTTTTTCTTTTCTCTTCTTTCCTTTTTTTTTTGCCGGGGGGATGTGAAGAAAGAATTTCTGTTTACTGACAAAACATGTTTGTATAACTTAGGAAAATGAGATAGTACATTTTAACCAAGTCACATGCATTCACGTGCCTCTTCCATTTTATCTCTCTGAAGCGCCAAATTTACTGAGGGCTGTTGTGACCAACTGACCAAGAGATTCCACTGAAGCTACCAAACGGCTCCTACGGATCCGACAGGTAATGTGTAAGGTAAATGCAGTTAGTTATGTACCGGTGAACTATTTTAATTAGCTCAGTTTAGGGATCCGAAGAAAACTAACATGAAAGAATTAGTATCAAATTTGCATAGAAGAAAAAAGAAGAAGAAGAAGAAGAAGGAGAGCAAAGCCAAATCTAACAAAAGACAGCCTTTTAGCAAGTTCAAGGTATAATAGGAAAGAAATACTAATTAAAATATCTGAGGGATTCATCATAATTCTAATTAATGTTAGTTTTTCATTATATTATGAATTTTCCTGCCATTCAAATCAGAATTGTGCGTTAACTAAGAAGGCTTTGTCAAATAAATATTTTAAACCATAAATATTTCGTTCTAAAGAATTTTTTACAATTTTTTTAACTTTTGAAAAATATAAAATTTATGACTATCTTTTTGTTAAGTATTTTAAAATTTATACATTATTATAATACTTGAACTAATATATTTTTTAATAAGATTATACAACTTAATAATTTTAATATATATGCTCTTTTGGCCTTTTTTATATATTATTGCAATTTTAAACTTTTCATGTATAATATCTTATCACTCACAAAATTTTAATGTAAGTATATTATCAAAAAAATTGTTTGATTAGATAATTTTTTTTTTCACATCAATGCATAAAAATTCTCCCATTTCAAATTCAAGATTTGTCACTGCATTGGATTGGAAAATAGATAATAATAGTGTGGTTGAGAAATTTATAAGAATATGATTAAAAGCCTTTACATACATTATCTGATGATATAATAGATTGTTCCACATTTGTAAGTTCTTCACCTTGATTTTAGGTCTATTTCACATTAAATTATTCAGATGCTCTTGCACTATTTTAATTTTTTTATCCTTTTGCTTGTTCAGGTCTCCTTTATACATATATATTTACCCTAACTTTAGGGTTATTTCACCTTTAAATATTTAATTATTCTTGCTGTTTTAATGTTTTAATTATTTGGATTGTCTAATGTTTACTTGTTCGTGGAGGGAAATTTCTTGCTAAAAAAATCCAAGGTTTTAATCTGGCTTTTAGCAATAAGGGAGGGGGAAAAAAACTAGAAATTAAAATTTGACCCCCAACCTTCCCTTACCATTTTGCCTAGCGTGGTCCACCAAGTGAACCAATAACCGAGCCTTGCTGAGGTAAGACAGCAAAAGGACAACAGAAGAGCTTGCCCTCTGTCCATGGAATCTCTTGGTAACAACAAATTGGCCTCACTAACTGTGAGTAAATTTTAGAGTTTGGGGAGGTACTATTGTGTATTGAGTATAAAATTACAAATCGCAAACTTACAATTTCAAGATAAACTTCGAAGTTGTTACACACGAGCAAATAATGCTACTTAATTATTAAATTTGAGTTAAATTCCATTATGTAGTACAAAAAAATTATATTAATATGTATTAAAAATTTTATGATCTTTAATCCTATGGATTTTATTCTCTTTATGAAGTTCTCATAGCAAAAATTTTAATTTTACCATAATATTACTCTTAAATGTCCTTCATATTCTTGAGATATATTTTATAAACTTAACAATGTAGGAATAAAATAAAATAATTTGTAAATTAATTCACTACAAAATATAACATACTTTCATCTAAATTTGATATCAGCTCATCGTCTAAATCCTAACAAAATATTAAATTTTGATTAAATTCAAATTATAATACAACTCAAACTTATTATAAAAAATCATCACACTTTATGTACTGTAATTAAATGTTATAATATGAAGAATATAAAAACACCTTTAAATCTCGTTTTTAAAGGTTCAAAATGTCAATTGTTACCCACAGTTTTAAAACAAAACATCTTAACGAGGAAAAGAAAAAGAAAGAAAAATAATAAGAAGTTTACATAGATTAGCATAACTTGAATAAAAAAATTAGAATAAAAAATTATCATTAATCAACAATAATTAGAAGGTAAACTAATCTCTAACTACAAAAAACTTGCAACTTCATTAATAAAGGTTGCATTTAAAATATCTTGACTTTTAATTTTAAATAAAACTTAGAAATACTAATAAATAAAAAATCATTAAATCTAAAAAATACACATCACATATAATTTTTTCAAGTAAATCCAAAATATGACAGTAAATAGAAATACATTGTCTTCACCAAATTTCCATTATGATAATACATTATGATAATGTAAAATGGAAAAGTTTATATTTGTCACTAATTCTGTCAATAACTTTAATGCATTATTTTGTTTAAGGGTTTTAGCAATAGAAAATTTTATTGCCTTAACTAAGAAGGCTTTGTCATGTAAATATTTTAAAGCATAAATAATTTTTTAAATAATTTTTCCCAATTTTTTTAACTTTTGACAAATATAAAATTTATGACTATCTTGTTGTTAAGTATTTTAAATTTATATATTATTATAATACTTAAACTAATATATTTTTAATAAGATAATACAACTTAGTGATTTTAATATATTAATTTGGCCTTTTTATATATATTATTACAATTTTAAACTTTTTATGTATAATATCTTACAACTCACAGAATTTTAATGTAAGTATATTATTAAAAAAAATTATTTGACTATATAATTTTATTTTCACATCAATGCAAAAATTCTCCCATTTCAAACTCAAGATTTGTCACTGCATTGGATTGGAAAATAGATAAAAATAGTGCGGGTGAGAATTTTATAAAAATATGATCAAAAGCCTTTACATGTATTATCATATAAGCTCAATGATATAATAGATTGTTCCACATTTGTAATTTCTTCACCTTGATTTGAGGTCTAATTCACATTAAATTATTCATATGCTCTTGCACTATTTTAATTTTTTGATACTTTTGCTTGTTCAGGTTTCCTTTATAGTTTTTTTTTACCACCCTAACTTTAGGGTTATTTCACCTTTAAATATTTAATTATTCTTGCTGTTTTAATGTTTTAATTTTTTGGATTGTCTAATGTTTACTTGTTCCTGGAGGGAAAATTTCTCACTAAAAAGATCCAAGGTTTTAATCTGGCTTTTGGCAATTAAGGGGGGGGGGGGGGGGGACTAGAAATTTCCCTCCAACCTTCCCTTACCATTTTGCCTAGCGTGGTCCACCAAGTGAACCAATAACCGAGCCTTGCTGAGGTAAGACCGCAAAATGACAACAGAAGAGCTTGCTCTCTGTCCATGGAATCTCTTGGTAACAACAAATTGGCCTCACTAACTGAGTAAATTTAGAGTTGGGGGAGTTACTACTGTGTATTGAGTATAAAATTTCAAATCACAAACTTACAATTTCAAAGAACAAAAACTAGTCAGCAACAGATGAAGTAGGATAAACTTCAAAATTGTTACACACGAGATAGTTTCAAATTTTGAAATAATGTTAGTAATTATTAAATTTATGAGTTAAATTCCGTTATGTAGTACAAAAAATTTATATCAATATGTATTAAAAAATTTATGATCTTTAATCCTATGAATTTTATTCTCTTTATATTATTTTTGGAAGGTGGAATACGTTAAGATTGGTCGGAGGTTCCATCATTTTTAAACATTTTGAAGGCAGAAAAAATATATAATTTTTTTAGTTTAATTGAGAGAACGATAACTCAATTAAAAAAATTTCAATATCATTATATATATATATATATATATATATATATAT
Source organism: Sindora glabra (assembly GCA_020226215.1). Lineage (NCBI taxonomy): Eukaryota > Viridiplantae > Streptophyta > Magnoliopsida > Fabales > Fabaceae > Sindora > Sindora glabra. Next base: position 61,948,403 of record CM035234.1, on the reverse strand, counting down.
ATATATATATATATATATATATATATATATATATATATTCTTTTTTTAATTTGTTTACATGTTGACTCATAATTTTTATCTTTATTTTTTTGCTACAAATGTAGATATTTTATTCCGCTGGAAAGATATAATTATGAAGTTCAATAATCTCAATAGAAGTATCTCTGCTTAAAGCAGATGCGATGCATTTTGTAACTTCATAAACAGTCTCGTTACACTCTCTGTGACACTGAAAGACTCCCGCAGTTGGTGCAGCGAATAACAAAGTCATAACAGACTCACACAAAGAATTAACCTTCGACTAAAATCCTATTTTTACACTTATAAAATTCAATTTTATCAATGATAAAAGTTTGTATTAATTGAATTTTTATAATATTAAAATTCATCAAATTTTAATCATTTCGTATAATTTTTCTTGATTAAAAATTTGTACAAAATGATTAAAATTTAATAATTTTTAATATTATAAGAATTAAATTAATATAAACTTTTTGTTAAAAAAGAAATTAATATAAAAATTGAATTCTATAAGTATCAGAATATAATTTTAGTTATTAAACTTCCATATGGACACGTTCGGATTCCGAACAAAGGCTTTATTGCAACTTTACATTCACTCACAAGTGGAACCAAGTTATTTTGAAAATTATACGAGACAGTAAGAGCCTTGTGAATTGCTATGAATTTAGAAGCTAGTGAAAAAGCACATTCAGTAATATCGTACCACAATCCCACTACTTCACCCACATGGGTTTTAAGTTTTAACATTCAAGATTGCCCATTTATCCATGAGGAATCCATATTTAGTTTAGTAACATCACAACGAGGGGAAGCCATTTGTTTGGGGTAGAGTTGGAAGTTGCAGAAATAAACCCAGTCATTATGTCTCCCCAAAGTCTTCGAACCCTAGCCTCCTCCTGATTTACATCCCTTTAGTTTATTATACTGAACCGCTTTATCACTATTGTAGCAAATGCCGTCATTGATCGTCAGAGCTCGTGTCTCCACCTGGCACTACTAGAAATTGCATGTCTTACAACGGAACTCTACAGTTGAAAAGTCTGTTCGGGTCCGTAAAAAATCCGCTGGAAAAAGAAAATGAACCGAAATTTAAATATTTTGCTATTCCGATGTAAAGTCGTCGGAAACGGACATGATCTTTCATGAAAATAAATGTCGCTGTTTTTTTATGTATTTATAACGGAAATTTTATTCAAAATGTGCGTGAATTTTCATTACATATAATCTTTTTGAAAATAGAAATTCATTCAAAGTATGCATATTGATATTATGTATTGCCTTTTAACATATATTGGAAGAAGCTTTTTTTTTAATTTAATTCTTTCACAACTATAATTTATAAATAAAATATTAGAAATAAAATAAATTATGAAAGTTTTCATTTATTTAATATTTAGTTACTCTCTATTATGAGAGATAAAGCTTTTAAAGATAGATTGCGTTGTAAATTAAAATTAAGGGCAAACTTAATTTTTTAATTATTCCTCCCCGACTGACCTCGTTAGGTTGCCTTTGTTTGCAATTGAATGGCGCAGATTAAATTGCCAACTTTCAATATCAAAGCAACACTTCAGATCTTTTTCAAAACAGCCTACGAGTATTGCTGCATATCACAAAAAATGTGTACCACAGAACCGTCCAAAAAATTAGTATTGCACTCATCCTTAGAATAATAAAAAAAAAGAGTAAGAAATCATTGATTTAATTCGTCTCCAACACTAATAAAGAATTATTCATTAAGTATCAAAATCTTAATTGGTGTGACACTGGATCTCAGCCATTGTCAAAGAATCTGTGCTTCATAGTCTGTAATACAGCATGAACGTATATTCTTAAAAATATAAACAAATATTATGATAATTAAGTTCTTGTTATGTTTTAATATTGGCACAGGTGGTTCATTAAATGTGAACCTACTGCTTTTAATGAAAAACAGCATCCTTCTACCATTGTCTGAGAAAACCAAGATAAATGGTGTAGTGAACAATAAACAAAGTCATCATTTCAAGAGCCTGACTCGCATCGTCATGAGTACCATCAGCCCCACCTGTGATTTCCATATTTCAAAGTATGAAATATAATTTTGAGATAAAGTGAACAATTTTAAATTGATTAATTTGTTTTTGATACTTTGATTAGTAATTTTATTGATTGATTTTGATGATTATTTTCATTTTGCAATATAATTTTGAGATAAAGGTGCCTTAAGTGTTGTCTCCATTAATCAAAATTAAAAAAAAAGGGCTAGTAGAAAAATTAAGCTTGTAGCTTTGGTAATTATTGATCAAGCATGATGTTTGAATTATGTTAGGGTAAATTAGTTAGGGTATTTAATAATTAATGAGTTGTTGATGTGGTTATTGATAATAAGTTTAGTGCTTGTTTTTAGTGTTTAGGATTGAATTTGAACAATTAGATGATTTGTTCTTTAATTGATGCTAGTAGTAATGTTTGCAATGAGATGTAATTGTTATCTTCTATTATCAAATTTTACTAAAAAATTTGAATATGGAATATTATGCAAATTTAGGAGCACCATAAATGGATGTATTATAGACTTCTTTCCAGAGAGAAAGGCTACAAGAGGAACTTTCTAAATGAGCTGAAAGAATTTATTGATTTTGCAAAAAATTAACCCATTTAGGAAAATAAGCTATCTTTGCTTAGAACATCAATATGTAAAATTTTCACACCGTAATGAAGTCAAAACTAATTTGTACAAGTTTGGATTTTAGCATAATTATTGGTTGTAGACTAACCATACTGAAGAAATTTCAATAGAAGAAGGATAGTTTTCAAGTGCTGTGACATTAAATAAACATGAAACATGTAATTTGGATAGGAATATTATGCTTAATGCCAGAGGACTATGTACTTGTATATGCAAGAAGAGGACTATGTACTTGAATATGCATGAAGTGGACATCGAAGCAATGATTAATGTTCAATTCACTAGTTAGTTTGAAGCATATGGAAGTAAATGTTATGAATATAATACTCAGTCATATAGTTATACTTTAGTATTCTTGTGAAATTGTTCTCATTTTGCATAGGTTCATGATGAAGCTAATGAAGTGCACAATTAATGTCTCTTTTTGCTTGGGGTTCTCTAGATATGGCCAAAACATGGCCAATTTATTTTATAAATAGATATAAATTTTACACACATTAATAAAGTCATAAAAAATGAAACTTATGATAGTAGTATGTGTCTTAAGGGCACATGTAATGTTTTAACAAGAGGATAACTTCTATTTCATTTTAATGAACTAGAGTATCTTGAGATGGCAATCAAAAGAGTACTTTCTTATTTTGATTAATTTGATCCTATGTTGTGTCATGATTTAAGGTGGCACCCTTAACATAGCATTGTTGAAATAAAAAATAATAAATGAATGATAAGTATGATCTTTTCATTCTTACACAAACAATACAAGTGTATTATACATTATATCTATGTATAAAAAGGCATAAATGAAGACAAATAAGGTTGGTCTATAATTATAAAGACCAAGTCTAGAAAATTGGTGGATAATATAGATACAATACAAAATGCATGTCAAAATGATCATACATCACATCACATCATGCAATTGAGGCCCATGACTTAATTATTAGTTTGCATGATATACTTGATGGCTTTGAATTGGTTGATGGGTCATTCCAAGTTGAAGAACATGAGAAGAGAATGAAAAAGAGGAAGAAAAAGATTTAGAAGAACATATAGGAGGCGAATTAGATAATTAATTTTTTTTTCTAAATGTCATTTTATCATCTTTTACATACTTTATTTTATGATTATCTATATTAATGTGAGGCTTTATTGTTGTTTTTAGACCTTTGTAAGTGCTTGATTACATGTTAGTAGAAATTTGCATAGAATGAAAATTTTAAATATTATATGTAGGTTACTAGAAATTCTACATATTGTTGACTTATTATATTAATTTTTTTAGAAAGCTTATATTTCAATCAGATATTTTTATATCTTCATTAATTAATTTGTATTTTCCGACATAAGTCCGATGGATTCTACATGTTAGTCTATTATTTTTTCCAATTTTTTGTTAAAAAATCCATCGAAAAAAAATTTCCCAACAACCATTTTCTATGATAAATCTGTTAGAAATTTATTTTTCCGACGGATTTTTCCTCTTTATAGTGCGGGTGCAATCAACCATCGCTAAGAAGCAACGTTGCCATATGCTTCTCCACAGTTCGCGAACACAGCTAGCCGCTCTATGTCCACATCACGAAAACGAAACGTTGCTCTCATAGACGGACCCATGTAGTAACGATGGTTGGCATTTGTCCACACTGACTTGTTAAATTAAACCCCGATGAATTTTAGAAAAGATTAAAAATTACTCTGCGAGTACTAAGTTCAAGAGCCATTAGTACAATAACGAATGAAGAATCCCATTTTGCTATGCACCCTTTGTTTATCATTTAAATTAAAACATCAGCCCATTGTCCATGGTGATTCTGAGGCACCTAAGACCCCCCCCCCTATTTAATTTACCAATGCTTTATGAGCATCACTATAGTTGATTTAAATTGTGCTTATACTCAACTTTAATTGAAGTTACTAAACACCACAAACTTGTATTAAAAGCAGTGGTGTTAAACGGAGCATGATCCATGAATTAATATGTATCCATAGTAAATTTTGAGAGGTTTGAAACTGTAAAAATTAGAATTCATTTTGACTGCAAATAATATGAACTAATTCACCATGAATTCAGTCTATCATTATTTATTGGATTTCCAAACCAATTCATTCATGTCACTAGTTTTGATAAATTTAAACTCTAAAATTAAATCAATTTTAAATACAAATAATACAAACTAATCTATACGCACATAGATCAACTCATTTGACAAGGTTAAAAATAATCCTATACAATAAATCTTAAGTCCATATGCACTTGCAACAACAAAATCCAACCAACATTAATGGTAAACAAGTTTTCATTGCACCGTTTTAGGTACCATGTTCAAGCAATATACCGATTGTTCATAATTGTTCTAAGTCAGCCATAAATTCAAAAGGCTTATACTACTCTAGATCTCCACAATTCCGTAGCAGAGAAGTTATATTCCGAAAGAAATTCCAAAACCAACTTCAAAATCCAAAGTTCTGAGCTTCATAATTCCATGGGGGCAATCATGCATAATAAAAGAATCAGCAACATTGTTAATGTAACATTACGCTTATTGGATGACTAAAAAATCAGGGAAAATACAAAGAAAACATGCAAAGATCTTATAAAAGCACTGTTTACATATGTAGTAAGAGCAGCAAAATCATACTCATCACATAACTAAAATAAACTAAAACTATGATATTTTAGTTATTTCCTTTATTTAGATTTCTTTTTTAAGATCATAATATGATTTTTTTTTACAAGTCAATTCTAACAGTTTTCATAGTTTTTTTGGTAAGAGCAAGATCTAGCTCAAAATATTTTTTCCACTTTCTTACACTACTCTGTAACTGATACAAGTGGGAAGTGATAAACTAATGAAGTGTATACAAAATTTGCGTACAAAAAGTTGTAATCCCATAATTAATTTACATAAAAAAATTTCTTATTTGCATAAAAAATTTACAATTTTATCGAAAAAAATTGTGAAAAGTATAACACTTTTTCAGAATACCAGAAGTACAATGCAACTTTTTTTTTCCAGGTACGTACTGACCTGAATTATGCTTTTAATACACATTTCAAGAAAAAAAATTTGTAGTTACATGCATACATTTGTACTTTTTGTAAAATAAAACTTTTTCTTTTGGGTAAACTTGTAAAATATAACTTTCACTCTTTGTAAGTTTTTCACCGGATGTTATAACTTTTACCTAAAATGAGAGTTTTTATTTTTATTTTTTATGTAAGTATGAATGGTATATATTTATAACTTTTTGTATATTTATTTAATGTAAATTTACATCCATTTATAACTTTCTGTTAAAAATTACTAAATTTTGAATAAAAAATTATAACTTCTGAATTAAATTTTCCTAAAATTCTCAAAAGAATCTCCAAATAGATATTGAAACATTACTTCTATTTTAATTATATGTATGACATATATATATATAGACACACACACTCGTGAAAGGGCATTCATGTCAGTTTGTAGTTGGTAGCATGTGTCTTTTCTGTTGGGTTTGTAAAATATAAATGGTTACCTTCAGATATGTGCTATCAGAATATGAAAATTTTAGCCTTGGTGCCTGAAAAATTATTTGGGACCGGTGTTTTACTCTCAGTGCATTTCATTTTATCTCTCATGGTTTCCTAAGATTCCCTATGACTATTTGAATTCGTTATGTACAGATACAGATGTATAATTATTTTAAAATCCTAGTAAGACATATGCTGGTGGATACAATTATGGTCTTACTTTGAAGTTTGTGACAAACCTTGTCTCTATTTGTTGCCAAAACGTGGGAAACTTACGACTATCCACAATACATCAATTGCCATTAAAAATAATTTTATTTATTTTTATATTATAAAGAAATTTTATATCATTTATAATTTTTTTCATTGAAAAAATAATGCATAGCATTACAATGATAATTTTTTTAAAAAATATAATTTATTATTTTCTTAGTATACTCTATATATATCATCAAACAAATAAAATATTTTTTTATTATCTTAATATTTTTAAGTATAGATATATGCAAGTGAAACTATTTCTAAACAATATTCATCAGAATAAATGGAGCCTTAAATATGACGATTATGAGTCATTCCTTATTGTCTAAACTAACATAATAAAAAAATGAAGTTAATCATTTACTAATCCTTGTAAGATTACGTTTGAATAGAGAATTTAAACAGGTTAAAGACGAATAAATTTTGATTCCCTTTAGTTTTGGATTCTTGTATACTGAAATCTATTACTCTAACTTATTTTTAGAAAATTGCTTGTATTTGAATTTCTTTTAAGATATTATATTGCATTATCTAGTGAAAATATAAAACTTTCCTGTCTCTCACTATGATCAGCTCATTAATTATTGTTATTATCATCATCATTACCACTTCTCCTATCACAATGGTCACTTTCGCTATTGTTATTGTCATTATTGTCATCATTCTTACTACGATTATCATTACTATCCCTGCCAATAAATTAAAATGGAATCATAAATAGTAATGCGATTTCATTTCCTAATTGATAAAATAAATAATAAGAAATGAAATTACTAATAATCTAATTTTATTTCCTAAATGAATTAAACAATTAAAAAATAATAGTAGCTTCATTTCTCTTATATATTCCTCCATATTTAATTTTTTCACTTTCCATCACCACATATTTTATCCGAACCTCCCCAAAATTTTTAAGAAAATATGTCTTGATCTAAAATTCAAGCAATCAACCTCTCTGATCAAAAGAAAAAGTGAAAAGAAAACTTTAATGATCAATTTGCTTTCTTATTTTTCTACTTTGCGGAGTTGCGAGGAAGAAAATTAAACAGGATTTATAACAGCTTTAAAGAAAGTTTTGCAAGTCTAATATGGTCAATTTGCTTTCTTAGTTCTCTATTGTGTGGATCAGCATTGAAGAAAAAAAAAAGTATTATGGCAATAATGTTAAAGAAAATCAAACATATTATATTACAACTTTAAAGAAAAGTATACATGTATAATGCTCAATTTGCCCTCCTAGTTTGGTTATTTGGAGTTTGGAATGGTTTTGAATTCTAAGATTTATGATAATTCATACTTAAGCAGTGCATAATTAATAAGTTAGCAGTAGACAATCAAACATACCTTCTACAAGCATTTGGATGAGACTTAGGTTTTCAGAATCTAACTTGTGTTAAGTTATCCAAAAAAAAAAAAAAAAGAATCATTCAGTTTCTCTTAAGAGAATTTAATTTGTGTTTGAACTAGTTGATTAGATTGAGACTTCTAAGATCTCGTTCGACAAGACTAATAAAATCATTTTTCTGCTAGTTTATGATTATATTCTTTGTTTTCCTGTTTAAAATTTTAAGTTATTGGAGGAAAGAAAAAGTCAGTTTCTGTTAAAAGAATTTAATTTGTGTTTGAACTAGTTAGATTGAGACTTCTAATTTCTAGTATCTAGTTCATATATACAAGATTTATTAAACTTACAGTGAAGTCATTTTTCTACTGGTTTATAATTGTATACTTTGTTTTTGTGCTAAAAAAATTCAAGTTTTCAGGGAAAGAAAACATAAACTCAATTCAAAGTTAACGTCCGTTTCTCTTAAAAAATAAAAAATAAAAAATAGTAACCGACAAGAAATTAACCAGTGCTTTAATAGAACAACATTAACAAAGTACAACATATGGTGGGTACATAGGGCTTCTACCAATAAATGACTTCATGACCACAAATGCAAAAAGACATCAAAGACCCTAACAAAACACACATCCAAATCCTTAGGACGTAGGGAAATGTTTGACGATTACTCCAACCCCCTCAAACGAAAATGTATTCAATCAAATTGTACAAAATTGGATGACTTTGTTTGAGACACACTAAGAGAGCTAAAATCTAGGAAAAAGGAGAACACTGAAATTGAATTTTAACAACTTTTATTTGAAAACGAAACCACGGTTCTAATACACTAGCAGAGTTGGGTTGAATTTGTCTTGTTGAGCCTAGTTTATGCAAGGTTTGTCTGGGGCCGCCCAGTTCTCCTCATACCTCCCACGTCTTAGGAAATACCTTTTAATTCTTTGCCACCAGTCTAACATGTGTGGATATCTGTCATACACTATTAGACCATCTGTGATTAGTAACACAGGAATTGAACACAATGGAGCATAAATATCCCTGATGCCCATGGTAGGAGCAATGGTAATCAAAGATAGCACATAAGCAAATCCCAGCACCATTATCCCAAACAACAACTCCCAACAATGAGGAAAGCCATGAGTTTGAATGGCAATTATGTAAATAGAGACGAAAAATCCAATGGTGTTGCCAAGCATATAGAAAATGTATTGTACAGGATCCTTGGTGCCCATAATGGATGTTCCTGCGCGTGCTATTAAGGTACCATCTTTTGCGTAGATGTCTTCGTCCCACACACCACCTGGAGGATCAAGCCCTGTCTCATAGGTTGCTGACGCTATCAGCACAGCTACCACCAACAAGGCATTTTTCTTCTCCCCAGCAGTAATTCGCTCCTCTATGTCTACGTTTGGATCCAATGAACCAGTCTGTGTCCCTAATAATGGTGAACTTGACATTTCGCTTGATTTCCCAGCTGCACAACATCAGTAAGAATGAATATTTAATTTATTTTATCTCATAATTTCATTTTTTTCTTGCACAGTTTAATTTATGAGAGGGATTAGTTTTTACAGAGTTATCCATAATGGAATTCTTACATCTTGCTTTTTTGCTAAAAACTACTGTGAATACATAAATATAAAGGTATGCATGACATAATTAATATAGATCATTCATTGCATTATGCCTAATGTGCGATCGATTCAAAAACAACATGCATCAAAGTCTCCTTTATTATGGAAGAATATGAAGAACTATAGTTAGAAAAAGAAACATTAAACTCATACAATGGAAGACACTTGCAAATGGCACCTAACAATATGAGATATCACCTTTTAGAGGAAGTTGCGGCAAAGTTGAGTGACCAAAACACGAATGGCCAATGGGCTTATATAGATGGAACAATGGTATCTGTATCTATCATGTCTACAGTCTCAATATCAAGGAGTCAATCGTCAATTTTGTAAACATATATTAATAAATTAATTTGTGGAATTTATATTCATTATATTTTATAAATTTTAATTTTCATAACGTTGAAAATTGTATCTGATTTCTTTCTAAGTAAAAACATATGATATTTTTTAAAGTATTTAAGTTTTTTAATTTCTTAAAGTGAAAAATACTTGCATATTCTAATAGAAATTAATATAATCACCATGTAGGAATTGAATGGAGAAATTCTATCCAAAATTTCTAACAGGTCTTTTTTTGGGCAAATTAATGATGAGGGATTAGTATCTAACAAACTACACAAATCCTTTATGATTTTATCACTTCATTTCCACAAAAAAAGAAAAGAAAAAGAAAAAAATTTAATGACTCAATTATTTACAAGAATTTCTTGCTTGAGACAAATAAATCATGCGTGGACCATCTTCTAGATGGATTCCAATTATGTATAGGAAGAAAATTTACATAAACTTCGATAGATATTTTTCATAAAATTTTCATCAAATTTAATATATATTTATTATTAATTTAATATTTATTAAATTTGTTAAAAAATAAAATTTAAATTCAATTTTTTTCAAAACCAGAAAATGTCAACATATATTTAATTTTAAGGATAAAAGACAAAATTTTCATTATAAAAGCTAATTTTAGGGCTTACCCTAGGTTTTAGTATTTCTACTTTAGAATTTATAATTTAAAGCTTGGTTGTATCTTTAAAACAATATCACCTTTTAAAAAATTGAGTGTTTTTATTATTAAATTATCTTTTCTTGAATATCAAAATAACTAAATAAAAATTAAAAAAATATAAATTTCAATATATTATAGATAATTTAATATTGAAAACATTCAACCTCTTAAATGATAAAATTTCTTATAGTACTATCCAAACAAACATTTATAATGATAATTTTGATTTTTATGTGTAATCAAATTAGTATTAATGAACTTGCTCAAATATATTCATTAAAAATTTCATGTTGATATTAAATTGATAAGTCATGTTAGAATATAAATCCACAAATCCACCTACACACAAAATCCCACACACCGTATATATATATATATAAGGATGGTAGCGGGATAGACGAGAGCAAATCTGCCTCAAATTGCCGTGCCCGCAGTCATATCATCTGGCTTGAACTTATCCCATCTCATAGGATAAGACAAGTTAGGGCATTATTGCTACAATCCATAGGGCACCATCTCTATAATTTGTGGGACATTAGTGTCTTGTAGAGAAATTCACAAAAAAGAGAAAATAAGAAATTTTAATAAAATTTTTAAATTTTATATTTTTAAAATTCATATGAAAATAATATATAATGTTTAATATAATATTACCATATAAGTTTAAAAATATATATAGTTTAGTTAAGAATCTCAAATTATTAAGAAAATAATAAAGATACATAACGTATAAATTAATTGAAACACTAAATTTTCTTTTTTCTTATTTTTATATAATAGTTAAATTAAGAAAATTAAAAATAAAATTATTAAAAATTATTTTAAATAACTAAATTATTAAAAAGTCTACATATAATGTATATATTATTTATATAAATAAATTTATAATTTTATATGCATGGAGCTTCACAGAATAAATTGAATTAATATTGACTCGTGCTCCGAATTTGTTCCAAGATAAAAATCTGCCCAGCATCTCGCTCTGCATAGCAAATTCTCTTATTATATTTACGCTTTGTTGGAGCAAAATCTATGAGGCAAGTATTTGCCCCACAACTTTGCCATCCCTATATATATATATATATATATATAGTCATGTATCATGGTGGAATTCCTTGTGAAAATGAAATTTTTAATCGACGTACTATTTTTCTGTTATCGTAGAATTTAAAAGCCTCTGCAGAATGGTTTGAGGTACATGCTAGGTGGTCAATCGTTCCTAAACTAATAACTAGCCGATATCAAAGGTTGCATTCGGATTCGGAAAATACTAGTTCTCCCCAAAAATAACTGCCAAATGTGTGCTGAAACAAATAAAGCTCTCTGTTTGTTGTTAATGTTATCCTAAATCATAGACGTAATGTAAATCCAAGGGCGGAGTGTATTCGGAACCATTATTTCGGAACAGTTTATCGGATGACATGGTATCACTCTTCAAATTCATAAGACCAAGTATTTAACTGAATAGAATAACAGGAAGAGAGAGAAAGATTCGATCCTATATATTTTAGTAAAATTATACATACTTCCTCTCTAATTTTAAAATTAATACAAATCTTTCAAAATATAAAGACATTTAAATTTTGAACATAGACATAATTTATGTCCAAATTATTTCTCATCGCGAATCTTATTTCAGTATCACTCTTGAAAAACGGTTTGAATTAATTTTACGACCCAATTAATATAATATTTTACTAAAATTTTATTTATTTCATTAAAAAATATTTTTCATAAGAAAATATCATTTGAAATAGACCAATATACTTTATAATTAGAAAAAATAATGATATATAAAATTATAATGCTGATAAAAAAATAAATTATTCTTTAAAATAAAAAATGTTGACCCTTTGTATTTGAAATTGAATAAATAAGACATATTTTCTAGTTTTAATATTTTATAAGTATATTTAAACTAAAAGTTTCCCGTAAAAATAAACTTGATGCTATATTTTAGATTATGTTCCAATATGAAATTTTAAGCTTCAAAATCAGATTACGTCATATGTTAAACGAGAAGCATTCCTCAGACCTTAGGTATAAAAAGCATTTCTTACACACTTTGTTCTCATACATGGAAGGTGTCAGAACAAAATATAACGTGGGGTCCACACCTCTTTCATAAAAGTGAGACCGAGGACACTGGCAAATTGTCGATAGAAAGCATCGCTCACAAATAAAATTGGACAATTTTATTTTATTTCGTTAATAATTAAAATAAACATAATGAATTTGATTAAAAATTGGATTTTATGTTCTCATCCTTAAGCATACGTATAGGCTCACACATACGCACAGTTACTCATTTATTCTTTATATAAAATTTTAAATTAAGAACTCAAAACTCATCTCTTTTTTTTTAATTAAGTATTTTATGTCTACCCTAATTTTTTTTCCATTTTTTTCTCATACAACTTAATTGGGTAAACTAGCTAATTGACAAGAATTAAACATGAAAAATGTAGTGCGATGTCTTTTTGTCAAACGCATCCATTCACGTGTCCCCTTCAGTGTATCTCCTAACATGCCAAATTTACAAAGAGATAATTATAATTAACTATAATTCCGGTTTGCCACGACCAAGAAATTCCCTTGAAGGGAGCGATATTTAATATAATATAAAAAATATTGGATAGTATAATAAAATATTATATAAAATAAGATTATATATTATATTTGATTTGTAATAGTATAAAATAAATATTTATATAAAATTATTTTATTTTATATTTATTATCATATTTTATAAGAATGTATAAATTTTAAAAATATATAATTTGAGAAATGAGAGAGGAAAAAGATAAAAATAAATTATTTTTATAAATGAAATAAATTATTTTTCAATAAATAAAAGAAATAATGATATAAAATAATTTATTTAATTCTAATAATTTATTATTTTTCTTAACACTATATTACCGATTTTTATTCTCTCCATTAGAAAGGGAATATATAATCAGATATATAAAAAGAAACTTTTAATTAAATTATACAATTTATTTAATATAATATACTAAAAGGCCGTATCTTGTCTTCTACTACCCGGGTACCAAATGCCCCGGGAATCTTGTCATATTGGCAAACTAATCCTAGTCAAAGTTTTCAATTACATTCGTGACCATAAATTGCGCGTATACTATTGTGTAGCTGTTTTGAATCATACCATCATTATAATATTCACGATTTTACATTGTATTTTTCTGCAATTTCACTAAAAACTACATTTATCACTACCATAATTTAAAATCATAACCTGATATTACAACTGAAATCACAGTTCCCTTTTATTAGAAATTGTTTATCTCTTATCTCTGTTTTTAAACTACTTTTTAAATTTAATTTTTTTAAATAAATAGGGAAGACAAATAGACAAAATAAATATAGAGGAATTTTAGATTTTTGGAACATGTATATTGTTAATTTTTAAATATGTATTTATTTTCTATAAAATATTTTAAATTTCAAAAATATAAAATTAGTTATACAAATTAATAAGTTAACGGATAGATTAAAATTTCACATTTAAGAAATAACTATTATATTAATTATGATTTAAAAATTGTCATGTGATTTCAAAAAAAAATGTCATGTGATGCTTTTTCTTGATTAGACGTGGGTATTTCTTTTTTTGGTAGAAGATTAGACGTGGGTATTTCAGACTAAAGGGCATGAAAATTTAATAAGGAGTACGAAAAGAGAACGAAGTTTAATTTTTTTTTTCTTTCTACAAAATGACATATAAGGGATGGTAAAAATAATATTTTTGCAAGGCAAATGTAACAATGATTTCAAAATTATTGTTGAGTATTAAATATATAATTTTAATTAATTAAATTAAATGTTTTAATAATATTTTATGAAAATAGAATTAAAATATTAAATATACATTGTTAATTATTAATTATTTTATTATTTATTATATTATTAAAAATAAAAATAAATTATTTAATTTTATTAATTAAAATTTATATTTAATATTTAATAAGAGATCGAAATTATTATTAACATTTGCCTTGTTGTAATATCAAATGGTCCTATGCGCTAAACCATTTTGGCCTAGTTCAGAGGTATGTTGACAACTAGCAAAAAGAATGAGATTTAAGCAATTTTTAACGAGTTGCACAAAAAGGGAGGAAAGCAAAGTCAAAACCGAAGCAGTGTTTTACCAACTTCAAGGCAAAATAATTCAAAAGTTAAATACTCCCAACGTTTTGTGTAGCTTGGTCCTTCACGGGAATCAATAACCGTGCCCTAAGTAAGGAAAATTGGAAATCTATTTTTTTAAGAAAAAATTATGATATATCATTGTTGATATATTATTATAATTTATTAAATATAATATATTAATATTTCATTGTATCAATAATATATAGGAATTATTTTTTAAAAGAAAACCTTGGAGAAGAAAAATCCACCTCTAATCTCGCCATATCATTTTGCGGAGCTTGGTCCTCCACGGGAATCAAAAACCAAACCCTAAACTTGAGGAATATTATTATTCCGCGAAACAAGTAATTAGTAATTTTTTACAAACTTAGATTAATGAATTGTATTTGATTAGGTTGATAGTGCTCCCATTATACTTGAATTGTATTTTGACATTTAAAATTATGAGTATTTTACTTTGTAAATTTTTATTTCTAGGCCATTATTGATATTTAGATTTATTTATACCATTAAAAAATCTCAAATCTCGTTGTACATACATACATATGTACATATATTGTGATTAATCCATTCTAATCACAAATGTATTACTACATACAATACTAAAAAATAGTGCATATTTCATGGTTTCACAATGAGAAATATAAAAGGTAAAATACACTATTTCATTAGTTTACCCCCATTTGTCTCTTAGCTTTTGTTTGGAACTAGAGAAATGAGGGGCGAAAGAAGTGGGAAGAAAGAAATTTGGGTTTGAATGTGGAATTTCTCCCGTTTGGAACGGGAGAGGGAAGTGAGAAAAGAAAGAAATGCTGCTGCAGATAGGACAGTGGGCCCCGCCAATTTCACTGTGCAAAGTTCTCTTCCAAAGTGGAGAGAACTGAAGAGAAGTTCGGATCGTTCCATAAAATTTCCAGCAGCTACCCCTCTTGTCTTTTTCACTATTTTCACTACCGCAGTCCATCGTTGTCGGCGTTCCGTTCCATAAAATCTCCGCCTGCTTGTCTTCGGATTCCAGCCTCCCCTTCGAGCAACCGCAGCTAATAGGTGTGTAATCAACTTGCAGGAGCTACCAGCGTGTAACAACTCTTGCAGCCTCCCCTCCAGACGACGTCGGATCTGGCTTGCAGCAGCTACCAGCGTCTCTTGAAGAAGCAGCAACAGAGCCACTGACAGTCGGAGGCGCCGGAAGGGAGGGACGTCTTGGGTAAGGTCACTGTGCACACTGTCAGATCTAGGTAAAAATGTGGCGTTTCTGCTTGTTTTGGTTGTGGGTTGCAGGTGGAGAAGATGCTGAACACCGATGGACTCCTCTTCGGTTCCGTCGCAGTCTGACGGTGGCCGGTGCTCCTACGATGTTGCTGTCCGGTTCCCACGGTCCAACCCGGTTCAAATGTCAACCCGACCTGGATTCTAGTCAAACCGACCCATCCCCTTTTTTTTCTGCTGTATTTGTAGCCTAAAATTCAAATTTTTTTTTAAGAAATGTGGAAATTCTTCTTGACAACATTGTGTCCGTTCCATATATGTTTCAGGGGGAAAAATTCAATATATAGATGTGTATGAAATTTATTTTGAAATTTTGAAAAGGAAAATTATATAAATAAATATAATATGAATGCTGCAGTTCACTTGGGAAGTTATTTTTCTGATTCAGTTGTTTATGAATAATGACATTGAAATTTAGAAACATAAATATGTAAACAATTCAAGTGATATAAAAAATGTATAGTATGTCTAATTATTGATAAAAACACAATTGCAAGATTATGCTTTCAATTGGAAAACAGAATGATTAAAATATTTAGTTTCAAGAGAATAACTATAGAATTTAGCATTCCTTTGTTTTGATATCATATGTTACTCTTGATAATAGGTACTGTACTCGAGGCATTTTCTCATTTTAGACACTCTCAAAGGACTCGTATATACGCAACTAAAGAAGTCAAGATCTTAATCCCTGCTTAAGCCCAAAGGTATGTTTCTACTAACTTTATAAATCTCATTGCATATACTTGTGGATTCGAAATTCTCTTCTTCTTTTTTCAAATTAGGTAAATAGTATTTAAGTAGTGCATACACATTGAAGCTGATATATGTGGTTACATTTGTTTACAACTTATGGTTTGTAATTTTTATTAGTTAGAATTTAGAGGTATTTTAGAAGTGACTATGGAGGATAATGTGGATGAATTATATGAAGATCAGTTGGAATTAGATGGATTGGAATTAGACGAGTCGCCTATTATTGAAATGATGAAGGAATGGGACAGATTGTGTCAGATGTGTGTGGTTCAACTTGTATGTTATATTGGTTATTTTATGTACCTACTGGAGTTGCAAGCCAATATTGTACCTAGAGGTATTGGTGGAGTCAGGGAAGTAAGGGATCAGATGTGGCAACAACTCTTGCAGAACTTCCTACATTCAGAAAAAAGTTATGACATACTACACATGCGTCCTCCCGCTTTCCTGCGATTATGTGAAAAGATCAGATCAACGGGTAGAGTAAGGGATTCCACTTATTCAACTGTGGAGGAACAAGTAGCTAAGTTCTTGCATATCCTAGCACATAATGTAAAAAACAGAACTATGTCATTTTTCTTCCATCGGTTGGGAGAGACAGTTACCCGTCACTTTCATAACATTCTACGGGCTATCATATCTCTCGGGGATGAGTATTTTGTGCAGCCTTCTGGACCAAAGGTTCCTACACAAATACTCAACAACAATAGATTTTATCCTTATTTCAAGGTAATATATTTTCATTTTTGTATGACACTACTAATAATTGGATTGTTGTTCTTTATTTATCATGTTGTGTAAATATACTAAAAGGAAATTATTTACAGGATTGTGTTGGAGCTTTGGATGGAACACATATACGAGTCAAAGTTCCCAGGAAGGATGCTGCCCGCTTTCGAGGAAAAAAGGACTACCCCACACAGAATGTGTTAGCAGTGTGTTCTTTTGATTTGAAGTTCACATATGTATTATTTGGTTGGGAGGGAACTGCATCTGACTCCAGGGTCCTAAAACATGCTTTAGCTAAGAGAGGAGATAAATTGCGTATTCCAAGAGGTAAGTATCAATTTTGTTATGCCTTGCACAATAATAGGTCAATGCCATAAAAATTAATGTGTTTGTCTTTATGGTTATGTGGTCTGACGTTTATCTGTATCATTGTTGTGAAATAGGTAAATTCTACTTAGGAGATGCAGAATTTCCTTTAAAAGGAGGCGTTCTTACACCCTACAAAGGAGTGCGATATCATTTGAAGGAGTACACTACCTGTGGACCTCAAAATGCAAAGGAATTATATAACCATCGGCATGCATCGTTGAGAAATGTAATCGAAATGGCTTTTGGGGTGTTAAAAAAGAGATTTCCAATAATTGCTACGGGCACGGAACTACATTACTCCTTCAGGACCATGACAGACATTACTATTACATGTTGTATATTGCATAACTTTCTGATGGATGTTGATCTCGATCCACGATTGATAGATAAGGTCGATCGTGAGCTCCTAGAAAGGAATGTAGAAGATATAGGAGATCATGAATCCAGGACCACAGAGGAAGACTATAGGCATGGGTTCATCACGAGAGAAAACCTGGCAGCCCATATGTGGAGTGATTATCAGCAAAGCTTGTCATAGTTTTTGTCATTTATGCAATAACTCTTTGTACATTATCTCTTGATGCTTATGAATCCTGCACTATTGATGTGACTGAGAACTATATTTAGAGTCTTATATGTATGATTTGGATTTAGTAGATTGTTGCACTTCCCTTTTGTAGCATGAATTGAATATCTACTGTTGAGGAGGTGATTGTGCATAGAACCTCCTTCTGAATTGCACATAATTTAAATAATTTATATCTGAGAAGTTTGTGACCAATTACATGTACCATTCATGATATAATCCTTTTCCATCCCTTATACTGTCACCCTTTATTGGGCTGTGTATTTCATTGCAGATTTTACCATGCCGAAAAATAAGAAGTCTGATAGTAGGGGAGATGGATCTTCTAGGGACTTACTACGTTGGACGCCAGATATGGATGCTATATTGTTGGATTTATTACTCGAGGAGGTGCAAAAATGCAATCGACCAGATGGCACATTTACATCTATGGCTTATGCTAGCGTGGTGGCACAGCTTAAGCAGACTATAGGTCCATTCTTTCAGAAGCAACACATCAAGAATCGATTGAAGACATTGAAGGAAAACTTTAATGAATGTTATGATCTGTTCCATAGATAGAGTGGGATTGGCTGGAACCCATCCACACATATGTTTGAGGTGGAACCAGAAGTGTGGAGTGAGATATGTCAGGTAAAGATAGAATAACTCATGCACTATACATAGATGTAATACTTAGTTCATTTCTTAGTATGGATTACACCAAAATATGATATATGATGATGTGATTGTGTGTTTTATTGCAGGATAAACCTGAGGCCAATAGATGGAAGCGTTCACCAATACATAACTATGACAAGCTATTGGAGCTATTCGGAAGAGACAGGGTCATAAGATCATATGCTGAGAGTGCAGTAGATAAGCTGAGAAGATGGGATAAAGAGAGGTTGGACCTGAATGATAGCTTTGAGCACATGTCAGATTTTGATATTAATTGGGGAAATGATACTCCCAACTACACTGGCCATTTTGACTCATTTAGTCCTGAATGTGCTCCCTCAAACCACTCTCAAGAGTATCCTAACTCAAATCAATCCCAAGGAACATCATCATCAAAAGGATCAAAGCGGAAAGCGCCCACAGTTGATTTAATTGAGAAAGGTTATGAGAAGTTAAATATGGGGATCAACAACTTAACTGATGTTATGAGAGATGCGGCGGAAAAGCATGTGCAAATAGCTGAAAAGCATGTAGAAATAGCCGAAAAGAAAGCTCGGATAGCAAAAAGACAACTTTCCATCATGGAAAGCAGTAGACCTCGCCACTATACTGAAGCAGAAGTCTGGATAGAGCTGGAGAAAATAGGAGTGCTTGAAGAATATCAATTGAAGTGTTATAGCTTCCTTTGTGAAAATGAAAGGGCTAAGAAGCAATTTTTTAGGGTACCGCCCCACTTAAAATTACAAGTGCTATATCAGCTTATGGCCAGTGCAGGACTTGGTTGACCTACCAGTTTAGGTACACACTGATGCATTCTCTCAACTAATCTTTTTAAAGTTATCAGATGGTATCTTAATGTAAAGAATGACATTGACCTTATTGTATTTTTTGTCCTTGCATAAGCAGAGAATCTAATTAAAACTTTGTTTTGACAGTATGTGTTAAGTATCTTGTTATGTCTATATCTTTACACATACATAACGATATTGTAGAATAATTGTAAAGTTGCAATGCGATTTATAATAATTATTTAAATTAATGCACAGGTAATGAGGAGAGCAGACATACTTGTTGCCACAACTGTGACGTAGTGTCAAGTTGATCGGGCAAACCATTTGGAAGGAAGAAGTTATTTTGATATCATTTGCTTTGTATGATAATAAATCTTGTATTAATTGACCAAAGTGAACCTGTGATGTTTATGTTTTGTATGTGAACATGAGGTCCTGAATCATCATTTGGACATTTATGAGATACAATTAAGCTATTATGTATAACATGCAGAACTTATGAACCATGTTGGTAGTTAGATAATAGATATTAATGATGAAATTACGTGGACCCCACATAAATAGATTTATCTTATTCTATTAAAAATTAAAAAAAAATTTCAATATATATCCACCAACAGTTATTATAAATTCCAAATTTATAAGGAAAATTATATAATTATAAAAAATTAATTATTACTACATCTTATTTTTAATTTATTTTAAATGAAAATTTTTCTTATATAGGTATTAGAAGAGTAAATAATAATTATTTGAGATAGTTTTAAAAGAATAGGATTAATTTAAAAAATTATATAAATTTTTAAATAAGTATACAAATTTTTATATAGTTACTTGAATATGTATTTGTATTTGATTTTTGATATTTAGATTAAGATATTTTATTAAAATTGAACTTATTATTAATTTGTCATTTGTTTATAATTATTAAATTAAAATCTGTTAATTATTAGATTTATTGTTAATATGGTATTTAATTTAAGAATTAAAATTATTTTTTTAAGAATACAAAATTTAAAATATACACTTGAGTTCATATATTATGTAAGGGTACAAAAATCATTTTACAGAAATATAACTTCTTTCTCTCCTAACTTCTCCCTTTCCAAATAAAAGAAATCACTTCTCTTTTAATTTCTTTCTCTTCTAACTTCTCCCTTTCCAAATAACACAAAAGAAATACTTCTTTCCTCCCACTTCTCTCTTCCCCAACTTCTCTCTCTCCTAACTTCTTTCTCCTCCCACTTCTCCCCCATCCAAACAAAGGGTAAGGGAATGTCATGACAAAGCTGAAAACATCAACAAATATAGATGCCAGCCTCTCTCGTTTCTTTTCCCCCTTTTCTCCCTTGTCTCCTTGGCCATTGCGGATGGTCTGAACTTCTCACCGTGGTCTGAAATATTTTTCTATTCATCCACATTGATTTTCTTACTATTCACCGAAAGTAAAAGCATTTTATTGATTAATTTCAGATGTTTTCATTTAAAATATCAAATTTAAATTAAAATTTTTTATTTGCATTTCTAATATTAATTCTTGAGAATTTTGATGAAGATTAAAGCTATATTTACTTTTCAAATTATACTTAATTCTAAAAAAATTTGCTTTTAATATGTTTTATGATAATTTTTCAATTTTTTGACAATGTAGTAAAATGTGTTGTTGTTTTGAAAATTTTCTTTTTTAATATTTAAAATTTAAATTTAAAATTTCATCCGCATTAAATAACTTGTACGTGTATTAAATTACTTGTTCCACATACTAACATGAAAAACAAAATTGTTTTCATCACTATTTTTTGGATGTATAACAGGCAAAAAGTTAGTCTAGTCTCTAAAATAATAAATAAGGACTGATATGGACTTTGCACATGGTAAATGTAACGCGACGAAATTTTAATTTTAAAATAGAATATGAGCACAAATTTCATTAGATGGATAAAATACCATTTTAACATTTTTTATGAAATTTATTTTCGTTTTACCGTCTTTTGAAAACTTATTACCAAAATACGCACGTAGGGGGGAGGCGCCATTTGGATTGGTGCCATTAGGGGCGGGGCGCCATCCAAGATGGCGCCCTCGGTCCTATTTTTTATAATTTTTCCTTTCAAAAATAATTAATTTTGATATCATTTGAAAATAAAAATTTTAAAAATAAATAATATATGATTGTGACTCAAAATAAATTTTTAAAAATAAATTACTCATTTTATAATTATATTTGATGTCATATAAAAATATATTAACTCCATTTTGATATCTAATACATAAATTTATTATAGGAATTAAATAAGAAAGTAGTTAATGATAATAATATAATTAATAAAAATAATAAATATTTAGTAAATAATTAAATATTACTTAAAAAATATAGGATCAATAAAGAATAATTACGTAATTTATATTAATGTCTCTCTAAATTTGATCAAATGACAGTTAATATTTATCAATTTTTGAAATTATAAACTTCCAACGTTTAAAATTATATTATTACAAGTAATTATTTAATACGTTATTACACATAAATAAATTTATTGAATTATTCAATAGTATTCTTTATATACGAAGTTAAAAATTGTTAAAAATGAAAAGAAATATAACGAAATAAATATGTTTTTCTTATTTTGTGTCCAATAATATTCTTGTCACCTTTTATTTATCTCAATAAAATTATTTTTATTTTGTAACAAAGTAAATGCGAAATGACGAGGTTGAAGATAGCTGAAAATTTTAAAAAATGTGATCATTTCGTTACAATAATCTTTTCATTTTGTAATGAAATCAAAATTGTAACATGAATTAGTTATTTTTTATTTCGTCACAATGATAAAATATTTTGGCAATGAGAGGGAAAAGTACCGATTAACTATTTTTTAGGAAACTATTATTCGTTTTATTGTTCCTTTGAAACATTCTATCGAAATAAGCACAGAAGATACGCACAGCAATGGAGAGATGCCAAATGGCGTGTGGAGGTACGCTAGACGAAATGACGTCGTTGGTGCTGAAGGGAAGGGACAGCAGGTGATATGGCGTCTTTGGCCTGCGGCACCATCGCTCCTCATTTCTAAGTTAATTAGCCGATGACCGTGTCGACTGTGAATCCAAGAGATTTGAATTTTGGTACTGTACATGGACAGCATCCCTATCTACGTTGACAATTGTGCTGCGTATTTTTATTCTTAAATGTTTGGTGACTCAACTCATAACGTATTAAATAAACACAGCATTTAATGTCACTTACAAGGATGATGGTTATTTATCCTTCAAATATTATAAATAATATTATTATTTTTTTTATATTTAAATAAATAATGAGAAATAATTTAATTAAAAAATAAATATATATTTCACATTATGAATATAAAGTGTATTAAATTAATTTAATATTATTTATTTATTCTCACATGGTGAATAAAAAAAGAGTAGATAATTATAACATTTGTGAAAGTATGATAATTAATAATGTTAGTTATTATATTTGGGAGATGTCATTATCATCATTTTTAAAAAAAAATAAATATTGCAATAATTTAGAAGTTTATTATTATTTATAATTGTTCATACGTAAGCAATTAAAAATGTCGTAGTAATTAAAATCATCGTAAATGTTGATGTTTGGCAATAAAGTAGTAAAATCATCCTAAATGTTGATGTTTGGCAATAAAGTAATAAGATAAATGTACATAAATATATAGTAAACATAGAAAAAAAATCTAATGTCTACATAAGTGATGTCCAATCCCACATCCAGGATCGGTAATGTGGCGACCGTATCTACTAACCCTCTACGCAGGCTCGAGAGTCACATCCCCGGTGTCTGTGTCTCCTCTACCTCTAGCACCCGCTCTGCCTCTATCAACAAGCTCTGAGTCGTCTGTCATCATGCCACCATGTGCTAACCCCTGATCCTGAGTATGCCAATCAAATACAGGACAATATGGCTGCGATGGACCAGCATCATTGGAAGGAAAGGCATGGAATGAAGATGAAACTCCCGGTATGTGTGAAAATGCCTGGAATATGGATGGAACACCAGGAGGAAATTAGTACATCTGGGATGACGATGGCCCATATAGTACAGCCGGGAACATGGTCGAGAATGAAGGATCATCTGGTGCAGTAGGGTACACATGAGGTGAGGCAGTAACATCAGGCATCATCGTCATGGTCTCCTGGGCAGTCGAAGGTGGAATCTGCTGCACTGTCTAAACGAACGGAACATCAGCCCGCGACGTATGTCGTGGAGCAATGCGACGTCGTCGGCGAGAGCGAGGCTGATCATGGTCACCCTCTGCAGGGTCTAGGATATGATGGGCCTGGGGAGCTGGCTCTGCATGTGAGTCAATAATCACATGATCAACCTGCTAAATCGCATGAAGGATGGACTCCGTCGCTGATCTAAGCACATCGAAGGTGAACACAGCCTGCCCCTCAGGGGTAGTGAAGTCCTGTAGTGTGGAAACCTCATCTACCTGTGCAAGTTTTTGACATTAAAGTTAGTTATAATACTGATGCATTTAAAGAAAATCAAATACAAAAAACTAGCACGCAATATTACCACAAGGTCTAGCGCTCCCCCAACTGGTGTAATACATCGCCTGGTAACCCGTCTGTACCATGTCATGTAATCGGAACGTGGTCCCAGAACTAGTCGTGTTGTCGACTCGGCAGTAACGCACAAGTCTCGCCGAATATCCCAGAGTGCAATATACGGCTGATGGCGGACGTGCCACTCCTCATCATGCCGACAAGACAAGTGAAGGCAATAGACCTCCGCCACCTATTTCGGTGGCTCTGGAATAGCCTGGCGTAGTCCAAACTGCCGCAAAACCCTATCAGGCTGGTGCCACTCGACAATCTGAAAATGAATGAGTGGCACCACTACTGTCCACATGTCACTCCCGTCAAAGCAGTACTAAGGCAGTGATGCGGTGACCTCCTCAATGTACGGGATCCAGGCGATCTGAAGTTGCAAATTTAGGTTGTCATTTAAATATGCTAATGGAATGGACAAAGCCCTGAAATAAAGAAATCCATTATCCCCTACATACCTGGTCAAATCGAAGACGGTCCAGCACGTATCTGTAATAGGGTAGGCTGTGTGCCAGACTATCCTGGAACATCTTCTGATAGTGCCACCTGCCAAATACAATAAGAAAGTTAAACAACTTCGTAGTAAACTTAATTATAAGTGAAAGTTGAAAAATTTTCTAACCTGCGTGCTAAGGGGCCAATCCCTGCATCCCCCTCTGGTATGTCTAAAACAGCTATCGCGGGGGTGATAGTGGGAAATCTATCCCAAGCCCAGAGCTGCAGTAGTAGGCAACAACCTCCTATCTCCCTGTAATCCGGAGCGGTGGCCTTGCAGAGCTCTCTATACAGATAGGCCAGGCAAGCAGATCCCTAACTGTACGTCCCAGCCTCATGTAAGTGTCCGATCAAGGGTAAGTGCATGAGATGGACATATGTGTCGGAATGGTCTGGAAAAATCATCCCACTAATGAGATGTAAAATGTAAGCCCGGGCGAATCTCTGTACTGTCACCTCATCCGCATCATCTGGAAGATGAGTGAAATGCCTCTCCAACCAACTCATCCTCAGTCGCCCCCTCTGATGACATTCTCATCCACCGGTAACTGGAGTCCCAAATACTCCTCTATCAGGGCTCCCCATCCCCATACAGTGGGCCCCATCACTACTCGACCGTCAATGGGTAGGCCGAGCTGAAAAGCAACATCCTGCAGGGTAATAGTCGTCTCTCCCTGCGGCATGTGAAAGGTGTGTGTCTCCGGCCTCAACCTCTCTACAAGAGCACTGATCAACTGATGGTCGATCGGCACAAACTTGCACATCGCCAAGCCGTAAAAGCCTGCCTCTTATAAAAATGGGACAATCAACTCTGGCGGCTGCTGGTGATGGTAGTGATGAGCTCATCGAATCCTGAGCACACGGTCAGGCTGCGAAAGAAAAAAAATCACCAATTATCACGTCTGACATTTCAGAACGGTTTATACTTGAATTAATTGAGATCTAACTATTTCCATACATGGCCAGCCCAAATCGACTGAGATATGTGTGAGGCCTGAGCCGTCAGCAGTGAAGGATCCCGTGGTCCAGGATCAACGCGTCGGGATGTGGATGCCATCTGCCACGACAAGCATTGCATTAGAATGAAATTTAAATACACACTAACTTAACAGACTTGTGCAATTTAAGTATAAATAATATATCTTAAATTTAAATTATAATATATATAAATAATATCATAAAATATAATTAATTGTATTTTGAAATTTAAAATTTTTGTATAAATAATTAATAACCTAAAAATTATGTATTTATTCCGTATATAAATTTATAATATTTAATTAATTAAGTATTAAATATTATGAAATGTAAAATGGATTGGGGGAGGCGCCAAATGAAATGGGAGCTAAGTGGAATGGCGCCTCCCAGCCCCTTTCCCCCCAACGGGCTAGGTGCAGCAAAGGCGCCATGTTGAAAGGCGCGTGGTGAATATTTTCGAAACCGCGGTAAAGCAAAAAAATGTTTATAAATTTTTTGTATTTTGGCATTTAAACCAAGTTGTATACACTTGGACGATTAACTAATGGTCGGTTCACATTACTAGTAATGGGGTAACATATATATACATAATGACGTGCAATTTTACAACCATAAAAAAAAATACAGTGTGCGACCGTTACACTTATGATATTGGGTAACATACTCTATAACATATATGCGAAAGTAAATAATAAAAATCAAGGTGTAGAAGGGCCTTCCTCCCCATGTAGCAGTGGGTAGCGCCTACGATTATGTCCTTGCATCTTACAACGACTGCATTTTTGCTTTACATCGCTCTCTTGAGGCCAATCAATCTCATTTCTGATTCGGGTCGACTTTGTTCGTCCCCTTGCACGTAATCTTCCATAATTTCGAACTAGGACAGGAAATGGTGGTAGGTTATTCCATTGCGACCACTCCCCGATAGGCCACCACTTAGATTTGTAGCAATTGAGTAGTGTGTCAAGCCTATACACAGCATCGACATATGGTTCCCACGATATGTTGATCGAGGCACAAGCAACAATAATATGAGCGCAAGGATACCTATATGCTTGAAATTATCCACATTCACATTGCCCTTTATCTAATAATACTTGAACGACCTTTCCACATGACCCCGTTGCCATATCAGGGCCCTCCACCACCTCAAACCTAGTCCCTTGTCTATTATAAGCACGAACGTGGTAAGAAGAAGCACGCGACTGGATAGTCACAAGCTCTTGTCTGAATTTGCCTGCGTATGTGTGACCTTGTTGTAGTTCAGCATGTGCTTCTTTTGCCCTTTCCATAAAGTACTTGACACATCTGTAGTATGTTTGTTGAACAAGGCCTGTGATTGGTAGCTTCCTTAATCCTTTGAAGAGGCCATTGATGCACTCTACAATGTTAGTCGTCATATGACCATATCTTCTGCCTTCATCATAAGTAAGCGTCCACTTCTCCATCGGAATAGCGGTCAACTTCTTGTGGATCTCCTCGTTGACTTTGCTAAGGTTCTCCAATCTCTCCATGGCCTTTTCCCAACTGGGCTCATTCGCTGAACAGAAGGAGACAAATAGGTTAACCAAGTTGAACTACCAGATACACAAATTTATAGATGAAAGGTTTAACAAGGAAATTATGTTATAACACATACCAATCTTAAGGACAGCTTTCCTCACATTGTCATCCCTGCACTTCTTGCGAACGTTGCTGGCAATATGTCTGATACAGTACTGGTGAAAAGTATTAGGAGGCTGCCATGCCAGGCCTTCGGTGGCTACAGCATCTTTTATAACTCGGTGCCGATCTGATATCAAGCATATTCCTTGCTTGTTCGTAACATTTACTCGCAGTAATGCCAGAAACCAACTCCAGTTTTCATAGTTCTCCCTGTCAACAATGGCAAAGGCAAGAGGAACGGGGCATTTGTTACTGTCCTGGGTCGCAGCAATTAATAGCACGCCCCTGAACTTGCCATACAGATGCGTTCCATCAACTTGTATGAATTGCTTGCAGTAGGGAAATGCGGCAATGCATGGCTTGAAAGCCCAGAAAACTCGGTTGAAAACATGTTTCTGCGGATCAACACGGTTGTCAGCTATGATGAATTCTTGTGACTCCAACTTGAATAGTACCTGGTCACAGTAGCCTAAAATGTCCAACCATCTGGGAAGCACTTCATACGATTTATCCCAATCACCGTACACCTTCACAATTGTCTTTTGTTTCGCATTCCATGCTTTTCTGTACGAAATCTTATACCCGTACATGCCTTCCACCCTCTCTTGTATAAGCGAGATTGGAACATCTTGCTTCACTTTTATCCTCTCGAGTATCAAGGAACTGATATACTCGGAGTCCAGAGACTTGTGATCCTGTGTCAAACTGGCATTGACACATGTGTGAGGCCCTGAAAATCTAGTTATTGTCCAAGTGTTACAATTCTTCAGTCTGGTCGCTCTGAGGTGGAAATTGCATTGGTCCCCGTAATTATCACACTTCACGCTTAATCTTCTAGTATCCGACTCCTCCACGTAATAACTGTGGTGCTTTCTGATGTGGTAATGCTTGGTTGCAGCAATTAAAGTCTCATTGCAATCAAACTCTTGCCCAACCTGTAAGCCCTCCATGTCGTAATCATAGGTTAGTTTCATTATTTCCGGAAATTCATTAGGATTCCGTATGGCATCCCAATCAATGTGAGAGAAGACAACAGCTTGAGGGACACCACATGATGTCTGTGCAGCATTACCACTCCTCACACACCGCGTTGGTACACTGTCTCCATGTGTAGTCGCACGTACTTCGTCATCAGTGTCACGATCGTCACCGCTACTGCAGAACACCTCATCGTCTTCAAAACCAGCCTCTAGGTGGGCATCCATTAATACAGGATCGATGGATTCTTCCTGTACGACTGGCAAGGTACTTGATGAACCCATGAACGTATGTGGTGCATTTACTGGGAAAACACCTGCAACAGATGAGTCCAATGCAGGAGTATGACTATCAGAAATATGGAACTCAAATCCACCTGTGTAAGGAGGGCCTTCCCGCACCATCGAACAACCAGTACTGACATAAGCCGCTGGATCCACGGGTGGTCTAGTTCTTGGAACTCTTTCATCATAACCAAGGTTGGCAGCGTGCAATTCGGATGTGATCACGTCCACGTACAATTCCATGGCTGTCATCGTCAGATGTTGTTCGTAGCTTGCTATCGCACATGCCAAGTCTTCATCGTCGTCCAATTCGTATGCCATGTACTGAGCCTCTATTTGATGCTGTGGAAACCTGTAAATAATTTTCCCCACAGTTTGATCTTGGTGAAGCTTCAGTCGGGCATGGATTCTCTCGCGCAAGACATCCATAGTGCTGCATCCTTTCAACTTCAGTGCCTTCGGGGGAGGTCCATCGTACATTACTCCTATTGATCCCTCAATCATTGTACCACTTGAATATATAAAAGCAATTAAACTTTTCTTCATCTCGTTACTTCTAGCTGCAAAATATTTACTACAAACTTTTCTTCATCGATCGCTCAATCATTGTACAATTTTCATTCTTACAAATGAATCAACCAGTATTTAATATTACAAGTGAAAATAAACAGAATATTTTATTATTTTTGTAATGTACTTGGTTAATAGTAAATAATAATTTACCCGCGCAAGTCAAATCCATTCCGACCTTTACAGGCCGACATTTATTTCCCGCAAGTTTTTAAGCTACTTCTACACTCATTCATAATTTATCATTTTTTTAGTTTATTCAGCACAACGTATACTAATTAAATAGAGAAATATTTCCAGTACACTACATTTTCTATTTTCACGATTACCTACTCCCTTCACACCTATTACTAAACAGCAACTAAAATTATTTACACATTACTGTTTGTATATTTTTATGTAGATTACCATGGATTCTTTTTTACATGCATCGACTTCTAGTTACATCCACATATCCTAAAAAAAATTTTATTACCTCTCTTACAGTATAGTAAAATTTCACATAAAAAATTTCTCTAAATATAACTTTCACTTAGAGCCCAAAACCTATTTTAGGACACATTTCTTTATCTCATTTTTTTTCTTTTAATAGCACAACCTATCATAGTACATATAAATTTCTATAAAATTTTCACACATCATAGTTTGACATTGTAAGCCATAATAATCAAGATAAAATAAAAAACTCATATTATTTACATCATAATAGTCTAAACAAATTTTTCAACCACTATAAAAGATATTTTCATGATGACTAATAAAAGTTATAACATAAGCACAAAATTTATAAAATACTAACCAGTAAGTATTAGGAAAAGCAAACAGAAAAAGGCCTCTGCATGAAAGAAAAATTTGTTAGATATTTTAATAACTTTAATCTCTAAGTAAAAAATATTACGTATTATTGTATCATTACAAAAATTATATAAAGATCACGCTAAATTAAATATACTTTGCAAGACAATATATAAAAGGAACAAAAACAGTAGCATAGATAAAATTTTATTGACGTATATTTAATTTTAAATATAGTGTTTGAATTTTTTCATCAGGTCAATATTAAAAAATTTTTCCTTGTATATTAATTTTTATTCTTAAATACTTTTATTAGAACTGGAATATATAATTAATTATTTTGATTAACGCTTCCCATAACATTAATTTTTTAAAATTATTTTTACACAAAAATTAAATATGTTTCATTATGTCAATATTATGTAATTATCTTATTATTTAGATCGTGAATAATATAATGTAAAATAAGAAAAATTATAGCCAAATAGATTAAAAAAGGAGAAGTGCTATGTGAAATGTAAAGTAATAAGTGTTAAAAATTAAATATGTAATCAATTAATTTTATTAAATAATTTATTTAATTATTAAAAATAATTTTATGTCAAAAAAATAAATTATATTTTATTTATGACATTCATTATATTGCATTTGAACTTCTAATAGAATGATTGAAAAAATGAAGGAAAAAATTAAACAAAGTGGATGAAACTAGAAAAAATTAATGTACGAACTACACACCCTTGGAGAAATCTTAGTTGATGTAATTCCAATTTAAATAACATTTAATTTAATTACTAAGTATTTTATTTAAAAATATAATATAAAATTAATTATTTTTAATAATAAAAAGTATATTAGACCTTTAATTTATTTAAAATATTATAATAAGCTAAAAAATTATAACTTATTATATTTATGTTAATTAATGATGATGGTGTTTTAAACCATAGACAACATGAGTAGATATAAATAGAATACAATAGAGTAAATAAAAAATAAATAATACATACAGTATAAAATAATAAAAAATTAACTCTATAATAGATTAATTAATTAAATGAATTATTTAATTTATATAGAATACATTTATAATCAAATAATTAATATATCTTACTGTTAAAAAATATTGGTGTATGTGGTTTAAATACCATGAGTTAACAAAAAAGAATAACAAAAATGTACAATAACAAATAAAAAAAATAGAAATAATGTATAAAATGTCAAGTCTTTACAAAATACCCTCAATTGATATTTACTTATTCTGACATATATTACTCTAAAATTAATATAAAAATATTAATTAATAGGATAATATATCCTCGTAATAATGAACATATAATAAAAATAATTTTATTTTTATCATATTCTATATCCTTAAAAAATTTATATTTTAAATGTATCTAAAAATAATTTTTACCTAGAATGTAAATTTTATTCTAAAACACTTTTCTTTATCCCCTTTGTTCTTCTTTTAATATTACAAACTATCACAGACCATATAAATTTCTTCAATTTTTTTCTTAAATCCTATATCATAACTTCACAGCATTAATCATAATAATTAACATAAAATAATAATTTCTCCCCCAATGTAAAATATATTCTCATAATAAGTAAAAAAAATTATAATACAAATACACAAATTATAGAAAAACTAACCAGTAAAAATCACAAATTATCACAGAACATATAAATTTGCACAAATTTTTTATAAATTCTAAATCATAATAATTAACATAAAATAAAAAATCTTCTCCTATTATAAAATATATTCTCATAATAATTAATAAAAATTATAACATACATATAGAAATTATAAAAAAATTAATCAACACAAATCACAAACTATCACAGATCATATAAATTTCTACTTTTCCTAAATTTCATATCACAAATCATAATAATCAACATAAAATATAAATTTTTCTACTACTATATAAATATAAAAGTTAAAAAATACTAACCAATGAAGAGTAAGGAAAGAAGACCAGATCTGCTCCAAAGAAGTAAATGTTGCCGGATGAGATTTACAGATTCAACAAAAGATGAGAATTTATGAATGAAAATATAAAAAAAACTAATAGTGGCTGCGAAGAAAGAATGGAAGAGTAGTTGCTGCAGAGAGGCTCCAAGCTTGGAATTAGGAAGAAGGGAAGAGTAGTTGCTGCAGAGAGGCTCCAAGCTCGGAATTAGGATTTGTGGCAATGGCTGCGGCTGCTGCAGCGGAGGAAATATATAGGGAGGGAGGCGCCATTTGATCTGGCGCCTCCCAAAAAAATTTGAAAAATTTTGAACCTGGAGGTGCCATGTTGAAAGGCACCTCCCAGCCGAATTCAATTTTGAAGGCGCCATTCAACCTGGCGCCTTCAACCAATTCCCCCTCCCAAAAACGCCAAATGATATGGCGCCCTCAAGGCCAAAAACGTTAAATGATATGGCGCCTTCAAGGCCAGCGTGCGTATTTTGGTATTTAGTTTCGAAGAAACAGCAAACCGGTAAAATATTTCCAAATAAAGGGTATTCGGGTATTTTATCCGAAGATATTACACAAAAGGAGATATTGATTTGGATAAAATGTAAAATAACTGGTTTAGTTTTAGGATAGATAAATTTGTCCCTCGTAGTTAGATTTTTATCTAAATTTTTTATGATATTTTTAAATATGAATTACAATATAATAGTATATCAATTTATTTTTTTATTTTTTACATAATTTTTTATTATATAATTAATGAAAATTAAATTAAATATATAAAATTTTAATCAAATACTTAAAAATAAGTTGTACAATTATACATGGATGCTATGATAAATGAAAATCCTATAATATTGTCACTCTTATTTAAAATTTATTAAAGAGATAAATATAGTAACCTTTCCTAAGGTATTAAAAATCTGTATAACCTTTTCTTCTATTATTAAAATCTACACTTTCCTCCAATTTAAAATCTACCATCTATCAATCATTAAGTCTTCTATTAATACATGGTCAAATGACATTTTTGATAAAAAAAATACAAATTTTTTCCCTAATTTCATTATATAAACATATGGTCTGGTTCAGAATTATTTTTTATTTGTTTATTACTTGTAATCAATTTTTATAGTTCACTTAATCAAAAATAAATATACTATATTTTTAGTATAAAATTTAATTTGCAATTTTTAATAAAAACACTTTTATTATTTATCAAAGAAAATTATAATATATTTCAATAAAAAATTATTTTCCTTAAAGTTGAAACGATGGAGTATTCTTGAAATATCTGATGCTATGGAGTATACTGCCAAAGCCGCTGGGAAAAAGAATCTCGGACAAACTCCAGCATCGAACTTGGCGCTCAACGCGACCGAAGGAAGGTACCTTGGAGCAGTCGTCCCGCTTTCTTGGTTCCGAGAATCTATACAAAATTAGATTTCAACGAAGTGGGATCCTCATAAATTAAAAGTGAAGGTAATTTGTACTAGGTTAAAGAACCTCCTTAATATTTGAGAGAGAAATTATTTATTATAAGGCAATATTTTTATGGTCAAAATATTTTAAAAATTAAAAGATTCTTTTCTCCCCGAAATTTTTGTTTGCATCTTGTTCTCAATTGTATCATATATTTTCTCTTCTTTTTTGTTATCATGAAATTGCTTCTTTGTTTATATTTTATTGTGATTAAATATAATAATGAATTTTTGATAAAAAAATATAAAATTTATCCAATTGATCTTAATATATTCCTTAAAGTTGATATTAATAATGAAAAGTTTTTTTTTTATGAAAAAGATGAAACTCATAGAATATGTTTCATTATATTTTCTAAAATGATTGATTTCATGTCTTATGATAACTAAACTAAATTTCCAAATTTTAGTGGAGAAGTTTGGAACTTGTCCAAACTAGTTTTACTGTACTCCTGAAAATGAATGCCTTGATGACGCTATCAGCACAGCTACCATCAACAGGGCATTTTTGTTCCACCTGGCAGTAATTCGCTCCTCTGTGTCTACGTTTGCATCCGATGATCCAGTCTGTGTCTCTAATAATGGTGAACTTGATATTTAACTTGATTTCCCAGCTGCACAGCATCAGTAAGAATGAATATTTAATTTATTTTATCTCATAATTTCACCTTTTTTTTGGCACATTTTAATTTCTGAGAGGGATTATTTTTTACAAAATTATCCATAATGGAATTCTTAAATCTTGCTCTTTTGGTAAAAACTTCAGTGAATACATAAAAATAAAGGTATACATGGCATAATTAATATAGAGCATTCATTGCATTATGCTTAATGTGCGATCAATTCAAACAGAACATGCTTCAAAATCTCATTAATTATGGAAGAATATGAAGAACTATAGTTAGAAAAAGAAACATTAAACTCATACAATGGAAGACACTTGCAACTGATGCCTAACAATATGAGATACCACCTTTTAGAGAAAGTTGCTGCAAAGTTGAGTGACCGAAACATGAATGGCCAACTGGCTTATACAGATGAAACAATGGTACCTGCATCTATCATGTCTACGGTCTCAATGTCAAGGAGTCAGTTGTCAATTTTGTAAACATATATTAATATATTAACTTGTGGGATTTACATTCATTATATTTTATGCTTTTTAATTTTTCATAACGTTGAAAATTGTATCTGATTTCTGTCTAAGTAAAAACATATGATATTTTTTAAAGTATTTAAGTTTATTAATTTCTTAAAGCAAAAAATACTTGCATATTCTAATAGAAATTAATATAATCACCATGTAGGAATTGAATGGAGAAATTCTATCCAAAATTTTTAACAGGTCACCTTTTTTGGTAGAATAATGATGAGGGATTAGTACCTAACATACTACACAAATCCTTTATGATTTTATCACTTCATTTCCGAGAGAGAGAGAGAGAGAGAGAAGAAAACATTTAATGGCTCAATTATTTACAAGAATTTCTTACTTGAGCTAAATAAATCATGTATGGACCATCATCTAGATGGATTCCAATTATATAGAGGACAAGATTTACACATAAACTTCCATATATATTTTTCATAAAATTTTCATCAAATTTAATATATATTTTTATTAATTTAATATTTTTAAATTTGTTAAAAAATGAAATTTAAATTCAATTTTTTCAACATGACAAAATGTCAACAAATAAATTTAATTTTATGGATAAAATACAAAATTTTCATTATAAAAGCTCTAATTTTAGGGCTTAGACTGGGTTTTAGTATTTCTGGTTTAGAATTTATAATTTAGAGCTTGGTTATATTTTTAAAACAAAAAAGGTAGTATTATAGAGAATTCCACTTTTTAAGGGATTGATTATTTTTATCATTGAATTGCCTTCTCTCAAATATCAAAATAAATAAATAAAACTTGAAAATACAAATTTTAATGCATTAAAGATAATCTAATGATAAAAATATTCAATTTTTTAAAAGGTAAAATTTTGCTTAGCACTGTCCAAACAAAAAATATTTTAACTTTTATGTGCAATCAATCAAATTAGTATTAACGACATGCTCAAAAATATTCAATTCAAAATTTCACACAAATATTAAATTGATAATTCATGTTAAAATTTAAATTCCCCCCACTGACACACAATATATATATATATATATATATATATATATATATATATATATATATATATATATATATATATATATATATATATATATATATATAATGAAAATAAGGTGGAATTCCTTGTGAAAATGAAATTTTTTATCGATGTGCAATTTTTCTGTCATGTTATTATAGGATTTAAAAGCCTCAATAGAATAGTTTGAGGTACACTGATATGAACCTGACCAACACTTTACATGCTCAAGCCCAAGTAGAGAATGACTTAATTTTAAGTGAAAGCCCAATGACAAGAGGAAAGCTCAAAAGGATATAAGAAGCAATTAGAGCCCATGTGAATACATTTCTGGCCCAAGGAGCCTAAATAGAAGAAGTAAGTAGAGCTGAAGTGTTTCTTATCCAAGCTCATGAAATCTGAAGATATCTGAAGTGCAACGAATCTAGACACATTTTCCCAGTATGGAGCAAGACAAATCAGGAGATAATTTCTAATTCGGAGTGCAATGAACTTAGACATATTTTCCTAATATGGAGCATTATAAATTAGGAGATAATTTCCTATTACAAAATGCAATGAATGTGGACATATTTTCCTAATATGGAGTGCAACAAATCTAAAGATATTCTCCAAATATAGAGTTCGATGAATCTGGACATATTTCTAGTATGGAGTGTAGCAAATCTAGAGACATTTTTCTAATCGAGAGTGTAACAAATAAGGAAAATCTAAGAATAATTTTCATTTTTAATTTAATATTAGTCAAAGCTTTGTATTTTTTCAATTATGGCATTTACTATTTGTATTTTCCTAAGAATAGTATAAATAGGAGGCAATGTAACTTAGAATTCAACAATTCATGAATAATATACAAAATTGAGGGTTTTTTCTCTAAAGTGTGAGAATTATATCTTCTTTTGCTCTTGTGAAACCTTGCTTTGTCAATATTCCATTATAAGATTGGTGATTCAAATTCATAAAAGCCCCCAATTTTTTTTTCAACCCAGATGTGTTGTTGTGTGGATTGGTTAATTCGTGTTCGTGGTTGGACAAGTGGTCTAAGTAGTAGGTCACATTCCTGATAGCGTTGGTTGGCTATTTGCATTCGTCAGGTCATTGAACCATTCAAATCAGAGCTTATCATTCCCAATTTTCTTCCTCAATTTTAGAGTGTGGCACTCATATCATTCTTTTATATTATTTTGATTTACTTTATCTACCTACGTTGTGAAGATCGGGACTCCCCTATTGAATTCCTTATCAGTTGGTATCAAAACTACTGGTTGACACAGTAACCGTTTAATTTTATTCTTTTGTTCTGCAATATATAAAAAAAGAAAAAAAATTTGTGCAAAAAAAAGAAAGCAAAAAAAAGAAGAAAAAAATCGTGAAAATTTTTTTTTAAAAAAAGGAACAGAAACATGAAAAAAAAAGTTATACAGAAAAAAAAGGAGACATCATTATTCAGTTTCTTACAATTTGAAATTTCAAATTTGCTGAATTGTATAGTTGAGATAAATATTGTTTTATACACATATAAGGTATTTCTCTACTTTCATGGATAGAACCTATCCCTTATTTTTTAACCTATTTTAACCATCTACATTCAAGTGCTTAGTTGAAGCTGAGAAATTGGCATTATTGAATCACTTGCAATGATTTAGGTTACATAAGAGCTTAAGAAGGTATTGAGGGATTGAGAGTTAGTAAGACTATCAAGAGAGGAGTGAAAACACTTAATCGAGAGAATTGTGAGATTAAATATTCTGTGGTTTTTTTCTCAATAATATGGCAGGAAATCAAGAAGATATTCCACAAGTAGGATTAGCTCCTATCCAAATGCAAGTATTGGTGAGCCATCTCGAAAGGCTTTTTGATAGAAAGTTAGAAGGATTTCATGACCGATTGGAACAAATGGAGAATCAAGTTGTCACACAGCAGAACCTTCAAAATAATCAAAGGCAAGGTGAACAATCTCATTAAGATGTAGAGAGCCGAGATGAGGAGGATGAATTTGATGATTACCAAGCAAGAAGGAGGAGGCCTAATCGAGAAGAACCAAGGAGGCATAGACATAGAGAAGATGATCTTAGAGGAATCAAAATTAAAATTCCTTCATTTCACGGCAAAAATGATTCGGAGGCATATTTGGAGTGGGAAATGCGAGTTGAATAGATTTTCTCATGCCATAACTATTTTGAAAGGAAAAAGGCAAAACTTGCAACTCTTGAATTTACTGATTATGCTCTTGTTTGGTGGGATCAAATGCAAAAAGAGAAAGTGCGATATAGAGAACGCCCAATTACCACAAAGAAATGGAGATTGTCATGATTAGAGCCAACATAGTGGAGGATCGAGAGGCAACAATGGCTCATTTCTTGCATGGACTGAATCGTAACATAGTTGATGCTGTGGAGATGTATCATCATGTAGAACTTCAAGAGATGGTACATCAAGCCATCAAGGTTGAACAACAACTAAAAATAAGGAATATTGCTAAAAAGAACTCAAATTCAAATTCCTTTAATTTGTGGAAGAACAATTCAAAAAAAGACACCCCTTCTACTTCAAATTCTAAAGAGGCCGGTTCAAAGAAAGCCAAAATACCAGAACCTAAGAAAGATCAAGCAGAACTTAACCCAACAAGAAACCGTGACATAAGGTGCTTCAAGTGCCAAGGGAGAGGACATATTTCAAGTGAGTGCCCTAACAAACGCACCATGATCATCAACTACCATGGTGATTGGGAGACCGAAGAAGAAACCACTGAGGAGGAAGAGGAGCTATCAGATGATGATGGAGAAAGTGCAGAAGAAGGAGAACTCCTAGTGGCTAGAAGAGCACTTAACATTCAAATAATAGAGGAAAAGAACAACCAAAGAGAGAACTTATTCTACACATGTTGCCTAATTCAAGACAAGGTATATAGTGTAATAATTGATAGAAGAAGTTGCAGCAATGTGGCAAGTATTGAATTAGTAGAGAAGTTGAACCTACCTACATTCAAACACTACCGTCCCTACAAGCTCTAATGGTTGAATGAGTGTAGTGAAATAAAGGTGACAAAACAAGTAAAAATCTTATTTTCTATTGGCAAATATAGAGATGAAATTGTATATGATATTATACCCATGAAAGCATGTCATCTTTTATTAGGTAAGCCTTGGCAATATGATAGAAGAGTCACACATGACAGGTTTTCAAATTGTTATTCTTTTGTACTTCAAGGGGAACCTATAACCCTCCTTCCTATGTCACCAAAGCAAATATTGGAAAATTAAATTAAAAGAGAAAAGAAAAGAGAGAGTGAGAGTAAGAAAGAAAATAAAAAAAAGAAAGTGAAAATAAAAATGAGAAAAAGCTAGAAAAGTGAGTCAACTAACAGAGAAGAAAGAAAGAAAAGAAAAATTGAGAGGAAAGGGAGAAAATGAGGAAAAAGGAGAGAAGAGCTTGCTAGTGGCAAAAAAAAAGTGAGATTAAACAAGCTTTAATTTCTCAACAAAACCTTCTAGTACTTATGTATAAAGAAGCTATGTTGAACACTAATGACTTAACCTCTATGTTGCCTAGTGCTATTTTATCTCTTTTGTAAGAGTATAAGGATATTTTTCCTAATGAGGTACCTCCAGGTTTACCACCAATTAGAGGGATAGAACATCAAATCGATTTCGTTCTTGGAGCATTTTTGCCTAATCGTCTAGCATACCGCACAAATCCTGAGGAGGTTAAGGAAGTCTAAAGATAAGTTTAAGAGTTGATGGACAAAGGATATGTGAGAGAGAGCCTTAGTCCTTGTGCAGTTCCAGCATTACTTGTGCCTAAAAAGGATGGTACATGGAGGATGTGCATTGATTGTAAAGCCATTAACAACATAACGGTAAGATATCGTTATCCTATTCCTAGCTTAAATGATATGCTTGATGAATTAACTAGTTCTACTATCTTCTCTAAAATTGATTTAAAAAGTGGCTACCAATAAATAAGAATGAAAGAAGGAGATGAATGGAAAACATCATTTAAGACTAAACATGGACTTTATGAATGGTTGGCTATGCCTTTTGGATTAACTAATGCACCTAATACATTCATGAGGTTAATGAACCATATCTTGCGATCTTACATTGGTAAATTTGTTGTAGTTTATTTTGATGACATTCTTGTGTATAGCAGAACCTTTAATGAACATGTGGATCATCTTAGACAAATTTTAGATTTTTTAAGAAAGGAAAGATTGTTTGGCAATTTGAACAAATGTGACTTTTGCACTGATAAAGTTATTTTTCTTAGCTATGTTATAAGTAGTAAAGGTATAAAAATGGATGAAGAGAAGGTCAAAGCAATCCAAGATTGGCTAACTCCTACCACCATTGGACAAGTGAGGAGCTTCCATGGACTTGCAAGCTTCTATAGGAGGTTCGTGAAAGATTTTAGTACATTGGTTGCCCCATTGAATGAATTGACCAAAAAGAACATTCCTTTTAAGTGGGGGAAAACTCAAGAGAAAGCCTTCAAAGCCATCAAGAAGAAGCTCATTAGTGTGCCTTTATTAGCCCTTCCAGATTTTGGTAAGACTTTTGAAATTGAATGTGATGTTAGTGGAATTGGCATAGGAGGTGTACTAATACAAGAAGGTAAGCCCATTGCATAGTTTAGTGAAAAACTAAGTGGACCCACACTTAATTACCCAACTTATGATAAAGAGTTGTATGCATTAGTTAGAGTGTTGGAAAATTGGCAACTTTATTTGTGGCCCAAAGAGTTTGTTATACATTCTGACCATGAAGCTCTCAAACATGTAAAAAGCCAAAGCAAGTTGAATCATAGGCATGCTAAATGGATTGAATTCATTGAATCATTTCCCTATATGATTAAGCATAAGAAAGGTAAAGAAAATATTGTTGCTGATGCTTTATCACGAAGGTATGTTCTTCTTTCCATGTTAGATGTTAAGGTTCTTGGTTTTGAATTTATTAAAGAATTGTATGGTAATGATGCTGATTTTAGAGAAGCCTTTAGTCATTGTAAAGCAAGTGCTGGTTGGAACAATTTTTTCTTGCATGATGGCTTCTTATTTCACATTGGCAAACTTTGCATCCTAAATTATTCCTTGCGTGTAATACTGTTGAAAGAGGCGCATTTTGGAGGTCTTATGGGACATTTTAGTGTTGAAAAAATATTTGCTATTCTGAATGAACATTGTTATTGGCCTAGGATGCGAAGGGATGTTAAGAAATTTATGGGAAAATGCATTGTATGTTATAAAGCAAAATCTAAATTAAATCCCCATGGATTGTGCACTCCCCTCCCCATTCCGAATGTACCTTGGGAAGATATTTCTATGCACTTTATTTTAAGATTGCTTAGGTCTAAGAAGGGGAAAGACTCTATTTTTGTTGTTGTAGATAGATTTTCCAAAATGGCACATTTCATTCCATGTTATAAAGCTGATGATGGTTTTAATATTGCTAATTTATTCTTTAGGGAAGTTTGTGAGGTTGCATGGGATGCCAAGAACCATTATCTCTAACCGAGATGCTAAATTCTTAAGCTATTTTTGGAAAACCTTATAGAGCAAGCTTGGGACAAAGTTGTTATTTTCTACAACATGGCATCCACAAACTAATGGATAAACTGAGGTTGTGAATAAGACGCTTTCTTCTTTGCTCAGAACAATCATCGAGAAAAATTTGAAGAATTGGGAGGAGTGTCTACCACACGTCGAGTTTGCTTACAATAGGGCTGTTCATTCCACTACTAAATATTCGCCCATTGAAATTGTTTATGGCTTTAATCCTCTTGCACCTATTGATTTGATTCCTTTACCTTTGCAGGAAAGAGCCAACATGGATGGTAAGAAACATGTTGAGTTTGTTAAACAAATTCATGAAAAGGCACATCATAACATTGAAAGGATGACTCAATAATATATGAATCATGCCAATAAAGGGAGAAAGCAAATAATTTTTTAGCCCGGAGACTTGGCATAGTTGCACTTAAAAAAGGAGAGATTTCCTGAGAAAAGAACATCTAAACTCATGCCTAGAGGAGATAAACCTTTTCGAGTCCTTGAGAAAATCAATAATAATGCTTACGAGCTTGAATTTCCTGGTGAGTATGGAGTTAGTACTACCTTTAATGTTTCTGACCTTTTTTCTTATTTTGATGCAGATCATGAAGAGTCGAGGATGACTCCTTTTCAAGAGGGGGAGGATCATATGAACTTGACCAACACTTTGCATGCTCAAGCCCAAGTAGAGTAGGACTTAATTTTAAGTGAAGGCCCAATGATGAGAGGAAGGCTCAAAAGAATACAAGAAGCAATTAGAGCCCATGTGAATGCATTTCTGGTCCAAGAAGCCCAAATAGAAGAAGTAAGTAGAGCTGAAGTGTTGCTTATCCAAGCCCATGAAATCTGAAGATATCTGGACTGCAACGAATCTATAAACATTTTCCCAGTATGGAGCAAGACAAATCAGGAGATAATTTCCTAATTCGGAGTGCAACGAACTTAGACATATTTTCCTAATATGGAGCATTATAAATTAGGAGATAATTTCCTATTACAGAATGCAACGAATGTGGACATATTTTCCTAATATGGAGTGCAACAAATCTGGAGATATTCTCTAAATATAGAGTTCGATGAATCTGGACATATTTCTAGTATGGAGTGCAGTAAATCCAAAGACATTTTCCTAATCGAGAGTGTAACAAATAAGGAAAATCTAAGGATAATTTCCATTTTTAATTTAATGTTAGTCAAAGCCTTGTATTTTTCCAATTATGGCATTTACTATTTGTATTTTCCTAAAAGTAGTATAAATAGGAGGCAATGTAACTCAGAATTCAACAATTCATGAATAATATACAAAATTAAGTGTTTCTTCTCTAAAGTGTGAAAATTATATCTTCTTTTACTCTTGTGAAACCTTGCTTTGTCAATCTTCCACTATAAGATTGGTAATTCAAATTCATAAAAGCTCCCAATTTGTGCTTCAACCCAGGCGCGTTGTTGTGTGGATTGGTTAATTCGTGTTCATGGTTGGACAAGTGGTCTAAGTAGCAGGTCACGTTCCTGATAGCATTGGTTGGCTACTTCCATTCGTCAGGTCATTGAACCATTCAAATCAGAGCTTATCACTCCTAATTTCCTTTCTCAATTCTGGAGTGTGGTACTCATATCATTCTTTTACATTATTTTCGTTTAGTTTATCTGCCTATGCCATGAACATCAGGACACCTCTATTGAATTCCCTATCATACATACTAGTCAGTCATTTCTAAACTAATAAGGCGATACCAAAGGTTGCATTCGGATTCATGAGACCAAGTAAAACAGGAAGAGGGAGGGAGGAGGAGAAAAAGAGAGAGAGAAATACATTCACCTTCTATGAATTTTAATGAAATTATTTATACTTCCTTTCTAATTTTAAAATTTTCATAAATTCTTCAAAATATAAAAATATTTAAATTTTAAACTTGACATGATTTTATGTCCAAATTATTTCACATGGCGACCCTTGGTTCAGTATCACTCTTGAAAAACAGTTTGAATTAATTTTATAACTCAATTAATATAATATTTCATTAAGATTTCCATTTATTTCATTGAAAAAATTATAAAAAATGTCATTATAAAAAATAATGATATATAAAGTCATAATAGTGTTAAAAAAATATATTTTTAAAATAAAAATATTGATCCTTCATATTTAATATTAAATAAATAAAATATATTCTCTCTTTTTAATATTTTATAAGTATATTTTAAAAAAAATTTCCACAAAAATAAACTTGATGCTATATTTTAGATTATATTCCAATATAAAATTTTAAGC
The DNA here is from genome assembly GCA_020226215.1 of Sindora glabra. Classification (NCBI taxonomy): domain Eukaryota; kingdom Viridiplantae; phylum Streptophyta; class Magnoliopsida; order Fabales; family Fabaceae; genus Sindora; species Sindora glabra. The sequence goes on along the minus strand of CM035234.1, from coordinate 61,904,825 downwards.
TTCGAAATCAGATTGCGCCATATGTTAAACGAGAGGTGTTTCTTGCACCTCATTGGTATAAAAAGCATTTCTTACACACTCTATTCTCATACATGTTTTACAAGGAAAGTGTTGGAACAAAATATATCCTCGGGTCCACACCTCTTTTATAAGAGTGAGACTAAGAACAGTGTGAAATTGTTGATTGAAAGTACCATTTACAAATAAAATTAGACAAAGTTATTTTGTTTCGTTAATAATTAAAATAAACATAATGAATTTGATTAAATATTAAATGTTATGTTGTCATCCTTAAATATACATATAGCAACATACATACATACATACATAATTACTCATTTACCCTTTGTATAAAATTTTAAATTAAGAACTCAAAGCTTATATCTAACACTATTTTTTCCCTTTTTTTTCCTCATACTATTGATAATATGATCTAAAATATTAAACACTATAAATTAATCATAATTGAATTATGAGATACTTGCTATTTAATTTGATAAAATCATGATTAGCTTAAATATTGATAATGAGTAGAGTTTGCAACCTGCTTTACTCCTTAGGTTATTAAAAGAAGAAGAAGAGAAAAAGAGATATATCAAAATCCTAATTTTCAGAAGGAGTAACCTTTTTTTATATAAAATTATCTTTTCTTCATATAACCAAACTTATGATAAGAAACCATTAACCTCTAAAGGGTTGCAAGTTAGGATTTCTACCTAAATTGACTTATATATGATCTAACTTATCATAGACTATACACATTAAACTAAAGCCTAATTTGTTTTATGCTAACTTATCATAGATTATACACATTGAACTAAGACCTAATCTGTTCTATGTTTAATGTTAAAATATAAAATTAATTATTTAAATAAATATTCCAATAAAATTAATTTATGCTAATCCATATAAACATATTCAAATAAATTATTTATTTTATTTTAATATAACAATCTCTCACTTGGATAGTATTAATTAATTACATAGAATGTTTGAAATAGTAATAATTAAGCAATTAATATACATTAAGCTATAAACTTATTTCAAAGAATGAGACCATACAAAATTACTAAATCCAATAGGGAGACAAGTGATGTTTAAATATATAACATCTCATAATTTGAATATATATATATATATATATATAAAGTTAGTCTTTCGACTATAGTTCAAAAAAGAAACAACTCAAAATCATTGAATCCAAATAGGGAAACAAATGATATAAAACACATCACCAATGTTTTAATATCCAAATTGAGTAATGATTGCATAAGTGGTCTCAAACAATAACAAAATAAAATAAGCATATCTTAAATTCCTACTAAACTTAGGCTTCATCGAAAGATTTAACATGACTCATATGAGTTACATGAAATATTCCTATAGGTAAGCCTTTAGTCAATGAATTCGCTAGCATATCTTCACTAGGGATATATTCAATGCGAGTCTGAGATTCAATAATCTTCTCTCTAATGAACAAGAGTTCAACATTGTTAGAGAGAAGCGATTTGTGATGTCATATCCTCAATTGAGGAATGTAATGTCTATTTATAATAAAAATATAGGATTACAAAAGATAGGCCTAGGCTAATATATCTTAGTATATAAGAAACTAATAAGCTCACTAACACTTTTCCTCAAGTTAGAGCATAGATATCAAACATGCCCAACTTATTACAAATATTATCAACCTATTTTCCTAAAAGAGCTTTAGTAAACAAATCAGCAAGTTATTCCTTAATTCTTATATGTCTAAGATTAATAACACTTTCCTGAAGTTTTTACCTAATAAAGTGATAATCAACCTTTATATGCTTAGTTTGTTTATGGAACACAAGATTCATTACAATGTGAGTGGTTGCCTGATTATCACACCATAATTGCATAGCTCCAAATGAAGTAATTCCAAGTTAACTAAAAAGATAAGATAGCCACACAGGTTCAGCAGTAACATAAGCTATGGCTCGATACTCAAACTTCGCATTAGATTGAGATACCACTGCTTGTGTTTTTACTTTTTCAAGATACAAGATTTCCACCAACAAACACATAATAGCTCGAGGTAAACCTTCTATCCATATGACACCTTGCCCAATTAGCATTAAAAAAGCCTTCAATTCTACAATGACCAGGATCTTGATATAATATTCCATGTCCAAGTGCCTTTTTTAGATATTTTAAAATGTGCACAACTACATCCCAATGAGATGTTCTTGGAGAATTCATGAATTAACTTACTACACTCACTAAACTAGCAATATCAGCTCTTATGATGGCAAGATAGTTCAATTAGCCTACTAACCTTTTGTAACATTCTAGATCTTCTAGTAACTCTCCTTCTTCTAATCCCAGCTTAACATTTAAGATCATAGGGGTATCATATGATTTTGAACTAAGAAAATCGATTTCCTTTAAAAGGTCAAGAACATATTTTCTCTGTGAAATAAAAATTTCCTTTTTGCTCCGGACAATCTCAACACTAAGGAAATACTGAAGTAGTCCCAAATCCTTAGCCTGAAACTTAGATTGAAGAAAGTTCTTTAATTTTGAAATTTCCACCTTATCATTATCGGTAATTATAATGTTATAAACATAAACAGCAAGAAGTATGCACCTAGATTTAGAATGTTTGTAGAACATAGAATGGTCATAATCACTTTTCTTCTTGCTAAACTCTATTATAACATCACTAAATCTGCTAAACCATGTGTGAGAAGATTACTTTAATCCATACAAATATTTTCTCAATCCACACACTTTTCCTTTCTCCTTTTGACCAATATAACCAGGAGGTTGCTCCATATAGACTTCTTCATGTAAATCTCCATGAAGAAAAGCATTTTTAACATCAAGTTGGTGGAGAAGCTAATGCTGAGTGGAAACTAATGAAAAAAAATAGGCGAACAGATGTTACCTTAGTAATAGGAGAAAAGGTCTCAAAATAATCAATGCCATAGATTTGTGCATATCCCTTAGCTACCAATCAAGCTTTTAATCGAGTAATAGAACCATTTGGGTTAACTTTGACGATGTATACCCATTTGCACCTAATAGACTTTTATTATTTGGTAAGCGCATAAGTTCCCAAGTATTGTTATCCTCAAAGCTTCCGCTGTTCATTCATGGCAGCACATTATCCATCATGAGAAAAAGCTTCTGAAATAGTTCTAGGAATAATAATATGATCCAGGAAAGTAATAAAAGATTGGAAAGACACAAGTAAGGTGGAATATAACATAAAATTAGAGATGGAATAAGATGTAGAAAGGCTACTTTTTTTAGTGCAACTATAAGTACTTTTGCAGTGAGCAATAGGAATATCAAGATCAGGGAATAGAAGAGGTGGATCTCTTGAAGAAGAAGCCATTGGTGAATGGGACAAAGCTGATGGCTATGCAACAATTAGTGTGGCAATTGATGGTGGTGGTGGGACTTGTTATCTATAAGAATAAACAAATTTAATAGGAGAGGGGCTTGTGGTGGGAGGGTAGAGTCTTGAAAAGCAGTAGTATATACTAAGAAATAGTCATCAACAAATTTAGACTCAAGTAATGAATTAGTAATTGTGGTAGAATCAAAGAAAGGAATGGACTCAAAAAAGATAACATCAAATGTCACAAAATAATATCTCAAATTAGGAGAATAAAAATAATGACCTTTTCGAGTGTGAGAATACCTAAGAAAAATGCATTTTAAAGATCAAGGATCTAATTTAGAAACATGTGACCAATAATCATAAACAAAACAAGTACAACCAAAGACACATGGAGTAAGATGAAATAATAGTTGAGAAGGAAATAGTAGAGAATATGGTACCTCACCATCAAGAACTGAAGAAAGCATTCTATTAATTAAGAAACAAGTTGTAGAAATAGCTTCTGCCCAAAATACCTTAGGGACTTTCATCCTAAATAGAAGTGCGTATGAAACCTCCATTAAATGATGATTTTTTCATTCAGCTATTCCATTTTGTTGTAGGGTAACCGCACAAGAAGACTGATGTATAATACCATGCTTAGATAAATATAAAAAGAATTAGGCAGAAAAGTATTCTTCAGCATTATCATTGTGCAAATTTTTTATAAAAGTATGAAAATGATTCATAATTTCAATATGAAAGCCATAAAAAATATCAATAAATGTAACAAAATAACAATAACCAAGTTTTGACATGACTAGATAAGGATCCTAAACTTCAAAATGGACTAATTTAAAAGGGGATGTAACCCGTTTATTGACTCAAGGAATATAAGTCTGAAGCTTTCTTTAACGATGATAGTGAGGGATGTCCCAGTCAATAATGTAAATGGTATGCTGTAATGGTGGCAAATATAATAATAAGCAAAGGAGTAGGTTGAGGAAAGTCACCATTAAACACATATAACCTATCGGATGTTAGGATTCGGATCAACATACGCAACAAAATTTTAAAATTTTAATCCAGAACTTTCCTAGGATCCATGCAAAAGTTATAAACTAGTATTAGGGTTTTACCTTATTTGTGCTTATGTTCTTTTTGAATGAATCCGAGATGAATCAAACGCCGGTCGGAAGATACAACATCTCTACGAGTATCCACACGGAGTGAACAACGACTTCTCCCCTCCACGAAGCTGCTACGATTCATTTCTCTTACTAGGATTAGGTTTGGACGTTTTTTAGAGTGATTTAGGGTTTGATGAAGCTTATGAGTGTGAATTAAAATGTGCTACCTTCAAGTCCTTTTATAGAGCTAAGGCATATCACAATCCTAATCCTACTAGGATAATGCTTCAAAAATCCTAATTATACTAAATAACTATCACTTTATCCTTATCCTAGAGATAGTGAGGAGAGATAGGACTTATCTATTAATCATTTAATATTAAATAATAATAACATTATCTCATAATATAATTATATAATATTAAATTATCATATAATTATCTTATATTAGATAATAATAATAATATTATCTCATAATATAATTATCTAATATCTAATAACGTAATTATTTGATATTACTTTAATATTAAATAATATTACATAATATATATATATATATATATATATATATATATATATATATATATATATTACTTGAATAAATATATATTATCATAATAATATATATATACACGAAAATAAGTCCAATTAATTAAATTTTAGTCCAATTATGAGATAATGTTATTATTATTTAATATTAAATAATAATAACATTATCTCATAATATAATTATCTAATATTAAATTAGCATATAATTATCTTATATTAGATAATAATAATATTATCTCATAATATAATTATCTAATATCTAATAACATAATTATCTGATATTACTTTAATATCAAATAATATCACATAATATATAATATATATATTACGTGAATAAATATATATTATCATAATATATATATATATATATATATATGCACGAAAATAAGTCCAATTAATTAAATTTTAGTCTAACTAAAACCTAATTAATTATTGTCTTATTCATACTCCTTTTGTGTGACCCTGTAGATTCTTACTATGTTGATAATGACTCATTTTGGGCCATAGACAGTAAGCGGTATCTAGCAATACATCACTGCTACTCAAGTAATAAGAATATATATTATTCGACATCTACCTAATATATGATCAATATTTTGCATTATAATCCCTTTTGTAATAATATCCAAATCGAATTGGAGGCATAAAGTGTATCATCCTCGTCAATGTTCAATTTATATTTATTGATACTTAGTAGACTTAAAACAAATAATCAATATCACATATTGATCCAATTGAGCATGGCCATGCATTTCTAAATCTTACTCAATCAAGGGGCCCAAAGATATTTCTATTTCATACAAGAGTAACAAAATCACATCTACATCACTTACTTTCCTCTGCATGATTTGTAACACACCTAATCAACGTCCTGTGCATCATCCCGATTAAAGGTGACATAGGACGACATCAAAGTAAGTAATTCCTCATGTAGGGAACCATAGTGACTTCAGGTCAAAAGATTATGTGCATTTGTGATTATATGAAAATAACTAATGATATATTTATCCATATAGTATTTTCACAATGAGTCAGTCTAGTCATTGTTCACTAACAAAGTACTCATGTATTGACTTGATATCACATATCCATGATTCATAATTATTAGTCACTATATATGTTAGTCTCGATATATTATTACTATCCTTTTCATAATAATACTTAACTAGGGGTATTTTAGGAATAACAAAGTTATTCCAAGGATAATTATTATATTTAAGTTATAATTTACACAAAATAAAATAAAATAAAATATAATAATTATATTGCCAAAACGAAACGTAATACATTATGTAATATTGCAATCATCTCTATGATTGGATCCTAGGGCACACACCAACATCGGATTCGTGTCCTCTACCAAAAATTTCCTTTGTTAAAAGATCCTAAAAAATACAATAACCAAGAAAGAAGAAAATACCATAGTTACAAGTATATGTAATTTGGCTAATTGATAGTAAGTTGAATGGGAATTTAGGAAGACACAAAACATTAGTTAAAGAAATATCCAAGGTAACATTGACTGTACCACTCCCAATAACAGAAGTAGTTGACCCATTAGTTAAAGTAACAGAAGAAGATAAGGATGTAAAAGAAGAAAAAATACCTATGTCTCCCAACATATGATCAATGGACCTGATGCGAAAGATATGTAGTAAGATTACTTTTCTAAATCAGAGTAGCAGTAGGTTGAGTGGAGGGTCACTGTTGTGAAAGCTGAAGTTGAATCAAACAATTATACTCATATTTAGTTAGAGTTATGTACTTAGATTTTGGTGCATTCATTTCACCCAAACTAGAGTCCAATTTATTGGATTCCATCATCACATCAAACAGAAATTTAAAATTAGATCAAAAGTATAGAAAAAGAGAAAAATTGCAAGTGAACAATGTCTGAATCACAAAGCTAGCCAATAGAAAGTTACAGAGATAGTTGAGGTAGTCGCCGAAGAAAGATCATTGCTAGAAATAATGCCATGCATCGCCACGTGCTGAGAGATTATGTTGCATGTGGTGTTCACGTGCCCTTGAAAACGACACTTGTGTGATGCATGTGCCAATCAGCCACTATCAAAGGTCGCCAATATACAGTGTCGTGAAGTCAGATTGTGAAAATTCAGCCAAAAACTGCCATAAATTGCTAAAAATAGTACCATTCCTTTAAATAAAACCAAATAGCAATACCCCAATACTATTTTCACAATCTAATCTTCTAAAAACATGACATTAAATTGTCACCAATCTTACCATGACCTAGTCATGCATAGAGAAAAGGGAAGGAAAAAGAAGAAAAAGTTTTAGTTTATTTTTTTTTTAGGTTGAAACAAGATACCTAGATAGCTCTAGATATCATATTAAAGAGAAGGGATTTATAAAGTCATATTCTTAATTGAGGAAGGCAATGTTTATTTATAATAAAAATATAAGATTACAAGAGATAGACCCATACCTATATATCTTAGCATACAAGAAACTAATAAACTTACTAATAAACATCAAAATATTTAGTATAATTAGAATTCTTATAGTTTTGAGAGAAGTACATAGCGAAAGAATTGTCGCAAAAAATCATTAGAGGTCATGACATGGAATCAACTAAATGCATACCTAATATCAACTTCCTCAATCATGTAGTCTGACAAGTGGTATAACATGCGATATACTCTACTTCTATAGTTGAGGTAGTTGTGAGTGTCTATTCAACACTTTTCCATGAGATAGCTCCTTCAAACATTATAAAAATGTATCCAGATGTTAACTTATGATTATTTATACACAAGGCATAATTAGAATCTGAATAACCAATAACCTCAAGTGAATTAAATCTTTTATAAGTCAACATGTGATTCTTAGTAACTTGAAGATACCTCATTACCTTCTTAGTTACTTTCCAATGATCCATCCTAGGGTTACTTAAGTATCTTCCAAGTACACTAATAACAAAAACTATATTTGGACGAGTGCAAACTTATGCATACATAAGATTACTAACAACATAAATGTAAGGAATCTTGTCCATTTCAGCCCTTTCAATATCAGTTTGAGACCACTGTGATTGAGATAATGTATTGCCTTTTTAAGTAAATGTTAGACTGGATGTATAGGTATCCATTTTGAATCTTTTAAGCACCTGTTCAATGTAATTATCTTGGGACAAACCTAAAATCCTATGAGTTCAGTCATGATGAATCTAAATTCTAAGAATAATTAATGTTTCGCCAAGATCATTCATATCAAAATGGCATGACAACATGTATTTTGACTAATCTAGAAAATTGATTGAGTTACTAGCTAGCAAAATATCATCAACATAGAGCACTAAGATGACAAAATTGCCTTTATCAAATTTCTGATAGATACATTGATCTGAAGCATTTTCAATGAACTAAAGAGAGGCAACGATCTCATGAAACTTTAGGTACCATTACCTAGAGGCTTATTTTAGCTCGTAGATAGGTTTACATAGTCTGCGCACTAGGTGCTCTTTGTTGGGTTCAACGAAACCATCCAGTTGAGTCATGTAAACTTCTTCATGCAAATCCCCATTTAGGAAAGTACTCTTAACATCCATCTGATGAAGTTCAAGGTCAAACTGTACAACAAGAGCTATGACAACTCTGAAAGCATCCTTAGTAGATACAAGAGAGAAAGTTTTTATGTAATCAATGCCTTCCTTTTGATTATAGCCTTTAGCTATAAGTTTGGATTTATATCTTTCAATTTCACCAGTGGTGCCCTGTTTAGTTTTAAAGACCCATTTGTAACCAACTGGCTTGTATCCATCTGGTAACTCAATAAACTCCTATATGTGATTATGATGCATGAAAGAAATTTCATCATTCATAGCCTCTTGCCACTTAGAAGAATAAGGACTAAATATTACTTGCTGAAAAGATATAGGATCTGTCCCATCAATATTGTCTAATTCAAATTCCTGCAAGTACATGATATAGTCATTTGGTATTACAGGTTTACGAACTCTTTGAGATTGTCTTAATTTAATGGTTAACTTATCAAGTTTTGCCACATAAGGTTTTTCTTCTATTTAATTTGGATTTTTATTATTATCATCTTGAGCAGGTGAAGGTGTCAAAAGAGGTATAAGTAAAATAGTGGTCTTATCATGTAGATTGATAACCCTGGGTACTGAACTCTCACTATCCAAGTCATTTTCAAAATAGAATGCCCAGTCAGACTCGATGATCTTGGTAGTGTGAGTTGGACAATAAAATCTATAACATCTAGATCTAGTATAATACCCAATGAAGAAGCCATTGATTGTTCTAGTGTCTAATTTCTTTAACTAGGGATTATATGGTCTTACCTCTTCCTTGCAACCCCACACATGAAAATGTTTCAAACCGGGCTTCTTTCTAATAAAAAGTTCATATGAAGTCTTTAACACTGACTTACTAGGTACTTAATTCAAAACATATATTGCAGTCTTTAAGGTTTTACCCCACAAGAATTCTGGCAATGAGGAATGACTAATCATGCTTCTGATCATGTCCATTAAAGTATGATTATGCCTTTCTGCAACCCTATTTTATTGTAGTGTGCCAAGCATTGTATACTGGGCTTCAATATCATATTTTTACAAAAATAAAGTAAATGGACCAGGATTTCTGCTTGCCTCAATATATTTCCCATAATACTTTCCACCCTTATCTGATCTAACATATTTTATGGCTTTGCTAGTCCTCAACTCTACTACTACCTTAAAGTTCTTAAATGCATCTAAAAACTTTGACTTTTTGCATATTAGGTCAATCCAACCATATCTGGAATGGTCCTCTGTAAATGTAATGAAGTATTTAAAACATCCAATAGCTATTAGTGTAATAGGCCCACATATGTCAATATGTATTAGATCTAAGACGTCTTTAAACCTTCATGCCCCTTTATTTGTAGCTCTAGCAAGAAATTTTCCTCTAATACAATCCATATAAGTCTTAAAAATTGAGAAATCTAGATCTGACAACACACTTTACTTGACCAATCTTTCTAATCTCTCTCTAGAAATGTGACCAAAACGTCAATGCCATAAAATGGAAGAATTCTCACTCATTCTAGAATGTTTATATCCAATCACAACATCGATAGGTACATCTAAAGACACAATAGGATAATCATTCAAATTCAAATGATATAAACCATTTTGTAAAGTGGTAGTACTAATAATAGAAGAATCATAATAAATTTCAACCTTTCCATTTCTGTGCTAAAAGGGATAACCAGAATTATCCAAAACAAAACCAAAAATCAAATTCCTTCTCATAGATGGTACATAAATAACATTATTCAGATTTAAAATATTTCTAAAAGATAAATATAAAGAAACTAATCCCATGTATTCAACTTCAACCTTATTCCTTACTACTCCCAAGACAGTCTTCTCTCTCTCACTTAAGATTTGCTGGTTTTTGAGCCCTTTCAAAGAATTCACAACATAAATAGTTGCACCAAAATTCAACCACCAAAATTCAAAAGATATCTCAAGATTATTAGACTCAAAACACACTAGAGCTAGAGGGATAGAATTGAATTGCTCTCCAATAGCTTTCATGTATTCCATAATAGTGTCCTTATTTGGGATATTCTCTCTAATTCCTTTCTTAAAAGTGAATTTGATTACTACTAAATAGATCCAATTTGACTTATACCATTGTTTGTGATAGGTCTTATCTATAATACTAGACTTAAGCAAGAGATCAGTTGGCTATGGTTCTCTAAGAACTAAATATTTCTTAAAAATTATCAAGTACATATTTAGAGACTCTTTCCATTCATCTTAGTTTGTTCCATTAAGAGTCTTTACCATAAATAGTTATTGAAAGACTAAGATTGATGATACAAGATTGGGAAATTTTAATTATGTGTGCACAACATAATTATAATACAAGATTCCTAATTAAACAAAATCAATCAAATAACAATATAACAAAGTGGCACCAATGAAATTACATATACTATATCATTTAGTTTGTACAAAAGTCTACATAAGAATGTAATTAACATAGATATACCGATAGGGTATAAGAAATATTAAAACATTAAAAATGCTGCATGCCTATTTAAAAGAGTCCAAACCCTGAAATTGCATTAATAACGTTACACTGATAAGGTGCATTCATTATTAATACAATATGTTCCTAGACATCTCAGAAGAGCAATATTTTCATGTAAAACAACCTCACTATAATCCTAATTTATCATTGGTGTGAATCAAGCAATTTTGGTATCTATACATGTATAAAATTACATAATTAAGGATTCAACAATTTATCAAACATTGCTATACTCACAACCAAAAAGAATGACTTTTCACCAAGTCCAAAAATATTGTGAAGAATATTCATGAATTTTTATAGGCTAAAATTTCATAAATAAAATATTTTCATACAATATAAACATTATAAAATTTGTAATAAATATTTATTGATCATAAAAAATTTTAAAAAAATTATAGATAAATAGAAAATTGAATTTTATACAAGTGGGCCAAAACTTAGGCCTAAAGGCCCAGTGTATAAGCTATACATGCCTGCATGTGTGTGGGCCTTGCTGGATGCCAAGTTGTTTTCAACCTCCAACATCCAACAACTTGGTTATGGCTTCTTTCTACCATTGATACTGTTGTGGAGCTCCAAAAAATAGGTTTTTGTGTTGTTTTGATGCAATAAAAATTATCTACTCTATTTTTTGACATTAACCCATGTATAAATCCAAAGAAAAAAAATCAAAATTGTGCAATCAAATGTCACAACACAATTTTGGTATATTTCTAAATGTCCTAGAGGAACAATATTTTCATGTAAAGCAACCTAATTATAATCCTAATCTATCATTAGTGTGGATTAAACAATTTTAGTATTTATACATGTATAAAATTATATAATTAAGGGTTCAACAATTTATCAAACATTGTTATACTCACAACCTGAAAGAGTGACTTTTCACCAAGTCCAAAAATATTGTGAAGAATATTTATGAATTTTTATAGGTTAAAATTCCATAAATAAAATATTTTCATACAATATAAACATTATAAAATTTGAAATAAATATTTATTGGCCATAAAAAAATTTCAAAAAATTATAGATAATAGAAATTTGAAATTTATACAAGTGGGCCAAAACCCAGGCCCAAAGCCCCAGTGTGTGAGCCTTGCTAGATGCCAGGTTATCTTCAACCTCCAACATCCAACAACTTGGTTATGGCTTCTCTCTACCGTTGACGTTGTTGCAAAGCTCCAAAAAATGGGTTTTTGTGTTGTTCTAATGCAATAAAAATTATCTACTTTATTTTTCAACATTAACCCATGTATAAATCCGAAGAAAATGATTCAAAATTATGCAATCAAAGGTCACAAATTTTCCAAAAAAAGTCAAACTTTGATCCTCAATAATCACAAAATTTAGATTCAATTAAGTAATAGTATAATATTTTATATATCCATGCAAACAGAATTCATGATTTAATTGAAATAAAATTGATTCAAATTATCTTAGAATTAAAATCCCCAATTTCAAAGGTTCCATGTACCGAAAAAGAAAAATTGAGAATTTTATGAATTTTGCCAAGATTAATTAAATTAATCTAATTCGATAGTTAATGTAATCACATATATTATTAACATTACTCTAATACTATCTATTGATAATATGATCTAAAATATTAAATAATATAAATTAATCATAATTGAATTATGAACATACCTGATGTATAATTTAATAAAGTCATGATCAGCCTAAATATTGATGATGAGCAAATTTTGTAATTTACTTCACCCTTTAGGTTATTCAAAGAAGAAAAGGAGAAAGAGAGATATATCAAAATCCCGATTTTTAGAAGGAGTAACCCACTTTTATATAAAATTCTCTTTTCTTTATATAGTCAAACTTGTGATAAGAAATCACTAACTTCTAAAGAGCTATAGGTTGATGCTTCTATTCAAATGAGCTTATGAATGATTCAAACTATCACAAACTATAGTATTGAATCAAGGCTCAATCTATTTTATGTTTAATATTAAAATATAAAATTAATTATTTAAATAAATATTTTTATAAAATTAATTAATTTTAATTCATATAAATATATTCAAATAAATTATTTATTTTATTTTAATATAACACATACGACTTAATTGGGTAAACTAATTGACGAGCATCAAATATGAAAAATGTAGCGGGATGCCTTTTGACCAAACGCATCCATTCACGTGCCCCCTTCAGTTCATCTCCGAACATGCCAAATTTACAAAGAGATGATTATAATTAACTATAATTCCTATTTGCCATGACCAAGATATTCCATTGGAGTGAGCATTCTTCAGACGAAAGATTCTCTTGTCTAGTTTGACATAATCTTTAATATAGCATAAGAATTATTGAATAATATAATAAAATATTATATAAAATAAAATTGTATATTATATAATATTTAATTTATAATAACATAAAATGAATATTTATATAAAATTATCTTATTTTATGTTTGTTGTAATGTTTTATAAGCATGTATAAATTTAAAAAATATGTAGATCCTATTTTGCAATTAGTTAACTATATCAATGATTAACTAATTAAATTAATTATTAGTTGATAACTAATTATATTAATTAATTTAATCAACTGATAGCATTAACTATTTATATAAAGATATTTTATAAAATTAGCTATTTATTATTAATTATTTATATGTAAAATGATATACAAGAAAATGTATATATTTTATAATTAATTTGAGTATTTATTTACTTTAATGATATTTTATATTATAATTATAATATATTATTTATTATATTAAATATTTCAAAAAATTATATCATTATAATTTATCATACTTATTTGATTTTCCTTTAAAAGATGAACAATTATAATTTTCTAATTAATAAATATTTGTAATATTCTGGTAGATGGAGTAACTATTAAAGTTTATTTTGTAACTATTTCTAATATTAAATTTAAAATTCATATATTCATCATTAAAAATATTGATGAATTACACATTTTAAATATAAAAAATATATCTTTCCTAAGTAACATAGTTGTTTCTTGTTTTTAATATGTATTATTCTTTAATTCAAAAGATATCATTTGATAAATATTAATAATTTTTAAATATATTTTCTATTATTTATTATGAAATGAACCATATATTCTTTTCTTTTTTATATGATTTGATAGAAAGGATATGATTATATTCATATAATTTTTTTATTAATATGTAAATATTTTAATATAATTTATTATACTTATTCAATTTTTATTTTGAAAAGTAAATAATCATAATTTATTATATGTTTTAGTTTTTTCTAAGAAATAGATAAATATAGTTTAATATTTTTATCATGAATGAAAATATAAAAATTTTATAATTATGGGTAAAAATATCTTTTCTCTACTAAATGTAAATTAGCTCTTTCCAAAAATTACTATTCTTAACTTTTTTTAAATGATTATGTGAAGACTAATAAACTAACTATAACAATTATTTACTAAACATTGACCTATTGAAATAGTTGAAAATACTCAAGTGAGTTAAAAGTTAATCGAAAAACTATTAGCCAAATATCCTCATAATTTGATAAAAATACCTTTATATATATAAGAGGAAAAAAATAAAAAAATACTTTTTTTTATAAATGAGATAAATTACTTTTCTAATAAATGAAGAAAGTAATGACGTAAAATAGTTTTTTTTAATTCTAACAATTTATTATTTATTTTAATATTTTATTATCGATCTTTATTTTCTTCATTAGGGAATAGATAATTTTGTATGAAGTTAGACATATAAAAAGAAATTTTTTAAATAAATTATATGTTTTATTTAAAATTTATAATATATTATATAAATTTTGATAATCTATCATATATTATTAAACTCTATACGGTATGCCAAATAGTCCCGTATGTTGTCTTCTACTGCCCGGGTACCAAATGCCCCGCGAATCTCGTCATATTGACAAACTAATCCTACGCGAAGTTTTAATTACGTTCGTGACCGTAAATTGCGCGTACTATTGTGTAACTGTCGTGAACCATTTCATAATTATAATATTCGCAATTCTACATTATATTTTTCAGCAATTTCACTAAAAACGACATTTATCACTATTATAATTTAAAATCATAACCTGATATTACAACTAAAATCACAATTCCCTTTTATTAGAAATTGTTTATCTCTTACCTCTGTTTTTAAAATACTTTTTAAATTTAATTTTTTTAAATAAATAGGAAGAGAAATAGACCAAATAAATACAGAAGAAATTTAGATTTTTGGATCATG
Organism: Sindora glabra; assembly: GCA_020226215.1. Lineage (NCBI taxonomy): Eukaryota > Viridiplantae > Streptophyta > Magnoliopsida > Fabales > Fabaceae > Sindora > Sindora glabra. The sequence goes on along the minus strand of CM035234.1, from coordinate 61,889,492 downwards.
TATATTTTTACTTTTTAAATATATATTTATTTTCTACAAAATATCTTAAATTTTAAAAATACAAAATTAGTTATATAAATTAATAAGCTAACAAATAGAATAAAATTTTACATTTGAGAAATAACTATTATATTAATTATGATTGAAAAATTGTTATGCAATTTGAAACAGAAAAAATTGTCATGTGATACTTTTGTAGGGCTGTAAAATAGGCTGATCTGTGACTCTAATAGATCGGTCCATATTACCTATGCTAAAAAATGAGTTCAATTTTAAGGGTTCAAACCCACATAAAACGCATGCGGATACAAGATAGTCTGCATGTTTTAACTGAAAACTCACAGATTTCGCAGATACGAGTTAGTCCATTACGGATTAGGTCGTGACAGGTCAGTTTGTATTACCCGCATTAAAAAATGAGCTTAATTTTAAGGGTTCATATATATAAAGATGGGTTGCGGGTCATTGGGAGGTTTGCGAGCCGCAATCTATTTGACAGCCTATACTCTTGATTATAGGGGTAATTATTGGTCAATTATTGATGGTTAAAATTATTTTTTCAACCAACCATTCTTAGCTGAAAAATATTTTTTTCCAACTAAAATTAACCAATTGCATAATCTTAATTGAATTTAACCGATGAATTCAATTTCAATCAATTAAGTTCAGTTTTAGTCAATTTATGATTTGAATTTTTTTAAAATGCTTAAATAAATCAATTTAATAGTTAAAATTAGTTTATAAATATATGTTAATGCCATAATTCCTTTAATATAATCATAACAAGAAGTAATCAAATATTGAATTACAAAAATGATCAATAAAACACTACATATGAACTTTCAACTGTAAAAATTAATATATATTTCAATTTGTGTCAAATTATTGCAGTTTATTGTGGTTAAAAATTTTAAACTGTAATTAATTGATCATTTAAAATTTATAAATTTTTTTCTTCATTTTTAACTGATTATAATATATTAACTACTTTTAATCAATTAATTTCAAGTTCAATTGATCAGTTAAGAATAGTTTAAAAATATTTGATTACCCTACTTGATTAAACGTGGACATTTGATGATAAAAAGTATGAAACCTTAATAAGGAATATGAAAAGAAAATGAAGTTTGACCCTTTTCTTTTTCCTTTCTACAAAATGGTATATAAGAGATGGTAAAAATAATATTATTGCAAGGCAAATGTAACAATAATTTCAAAATTATTGTTAAGTATAAAATATATATTTTTAATTAATTAAGTTAAATATTTAATAATATTTTATTAAAATAAAATTAAACTATTAAGATAATTTTATTATAAATTATTTTATTAGTTATCATATTATTAAAAATAAAAATAAAATATTTAATTTAGTTAATTAAAATTTATATTTAACAACAAAAATATTACTAACATTTGCCTTGTTGTAATACCAAATGGTCCTATGCCCTAAACCATTTTGGCCTAGTTCAGAGCTGCATGGACGGCTAACAAAAGAATTGGGATTTAACCAATTTTTAACCAGTTGCACAAAAAGAGAGGAAAGCAAAGTCGAAACCAAAATAGCCTTTTACCAACTTCAAGGCATATAGGAACGAAATAATTTTAAAGTTCAATCCTCCCAAGGCTTCGTGTAGCTTGGTCCTTCACGGGATTAAATAACCATTCCCCAAGAAAAATTGGAATTCTATTTTAAGAAAAATGTATAATGTATCACTAATTATTAATATATTATTATATAATTTATCAAATTTAATAAAAATAATTTTAATATATGATCAAATATAATAACATATTAATATATTATTATATTAACAATTTATTGCAAAAAAATCTTTTTAACATAAATTCCTAGAGTAGATGTTGGAAAAAATAAATAAATCAAAACTAATACAGAAATTATACATACTTATTTCATCTTTGGATCTTGATGTTGTATTCTACCACACAGTAGTCAAGAATCACCATATATCAGGAATTCTTACCTTTGTTCATAACAATTTTACCAAAAATCAACACCTTTGAGAAAGAAGGTTATGCTCTCTGCTTCTATATATTTTCTTAATGTTATTCTCTCTCTAAAAGAGTTTTTATTCACTTGTGGGAATTATCTCTTAGTGGGTGGTTATCTCTATTTTTCCCACTTTTATTATCCATTATCTGAAATAACTTATTAGTGGGTAGTTATTTCTCTTTACCCACTTTGAATTTTGAATTAAAATTCAAAATTTAAACATAATGATATGGGACCTATTATGGGTGTCCCCACATTCATCATCTCTCACTCACACATAATGGGATGAGTCATATCATAAAACTTTCATCTCTTTTTAGGTGTTCTTGTACTAGAAATTCTTACACAGAATTAGCACAAGACAATCTCTTTATGGGTGCCCTAAATTTTCCCATATATACTTTTCATTTGCAAATCTAATCCCCTGCAAGCTTTATTGTAAGCTTAGATTGCTATTCATATATGCGTAGTGTCCACACTTATGATGTTACCAAAATTAACTTCATAACGGATATGTCTCAAACATTAGCATAATTATGTATATATTAGAAAATCTTCCTTTTACCCGCATATTACTTTGATTTGAAACAATTGCTTTCCTAACATTTTAACTCTTAGATTGTATATATCATGATCATCAGGTGCATACTAAGGTAGCAAACGTCGTATTATTTCTCTATAATATCGTCAAAGTCAAAAGGTATCCATGAAAAAAAATTTCTTTTCTGGGAATTAGGGATCTTTCACTTGCTTCCTGTTTCCAATTCTTTTGCACATGTGGTTGAATCACATGTTACCTTGTCTCCTTTAGAGCATAAAGGGTGCATGTCGGTTTTATTAGTAACACCGTGTAAACTTTAGTTCAAGTACACATAATACCTAACCTAAATTCTTCCATATTATTCGACTCCTTTTGACATTAATATGTGAAGAATTCATTGTTTAGCCATAGGTATTGTGGAAGGTGGAAGAATCCACAATTCAATTCATATTTGTATCTCGGACCTCATCTCAACTTTACCTCATTGAGGCGACATATTTTATTTTGTATTACTTTTCTACCAAAAATACAATATTTCTCATTGTTATGTTAGTGAACACATGTCTCATCTTTGCCTTCTCCTTATGAGCGTCAAAGGTGGTTGTTCATGTGAGAAACCAACCTTATCAACCTGTATGATATACTAGACATTTGTATACTTATGTTTATTTTGACATTCGTAATTAAAAAAATCTTTATTCATTTCAATTTAGAAATTGTTCGATTACATTCTATGCATATCAAGAGATTTTAAATGCTCAATATACACATCTCTAGGTATAGGCTTAGTAAAAGTATTCGCTATCATCTTTTGTATAGGAATGTGTTGAATGGTGACCTTTTTCTGCGTTATACCTTCTATCACAAAATGATACTTTGTATCAATATGCTTAGTCTTTCTATAGTACTTTGAATTCTTTGTATAGGTGATGGCTACGTGACTGTCATAGTATATCAGGATGGGGTTTGAATTTTTACTATAAATCTCTAGGTGTTCTATAAATCTTTTCAGCCATATAGCCTCTTATACTGTTGTAAAACATGCTACAAACTCTACTTCCATTGTTGACAATGCAACGCATGTTTGCTTCTTACTACACCATGATATGGCACTATTGTTTAGCAAGAATGAGTAACCTGATGTGGATTTTTGCTCATCCAGGTCTCATATCCAATCTGCATCAGAATATCCAACTAAATATAAATCGTTTCCTTAATAGCATAATGCGTAATCAATCGTTCCTTTTAGATATCTTAATATTCTCTTAACAACTTTTCAATGTTTCTGTCCAAGGTTTGACTGTAAATATTTAGTCTAGTATACATCATTGCATACATCAGACTACCAACTGCACTAGAATAAGAAACTTTTTCCATTGATTTCTTCTTAGATTCATTTTGAGGGAACATTTCTTGACTCAATGGTTCACTCTTATTCACAAGAGCATTTATGGGTTTGCAATCTTTCATGTTAAATTTCTCAAAGATTCTCCATATGTAACTTTCTTGAGAAAGAGAAATAAGTTTTTTGGAGCGATCCTTAAAGATTTTGACTCCAAGAATGTAATCTACTTCATCCATGTCTGTCATCTCAAAATTCGAGGATAGCCATAATTGAATTCAAATTATCCTCAGCCAATAGTATATCATCCACATAAAAGGATAATATCACAAGATTACCTTCATGCTGCTTAATATAAACACAATGGTCTTCCTTAATCTTTTAGAAGTCATATGAGGTTATAACTCGATGAAACCTCAAGTACCACTGTCTGGATGACTGTTTAAGTCCATAAATCTTTGGAGTTTATAAACTTTCCTTTCCTCTTCTTTTTGTATGAAATCTATTAGTTGTTTTATGTAAATTTCTTCATCCAGTTTTCTATTAGGAAAAGTGATTTTTATATCCATTTGATGTATTCTAAATCTAGATTTGCTACTATGGGTAAGAGTAATCTTATTGAATTAAAACGTACAATAGATGAAAAAGTGTCTCTATAATCTATTCCTTCCTATTGTGTATACCCCTTTGCAACTAGTCTAACCTTATATTTTTCAATTGATCCATCTACCTATTTTTTAATTTTAAAAATGCATTTGTTCCCAATTGCCTTTCGGTTAAATGGTAGGTTAACTAGTTTCCAAACTTAGTTAGTTTTCATTGAGTCTATTTCTTCCTCCATCGCTTTCATCCAATGTTCCTTAGCAAGGTAAGAAAGAGCCCTTTGAACTATTCTTAGCTCTTCTTCATCTTAAGGACAACCATAAGAACTGATCCTTTAATTGAAAAGCATCTTTTGGGTACACTTCTTTTTTTTACTTTTTCTAGTAGGGTTCCTTGTACTATATCATATCAAAATACAGGGTTCTCACTCATTCTCTCAAAGCTCCCACTCGGATCAGTGGGTATTCTTTATAAGCTCCCATTTGTATACAATGGATAATGGATAAGATTCAATGTTGTTATCCATTTGATCTTGTAGCCCTCATTTTCACAAATGAAAATGTATCCCTTAGATAGTTCTAAATATCTTATAAAGATACATTTCTCCCTCTAGGACCTAATTTTTCATATTTATGGGAAGCATCATGGATGTACATAGTAAAACCTCATGGTATAAGAATGCTCAAATCAGGTTTTTGTCCATAATTCATAGGGTGTAAATGTAATAGACTTTGAGGGCACACAGTTAAGTATGAAAGTAGTTGTCGATATGACATCTCCCTAATAAGAAAAAGGTAAACTAGCTTATGCCATCATTAACCTAACCATGTCTAGAAATGTTTTGTTTTTTCTTTCAGCTACTCCATTTTGTTGTGGAGTGCCAGAGATTGTTAACTATCTTATTATCCCTTTTTCTTCACAAAGCTCTTTAAATTGTTCAGATAAATATTCATGTCCATGGTCAGTTCTAAGCACTTTAACCTTCTTATCTATTTAATTTTCAACTTCATTTAAATAATGACTGAAGCATTCTAATGCTTCTGACTTATATGAAATCAAATAGATATAATCGTATTATGAGTAATCATCAATAAAAGTGATGAAATACCAAGCTCCATGTCTTGCCCTCACACTCAAATGACTACATATATTGGAGTGAATTAATTGTAATGGAGTTTCTGCCCTAGTTCTTTTCCTAAACTATTTTCTAGTTGCTTTACCAGCTACACAATGTTCACACAAAGACATCTCCAATTTTGAAATTGGACCTAGCAATCCTTCTTTTGCTAGTTTAATCATCTTATTCTAATTTATATGTCCTAGTTTAGCATGTCAAATGTCCATATCAACATTTAAATTAGAAGTAGAAGTGGTAAAGCAATTGTAAGCAACATTTTCAATTACATCTAAAATGATAAATCCATTGGAAATGAAGCCAGAACCATAAAATATATTTTTCTTAAAAATATTAGCAACATTGTCATGAAAATTAATTGAAAATGTAAAATGAAGTAAGGAACAAATAGAAACTAAATTCTATCGTATGTTTGGTGCATAAAATACATCATATAGGATTAAGGTTCTTCTACCATGCAAATCCAACTTGCATGTACTAATACCCTTAACCTCAATCCTTGTGTTGTTTCCAACGTAAAGCCACCTACTTTGATTTAATAATCGATGGTATTCAATGTAGGATTCTCGATCCTTACTCATGTAGTCTATGGTACTTAAGTCTAAAATCCACAAAAGATGAGATTTTGTTAGAAAAATAGTACTAGAAATATGTGAAAAATGTGTAAGTTTAGTATCCAGTAATACCTTATTCTATTCATTTTACTGAGCACAATCTCGAGCAAAATGACCTATTTTCTAGCAAGCATAACATTTGATCTTCTTAAGATCAAAGTTCTTTGAGCCATGCCTTCCCTTCTTCCTCTTAAAGTTTTTCTTACCCTTAAAATTGGGCCCAGATTTTCTCTTATGGAACTTTTTACCTTTCTTAAATTTAGGCTTGGAATTTAAAGGTCCTGCTCCCTCTGCTATATATACTTGTCCAAAGGACCTGTAAACCCCTAGACATTTATCCTTGAGTTCCAAATGTCTTGCCAAATCATTGAAAATAACAATGCTTTCGTTATGAGTTAGATTGACCTTCATGTGTTCCCAAATTTTAGGAAGTGATTTAATTATAGCTTACACTTGTTGCTCATTAGAAAATGCATGTCCTGCAGCTTTTAACTCATAAATCATGTTTGACATTTCACGTAAATGTTATTTCATTAATGTATTAGGATGAACTTTATAAGTGTTAAATTTGATTATGAGTCTCTTTAGTTTAGTAACAAAAGTACCACCAAATTTCTCTTTCAAGGCAATCCACATACCATGGGCAGTTGGGTAATCCTCATACTCACACATGAGGCCATCTACTATTACACTCAAAAGTATAATTCGCATGATACTGATATTTTTCTTCTAAATAATATATGCCTTAACATCCCTTCTATGTTAGGTTGTGTTCCCATGTTTTGGTTCCATTATGATATGGTTCAAAGCTTCAAGAGCATCTTACTCTTATAATATATAAGATATTTTTTGATGCCATATGTCCCAAATACCCTCATTCAGTTTGTCACCTTTATTCAATTCAGCAATTATGTTCTTGCTAGCATTTTGCTGAATTAGAATATCTCCTATGAGTATACAATGTCATTTATTTGCATCGTTCTCATATAGAACAATAATGACACTACTTAGTTCATGTTTAGAAGTTTACATTTATCAAACCCCTATCGTATGTTTGCCTAAATGCTATCATTATTTCCTATCAAGATCATTCTTATGCAAATATCATATATTGTATTGCTCTTAAGTAAAAACATAGTATAAAAGCTCCCACTCAAATGTAAGATTCCACAAGATAAATGTATATTAAATAAAGATATTTAAACATTCATTAAACAATAAATAAGTTCAATAACTCATATTTAAGTTTAAAAACCAATCTTATCAAACAAAACATGAAGACATATGAAAAGTCCAAAAAAAATAACAACTAGTATTTTTGTCCTAACTTCCTATTCTGAATTCAGGGCTTTCATCTCTTTGAAGGTATTGAATAATTTTAGTGGATTTTTGGAATGAGTTAGTCCAAAGTTATGCATATTCATAACTTTGAGTAGACTTTTAAGGTGTAATCCCTTCTCTAGAGTACTGTGCCCAAAACATCTTACACTCTTCATGTTAGGAAATTGTGACATCAGGATTGTTTTTCTCCAATTATTTTTTATGTAATGGATTTCCTATAGCCTCAGCTCTTCCATGCATTTTTCAAAGTCAATGTATTTGATGATTCCCAACTTATAGTCTTTGCAATGCCATAATGTTTTTTTAATGGTATCCAAAAATTATTATTTGAAATTTCTTTCATTAATGCATGAACCCAAAAGTGATTAGGAAACACTTTTGCCTTTACGCTCAAGGTTTGCTTTTAAGTCTTTGATTTCATATAAGAAGGCTTTCATAGGATATTGTAAGTGTGCATTTCTTTGATATAATAAATGCATCATTTCTATGAGGTCTTTTGGGGTATCTATCCAATTTTACTCTATGGGGTTTTCTTTTACACTATCTACAAAGTTATATGGATCATCTTCCTCCATAAACTATTGCTCCATGTCTGTTTACCAAAAATAGTTAAAAAATATAGTTAAAATATGCCATTGTTGTCATTGTTTGAATAAAAATAGTGTCATAAAAATTTCAAAAATATACAAATTGTATACTAATATGTATATCTTGAATTTAGGGATTTTTAAGATAAAACCATGCCTTAAACGAACACTTCATGCACCCATACGCACTTCTAGAGTGATCTAGTTTCAAAAAAATCTAGAAAAAAAGAAAATTGGAGTTCCCCCACGTGCAACGATGATACATGAGGTCCATGCGCTACCATACACGACTTTTCTAGCCATTAGAGCCGGCTGGCCGGGTAGGATTTTTCCTTATCTTTCTATTGGTATATGACACGTGGTATTTAGAGTAAAGGGTGGCCTACACGCATGCTTCTCGAGAGTGAGCTTTTTTTTTAGTTTGGCTAAAATGACATTTCATTTTCATGTCAGTCAAAATAATGTGTCATTTTAGTTCAATCCAAAACAACTCTAATGCCAAAATGACATGTTAGTTTTTGTAAAGGCCTAAAAAGGTATTTTAGCTATAACTTTTGATCTAGAGCTCTATTTTTTGGGTAATTCAAAAGTCAAAATTCTTATAATTTAATGCTCTACAATTCTAGAATAATTTTATGCCCAAAAAAAATTATTTTTCAGGGGATCCAGTATTTCAAAGTTATGGATTTTATGGAGTCTTTAAGTGTCCTTGTAATTTTTCGTTGTTCAGAAGTGTCTTATGGATGTTTTATATATTCCATTTAATACTAGAATCAGCCCTAACATTGTTCTTCCAAAAATAGCAAAACTAAAGAAAAATTTAACATCCAATGGTTGCATCTCATGTTGTAAGAGTAAAAACAGGAAACATCTTTTTGGCAAAAAAAATTATCAATTATATACATAGTAAACAACAAGGGCATCTCAAACAATATATCTTATACAACACATACCTTGCATTCAATTTCATTAAATACATGCAAGGAATTACAGACATCAATGCAACCTAGCTCTGTTACCAATGTTGGGGAAATTAATAAATTAAAACTAATGCAAAAATTATACATACTTGTTTTATCTTTGGATCTTGATACTGTATTCTACCACATAGTAGCCAAAAATCACCATGTATTAGGAACTCTTACCTTTGTCTATAACAATTTGACCAAAAAGCCATACCTCTAAGAAGGAAGGTTTTGCTCTCTGCTTCTGTATATTTTCTTAATGTTGTTCTCTATCTAAAAGAGTTTTTGTTCACTTGTAGGAATTATCTCTTAATAGGTGGTTATCTTTATTTTTCCTACTTTTGTTATCCATTATTTGAAATAACTTATTAGTGGGTAGTTATCTCCTTTTACTCATTTTGAATTTTGAATTAAAATTTAAAATTTAAACATGATGATGTGGGTTACCCATTATCGGTGTCCCCACATTCATCAATAGAAAAATCCATCTTTAATCTTTCCAAAGCATTTTGTGTACTTTGATCCTGTAACCAAAACCTAATAAAGGTAAGGAAGATTATTATTCTATAAAATAAATAATTAGTAATTATTTACAAATTTAGGTTAACGAATTGTATATCACTATGCTATTATATACATCAATTTTTACTTTAACCAATGTTAAGATAGTAGCATTTTAATCTACAGTAGTGCTAAGTTTAGTTTGCCTTATGGTTCCTTTTTTTGAATTTTGATTACTATTCTTAATATAGTTGAACATTTAAAGATTATGATACCTCATTATAATATTTCCTCCATATCTTGCGGTAATCGTATCATCACTTCTATAAAAATAAATGAATATAATTATGCCTTTTGATTTGTGATTGTTAAGACTTAGTTTGAGGGTAAAAAAGTGCAAGATCATTTGATGAAATAACTTATAGTGATCCCTAAATTTGATCAACCATCTTGGAATAAATTGGATGCTCAATTGGTTTTTATTTTTTGGCAATCAATTGAACTTAGTTTGTATAATTTTTTTTCTAAAACTTGTTACGTTGTGTGGGAAAATGCTAAGTAGTTTGTATTCATATGACATCTAACATCTTTATAGTCTTGTGTATAATCTAGTTAGTTTGAAGTAATTGGATCTAAGCATCTTTTCTTATCTCCAAAGAGTTTAACTTTTTATAGAGGAATTCAACTACTACGTATCTTAATTGATATCACTAAGCAAAAGAAACAACAAAATTAGTTTTTTATGGCTTTTACCTTGCAGAAGTTAACTTAGAATTTTCTACTATTCATAATTTTCTACTATTTGTAATCAACTATTAGCCTTCATTTAGATTCCAACTTTGAATAATGCTTTAAGTTTAAGGTGATATAAACCTCTAGCACCTTTCAACATAAGGAATGATACTTCTAATTTAATATAACAATCTAATGACAAAGGTTGAGGTAATCCTAGAAGTCAAGAAGGTGGAAGGAGTTATGGAGGATAGAGAAACTCTTATTATTACTATAATCACTACCAAAAGCTTAAGTATTCATAAGAATGTTGCTAGGTCCTGCATAAATGTTTAGCATGGTCTACACTTTAGCTAATATTGAAACTAGTATAGAGGTAGCCAATACCAAAAGAGGTATTCACTCAATTCCATCTGATCTAGGACTTCAAGCATTCCTCTAAACTCTATTCACTCAGCATAAACAAGCAAAGAGTATTGTTTTCATTGCCTATGCTAGTAATTGTACATCCTTTCTATCTTATTCAACATCTTTAATACCCTAAGTGCTTGATTTAGGAGCTTTTAATCATATAGCTTCTAATAAATCTTTATTTACTCACTTTTTGTATGCAATAAACCTTTCTTATTGTCACTTTAGCTGATAAAACCAAAACTAATGCACGCACTATTAGCAAGGTAAATATTCTCTTTTATTTACCTTTGAAATTAGTTCTTTATATTCTTGAGTGTCCACTTAATATGATACCTACTAGGAAACTTACACATATTCTAAATTATTCATAACAATTTTCTTTTTTGCTAATTCATTTTCAATATAAAACCAAAGTATAAGGATAACGATTGATAGTAGGTGTAAGTCATAAGAACTTTATTACATCCAATTAGTTTCTATAATAATTTTCTTCACTACTATTTAGGTATCTTAGTATTGGTTAACTTTGCAAAATGGTTCCTTGTCTTTTAATTTTAGAGTCTTTAGAGTGAAAATCTTGTTAGCTTGTTAAGCATGTATGTAGTTCATACTTGAGGAAAACTTAAAATAAAGTTAAATTTTTATTTTCTACCATTTATTTTGGTATTTAGGGTCCAAGTCATGCTACTTCAACTTTAGGATTTTAGTATTTCATAATATTTATTAATGATTACTCTTGAGATACTTGGTTATCTTTAAGAATTGTTCACTTTGAGTTATTTTCAATTTTTAAGTCTTTCTGTTATGAAATTCACAATAAATTTAGTTTAAAAATCTGCATACCTTGGCATGATAATGTTAAAGAATATTTTCTTGCATATTTTTCTTTTTTTAAGACCTACCGAAAGCATTTTTCATCAATCCACATGTCCATACAAACCTAAAAAAATGACATTGCTAAAAAAAAGAATTGGCATTCAATTGTAATTACACAAACTTCTTTGATACATATAAATGTTCCTTTTCAATTTAGGGCATATATTGTTCATATTGCATGTCATTTAATTAATCCATTACTACAAAATTGTAATTTTACATTGGTTAATAAACATTGGTCATAGGTTAAACTAATGTCTATATAAATGCAATAATATTTTTGAAATTATTAGGATAAATAAGATAAAAATTGTAAAACAAATTGATGTTTATAACTAGCAGTGGCATTTGAAATTTAAATGGAAATTTAATACAACGGTTAATTTAGGAAACTATCATCCAAAAATGTTAAAAAAAGAAAACATTTAAGACATCATTTTTGTTATTAATCAATGTGTAAAAATATATAAAATGTCTCCTTTGGCAATTCAACTACCACTTATTAATAATGGTGCAATCCTAAGATGTAGATTTTAACTTAATAGCTAACATTTATAGTTTAGTTTATAGAATATATATTTCACATTTACTCTCTATTTGAAAACATATAAGTAATGTCTTAACCTCTATTATCTAACTCTAGCATGTATTTAAGGAAGAGGAAAAGGAAAATAGCTTTGCCATTATCTCATTTAACAATTTTGGAGATGTTATACAATCTGATTATTACTATTTCATCTATTATCATCTTTAAATATGTTATATAAGATAAAAGGGGAGCTATTTTCCTCTTTTTCAAACATATATTAGCATTAGTAATGGAGGCAAATGTATTATCTAGACCCATAATTTATTGATATGAAATTTTAATGGATGTCATTAGTAGTTTTTGGATGCTAGCTATAAGAATTGGTACTAAATTTAACAATGAAAGGAGAAGACCAAAGTCCTCTTCTTTTTTTTTCTTGTGTAATATTGTTGTAAATTTACATTTTTTGATATGACAATATATAATGAAATTATAGATAATTTTTCTTATATCTAAGTCTTTTTTTTCTTTTTCTTTTATAAATTCATATTCAATGTATTGATATTTGTATCATTATAAGAAAAATAAACAAAAAGAATATATAACTTATCATGAATTTATGATATTTAATAAACTTAAAGAAACATTCTATATTAATTTCAAAATTAACATTCTTTCTTCAAACTTATAAAAATTAATAACTTTTAAAGTAGAGTAAACCTCTCATTATGTTTATGCAACTTTCAGGTTTTTTTTCACGCTTAATAAATCTCTTGGTTATTTTGTAAAATGATCAATTTATTTTCAAATAGTCCAATTAATTTTCTAAAACAAGATGAGATATTTATGTTATATTAAAAATTATAGGAAAAAACTTTAGTTATTTTTCAAATAACTAGCTTTATAAGTTAAGGTGATGGCATTATCATAAATATAAGTAACTTATCATGTTGGTTTCATATAATCATCATCTAAAAGGCATTTAAATCATTTAAGTTTAAGATATTAAATATTTGTATGCCTATTATTATTAAACAACCTACTGTGTTGTTTTTCTCCTACCCATAAATTTTCACTTTCATTCTATTGGTTATCTAAGTTCTTTTCTAATTTCACTCTATTTTTTGTTTATTTTCTCTATCACTCCATATTTTATTTATGTTTTCACTCCATTTATTTATATAAGATGCAAGTCATTACTCCTTAGCTATCATCCTTTCTTAGTCACAAATAGGCAAAGATGATCTAGTTTCTTTTGTACATTTCTAAGAGGATTTACTAATTAAAGTCATGAGGTGGTTACCATGGACATCAAGAACTATTTTAAGGATACTATAAAAAGAATTACCATCACTTTATCAAGGTAAGTGCGACAAGTACTATAGCACGAGCAAGAACTAATATTATAAATAATCCTTATAAAATGATTCAAATAGAATTCATGTTTGAATTTGATATCACTATAATCTAATCCATTGATGAATAAAACTTGTTTAATCATCACTTTTCTTCAAAACCATTGTTAGAAAAATGTCATGATGAGAAATTGTAAAAAGTGTTTAGAAGTTATTAAAAAATAGAAAAATATAAATAATGTCAGTTATTTATTAAAACTATGGTTATTTGTAAAAATAGATTTAAATGCCATAATAATTTTTTACCATAATCATTGTTTATATCTAACTTAGTTACCAATTAAAATTAAATAAACATTTACATATAATAAATATTTATGAATGCACTAATGATAGCATTTGATGAGGTGTATTGTATTAGGAGATGAAAAAATAGATCATAAACACTAAGCTTTATGAAGTAATATGTATCAAGAAACTTCCAAAAATCATGACATTTCAAAGTATATCAATAGTTAAGTTTTATGAAGTAAAATATATATAATATATTTGTTTTGGTTAAAAACTGATGTCTAAATCTCTACATGATTCCTATAACTTTTATTCACATCCCCATTTTAAAGATCTAGATGATGTCCTTTTAATGGTGTACAAATAGATAAGAAATTATACAAGAAGAAGTAGTGTGCCATACTTGCATCGGAAGCTTTGACCTTGAATCCATTGCAATAACGGAGACATTACTTCTTCTTAATATAGTTTATCATCAATTTATAATCATCACACTCTTTAAAGCTAAATTTTGTTGTTCATGCATGTTCCATCTTTAAAGCACAATTAACGAGAAAAATGCAAGATGAGTTACAAAATGATAATAAATTGTTATAAGAAGAAGTAAAATTTCCATTCTTCCATTGGTTAGCTTAAGTTCAATGCATGATTCACTACTATAGAATAACTAATAAATGTTGAGAGTTTTAGGGATTATACATTGCAAAATGACCCACATGTAATTAAACACTATTGTAAATAATATTTTGCATCGGTTTCAAAATAGTCATAAAATATTACAATAATGTCAATTATGATATAAGGAACATGACATCTTATCTTATGCTAGAGAGGTGATAAGGAACTTTCAACGTCAGTCATTTATAAATAACTGACATTTAATTTTGATATAACAATTTAGTTTATATTAATAACCAATGTGGTATATTGTACCCCCCACTTAATTTATCATACTCACCCCTACCTTAGTTCTTCCTTTCCAACCTTAACCTCCTTCACTAGTACCTTTTCCTAAATCATCCTTATGTTCCCTATATTGAGCCTTCCAGAACACTGCACTTGAAAATAAAAGATAATATCCCATATAAATCTACAAAAAATTCCAATATGAAACATTAGAATCTCAATGATAAGAATTTTAAATAATAAATCTTGTAATAAAAGTTTGAAAATTGAGAGAAGTTATATTGAATACCCTAATCATAATAAATGAGCATTAAATATTGTCTTAATGGATTTGAAAGATTTGCCTAGCCGTAATTTTAAACCTTGCTTGGAAGTTCTAATCAGAGTTCCTTCCAAAGAATTCTTCAAAATGGATCATACTTCTCCAAATAAAGGTTCATTCAATTGACAAACCTGCTTTTAAACACTACTAAAGTAAACATCTAATGGCCACTACAATACAAAACTTACCTATCATGGTACAATGCAAGTAAGAGTTTTTCTTAAGCTAACACAATAAAGCCTTGACAATGTAGTCTTGCTTTTCATCCTTTTTCAGTGTAAATTATGCATTAAATTGATATGGATCTAGGAATCCATGTGCAACATTCATCAATGGTAACATGTTAAAGCAATAACTATAAAAGGATTGATGTGAGATAAACTTCTATTTAGACAATTGTTCAATTAATCTATGTTTAGTCAAAAAAGACAACACAAATTTACTCAATCCAAAGTTGGACGCAAGGCACATAGAGCTCTTCTAACTTCAGTAACTACTTGATAAAAGCTTTTTCAATGAAAAATTGAATTTTCTAATCATACCAAATCTACTATAATTGAGAGCACAACTTAGGAATCATTTCCCTAAGACTTATAGAGACATTATTATAACTTTTTTTAATCATAATTAAGAGATTGTAGCTCCTTTTAAGTACGATTGAGAGGTTACAAGTCCTTTTAAGCATGATTAAAAGGTTGCTGAAACATAAATAATGACAACAACTTCAAAATATATATATAAGCTCTATTAATTTAGGAATATATGTTAATACCTTTATTGAGTATTAAATGAAGGTCATTAACCATGCAATGAAGGTCTTATGGGATTTATCCATTGTTCGAACCATATCATTTAGCACTAGTACCTTAACTCTATGAACTAAAGACTTGTCAACTGCCACATTGATTTGATTGTCAAGTACTAGTCAATGGTGTAGTTAACAGCTTACCAAAATCTAGCCATCCATAACTTTTTATTAAGGTGGTCCCATTACCATCTAGGAACATCAAGCACTACCTTATGCAATATGAACCCCCTTATAAAAACCAAATTCATATATAGATATTTCTAAAATATTTTAGGGTTAAGTGTGACATTTACCTCAAGTACAATCTTTAACATTTCTTTTATTATGGTGGTTGGCACTTTAGATGTTGGTATGTCCTCCCTACTAGTCATAGGAGGGGTTAACATTCCTCATTGATCAAAAGTTTACCCGAGTGGCAAGGCATTGGTCACAAAAGTTATATTATCCATTAAAGCAATAGATTTTAGGGATGGCTAGATAAATGTTATTGAACTCAAAGCTACGGTGTGTTAGCTAACTACGTACTCTTATAGGATGCAAAAAATGTCACCTTGCTATTGGTCCTATATGTGCTTTGCAACCACTTATTATAGCCTTGCCTTAAAGTTTACATGAAGTTTTTATGTCACTTCATTGATGACCATTGCTTCTATTTACACTAAATTGATTATCAATTATCCCATTAAATGGTGCCTTATTAAGTCGAAAACCTCCTTATGGCTAACTTGATACCTAGAAATTTGAACAAAGTTATAATGATCTTTAGTTCCTCAAGTTGTGGTTAAGATGTCATGCTTCCCAATCAACTAAAACTTACCCTGAAAAGCCTATTATGTGAGAGCATCTTATAATAATTAACAAAAAATAAATGATTAGAGAAAACTTAATTAAAATGGAAGCTTCAAAGTCAAACAACACATTTTAGTACGAATCTTAATATTTACAATCCTATCCATAATGGCTTAACTCTCCATAGTTATGTACTACCCCTACTTGTTTACTCTCCTTCATTTCTATAATTCTATGTGAGAAATGGAAGATGTCTCACCAATGTTCTCACTACTCTCATCTTTAGCATGCTTTTTGACTAACAAGTCCTTCTTTAATTTCTTATAGCTTCCTTAAAAAAGCCTGTGTGGATATGTATTCTTCTTTCACTCTTCTCGATTAGACTTACTTAATGACGATTGACCAAAGGACATATCAATTCACAAGTACAAATGATATATAAATAAGACACTGAAACAAACTAAATGATAGAAGATAAAAACTTGATCATGAAATGCTTATGCTCCCATTATTTTTGGAACTTCTTCCATGTTCCTAGTCGAGATAATTCTATCATTGGGTCAAGTTATTTTTTTCGTAATCTTAGAATTGATATATTCTTACCTTAAAGTTAATTTGAAGTCCTTCCATAAGGTTGTTGCATATTGCAATGCTTTGCTGCACATTAACGTGTCACTTAGAATATCAAAGGATTTCTACAAGGTAGAAAAAACATATGTGAAAGCTCAAATTATATGTAAGGTAAAAACTTGATCTTGAAATGCTTATCCTTGTATTATTTTTAAAACTTCTTCCATGATTCCTAGCTAAGATAGTTCTATCATTGTGTCAAGTCATTTTTGTCGCAGTCTTAAAATTGATATATTCTTACCTTAAAAGTAATTTAAAGTCCTTCTATAAGGTTGTTGCATACTACTATGCTTTGTTGCACATCAATATATCACTTAGAATATCAAAGGATTTCTACAAGGTAAAAAAAATATTTGAAAGATTAAATTATATATAAGTATGTTACAAATATGGTTTTCATACGCAGAGCATAAATCTATCTAAATCAAGTGCAAATACTGAGATCTCTTCCTAAATGTTATCTTTCAATCCCTTAGGTACTTTCTTTTAATAAGGAATAGCTATTGATACTTTAGATCATATAATCATTTTAACAAAATTAACAAATTAGTCGGCATTTTCTCTATTTGGTTGCCATTTCTTATTAAGCTTAATTGATAATCACTCACCCTTGGTTTGTGCTATAGTAATGCCTATCAAAATAATGGGACCCTATGTGTTTATTTTAGTAGGGATAGATATCCCTGGATTTATATACATATATAAACTAGTGTCAATCATGTATACATAATAAAGTTTTAGTTTAAATTACTAAATAATAAACAAAATAGTAAATATAAGATTATTCCTTAAAAAAAATATGGTACTAAAGTGCATAGAAAAATGCATAACTTACATGATGAACTATTAAATTAAGATTACATTACTCATGATAAACTCCTCCACTAATTTATATAACTATAGAGAAAACTACAATCATAGAAATATATGATAAATTTGACACCTTAAAAAGACACAATAACATAACATGATAGCAATAATAAATAAAAATGGCAAGGACATTACTATCAAATAGAGGATACCACAACTATATTACTAGAGTGTGACTAAACCCTAAAAGCATCATCAAACATAACATTTAGTATAATCTTAAACTTAGCAATAAAGAAAGATCTCATAATGTCACTATATATATATATATAAACATCCTAACAAGATAAATCCAAATTTAATCACTTAATTTGCCAAAAATAAAATGAAAATGAGAAAGGAAAATATAATTGACGAAATTTGTTGATAACTAGTGACAGTAAAGCAAACTTTGAGTGTAAAAGAGAAGTGATGGCAGTTTAGGACTCATCAAAGAAATTTTGATAGCATAGGTGAAGCTAGGGAAGTGGGTTTCAAAAAGTAAAAATAATCAGAAACAAATGAGCTAATGCAAGTTATGCAAATAGAACAATTCATGTAACTTCTTACTAAAAAATAGATGTCTATAAAGAATGACATCAGATTAATAGAAAATAGATGTATAAAGTTAAAATGATATTTACAAAAATACCACCAAACAATCTATTTCAATGTGGATCATTCTAATAATTAACACTTTAAGTTCCTTTGTCATTTTAAACCTAACAATTTTCATTCATTTATGGCATTGGTTGTAAAAATACTAACATCTTAATATTAGTTTTATTTTCAAACATGTTGATTATGATAAAACGATGTTGGCTTTTCATTTAATCATAATCTTAAGTTCACTTGGAAATTTCAATAGTGCTACCATATAACTATAAAAGTTAATTTCTAATCATCATTTTAGGTTCCTATTAGTGTCATCATTTAATTATAAATGTTAGTTATTTTAGAAATTGTTATCTTATTTGTCTTGCTAATTTCAAAATACCACCATGTTAATATAAATGTTCATTTTTCTTATTACTAATATCTATATACCATTTTAGAATTGCAATTCTATAGTAGTGATCAGCAATATTACTTTTTCTCATAATAATTTACCATTAGTTTATAATTAACTATATTTTCTAACTTAGAAGCTTTCAAACAATATAAAAGAATTACGAGAAGATGTATTCCATTATACCTTTTTATGTAATAACAAAAAGCTTTTATTATAACTTTACACCCTTTTGTATAATAATATTTTAAGTAAAAAATTATAATTTGTGTTTTCTCATTATTTAGATTGTTTATTTCCTAGTTTCTTATAACCTTAACTAAAACTTCTTATTTATTGTAAATTATAGATTCTTATTTGCTTAACTATTCAATGTCTATTTAATTTATAAGAGAAACACTATCATGCAAAAAAAAATTAATTTTTTCAAATTGTGAAATTATAAAATTTTTACTTGAAAAAATAATAATAAAAATTCAATTTATGAGTTAATTTTTATTTAATAATTTAATTTTAAACTTTAAATAGTGCAAAAAAAAAAAGAAGGCACAAAATGGAAAAAAAAGTGTAAAGTCATAGTGTTATATACAAATTTCATCATGAAGTTAAAAGTAATTCATTCTTTAATGAGGTATGCTTTCATTCCAACTTTAATATAATTTGCTTTAGTTTTGTTTATGTTCACTAATTATTTTGTAGGACTAAAGTTCCATTAGCTTGTGATTAAATATGTGAGATTTATCACTTATTGGAAAAGTGTAGGATATAAATGTAAGGTTTTGTTTTACATTTTGCATTTAGTCTTGCTATTTAGTTTCTAATTTTATAATTAATCATATTTTGTTACTTTTCAATTTGATGTAGCTTTTATAGGTTTGTACAGTTAACAAACTTTCATATATGAAATTTTAATGAATATTGCTCACATTTACATGTATTAAATTTAAGAGTGTTTTTTTAGCAGTTGTTAACCTCATATATTGAGTAATAAGTACACATAGAGAAACACTCATCTCTGATTGAGGTAACCTTAGATATTGAAATTATGATGGAAATGTTAGTCTAGTTGGCATGTTAAAAATATAGGAAATAAGGATATCTACAATAAAACAAAAGATAATTTTTCTATCACTATGATAATTTTTTTATTTGTAATTGTTGTAATACTTAAATTTTTCTCCATTTATTTTTTCCTATATACTTTAAAAATGCTTTGTATGTATGCCATTTAATAATGCAAATCATCATGTATTCCTTAATCCTATATACCAAAATTATATTATATGTTAGAGTATTATGTTTTTAGTAGTTTTGGATGTATTTTAAGTTAGAAGTAATATAGTAGGAAATAATCTGAGACACAATACAAAATGGATAGGGTATAGTATAGGGAAAGTATTTTTTCTAGTATGGGAGAGAGTAATACAACATCAATTATCACTATTATAGAATTAATGATTTACATTGTTTGATAGATATTGATTTATAACAAAATCAACATTTACTTTGACACAATAAAATTTTTGAAATTATATATAAACTTAAGACAATGGATAAGTACAACTAATGTCTAAACCTTGCATGATAACTTAGAACATTAGTTTTACACTCAATCATCATCTAAAATGCATTTTTAAAAGGCTTATTAGAAGCTGTAGAAGAATAAAAAATCAAATCTAGTTAAAACTCATCATCTAAAAAGTATTTCAAGAGTTTTATTGGAAAATTTTATTTAATAATCTTCATCTATTGTTTTTCTTATAAATCTTTGCTCTAACTCTATCTTTCCATATGAATTCTTCTAACATCTCTTCAATATGCTCTTAAATATGATAAGTTTGATATATAATGTTATTGTTAATCTTTCACTCTACTTTCATTGAGAGGGTGTAGAATGGAATAAATTTAACCTTCATTTCTCTCCCATTGTATACTTTCTCATTTTCTATGAAGTAAAAGTGGAATGGAAGAGGTAGTGAATGGAAAAGCTACTGAGCTTTTACTCCATTTTCATTAAGAAAGTGTACAATGAAAGACCTTGCTCTTTAGTTTTCTCATGTTTTATACTTTCTCATTTTTCATGAAGTATTGTCATGATGCAATTTTTAGGTACTGTGATTGGTATAAATATATCTAATTAGTGTAGATCTACTAACTAAATATCTTTACAAGCCTTGATAGTCTAAAAACTTTTCACTGCTATTACTATATTATATATAGTAGGAAAAACACTTTCAATTATATAAATATTGATATACATAGATGTGAGAGAAAACTAATTTATATTAATAGTTATAATAAGGGAAACATATATATAAGTTTGGAAAGTATACAAAATATGCTATCACTAGTATATACATAACATTCTGAGGAAGAGTATTCTTTGCTAAATAAACCAAACTATCACATGGTGCACCTTTATGAAGTGGGAAAAAGGTCTAGTATATATGTCAATTTGTTTCATTGGAACCACAATCAGTATTTACAAAAGACACAATGTACATGAGTGTGAGTATTAAAGAATACTCAATGAATGACTATTTTCCCTTTTTTCTAAAGAGTTTTTGCTATGAAAGATCAAATATTTATCTATATATTTAATTAATCATCATATAATAAATTCTTAATAATATTTACCTTTAAATGATACTTACTCAAATTATTAAGCTAAATGGCTATAATTAGTATCCCTCTTTCTCCTTATAAGTTTGATACTACCTTATACCCCTCCTTCCTCTTATAACTTCAGTCTTGTCTTATACCTGTTCACCCTAAGAATAAGTCATGTGAAGGATGCGTATTTTGCTTACACATCATAAATAAGTATCAAGCCATTATAGGCATCAATTATGTTAGGATAGGCATCAACCATGTTAAGATACCATATGCATCAATTATGACAGGATACCATAGGCATCAACTATATATTTCAATATCACATAATACAACCTATGGTCAAAATATAAATTATGCCGTAAGGATTTTGTTAACAAAATTTGCCATTTTCATGTATTCAACCTTCAACAATACATATTAATATGTTTAAAATTGATATACAATCTTCTTATTCAAAATAAATAACTTAAGCCTCATCAATTGTAACACAATTCTCATACATAATCTCATTTCGAGGCTGGTATTCAACCATCTCATTTACAATAATGACAACATTCAATTGCTTTGAATGGTTAGGAAGGTACAACTCAAGCATCATCAATGATATATGATCATGTAATGTTATATTTAAAGTTATCACATACAACCTTTCTATATACAATTATAGAAAATTATAGCTTTAAGGAATAGCTATTCACATCATTCTAATATCATTAACAATTTTATAAATTCAAATTATTTCTTATTGCTAATTACCTTATAGATATAGTTTTTATGCCCTTTAAGGCTTCCAAATCAATTCTAAATTTCACAAAAATTTGTCCTAACATTCCTCACATAATGCTATACATTAAACATTAATTAATTTGCCTCATTTCTTCCCATAATTACTATTCACATAAAACCAAAAATAGGAAATGCAAAATAGGATAACATAAAGGTACTTGCAATCCAAGCCCCTTTTAAGTATCTAAATTATCTCTAATTATCATCAAATTTAGATATAACATCCCCAACATGTTAAATAAGGAATAACTTGATTTTCATATAACAAATTTTGTGGCTTTGCCTGTGCATTAAAGGCATAAACCTAAAATTGCCAAATTCGGATAGTACTGGAGTTACCAAAACTAAACTATCATTTGGGTAACCAAATCAACTCCATATGCCACTAAATTTTCACATAAGCTTAATACTTCCTAAATATCATACTTGAAAAATTTTATAATTTTTCTCATTCATTTGTTGCCTCAAAAATGTTAATACCCTAGAACAACCAAAACATGAGTCTAAAATAAATACTTTTAAGTATCTCAACTATAACTTAGCTCCTTATACTTCTTAAAATTTCTAAAAATTCCTAATTTCACCTACAAGCTTCCTAACACTAAATATGATCTTAAAATGATAAGAATTGAAATTTTAAAAATTTATAATCCTGAGTCCAAAGGCAAACAGAAAGACATCCTTAACATCTCTTTAATAAAATTTCTCCTTACACTTCCCTATAGCAATTTTCTAAAGAATGATCCTATAAATCATTTCATACTTATCTTAACATCATAATACCAATATTATATCTTTATGTTAGCATTTATACATCATTAAAATTAAATGCAACCATTTTACAAATTAACTTCTCTTCTAATATAACCAAATCATCAAATTTCTTTTTATGAAAAGCTCAATAAAAGAAGAAGAAATAATTGTCACTCACATTTTGATTATTATTGAAGACTTGAAATCTCTTAATTTCCCTCTTTTCTTATGACTTGAAAGCTAGCTAAAGGGATTATAATTCTTTTTTGTCCTAAAAGACCTACACACATATAAAATCCTAATTATAAAAATATCTCCAATTTTTTATTATTATTCATTGATTTTTGAGAAAAATATTTAAACAATTATTAGCTGCTATGAACGTCCAAGTGCCCTTCTTTAGTTAGAAAATTATTACCCCAAACCAATAAAAATAAGGCATCATAAAAGATAAAAATGATTTATTAGAAATTAGCTTCTAATTTTTTCTCTTTTTTCATTTACGTCCTTGGCTTCTCTTAGAAGCTTAAGCCCACCTTTGGGCCTTAGAAATTAAATTTAGGCCTCCAAAAATTAAGCCAAACTAGTCCAATACTAACAAAATTAGCCACTTAAAAAGATAAAAAGTGTTTATTATAAATTAGCCCTAAATTTTTTATTTTTTCACATTTTTGCAAAACTTTTAGATATTTTTTCCCTTTATTTCTAAACTTTCATATACATTTTGAGCCTAAAATAATTAATTTGAGTTAACTTAAGGATTTTCAAATTAATTTGCTAAGTTTTTAACTTAATTTTTTACTTTTCAATTTACCCAAGTTTTAGAATTTCTATGCAAATTTTCCTAAACTTAATTGGATTTTTATCTATTTTAATGCCTAATAAAATTTTGATAAAAATTCTAATGAAGCTCACATTAAAATTACTCTTATGATTTTCCTAAATTTCACCTAATTTTCCTATCAAATTTTTTTATTCAAGGGTTTTCTTATTTAAATTTTCTCTATAATATTTCTTAGGATATTACAAGTATATAAATTGAACAAGTTTGAGCAATAATATTGGAGTTTTCTTAGGATGAAGATATTGATACATAGAGGTTTTTTAGTTATTTTGTGTATTCACATGTAGATGTTTGGTTCTTGTTTATTGATGATTTAATATAATTATTTTATATAAATTTGAAAAGATATTGTTTCTCTTTACTTATCTATTAAAACATTCATTATGAATAGAGTAATAATAATTAAATTTTTTAAAATTTATAAATTTATTTCTTTTTACTCATCAGTATGTTATTTTTGCTTAAAATTTTATAATAGACACTTGGATCACATAGATTAATAAAGATAAGATATATTAAAATAAATATAACTTTTTATGTTAAATCGGTTTAAAAATAACTTTTTTTTTATATTTGGTTATTTACATATCAGAAATTTATAAGAAAATGACAAACATAAAAATATTAATTTTTGGTTTAATTAATATCTAAATAAATGTCATTTATGAAGCAGTTTAAATGAACAAAACTAAATATGTCTAAATAAATGAATTTATGAAGAAGATTAGATGAGATAAATTGACAAAGTCTTCTATATAATGAATTTATGAAGAAATTTAAGTGTGAGATATTGAAAAAGTTAAAATAATGAATTTATAAAGAAGTTTATACGAATGAAATTAAAGAAGTCTAAATGAATGGAATAAAAGATAGTTTCATCAACAACATTTAATGAACAACTAACAACATTAGTTTTTTGAGGTGAACATCATGTATGTTCTTTTCAATCATTGTGATAATTCAACAATAGGAAATTATGATTTTTTTTTTGTGGTGACTATCATGTAAGTTCATTTGAATCATTGTGACTATTCATCAATAGTTTACATGTCATTTTAGTATTTAATTTATGTCTTAAGTCATTATAATTATACAAATGACCATATTGACAACATCAATTTTTTAATTAATAATTGATATTTGATTCTTTTGCCTTTAGCCTATAAATAGGATTCGTTACCAACAAATCAATAATTTTTCAAAATAAATCTCCTTTCATAAAAAATAGGCTTCTGAGTTGGAGGGTGTAGATCTTAATATTTAGCATTATTATGACTATTTGGAAAGTTAAGGAAACTTTTGGAGCTTCTTATAAGGACTTGTATCCATACCATGGAAAGAATACTAAAAGATTCTTTGATTTTCTAAATAGCCCAAGTAATGTCAATATTATGGTTTACACCTTTTATCTCAATAGCCTTTAGTAGATTTCAAAAACTAGTGCTTTTAAAAGGATTTAGCATCAATCTAAGTTCTTTCCACAAACTTGTATCCACTATTCAACCATAAACATAAGAATTTCGTAAAACATTTGTAAGGATTTCATACTAGAATCTTTCCAAATTTTTTGTAAAATATTTGTGTTAATTGCTAAAGTGTGGACACAAGTCCTTTAATTAAAGGAACTTAGGGAGTTTATAGTTTTTTTTTTAAATGTTGAATGCTATGATATACACTCTTTATCTCAATCTTAGAAGTTATCGTTATGGTCAATGGCCATCATATCAAATCATAATTATCTTTTACACTCAAATAGATGGTTATAAGCATATATGTCATTTAATGCAATTACAATTATCATAATATTTAAAAAAAATTCCAATTGTGCAGTATTGATGGCATGTGATCCTTTTATAAATGTTAAGGTGCTTGATTTCTCTATTTTCTATAACACTCTAACATTTCCTTTATTTCATTTTGAAAATTGATATGTTGCTTCCTCTATTTGTTATGTCAAACTTTAATACATATAGAGTAAAAAGCATACCCATTTTTATATTGAAACAGAGGAATGTTGAAAGGTTCATAGAAAATAAAACAATTAAACACCATAAGGTCAATAGATAAATTATTGATTTAATCAAATAACTTAAAAGCCATTAAATAATATGGAGGAATTATGAGTAGATGATAACTACTTTTCCTTTTAATTTTTGTAGGAATGCCAATTATGTTTATTTTATATGTAAAATTTATTGTTCATTATAAATAACAAATTTTTCATTATGTATATGTTCATGTACTAATATGGAAATAAATAAAATGAAAAAAATATATGTCCATAATATATTATCTTCTTTCTCATTTTTTGTTTCATTTACATTCAATTTATTGTTGTTCCATTTAACTCTATAATGAGAAGAAAAAAAATTAACTCTTTTAAAAAAGACATTCATCCTTTCTTAGTTCTGTTCATGTATTAATATGAAAATAAAAAAAATGGAATAATATATGTTTGAAATATATTGTCTCTTTTCTCATTTTTATTTCATTTACATACAATTTGTTCCTATTTTGTTTAATTTTGTAATAAAGAGAAAAGAAATTTATTTTTTTTTGAAAAATATGTTTATCTATTATGATGTCAATTTTTTTTCTGTAACCAACGTTAAACATTACTTAATAGGATGATATTGTTGTATTAAAGACGATAATAAGTGTCCTAAATTGACATGTAATATAAATTTTAAGCATTGATTATTATGTACTAACCAATGGGGAATATTAGGTCATGGGCAAAAATTGAAAATGAAAAGGATAAAGCATGATGCAAGTTGAAAATAAAAAGAGTAAAGCATGGTGCCATTTATAAATTTTATTTAGAACCTCTTCTAACCCTAAAATGATTATCTATCTAATGAGTATACTCTTCTTCCAATTGTAAAATGATTCTTTTTTGTTTTGTTTTTGCTTACTGATTATTTGACAAGATTGAAAGCTTAGTTAGCTTATGGCTAAATAAATGAGATGTAACATTCCTTAGAAAAGTATGGAATATGAATGTGAGAATTTTTTTCTTGTGTTTGTTCTTTAAATTTAGTTTTTGGTTTTCTAATTGATCCTATTTTGTTGCATATTATTTTTATGCAATTTTTACAGGTTTGCACAAGTAATAAATTTGATCTTATTCATCTTTTTAGGTATTCTTTTATGTTATCTACTATTTACTCATATAAAAATATGTACTATACCAATTTTTCATGAATGTGAGAATTCTTTAGTATTCTTTGGTATTATTTACCATTTATTCATATAAAATGTGTAAATGAAAAGTATGGAATATAAATGTGAGGATTTTTTTCTTTTGTTTATTCTTTAAATTTAGTTTTTGGTTTCCTCATTAATCCTATTTTGTTACATATTATTTTGATGTAGCTTTTATATATTTGCACAGGTAAGAAATTTGATCTCATTCATCTTCTTTAGTATTATTTTATATTATCTACTATTTATTCATATAAAAATATGTAATACACTAGTTTTTCATAAATGTTATTTTATTTGTAGGTATTGCATTCAAAAGGCTTTTCTAGTAAGTGTAAATCTCATATATTGAGAAATGAGTATCAAGATAGATTTAACAAAGTACTTATATCTAATTGTGCTATTTATACAAACTTTCACTATTTTGAATTTTTTGTTATTTAGTTTATTCTTTAAGGTTGTTTAAATTTGTATTCTCGAGAGTAATAAGAAATGCTGGCTTTCCATATCTAGTTAGGAATACAAGGGAAATAAGGAGGATGAGGGAGTAAAAAACATGAGGATAGGGTTAGGAGTTAGGATAAGGGAGTGAGGAAGTAGGGGTTAACATTTAGGTGAGTGAGGTGGGCAAACATATGATGTTTGTTATTTAAACGAACCAATATGATATTATGGGTATTAGATATCAGATTTTAGAAAATAAACTATGTTTAATTTTATTTACTAAGTAAATTGAAGTATAAATGATGTTGATTTTCTTCAAAATAAAAATCAGCATGATTTTTTTGTCTTATGATAGTTTACTAATATCCATTAAAACCACATATACTATAATGCTTTGTTATACATCAATCATTTTTTGACGTGTAATTACCTAAACACTAAACGTTAATAAGCTATTTTGTTGTAATGTATATGAATCATTAATATGGCATCATTACTATAAAAAAACTTATTAACATTAGGTATTTAGAAGATTTTACATCGGAATATGATTGTCATTTTATTAAGTGCAGTAGTAAATATTTTATGATGTCAATTATAAAATTGTTGTAATAATGGAAACTAACATCAATTCCTATAAGCAAAAAAATCATCGTTATTTCTTATAGGATAGATTACTTGATAACCAATCTAAAGTTAAAGACATAAATTTCTAATAAGTAACCAATGTGAAATGTTTTCCAAATATTTTTTAAAAAATTATTTTTTTAGCTTCCTTACCAAAATATTTATAGTCAAAATTGAATAAACTCAGCATCCCACACAAAAAAATGTATTTTGAGTTAAAAATTTTAAAAAGTCATAACTTCATGCTTGGTTGTCTATTTAGGGCAAATTTCATATTAATTTCATATAACTTTTCAAAATTTATCGACTTATGTAAAGTCTAAAGGGGTTTTCCCTTTCTTAGAATCATAAAAATGGCCATTTTCATAAACTCTTTTCTATAGTTTCTCTACCTTTTATTATTGTTCGATCACTTCAATTTCAATTGCAATATTTTATCAAACCCATAATAAGCATCTAACACTCAAATACAACCTCAAAAGTTTTACAAAGGAAATACAAACAAAAATCTCTTAAAAATTCCATGCAAGAAATCATAGAAATGGAAAATATGAAGATTTGAGAGAAATAGAAGTAACAAAGGGCACCTCTTATTTTTTGAACTAGTGTGATGTTTGCTTCATGCTCGCTATTAGTTGAAGGAGTATTGATAGCTAATTGACATGTAATGGAAAATACAGGAACATTTAGAGTTTTATAAAATGAGCTAGATAAAAATGGATATTAAGCTTAAGAACAAATAAGAAGGAGAGTGAAAGTGATAATAAGAAAAAGAATAAGATGTGCTTTATTTATGACACAAAAATATCATTATGTTGAAGGTTTTTACAAGACTCCAATACCTTTAGACATCATTTATTTCTAAAATTGATGTCTTAAGTTTCCTTATTTTCCCATCAACCTTTAAATTCCATACATTTCAATGTCAGTTATATAAAAAAACTAACATCTTATATTTCCTAATAATTTCAAAAATACCATCACATCCAAGTATATATTGGTTAATTCTAAAATTAATATCTTAATTTTTTTCATTTTCCTAATAACCTTCAAATGTCATACATTATAATATCAATTAAGTAAAAACTTGATGCTTTAAGTTTCCTCATAATTTAAAAAATGCCACCATATCCAAATAGACATTAATTAATTCTAAAATTTTCAACATTTTAAACTTTCTCATTTGCTTAGAAACCTTCAAATGCCATACATTATGATATTAATTAAGTAAAAAATCATCATCTTAACTATCCTACCAATTTAAAATATGCTATCATGTCTAAATGGTAGTTAATTTTGAAACTAACCTTTTAAGCTTTCATATTTTTCCAGTATACTTGAAAACAATTAAATAAAAAATTATTGTTTTAAGTTTCTCAAGAATTTCAAAACTACCACCACACCAAAATAGACATCGATTGTATTTATTAACCATTATCTTATTAATTTCAAAAATATTACCACATCAATATAGCCATCAATTTTTCCTTTTACTAATGTCTATCCATCAATATAGAATTGTAATTCTTTAGAAGTGTATATAATATATTCTACATTAGTTATTAAAATAAGTTGATGTTAAATTTCAATTTTTAATAATGATTACTTATAAAAAAATAACATATTTAAATGTAGCTAGTTATTGAGTTGTCCTATAAGAAACGAAGATACTTTATTTGTTATAGGAATCAACATAATATTTGTTTTCCATGGCATTTATGTAATCGATATCTTAAAATATTTACAATAATGATTGATAAAATAATGGTCTAAAGCTAACATCAAATTCATTAGACAACTAACATCAAATTACTTTTTTTGTTATATTGATTGTATTTTTTTTTTTGAAAAATCAAATTCCTTACTCTCTAATTTTTACAAAAGAACTTATGCATAAATTTCCTCTTCATATGTTTAGATGTATTTGTTTTGTTCATGGTTTCTCCATAGAAAGAGATAAATTATCTCCTAAATCCATTAAATGTAATTTTTAAGGGTATTTAAGACTGTAAAAAGGCCACAATTGTTATTCACTAACCTTACATAATTTTTTTTTTACTTTTGTGGATGTTACATTCTTTGAGTCTTTCCTTTTTTTTTCTTTTTTTCTATAAAATTTGCCTTGCAACTAAGGTTTTATCCATTCCTTTTTTTTATAATACTACACCTATATTTTCTTTATGTCCATAAGCTAAGCCTCTAATTACTTATTAACAATAACCTTATCCATTTTAGGTTGCTAAAGATTTAGCACCAATCTAAATTATTGAAAAAGATTTGCAAACTCGTATCTAAAATTTAACCCACCAAAAAGTTTAACAACCTTTTCATTCACTTTGACAAGGTAACCATTCCACTTGAAATCTATACTTATTTATAATTTTGTGAGTTACCATCACCTATCTATATCTTATCATGCTTTTGAATCCACCTTATCCTTTAGTTCCATTCCTAAAATTATACAAGAAGTTCTTTCTCTCAGCCAAGATGGTATCAAGCAATGTTAGATAAGATGACAATGTTACACACCACTAGTGCATGGGATTTGGTGCCTTTACCTATTCGCAATTCTTTTGTTAAATGTCATTAGGTATTTATTAAAGTTAGTCTTGAACATTTGAAATCTTGGTTGGTGGCAAAGAGTTAAACTTAAATTTTTTGTTTGGGTTATGGGGATACATTCTCACCTATTACGAAGATTACTTTAGTTCATCCTTTTTTCCCTATAACTGTCATTTGTCATTGGTCTTTGCATTAGTTAGACATTAAATAAGCCTTCTTGCATGGTGATCTTAAGGAAAAAATCTACATGGAGAAACCACTAAGGTTTATTGCTTGGGAAAGACTTATATGGCATGTAAATTGGAAAAATCTCTTTATGACCTTAAACAATCTTCACAAGCTTAATTTGAGAGATTTAGTAAAGTTGTCTAGAATTTTGTCTTGTAGCAAAGAGAAATTGATCACTTTATTTTTTATAACTTTTATATTTCTAGTAACATATAGCTAATTGCTTATGTTAATAACATAGTAACTATAGAAGATGATCATAAGGGTATTAAGCAGCTTAAACGATATATGTCTTATCACTTTTAAATTAAGGATTTTGAGAACTTATGGTATTTTCTTAGCATCCTAATCTAACATCTCTATTTGTTAAAGGAAGTATACTCTTAATGAGGCATGTATGATGGAGCTTAAGCCAGTTAACACATTAATGGATTAAAGTTTAATACTTTTGCCAAACTAAGTGTAGTACTTTGTAAACCCTAGAAGATATCATAAGCTTGTTAGAAAGTTGAATTATCTCATAATTACTTGACCTAATATTTTTTTTTTTTCAAAAATATGGTGAGTCAATTCTTCAACTCAACATGTGAAGTTCATTGGGATACTATGATGTGGATTTGTAGATACATTAAGGGAAGTTTAAGAAAAAAAGCAATATATGATAGCCAAGGTCACACTCAAATTGTTGGATATTTTAATGCAAATTAGGTTGAATCTCAAAGTGATTGATAATTTACTTTTAAGTATTATGTCTTTATTGGAAGAAATCTCTTTTCATGGGAAAGTAGAAAGGAAAATATGGTGGCAAGATCAAGTGTAGAGGTAAGGTATCAGGCTACGGCATTAGCCACATATAAACTCATGTCGTTAAAATAGTTGCTACAAGAACTCAAATTATATGAACCAAGTCTTATAGAACTTGTATGTTATAATCAGGCTGCATTACATATTACCTTAAATCTCATTTTTCTTGAGAGCATTAAGCACATGGAACTTAACTATTACTTCATCGAGAAGAGATAACTTTGAAAAGATCAGCACTACCTTTATGAATTCACATGATCAAGTAGCTAATATTTTTACTAAGTCTCTTCAAGGACTAAGAATTATTTATACTAGTTTTAGAATTTGTGTGACATATAGGTTTATTAATGCTTTTAAACATTGATAAATTTATATTTATTAAATTTGTATATTTAGATAAAAAATTTGGCACCACAATTGATATTTGGACACATATTGATTTCTAATTTTTAGGTACAATTGAAATAGGATGCATCTTATCTCTACAAGAGAAAAAAAACTCTTAGTAAAGGCTTTTTTCTTTGGATGTTTATGTGGGTAATAGCATTATGAACACCTAAATTTAGGATATAATTTACACATACTTGTTTGAGCTATGTAACTTGATGTGATTCTACTTAAGAGTAAGTAGCAATTATTATTAGCAGATGGCAAAATAAAATAAAAAAAGGAATAATGAAAGTGCATCGCAACACATTCAAAATTAGATATTATTGATTGATAAAAATCATATAATATAGGATAACAATCAAATTGAACCTCTAGTGATCCACTTGATATATCCTTTCACAATGATTTACTAGTTATGATTATAAACAAAATGAAAAATAGAATAGATACCAATATATAGTATGGTAAGAAGAATACAAGACATAACTAATTAAATGCAAATAGAACTAAATGAAGGGCTTTGATTAAAAATTTAAGCAGATTACATTAATAGAAGAGAATATAAAAATAACCTAGAAAAGTAAAAAATCAATATAGTAAAATAATTGGTTCAAGGATTTAAGAGTTCTTGTGTGGATTAATCATAAATCAAATATATTTGACAATTCTAATTAATTTTTCAACCTTGAACTATTTGGAAACCATGCAATAATTCATAAATTTTATGCTAGATAGCCATCTAGAATTTAATCAATTAATATTAGTAAAATAAAACAACTGCTTTAACCCGTAAAGTTAGGTTAAAATTAATTTAAAAATAGAATTCAATTGAATTAAAGGATTAAATTAGAAGCCTTTGATTTAATCTTTCAACTCTCTATTCCCATGTGAAAAATAGTAATTAACTAACCATAGTTCAACATAAAACTAGATAAAAATTAAAAGTCACAAAGTTGAATAGAAATTGTACCATATTAGCATTTAACTCATACAATTCCAATAGTCAGCATAAAGAATGAGGGAAAAAGGAAACTAAATTAGACAAAGTTAACATTATAGCTTAATATCTCATAATCCAAATAGAAATGAGTCTTAAATTCCTTGAATCAATAGAAAACTTAGCCTTCCAATGCTAAAAAAGAAGAAACTTGAAAAGGAAAAAATTTACTGTTTAGAATTTTTTAGAAATGTGTTCTTGCCTTCCAAGGCACAAAAACCCTATATTTGATTCCTTATCCTTTAAAACATAATGGGTCAAGATCATATGCCTCCTAGGGTTACAAATAGTAAGTCCTTACTAATTTTAGAAGCTCAAAACCTAATTTACAAAACAATGCACTACAAAAGTTATTGTTGTAAAATTTGGTAGGTTTAACTTTTGACCAATATAAGACCACCAAAACTATGTAATTTCACTAAACTCCAATCAAGAAAGTTTTAAGGCTAGGTTTTAGGAAACTGTAGGCATTAGTTTCACCATGATTAAACCTTTGGAACTCAAGATATGACCCAGAAATTAAAAATAGCTCGACTTAGATAAAAAATAGAGCATTAACTTCTTGACTAAATTCAACCTTCTAGATGTCTGAACTAAGTTTTGACTAAAACATCAAGGTTATATAGCTTCCTTTAAGCTTTCCAATTATGAAAAGATCCTCCAAATCCAATATCCAAAACTCAAGATGTAGCTAAAAACTTAAAATAGTATAAAAATGTCCCATTAACTAAATAATTTTAAGACATTGTAAAAATAAACCCAATTACATAAAAAGGTAAATTCTATAAAATTAAGTATATGTAACATAATATGAAGCATAAAATATGAGAAAATAATATAGATAAAATTTTATACATTAGATTCCCCTACATTTAGCCTTTGTATGACCTTTGGAAAGACACAACTTCATTTAAAATTAAAAATAAAAGATTTACTTTTCAAAAATTTCAAAATCACAACTTTATAAGAATTAAACAATTAAAACCATTAAGAGATATAACATATCATAAACAAAAATCTTAATAAACTTCAAACTAACCAATATAGTAACTTCACTTAAAAAGAGTAGATAAGCATGGTAGATTCTTAAAAAATTCACTTTCCAACTCTCAAGTGTTTAGGGTAAGTATTTCACTCAAGGTTATTTTATGAAATTACTTTATCATAAGCTTGCTAATCATCTAATCTTTACTACTCAAATTACATGCATAACACAAATAAAAAAGACTTTATTTAAGATTGTAATGTGGCTAAGGAAAAGGAAAGGAAAAAATTAAGATATAGAAAGGTAAAAACAAAAAAAAAAATAATAGAGCACTTAAACTATAAATATATGGGCCAATCATAAACAATTTAAACCTCAACATAACAATTTAGTTTCAATTTATTCATTTTTATCAACTTTCTTGTTTTTTCTTTTAGTGTATTTTTTTTTTCATTTCAATCAACCTTTGAAGTTAAATTTAATAAAATTTCACAATAAATACACACACACACACACACACACACACACACACACACACACATCCCTTTACACTTATTTAAAAACTTATCTCACAAAAATTTAAATACTCTACTAATCCCTAAACTTAGGTAAAAACACTTATTTTTTTATTAGAAAAAGAAATGTTCATGGATTAATCCATAAAGAAAAGACAATTAAGCTCAAAAGGCTTAATAAAGTTAAAAATTTAAGGTTAACTATATGACTCTAGCTTAAATAAAGAAAGAATACTTTTATTATTTTTGTGTATACATGTAAAAATGTAATCTTAAAAAAAATTAAAGTAAGTTCTAAAGAAATGAATCAAAGAAGAACATCACACAAGAAAGAAAGAGAATAGTATAAATTTTAAACATAAAGGTCAAATTCTTACTAGGAAAGTTATGGTACCAAATTTAATCTACCAATTTAAAATCCATCAAAATACTAATCAATTTCAAGAAGTAAAATCATTCAAGAGTATTTTGGATTAAACAAAGGTTTTAAGTACCCACTCTAAGGTTTTACTATGTGCTCATTCAAGACTATTTAGGATCTTTTTAAGGTTGAACCTTTTTGGTTGGCTAACATATAGATGGATATGATAAAGGTGATTAGATCATAAAAATCCACTTATTGACTTAAATATGTAACTCTTTGTACACATGTCACTTTATTATGTAATAATCTTTTGCTTGAAATTTCACTTACCTTGGTTACTTTTGCTTTGTCGTTTAATGCTTCACTTTAATTGTCATTCGATGCTTTCTATGGTATCTTAGGAGTTTTGAAACTTAGGGTAATGTGATAAAATTCAGGTTATTGAATGAGATTATCAGGTGTTTCAATTATTTTATCTAATAACTTAAATTTTATCACATTACCTTGAATTCTAAACCCCCTCAGGGCACCTTTGTCATGTAATTCTTCTGTTAAAGAAAAATTTTATTTTTTATTTATCATTTTAAAATTTTAATAAATTTTTATAAGTATTTTTATTTTTATTTTTTATTAATAAATATTTTATTATTTTATAATTTCAACCTACTTACATTTATTTTTTTATATTTTTTATTTATTTTCAAATGTTTTAAACTTTATGCATAAATGGTAGTTTTAAAAAATTTATTAAAATTAAATAAATAAAACTATTTTTTAATATTTGTGAAATTGATTAATTACAATAAATAAAAAAGAATTGAGGAAATAAGATTTTACTTCAATGACTTATTGTTTAATTATTTTACTTCAATTATTGATGGTTTAATTATTTGACTGGCAATGACATTTTTTTAATACTTATTTCTTTAGTCTTTGCTTTGTTTTATTATACTTGTTTATTATCTATTATTAATATTAATAGTATGTAGATAAAAATATTTAAAAATATTAAATATTTGTTTTAATTAAATTACTTAATTATAAATTTTATTTCCAATTCATATAATTTAACAATTCATATATCATTTTTTATTTTTATTTACTTTATTGTATATTTTCCTTTTTACGTGAAGGTCTATTGTTTGCAACTAAAATGACAATGTCAGTAAAAAATAAAAATATAGTGTGAGATATTTTTATTTCACAATAAAATATTAAAAACAAGTTAAAATTTTAATTTAATTGAAATACTTAATTATATTCTATTTTAACTAAGATTACTCAACGACTCACACATTATTTTTTGTTTTCTATTTACTTTACTAAATGTTTGATTTTCTCTTTTTTCCATATATTTTCCTATTATTTACCGCTAAAATACTAATGTCATTAACAAATATAAATATATCATGATATATTTTTCTCTCATTATAAAAATATTTTAAATAAATTAAATAATTTATTGAATTGAATTATTCAACTACATTTTTTTTATTTTTAAATCTTACTGTTTTAAAGCTCAGAATTTAGAAAATTGTTTCTTTTTTTTAATTGTATGTTTTTAATTCTTTCCTATTTTCATCTCTATTCCTATTTTTTATAATTCAAGCAGTAATATTACTAAATAATATAGATGAAATATGAGATATTTTATTTTTATTATAAAAATAAATATGAATTTATAGAATTATAAACATTATTTTTAATTTTATTTTTTATGTAATTCTTTAAATTTGTCTTTTTATTTTTATATCAATTTAATTCAGATCACTTTTAATATTTGCAGCACACACATCAATATATTTGATTAGTCTGTGTATATGTGTGTATATATATATTGATATAAAAATATTTAAAATATCAAATTTTTTATTTAATTTAATTAATTAGCTAAATATTATATTTTTAAGTCATATTACTTAATGGCTCATGCATTATTTTTAGTTATTTTATTACATTTTTTAATTTTTCAAATAAATTTTTATAGTTTATAGTTGAAATGTTAATATAATAACAAATATAAATGTGACATGATATGTTTTTCCCACAATAAAGCATTAGAAATAAGTTAAAGATTTAATTTTATAAAATTACTTAACTATATGTTTTATTTTTAATTTATATTACTTAACAACTAAAGTATAATTTTTTATTTTAATTTATTTTATTATAAGTAGTCTTTCTTTTCATGTGATTTTCTCTAATTATAGCAAAAATCTTAATATAATTAAAAATATATACATATATATAACATGATATATTTTTATTATAAAATTATTTTATTTAAATTAATAAGTTAATTTAATTTAATTACTTTACTACATTTTCCTTTTTAGCTCTTAGTACTTTAAATATCACAAAACTTTTTTCTTTTTTCATTTGTTCCATTGTATGTTATTACTTTTTTACTTTTTACCTTTTATGATTCAAATGCTAATATCATTTTGTAATTTACACAGAATATGATACATTTTATTTTTATTATAAAAATAAATATTGATTTATAAAAATATAAAACTTAATTTCCTTTTTATATAATCTTTTAGTTTTGTTCATTAATTTTTATATTACTTTAATTCTTACCACTTTTATTATTTGCAACACACATATTAATATATAACTCTAGGCAGTGTGCGTGTATATATAGACACAATAATATTTTATACAAAAATATAAAATATGTTAAATGTTTAATTCGAGTAAATTACTTAACTACATATTAAATTTTTATTTTTTTATATGGATTCTTATTGTTTATATTTGAAATTCTAATATTACTGATAAATATAAATATAACATAATATATTTTTTCTT
This sequence comes from Sindora glabra, assembly GCA_020226215.1. NCBI lineage: Eukaryota > Viridiplantae > Streptophyta > Magnoliopsida > Fabales > Fabaceae > Sindora > Sindora glabra. The sequence goes on along the minus strand of CM035234.1, from coordinate 61,851,406 downwards.
ATTTAAGAAAAATATTTTAAATAAATCAAAGATCTGATTTAATTTAATTAAATTACTTAACTATATTGTCTATTTTAAGTGTAAATTTTAAAATTAAATATACATTAATTAAAATTTTATCAATATTTCACAACTTATTCATTATTGTACTATCTTTATTGCATATTTTTTCATGCTCACCACTAATTAAACTAATAAAACAAGGTTTTGCTTTTGCTTCTTTCATTATTCAGTTGGTTTAGTTAACTGAATATTATATTCTTTACTCTTATTTTACTTTACATTTCTACCGTTATTTCTCTCATTTTTATTTACCTCATACCACATTTTTCTTCTTTATTATTATTTTATATTTATTCCTGTTATTTATGATTCATCTGCTAATATAATAATGAAATATTGCACCACATGATTTATTATACTTATATTATAAAATATTTTCAATAAGTTAAAATATTTAATTTAATTAAATTACATCATAACATATTTTTTTTTTATTCTTATATTACTTTGCAACTCTTCTTTTATTTTTCTTCTTTTTATTTATTCCATTGCATTTTTTCCAATTTATTGATATTGTTTACAACTTAGATACTAATGTTCCCAAAAATTATAAATATAACACATTAGACTTAATTTATTATAAAATATTTTAATAAAGCATAAATTTAATAGAAAAATATTCATTAAAATAATTAATTTCATATTTTTATTTAAAAATATTTTGAAATTAAAATTAAATTTATCTATTTAAACTTTATCAATATTTTCTAAATATTAATTTTTAAGTGTTATATTAAATTCAATGAACATTAATTGAGATTTTTTCAAAGCTTTAAAACTCACACATTATTTCACTTTCTCTTATCTATTTTATTATATAATAATATTTTGTATAAATTAAATATTTAATTTAATTAATTACTTAAGTTCATAATCTGTTTCTAACTCTTATATTACTTAAAAATAGAGTGACTTTCTCTTTATTTTACTTGCTTTATTCTATATTTTTCTTCATTTATTTTTTATGCTTGCATTTGTTGTTTATGTCTCAAACACTAATTTTACTATAACAAGTTTATATACAACATGACATATATTATTTTTGTTACTATTTTTATTTAAAATATGCTTAAGATTTAATTTAATTTAATTTAATTATTTAATTACATATTCATTTTCAACTTATATATTATTTTTCAACACATTTATTATTTCTCTTCTTTTTAATTTGTCCAATTACATATATTTTATCCATCACTATTATTTATAATGTAGGGCTAATATTACTACATAATGTAATTATAATATAATATATTCATTTGGATTATAAAAGTATTTCAAATAAGTTAAAAATTTTGTGTAGAAAGTATAAATCAAATTATATAATTACATATTATTTTTAATTTTTTCAAAAATTACAATTAATTTTTATTTAAAATTTTTCAATATATTCTTTATATTAATTTTCAAATGCTATGTTTTAAATTAAATATACACTAATTGCAATTTTTTCAAACCTTTTTAGCACAAATATTGTTTCTATTCTATTGCATGTTGCTCTTTTTTTTTACTTCTATTATTTATTATTTAGACACTAAAATCACTAAATTATATAAATATAAAGTAAAATATTTTATTTTTATTATAAAAATATTTTAAATAAGATAAAACTATAATTTAATATAATTATATATATAGCCTATTTTTAATTTTTAATTTTATTTTACATTTTATTATTTATAAATTTAAATGTATAATTATAAAATATTAATAAATTATATTTCAACATTTAGTATGATTTTTTATTATGTATACATATATATTATTTTGGTGTTCATAATTGGAAAAAGAAAATTGATGCTTGTACAAAGCAAGGGTGTAAATTCTTGCATGTGAGTGTATATAAAAGATTTAAATTTAATTCACTAAAAATCTAAATTATTTTTACAATACCATCAACTCCTATTACTACGAAATTACAATTTTAGGATAGTCGATATATGTTATTTATAAAAAAAATCAATGTCTATATTAATATAGTAATATTTTTAAAATCACTAGGATAAATAAGACAATAGTTGTTAAAATAACCGACACCTATAATTACATGATTACATTACTGAAATTTCTATGAGAACTCAAGATGATGGTTAAATTAAAAATTAAAGTCCATAGTTACATGATGGCATTATAAAATTTCTATAGGAACTTAAGATAATGGTTAAATAAAAACCTGACATCATTTTGTTGTGGTCAACATGTTTGAAAAGAAAAGCTATATTAAGACTTGGTCTCATTTATAACCAATGTCATAAGTGAATGTGAACCATTATGTCTAAAGGGTAAAAAAACTTAAAATATCAATTTTTAAAATAATCGATGATGAAATTAATTGCTTGATGTTATTTTTTTAAATATCATCTTGGCTTTATATGTCTATTTTATGTCAATTTGACATTGTTTATTAAAAACATCAGTTTCCTAGTAAGAAACCAACATGTAATTGTTTTATTAATATAACTTTCATTTACCCCTCTATTTCCTATCACGTTTGATTTGTGAAACTCCCTTTTCCAACATCACCTTTACCATCAAAATTTCTTTATCAAGTCCCAAACCTTCACCACATTTCTTCTATACTCAAAGTTTGCTTCATGATTATTTTAGTCATTAAAAAAATTTTTAAATACATTTTCTTGTCTTGTTTTTGTTATATTTTTTAATATTAAGTGATTAAATTTAGTTTTTTCTAGTTCAATGTTTATGTATACGTATATTGACATTGTGAGAGCCTCGTTTATATTAAGTTTAGTATTATATTATATGTTATGTTTGGTGATGCTTATAGGGTTTAATCACACTTAAAATATATGGTTATGGTATGACTTATTCAATGGCAATGTCCCTACCATTTTAACTTGCTACCTTACCATTGTATATTATTGTGTTTTCTTAAGGCATCAAATTTATCATGTATATTAATAACTCTAGTTTACTCAATAATTATTTTAATTAGTGGAGGACTCTATGATAACCGAGGTCATCTTAATTTAGTTGCTTGTCATTCATGTTATATGTTTTTACATGCAATTTGGTGCCACATTTATTATAAGGACTAATCTTATATTAGTTGCTTTGTCATCATTAAGTAATATTAACTATAACTTTAATACATATACATGGTTGACATTATATTTTTTATTGAATCCAGAATATAGATCCTTTTCAAAAGGCAATTGCTCTCACTAAAAAAAACATAAGGAATCTCACAACCTTGAAAGGCATTATTATAGTGCAATCTAGAGGTGAGAGATTACTTATTGAGTTTAATGACAAATGGTATCTAAATAGGGAAAATACTGACCAATATGTCAATAATGTTAGAATGTCTATATAGTCCAAAGTATTAATAGCTATTTCTTATTAGAAAAAAGTTCTTTTGGGATTTACTACTACAAAAATGCCATTTAATTTCAATTGCTAAACACATTCAATGTTGGTTGCCACTCGATGTATATACAAGTATTGTTGTAAATCTTGCAAATTCAACATCAAATATTGGACTAACATTGAATACATAAAACATCATTAGTTTTTTTACTAGAAAATTGATAATTTAAGTATATTGCTCAATAATTAAAATATGATGTCAATTTTTTATGTATTAACCAATATTGATTATTTAAATGAAGATAACACTTTTTTTCCAATAATTGATATTATTTCAATTTTGTTTTTAGAAAAAAACTATAAGGATGCTTTTAAGCCTTACTACCCTATGGAGCAGTATTCAAACCTAGTTATAAAATCTAGCAACTTATATTTCTATACAAGAAGTAATAATAATATTCAACCACTATCTCAATGTCTTTATTGTGAAAATTAATATCTTAAGTATAATAAACTAGAAAAAGATGAAAAATCAAATATTTATTTGGGTCTTAATAGCACAAGACATAAAATGTGTTGATGTTACAAAAACTAGAAATTATACCTCTAAATACTAAGAAGGAATTTACATTATCATTTTAATAACATGATTATTAACAAAAATACTTATGAATCACACTATGGCAAAACAAAGGCATAAAGATGTCAGATTTGATGATATAAGTAAAACATTAATACAATATACTTCCATTAGATAGAAATTTATTACCTAGTTTTTATTATTAAACTTTGGTTGAATTGTGTGTTGTTTGGAATGTTAATGTCATCCTAGCCTTTTGTAAGAAAGAAATTTGTCACTTCTTTTTCAAGAAACCTACATCAACCAAAACCTTAGTTAATGTAATCAAAAATAAAAAAAAGCCAAATAAATTAAAACAACACATGATAAATATACATTCATATAATCAAATTTAAGTTGGGAAGATAAATGATGCATTTGAATGGACCATAATATTCAGAAGATGATGCTAGTAAGAACAAATGAAAGGTTGAACTCAAGTAAAGGTGATCTTCTATGTTAGAGAGAAATTGTGAGGGACATCTTGCTTACAAAAGAAAATGAACTAGTTAAACACTTCATATGGCAATTTTTGTAATTTATCTACAATTTGGTGCCCTAAATATGCTTTTAATTTCAACTCTTACTTTCATTTTCATAAATTTTGAAGAGAAAAATGACATCATTTAATATTCCATATTAGTTATAAACTAAAACTAACATCTTAAGACTAAGTATAGTTAATTTTCCATATCAATTCCATTTTAAAGCAACATGGAATACCTCTTTACCAATTCATTAATACTTTGGCTACCTAAACAAAATGTTACAATTTCAAAATCGATAAATATACGATAATATTAGAATCAAACTAATTCAATTAAACACACCATACTAGAACAACAACAAATTGAATGCAAATGAAGCAAATGAGAAAGAAGACAATCTGTTCTCTAGATATATATTCTTTCAATTTAAAAAACACATTAGTTTTTTTTATAAATAATTAATGTTATTTAAGCTATTTTTTTAATAACAACATCCTGACATTTTTCTAACAAATACTTATACAAAAATAACACTAGATCATTAATACAATTGATAGCATAATGTCTTCTCATGTTGAAAACAAATCTAATATGTTTTCCTCATATTCAAGCACTCTACAAGAGTATGTAGACATTAGCCATGCATTCCTTATGATACCAAGTGAAATATGGGGACAATGCACCTATCAATGTTGCAAATGTTGAAAAGCTTCAAATTTTATAATCATAGCAATAGTATTAAAACACAAAATTTTCTACCACCTAAATTATTTGAGGGTAGAGATAAATGTGGTTTGATGAGATGCTTCTGATCATAAAAATCGAAGCTTTTCTAAATGTGCAGTAAAAATGAGTTTTTTGTTCTCTTATTCCACCTAAATAAGAGATAGAGTGAAAGAAAAAGTTATAAGCAAAATGAAAATCAATGTAAATCTATTATTAAATAAAAACTAACATTACTTCATACAATTTAATATTTATTACATGGTAGTAAATTTTTATTTTAATTTACAAGTTGGTAAAGATGTCAATTATAATAAAACTTAACATTGTTTTCTATTTATTTTTTAAATATAAATTTTGCATCCTAACATTTTTTTTAACAAAGACCTTTACAAAAATTACATTAGATTATCAACACATTTATTTATACTATACATTTTATCTTGATAAATAAGCATTTTATCATTGACCACTTTGAAGAAAATTAATGGTAATTATCTTTATGGTAAAGGAAAGAACCATAGTTCATAGAGGGAAGAGTTTTGATCTCACTTCTTTAAAGAAATATGATGGTAATTGTCTCTATAGCTACCATGTATATTTTATCCTTAGTACCTTGTTGTTAGGTATTCTATCCTAATGATATTTTATCATTGGTTTCTTGTTGCTAGGAATTCCATCACAATAATATTTTATCCTTAGTTTCTTACTTTTATGTCCACCATAAATTATGGAGACTTGACATAGATTACAGTTAAAAGAGGATGATAGCTTAACAATAATGACTTGTATCTCACTAGTTGATGATTAAGGAAAATTAATCATGTATTTGCATTCAAAAATGGAGTGAAAACTTAAATAAAAAATGGAATGAAAGAGAAACTATGGACTACACCTAAAAAATGAAGTGAAAAAGAAAAAAGGAAAATATAAAATTCTACATTAGTTATTAATATCTAATTAATGTCTTAAAAATGAATTTTTAATTTTGCACCCATTGATATGCCTTTTAAACATTAATTATTATAAGAACCAAAGTGGTAAGTGTTTACTTTATGAATGTCATATTGTATTTTAAATGGGTAGATCTTTGAAATATAAATAATCCTTATAATTTCAAATAAACCATAAATACAAACATTAATACTTTGAAATATAGATAATCTTTATAATTTTCAATAACATCATAAATACAAATATTAAGTTATAGAATACCTTCAAATGTAAACTTTTTATGCAAACATTATTATTTTTGTACAATAAACATTAATTTTTATTGTTAAATACCTTTATTTTCCATGTTAGTTGTTTAAACAACCATTAAGGAAAGTTTAATTTTCCATCTATTTAATAACTTTGCAACCTACAAAGAAAGTTTTAATTTATAACATAAGTTTTCACAATAATATTTTTATAAATAAGTGCAACTTATGATGTCAACTTTCTATGTGAACTACTGTTATAAGTTGTAATTATTTATAAAAATACTATCATGTCATTGTATACATCAGTTTTCACATTAGTTGATGTTAATGTGTCGACGTTAAATGGCATTTCTTTAGTAGTGACTAAAGGATAACATTTGGGAGGAGAACTTGGTATGTACTTCATTTGGATAAATTTGTGCTATGGAAATGAGAAACTATATTTGTAATATACTAACATATAATTTAATCTTTCATATGTTTCTTTTTCCTTGTAGAAATCTTTTAATATCTTAAATGACAAGTTAGTGCATAGCAAATATTATTGCATGCGTAACCTTATGGAGGGACTTTAGGTTAACTTTAAGGTGGAAATGCATCAATCTTGAGACTATGGCAAAAACTAGCTTAGTGTAATGATAGAATTTCCTTGAACAAGAATTCTGGAAGAAGTTTTAGAAATAATATAAGGAGAAGCATTTCAAGGTAAAATTTTTACCTTTTACCATCTAGTTCATTTCAATGTTTTATTGTATATCAACTGTACTTGTAAACTAATATATCCTTTGATTAACAAGCATTAAGTAAGTCCGATCAAAAGAAGAGAAAGAAGAATATATATCCATACAAACTCTCTTAATGAGGCTATTAAAAGTTAGAGAAGGACTTATTAGCCAAGAAGCATGCTAAAATTAAAGAGGGTGAGGACACTAGTAGGATATCTTTTATTTCTTATGTGAAGTTATGGAAGTAAGAGAGAGTAAATAAATAAAGGCAATACATGACCTTTGAGAGTCAAGTTGTTATAAAGAGGATTGTAAGTATTAAGATTCATAGTAAAACATGTTGTTTGATTTTGAAGTTTCCATTTCAATTAAGTTATTTTTAATCATCTATTTTTTATTAATTGATTAATTTAAGAGACTTTCATACAATAGGCCTCCTAAGGTAAGTTTTATCCAATTAGGAAGTATGACATCTTAACTACAATTTTGGGAATCAAATAACATCCTAATCGTGTTTGGATTGCTAAATTTGGTGTTAGTCATAGAGATATCTTCAACCTAGCAAGGTGTTATCCAATAGGATAATTGATTATCGATTTAGCATAAATAGAAATAAGGGTCAATAAAAATTCAATGTGGACTTTGAGGCAAGATTACAATAGATGATGGAGCATACTTGTAAGTGCAATAGCTTAAGCAATAGCAATAGCTAGTTGGCTAGTATACCATAACTTTGAGTTCCTTAATGTCTATCTAGTCAACCCATAGGGCTATTACTCCTATAGATAAAGTAGCTCCTATGATTAATATTGCACTAATTAGTAAGGCTTTTGATCAATAGGGTGTGCCGGCTTCACATGCAATTGGCAAATAGGACACACCAACATTTAAAGTGTCGACCACCATGATAGAAAATATTTTGTAGATCTTACTTGAGTTAAATATCATACTTAACCTTAAGAATTTTTAATATATATCAATGCATGAATTGAGTTTCTTATAGTGGAGGTTTATATTACACGAGCTAGAGGCCAGTGTGCTTTAATAGTGGCGAGACCACCTTGACAAAAGGTTATAGATGGGTGGATTTTGGTAAACTATTAACTACACTATTGACCATTACCTAACAATCAAGTCAAGGTAGTGGTTAACAAGCCTTTGATCCACAAGGTTAAAGTGTTGGTGCTAAACGATATTTTCTAAACAATGGATAAAACCTATAAGACCTTCATCATTTGGTCAATAACTCTCATTCAATATCTAGTTGAAGTATCATTATATAATCCTTTCCCTTATCAATAAATTTTTTATATGTTTTTTGAATTTATTTTACTATTGTTATGTGAGACTACTAACCATTCTTATTTGTGTTTCAGTAACCTCTTAATTAAGCTCGAAAGGAGCTACAAAGACTTCTTAATAGGTCCTAAGAAAAGGATTCCTAAGTTGTGCTTTTGACTAGCATGGATGTGGTGGGATTGGAAAATTTGATTTTCATTGAAAAAGCTTTCATCAAGTAGTTGCTAAAGTTGAAAAAGCTTGATGTGACTTGTATTCAGTTATGGAGCATGTAAGTTTATATTGTCTTCTTTGACTAAACATAAATTAATTGAACTAATTTCTGAATATAAGCTTAGCTTATGCTAATCCTTTTGCATGAATTACTATGAAATCTTGCTATTGAAGAATATTGTATAAGGATTCCTAGATTTATATCACTTGATATGTAATCCATGCTAAAAGAGGATAAGAAGCAAGGCTATATTTTTAAGGCTTTATTGCATAAGCCTAAGAAAAATTGCTACTTCACATTATACCATAAAGGGCAAGTATCACTTATGCATTAACTATGGTATTTTTTTTTCTTAAATAGATTTTGATGGCTTAGTTATTGCATTGCATTGTAATAGCCATTGGATACCTGCCTATTTATCATCTACTTGGAAACTCTCCACTAAAGTAATCATATTACTAAAAAAATATTAATTTGTGACAAAAAAAATGTATTACCATCAAGGGAAATTTTGTTGCTAAAATATTTAACAATGGAACTAGCAACAGAATACATGGCATCAATAAATAATGTATCAGTAAAAATATTAACAATGGATTAACAAACTCCATCACTAATTTTTGTCACTACATCCATCACTATATTATGGAACATGATGCACGACATATGGAATAAGTGATGGATAATTTCATTGCAAAATATGCAATCAATGTTGGAGGCTCTATCCTTAAATTTTAAATTAGCAATAAATATTTCCATTGCTAAACTTAGTTCATCACTAAATATAATTTTAGTGATAAAATAATCAGTCTATAATTTTAACCTATTGATGAATCCATCAATAAACCCTAAACCCTAATTTTTCAATATGTTATTAATTTCTACAACGATCCAAACAATAAAAATCTTATTTTATCAAATTTTATAAACTTTAAACCCTTTTAACAATCAAATTAATACTCCAATCAAATTTTATGAAATAAAATTTATTCATAAAATAAAATTAAATAAGTTACAAATTTTATTTATATTAAGTAAAAGTACAATAAAGTTAATGATTTCTAATATAGATCCTAAAAAAATTGATGTTCAAGCCATATTTATATGCAAAACTAAAATAAATAACTTAAATCACTGTATCTTGAACAACACATGAATGTTGTGCTCATGCTACTCAATCATCAACTATTAAGATATAAATCGTTTCTCCTAGGTTGTCATCCTTTCAAACAACCTATGTCAAAATAATGAACAAAATAGACAAATATAATTTTATTTCAATAATAACTAGTAACTTAATAAAGTAAAAATGAAATTACTATTTTAGGAAAAATGGATAGGTATTTCTATAAAGGTTCATAGAAATTGGTCTTAAGGATTGAAATGGTTGTCAATGTTTTAATGAAGTATTTTAATCCTTGAGGCTAATTTTAATGAATTCTTGTAAAAGTACTTATTCATTCTTCTTAATGGTACTTTTAGATTCACAGTATTAAGTTTCAAATAAATGAATTGAAGCAAGATTTTATATGTCCATTTTGATTCATTCACTACCATCACAATGAAATGAATCTTAAAGTACCAATAGCAAAAAAATATTACTTATAGTTCAACAAGGGTTTGATATGAATGATTTTAAGAATTAAACTAGTTGCAATAGATATGAAAACTAGGAATCAGTTTGAGTATACCATAATGTAAGGTAATTTGAATTATTATTCATTTTCTCCATTATGTGGCCATTTATAAATATGCAGTTCTCTGCATCTTCTCTTAAAAAATATAAGACATACACTAAGTTCCTTGGCTACTTATGTTATGGGCATGCAAAAGTGACTTCTCCTCTCATAGTTTGGAAAATCATTAAATAATTATAGTGAAGTAAAATTAAAAATTGCTAATATGATTAAAAAATATGTTATCTATGACTTACATAAAGATTTCTAACTCATAAAAGTATCACTTCCCTTTTTTTGGCTTAAATGTGCTATTTCACATCAAGTAATAGGTCACTTAATTCACCATTGCTTCCCTTACTCCTTCACTTCTACTTGAAGAAGTCGTGTCAACAATACCTAGCTTTCTTACACTTGATGACATAGTTTCTTTCTCATTTGATTCCCTTGAAAAAAAGAGATTACACCATTATTGATTCAAGTGGTAGTAAAGAGAAAAACTAACCTAAGGTCCTCTTTAGCCTACTTATGGATTGTGCTTAACAACCAATAATATAATTTTTGTTGTACTATTAAAAAGTAAGTGCAATCTAAAACTAAGTCAAAGAGAATCATGAGTTAGTGCTTATGTAATAACCCAAGTTTAAATTTAAAACTTTTGACACTTATGGATAAGTATTTATTTATTTAGTTAATATTTGGTTTTAAATCTTATTCTCCATATTAATGGTTTTGAAATATTGAAAATAATATCTTTAATAATATTCAAAAATTATTTATATATGATCATTATCAACGCGAGTTTAAATTAAGATAATTTTTATAAGAATTTCCTACAAGTTGAAAAAATAATTTTAAGAAGTATGGGTGTGAGAATTTATGAAATGATTTATTGGTATTTGATAAATTATTTTAGAATTGTGAAAGTTTAACATAATTATTTTGGGAATTGAGGAATATTAAAATAATTATTTTAGGATTTTCTAATTTATCAAATGATTGCAAAAAATATATATATGTATTGGAGAAAGATGGAAAATAATTAAATTGGATTTTTAATTAAAATTGGTTTTATGAAAATAAATTTTTAATTAAAGGAATGATTGAGATGGAATTAAGTAAGTTTGGAGGGCTGAGATTGTATATGAGGGAGAATGAGTTTAGAAGTGTATGAAGCATGGAATCATGTCCTAAAACTTCAGCATTTTTCTCTTCTCTTTTTAATTTTCTAAAAGGAAAGTCGCTACCCCCTGTTACTTTTGCTAAAACCGACTTCCCCTGTATATTATATTTTTGTCACCTATTCTTTCTCTTTTAGCCGGTACATCTCTCAATTTTTTTTAAATTTTATGGCCCCTCTTCCTTTTAAATGCTGCACAGTACAACTCAGCTTTCTACAGTTTTCTTGATTTTTCTCTCATTTTTGGGAGCACAGCTGAGCTTCTTCTTGAAGACAAGCCCGAACTCTCTTCTCTCTTCTCTCCGTTAGTCCGTCAGTTCTCTTTCCCTCTTTGTGTTGTGCCATCGTCCTCTGCTGTTTCTGCTCCACTGCATGCCACGTCCCTTTTCCTTCTTTCAACTAGCTTCGGTCGTGCACCTTCTTGGAGAATTGTGAGAATGAAGCTGTGGTTCTGCCAGAAATCAAAAGCTGTGCATCCAATTGGTTCGATGTTCAGCTCTTCTTGGCCACATCGTTTGCTTAGCGCGGGAGCAATTGCAAGTAATGCCTGCACTGTGAAGAAGCAAGGCATCCACTCCTCGGAAACCGACCGTCCCCTGCTGCCCTCATGTCACTACTACCGTCGACAAACTTCTTTAAGGACGGTGGGTAGTTTTAAAGCATAGAAAACATTTGTATTTCAGCAATAGAAACTTCATGCAAGAAATCTCTAAACTTTTGTGATACTAAATTTCATAATACTCGATTTCTTGAGATTAAACCTGAAATACAGGCACTTGGCTATCTAAACATTAAATGGGAGAAAGTCTGATATTAGAGTAGTAATAGGTGAAAAAAATAATAACAAAATAAAATAAAAATTGGTGTTGGGGGAAAACAAAGGGAAGAATGCGCTCATGGGAATTTTAACAAGAAGTTATATGTCTACCTAATTTATCTTGTCCACTAATTACTTGTGTTTCCTACTATTAATATCCTTAGGCATATTTAAGCATTCAATCACTATTATATTTCATAGTTACAAATGAGTCCTTTGTTCGAAAAGGAATATACGAGTGCACTAGAGTTGGTATACTATTATTGAGTTGTCCTGGAGGGTTCCCTGTATTTTCCATATATAGGAATTATAATTATTTAAATTCCTAAGAATTGAGTTATCAAGACATAGCCTGATTGGTATTGTGAACTATGATACAGTTCCGTATTTTATATATTAATTTCAAGTTCATGCTTGTGATGGAGAAATCATAATTGGGTAAAAAGAGAATATACCCACCTATTTGTAATTTATTGTTAGAACTTGCAATAGGAAAATGAAGGAAATTAATAATCTAAAATGGTAATATTCAAAAGAAAATGAGAAACCATCTTGTATTCATGAATTATTATTATATTATGAAATGGAAGAAATGGAAGATTAAAGCAAAATACTTGGGAATCTTCAAAGCCACGGAATAATTTCAAGTGAGTATATATCTCACAATTGATTTTCTTTTAATATAAAATGATTTAATTATATTTTTCTTATTGTTAATATAGATTTCATATTCATTATATGAACTTAGTTTTGAAGTTTCGTGATATAAGAGTAATTAACTATTATTGAATAATAATTGATTAGAATGCGCAATGAAAGCATAATAGTGACAATAACTATTTATGGATTGTGATTGAACTTAATGATATTGTATAGGATTGTCTATATTGCTATGTGTTTGATACTATCCGATGACGAAACTATGACTTTGTATTTCAACATGATACATAAATGTAATGTGGGAGTTGAGCTCTCCGGTGTTTACTATTTGAGGATCATGCTAATAGTGACATTGAAGATTGTGATTGCTAATGGATAGTGTGAAAGCCAGATGAAGAATTCCTAGTAAATTATTATGAAGAATATAAAATTGATATGAGAGTTAGATGAGAAATTCTTGGCTAATAATTGAAAAGAATATAAGATAGATTTAAGAGCTAATGAGGAATTCCTGGCTAACAATTGAGAGAAGTATAGAATTGAGCTTGGTACCATAGAGTAGCTATGTTTACTGCATTTGCTTTTGTGACATGATATGACAGTTTGCGATTGATTACTACTGATGATGTAATTGTGATGATCTATTTGTATTTGAGCCTTAAAGGCTATTTGTGAGTGTGATGCCTACCTAGAATGGGTAGTATATGATTTTGAATTCCAACAAAAGGTTAAAACTCCTATGATTGTGCTATGAGAAATAGAGTTTAGGTCATGTACAAGTGAACTTTCATTTTAGGGCAAGGTTGCATATATTTTAGAAATTTAGGAAATGGATTTGCCAATGTTTTCTAATTTAGTATATGATTATTATATATAAAATTGATCACCTATAAGATATTGGTAGATATATGCTCACTAAGTTCCTAGAGCTATTTTATTTTAAATGTTTTTAGGTTAAAATAAACTTACTTAAGCTTATTGCATCCATGGAGAAGTAAAAATTTACTTAAGAAAGGATTTGATAGTTGGGATCCTCTTTGAATTAGAATTAAAAATGATATTGATTCAATATTTAATGTATTGAATTATTTATTTGTGCATAAGTTTGGAATTGTATTGTATTATATGTTTATTCAATGCTATTGAATCTAGAAATAAAAATAGATGTTATATTTTAGAGTATGTGGCCCTTAGAAAATGTCCAAAAATAGAAGAGACATTATCCATTTTTTTTGTAAGAATTTAAAAATGAAATTTAAGTGCCCTTGGAATTTGGAAACCCCTATTAGCTAAAAAAAGTAAAAATTATTAAGGCTTATAAAAACTGATAGCTAGATCCACTTCGGCCATGATTAGGATGGGTCATGATAGCTTACCTCTACCACCACAAAATTAATAAAGATGTGATGTGCATGTCACAATGCTATAAAATTAGTTAAAAATACTGGTTGCTATAATAATAATGCAAATAGTGGCACAACTAGGTTGTACCTTTAGTAATCATTTAATTTTACCTTTTCCAAATTAATTTCTAACAATACTTAGTTAATTGTTGAATTATTTATGCAATGAAAATAAAGAAAACTAATGTAAATAGAATGATAATGTAATGAAATAGAATGCTATGCAAAAATAAAAATAAAAATAAAAATAGAATCAGAATATAGAATGCAATATTAGGTTGTATGTAAAACAAAATTAGAATTAGGAGGGTTAGTTACATGAATTAAACAATGTAATAAGCACGGAATTAAGCACAAGATAGAAGCAAAATAGAAATAAAACATAAAAGAATTCAATGGAATCAAACAACCGATTCAAAAAAATTGAGAGTCCTAAATTGAATTAATCATAGATCAATTAGGATTTGACTTTTTCTAATTAATTCTTTAACCTTGAATTACCTGAAATCCCTGTAATAATTCGTAAATTCTATGCTAGACAATCACCTATAATTTGATCAATTAAGATTAGCTTAATTAAGCAATCACTATAACCCTTACACTAAATCTAAATTGATTTATAAATAAAATTCAGTTGATTTGAGAAACCAAATTAGAAATCTCCAATTAATCCTTCAACCCTCTGTCCCTATGTATAAAACTATAATTTATTAACCATAATTTTATATCAAAGTAGCAAAGAAATTATAAATCACAAGGGTGAATATCAAGTATATTAAATCAATATCTAATACAAGGAATCTCAAGACTTTCAGCACAAGTAAATAGAAAAAAAGAAAAATTAATTAAGAAAAGTTAACACTATAAATCATGATCTCATAATCCTCAAGAGAAGAGCCTCAAGTATTTGAATTAATCATGAATTTAGGCTTCCATTGATGAAGAACAAAAAGAGCAAAAAGAAAAAGAAAGCTATCTGATGAGTTTTCTATGTGCAGTCTAAATGTGTTATTCTCTTTAGTTCTCTTACCTATTTATATAATCTAATTAGCCTAAAACCCTATTGGACTAGGATTAGATGACTCTTACAATTACAATAATAAAGCTTTATTAATTTCTAAAAGTCCAAACCTATTTTTACAAATCAATTAATTCTAATAGATACATCAGTAAATTCCCGCAAGCCTAGATTCCAAGTAGAATAAGATTATGTAATTGATGAAATTTAGAAGATCTATAAACATGAAAGTTGTAGGTCTATGTCTTTTGAGAATTTGAGTACTAGTTTTAAGTTAATCGAATCACTATAGCTCCAAATATGACTTAAATATAGAAATAGGTTCAGTTAGGATAGAGACATAATTTTAGTTTCTCGACCAAATAAGGGCTTGAAAAAGTTCAAATTGGGCTTTAAACAAAACATAAAAATTGTAATTCTCTCTTTTATCTTTTCAAAAATATAAAATTTACCTCAATTTGACATCCAAAGCTCAAGATATGACTTAAAAATATAAATAGTGTCAAAATCCAACATTTATTAAATAAATTCACAATATTGTAAAATTGACCACAGTTCATAAAATAAGGCTAATCAGTAAAATTAAGCAAATATAACACCTAAGAGACATAAAATAAGAAGAAATAAAATAGTAAATATTTTTCTCATTAAGATGCAACTTCTTTTTTAGGAAAACTAAATAAGAAAGAAACTTAGGACCACATATGAAATTGTTAGGTTAGATTAAGATAAATTCTCCTAATAGAAGAGAGGGAGTAAGGGAAGCAATAGTAAATGAGGTGAATTATTACTTAATGTAGAATAGTATATTCAAGAAGAAAAAGAAAAAGTAATACTTTCATGGGTTAGAGATATTATTAACTATATGTAAGTTATAAATATTATATTTTTTAAATACCTTACGAGTTTCTTTTTTTACTTCACCATATTATTTAATGGCTTTCTTAATTTGAAGAGAATTCACTTTCACATGCCTATAATACAAGTAGCCATAAAGCTTAGTATGGGTCTTATAACTTTGAAAAAAAGTGTCAAGAATTGGATATTTAGAGGTGGCCATATAATATAGGAAATGAATAATAATTCAGATTATCCTACTTTATACTATACTCGAAGTAGTTCCTAACTTTCAAATCCATTGCAACTAGTTTAGTTCCAAAAATCTTTACTATCGAATCCTTGTTGAACTATGAGTAATATTTTTCCTATTGGCATTCTAAGATTCACTTTATTAGGTTAGCAATGAAAGGATTGAACAAAAAATTATTAATAAATAAGAATAAGGTACTAGTGCTAATAGGAAATTTATCATTAGTCTTATCCTTAAGAACTGATCTTGTAAATTACAATAAACCTAAATAATATAGCTTCCTTAATCTACAAGCCTAAATAGAGCAAGCTTCCATGCTCATGAAAATCATGACAATATTTAAAGTTGCATGTCAACTCATTCACTAAAATAAATAGTTTAAAAGATGACATTGCATTGATATCAACATATAACAATTTTAAATTGGTTACATTATTGTAAATTATTATATAAAAAAAGAATATCAACATATCATTATTTAAGATTGTGAGAATGTTAACCATACATTCATATATGTGAAGTTTTGAAAAGTTTTAATTTTACCATTACATTATGCATAAATGTCTTTTATATTCTTAAGACATATTTCATAAACTTAACAATGTAGAAATACAATGAAATAATTTGCAATGGATATTAACTTAAAGGATGACTATTTAAAATGTTGCTAGAAGAAGTTTATAGCTTCAAACTTGAGTTTAAGTTCAATAAAGAAGATCATAATAAAAGCATGCGTAATGTGAAATTAGAGAGCATATTTACTTAAAAATTTGAACTTCCCTTATTGAATTTGTAAAGTTCAAATGAGCTAAACATAGCTTAATTGAAAGGTAGAAGCTAAGATTAAAGTAAAAATATGAAACACACTCATACAAATAAGCAAAGTCAAAAACCTAAAATTAAAACTATATAGTTGCAACAAAAAATCAAAAGATCAAATAAAAGTGAAAGATAAAATTCTTATTAAAACTATGATTTAAACTAATGTTTATCTCTTTAATTTAGAAAAACTAAATTTCAAATCATTGATTTTTAAATCTTAATCTCTATTTAAAAAGATAAGCATTAGTTTAAACCATAAAGTTTTAACTTTGAGATGGTGAAAGTTATCTTATCTAAAAAGTTAATAATGGCCTTTATAAAGTTCTATTCAAGTATTTCCAAATAACTTTAAATTTCATCTTCTTAATCATCCTTTGCCAACTTAAAGTCATAAATGGACTTGATAGGCATAATAGTAGAAAAATTATATAACAGAACACATCAAAAAGTTAAATTATAAATTAAGAATCATAAATTCAAATTAATATTAGAATCAAATAGAGAATCATATTATTTTTAAAATATTAGATTACATAAATGAAGCATTATAAATCAAAATCAAACATAGAATCATATTTATAAAAGATTAAAGAACATAAATCATGCATTGCAAATTGAAATCAATTAGGACTAAATAATGAAGATATTTTACTATTGAGTTATTGTCATTCATTTAAAGCTTGCATTTATTTGTATCTTTAAATTTGATTTGTACCATTGCAACAATCCTAAGAAATAGTGAACTCTATAGAAAATAAATTTAAAGGAGAAAATATAAACCTCAAGCCAGAAGAATCATGACTCCAAAAAGAAAAAAAAAAGAAGAGAAATAAAAGAACAGAAAAGTCAATCTTGGATTTCAAACTCTACCATTGTTCAATTCTAACTTATTAATTGAATAAAGAAACAAATAAAAATAATAAATGCTAAATATGGTACTAAGAATCATATAAAAGTAATAAAAAATTATAGCAAAATAAGAAAAAAATTACCTGACTAATTACTTCAATTAAGTCTAATAATCTTGGAGCATTTTAGACATCATTGTAGTCAAGTTTCTAGTTCTTATAGCTTGCAACACATTACTAATAGTTTTAGGTGAAGGGTTAAACAAAATCTTAGAAATTAAAAAAAATTGCTTATGGAAATCAAACTCATACTTCAGCCACTAATATGAAAAGAAAAATAATGCAAGAAAAGCATTATTTTTCTTTTCTTTTTATTTTTGCTATAAAAATGTTAAAACTTAAGAGTTAGAACATAAATAATGTAGGAAAAGAACTAATTTTTTCAAGAAAAGCACTTAAATTAAACTCACCTTAAAGTTAATGGTGAATAATGGAAAGATGCAACACAGTGATGAAAGATGGAAGAGAAAAGGAGGAGAGTGTTAATTGTTAAAAAGGAGAAATGAGGGGATCTAACTGTGCGAGTAGATATACAAAGGATTTACCAATAGAATTTGTGATGGATTATTCTATTTCTAAAATCCTTAAATGAAATGATGAATTCAAAATAGTAATAAAATTAATGGTAGATAGAAAGACCTTTATTGGTAAATCTGTCATTAATTATAGAAGAAAAATTCACCACTAAATAAAATTTCAAATTGTCATGCAAAAACCCATTACTAATCCTTTGAATAATTCTATCGGTAGTATGAAACCTTAATTTTTTATTAAAAATATAATTAAATTAACATATTATATTTAATAATATAGATAATAATACTTTTTATTTCAAATTAATTGAATTAATTTAATAAATTTTAATTTAGTTTTATCTAATTTAAATTCTACAAATAAAATATGCTAACGATACTAATAGTAATATGTAACAAGATCACAAGATTCATATAAAAAATTGAATACTCATAAAATAATTGTAAAATTGTTTATATATATATATATATATATATATATATATATATATATTATGTATATGATTCATATAAATATCCAGATATGAAAAAAAATGTAAATACAAAATCTAAGGAGAAGGAAAATACAGATAACCCCATGTATTGTTATCCATGCCAAAGCTTTCATCATCATCATTATTATCCTCTTGGTGACATGAACAATACATAAAGGGTGGTGGCTGGGAGGAGCTAATTAGTTGGGTGGGGGGTGCAGCCACAAATCTGCTTAGCTCAGGTGATGTAATAATGAATGGTGGTACAAGTAGCATGAGACCCTATTATCTAAGTAAGGAAGTCAACTTTATCAGATATGTTCTAAATTGTTGCTGCATCTGCTGTTGCTGCTCCTGAATCAATAGTTGACTCTGCTTTAGCTACTATCGACTTTATTGCAGCTACTCTTACAGCTTACCTACCTAGAACATGTAGTAGGAGCTCACCCTAGAGCTAGAAGTGCTCAATGAATGGTACATCTAGGGGTGGGAAAAAATATCCGAACCGACCCAATCCGACCGACCCGAACCGAAAATAAGCGGGTGGATACGGATGAGACTGAAGACTCGGGTATATGTGGATTGAAAAATAAGGTAAAAATATGTTATCGGTCGGATTTGGGTATCCAATATTCTACCCGACGGTGATTAGAATCGACCGATTGATGCTTGAAAACGACATTGTTTGGCTCGCAAATTCCACCATATTCTAGCTTCACTGCGGACACCAGAAGCCATTCACAATTTTGCGCGTACTTTCCTCAATTGTTCAGAAGCAGTGCTCTAGCAGAGCAACTCTCAAATCTTGTCGTTCGTCGCCATCATCTGCACTGTCCCTCCGGCAGATTCTCCAAGTTCATTCCTTTATTGGCAAATACAACATTCATGAAGGTTTGTTGAAGCTTTGTTTGAAGGCTGTGAAGGATTAGTAGTGAAGAATCCTTGCTCGAGGTAAGCCACACAAATTCTTTAATTTTTTTTTATTCACTTGAAAGGATTATTCTGGTTGACTTGATTGGTTTTTGTGTTTAATTAGTTCTAAATGGGTTGTTTTGGGTGCTAGATTTTGGGAATGTAACTAGGGTTTCTGTGATTCAGTGAATACTGAAAGGGTTTGGGGTTATATTTGCCAAAATACAGAAAGAAACCATGTAAATTAAAGATTGAAAGGATTTGGTTGAAATGATTTTCAGGGTTTCTATTCTTGTTGTTCTTCTTGCCATTTCTATCCTAAATGAAACGTCAATTTCGTTTAACCATGATAACTATTTGAAAACATGATAAATTTCCCTAATATATATATAGAATGAGGGAATATTGCAGAGTTTTCTAGACAGAAACTCAATAAACAGGTTCTTCAATGTAATGGGATTTTGTACGGTTGAGGAAATGAATGGACCATCTGAATATTTGGAAGGTCATTCTTAAACTCTATATTACAATTTTAACATCAAGAAGTAGTGGTTGGATAGTAAAATTGCATAAATTTAATCCCTTAAAATATAGTACTGAGATTTACACTGGGCCAAACTACAGAGACATATGTTAAAGCTTTGTATGATTATGCCTATGGAGAATGTAGCAACAGTCATACAATAGTTGGCGGTGAAAACTCCAAGAAGGAGACATGATTCAAAATATCACGGTTACAATTTATATGTTGCATGAATGATGAATTTGTCATTGCGGCAATTGATGCCAACTATTTTAGTCCCACTTAAGTGCAAGTTAAGTACAAGAGAATACTTTCTGATGTATATACTTGAATATAACCTTACGAAAGCACAAATGGAAAAAAACGAGATTGGATGAAACACCAGAAACATTAAAATGAAAAAAAGATGGAAAAGAACCTATCAAGCATGCATGATAACAGAGTCACTTGGGTAATTGACATGAAAAGAACTATCCATGCCAAATGAACTTGGTAACGAGATGAAGAGATTCCACAGAAACAAGTGGCTAAGAAATGTGAAGACACACAAAAATACCAAATGTTACAGTCTAATACCCAGTACTTGTTACAATTTGTTAGTTTAATATGAAAAGTATTGTTGCTATAGGTCACAAACAAAATTGAGGTTGATTGTGAGAAGCTTTTCATATCTATGTTAGGTTTAGCCTCAGTTGATCAAATAAGAAAGCAAAAATTGCCTTCTGCCAACTAAAAAATATACAAGATTGAATTTATTCTTTAAACCGACCGAACTCACTTGGAACCACCTCAATCCGATTTGATCGGTTTATAACGGATTGTGAATTTTAGGTGGTCGGTTTCGGATGGGCTTTAGATACAAGCGGTTAGTGATGGTCGGTTGGAATTGAGTTTGTTAATCGGTTCAAACCGACCGATTCCCACCCCTAGGTACATCTAGCTAGCCAGCACACAACTGAATGCCTCCTTATACCTTCGACGAGTGTTAAGCACCTTATTGGCAATGACAGCCTCATTGACCTGCATAAGAGTGCCAGGCGAGCCAGTGGATGATACACTAGACTATGCATGCTGGGTCATTAGCTCAATCATCCTCATATTGAATTTTTAAAACAAAAATTAATTATACAAACTACAAGAAAATTCGTATCATTAAAATATAAAATTTAGATAACTTATATATTGTTTTGCAAGGGTCAGATGCACTCACTCCCTCGTCTTATACATATATTGGTCCCTGAAATTCTATGGCACCGACTGTAGCTCACCTGTCTCCTTATTTCTCTATTCATATTTTACAAGAAAAAGAAAGGATGAACATAATTATTGAATTAATAACAGATTATACATTTAAATAATGAAGAATAAGTTGAATTACCTTATCATAACATTATGCAGCAATGGATTTCGATCCATGTTAATCATTCACCACCTTTTTTGCCTAGTTATCTGCATTTCTCATAGACTGCTCCTACAAATTAAGAAATAATCATATAATATAGTTACATTTACGATTTATATATATGAAATACCGACATAACTTTATTAAATATCATATTTACCTTGTAAACGTCACTGTTGAAGAAATCCACACACCTCTACCACGTCTAGGGTGAGACAGATCATGGCATATAGCGCCTAGCACAGTCCAGGTCAAAATCCTAGCCTCAATTGCCCTTTACTTTAGAAAGTGTCTGTTCAAACTGTACTTCTAATTTTTGTACAGGTCGGCAACACTTTGCATCAAGCCATTGAGCGCTCTATCTTGCTCGGCCTCAGTGATGCCCTGAAATTCGAAATAGGACTACATTAGAAGATATTTAACAAATTAGTGAGAACTATATCTAAAGATTTTAATACCAAATATAATTAAGTCAAGATAGGGAGAAGATGGATACCTACACAAACCTCCTACATAACCTTGTCCTGCAACTACTAGGGCACTAACTCTATCTTGCAACTACTAGGGCACTAGCCGTATGCCACGTACTAGTCGTATCAAACTATGCAGGCACTAGTCTCTACCTTCTCTTCTCCATCTTTTCGTGCAGCTTGAAGGTTCTATTTGGACCTTTCTTTCTCGAAGCTACAACTTTGATGGATAACAAAAAGTATCAATACCATAAATTCATATTTAATAAATAATCAACAAACACCATCGATAGTTAAAAAAGATCTTTGATCCTTCACATTACAAGGGAATGTGAATGTGCTGACGTGGAAGGTTCCTTCTAATGTCACCTCCATGGTGTTGTACCTCGACATCCGCTATAATTGGAATAACATATTACATAAGTATTTAAGAGAAAAGCCCACAATTGAATTAGATGATAAGATACAAATTACTATATTTATATAATGAAATTACACAATAACTCTTGCACAATTTTGAGTTATCATGCAAAGAAATATTGTCTTCCTAATCTGATTTAGTGTCGGTAAACTTAATAGACTCATCCTCATGGTTATCTATTTCTCCACTATTATTAGATTGTAGAAGCTTATCCTCTATATAATTTTTAATTGTTTTATCTTTGAAGTTGTCCTCATCATCAATGAAGACGTCCACTCAATCTGTCATAGATTCAATATTCCTGGAAGGTGAAATGATTGAAAGACTATTTCTCTGATCCCTCAAGTTGACCAAATGAAAATCTCTAAGATTAATTGTGAGATTGAAATTGGAGGAGTTATTTTCCTATAGGAATGACAAGTCTTATACATTGATATTGTTAGTAGATAAGTAGTATTATGTCCCATAGTACTTATGTTTTATGATATGTATTCTGTATTATATTATATATAATGACTGCCTAACTCAATTGAGGATATGACATTACAAATTTTCCTCTAATCAATATCGTATCTAGAGCCTTCTAGATATTTTTTTCTTCCACTCCGATTCAAGAAAAAAAAAGAAAAAAAAACTAGCTCTTCTTTCTTTCTTTTTCATTTTTTTATATGTGACTAAAGTCACAGTAGGGCCAGTGGCAATTTGAGCCACATAGCAATGGGAGCCCAAATTTTAGAGGTGCTGTTTGGTGGCAAAAGAGAGTAGTAGCGTGCTGTTTGGTGAAGATTGACGCAATTCCGGCCACCGGAAGAAGGATCTGGGCATACGAGACGACATATTATAGCAAGGCAATCCAGGATAGGTGGCACGTGACTCACACAAGTGTGGTGTACGGAGGCACGTGAGGCCCATGCACAAAGGAAATCGATGACGCGTGGCAATGCATGGAAGATCTACTAGCGGCAATCTTCACTGAGGCACTGCTTCAGAGATTTTTAAGTAGCTCTGTGAGGTTATTTTTGCAATTCTGTGAATCCAAGCAGTGTTTTCTATTTTTTTAATAATTTTTTAGTTTTTAATTTGATGGTTGGATAAGTTTATTCATCATGGATGCTAGTTCTAATTTGACAAGCAAGTTTGGAGGTCCTAACAGCCCAAAAAAATCAAGAAATAATGGTAAATTTTTGTCTAATAGTGAATATGCTAAGTATTTGCAATTGAAGGCTTCTTTACAGCAGCCACCTACTTAATTCACTGCCTTAATAGTTCAAATAGGTAATCCCATTACATGTCTCTCCAATTCCAATTCTAGATGGGTTATTGATTTTGGAGCCACTGATCATATGACTGATCAAATATGTATCATGTCTTCCTTTAATACCTCACATCCTTCTCATGTTACTTTAGCTAATAGGTCTACAACTTCTGTTATTGGAAGTGCCATGGTTAATGTTACTTATGATATTTCTTTATCCAACATTTTGTGTCCCCCCAAATTTTCCATTTAATTTACTTTTAGTTAGCCAAATTACATGTACTTATAATTATGGTGTTTTCTTTTTTCCTCGTTATTGTGTATTTCAGGATCTATTGATAAAAAAAAATTTTAGTAGGGGATATGAATCTGGAAGATTATACATACTAGATGATAAAGTTACTCAATCAATTGCTGCTGCTATTACCCCCATTCCACATCAGTTGCATTGTCATTTTGGTCACCCCTCATTAGTATCTTTATAAAAGTTATGCCCTAACTTAGAATCTATTTCTTGTTTAGATTATGAATCTTGTTAATTTGCTAAATAACATCGTCAGTCATATGTTCCTAGAATTAATAAGCAGATTTTATCTCCATTTGAGTTAGTACATTCGGATATTTAGGGGCCTTGCCTAGTTGCTTTAAAATCTAGTTTTTATTATTTTGTGTCTTTCGTGGATGATTATTCAAGAATGACTTGGCTCTATTTAATGAAAAATCATTTAGAGTTGTTTCATATCTTTCGTACTTTTCATGCTGAAGTTACAAATCAATTTCACATAACTATTCATAATTTTTGAAATGATTACAATAGAGTAGTTGAATGAAAAAATTGACATTTAATGGAAGTTTCTCGTGCCCTTTTATTTCAAATGAAGCTTCCTAAAGTTTTTTAGGTAAATGTAATTTCTACAACTTATTTTTTGATAAATCGCATACCTTCTTTAGTCCTTGATAGTCAGGTACCTTTTTCTACTTTGTTCTCCTGTAAGTCCTTATTTCCTATTCCTCCACGTATTTTTGGGTGTACATGTTTTGTTCATGATAATCATCCACAAGTATCCAAATTGGATCCTCGGTCTTTGAAATATGTTTTTCTTGGATATTCTCGTACTCAAAAAGGGTATTAGTGTTTTTCCCTCGACTTAAATCATTACATTGTATCTTCTGATGTTACATTTTTTGAATTTACTTCATTCTTTGGGTCTTCTCCATCTTCCTCCACCTTGTTAGATTTAGAACTTGTTGATGAATACTTTCTTATATCTTCTCTTTCATAAAATCTACATGTTTTTTCACAACAGAATTGGATTCGACCTTTCATTAAAAATGTTTACTCTTATAGAGTGCAGGTACCTAGCAGCTTCTCCACCAGACAAGACACAATTATCCAGTCCATACTTCATTCCAAATAATCTGTTAACTTCATCTCCCTTATCAGCTCCTTCTTCATTAAATCCTCCTCCTGTGTCTTCTGATTTGGATCTACCTATTGCTCTTTGGAAAGGTATTCGTACTTGTACTCAGAAAGGTAACTCTAACCACCCGTATTCCATTTCTAACTATGTGTCATATTCTTCTTTACCTGCTTCTTCTCGGTCTTTGATTGCCTCTTTAGACAGTATTATTGTTCCTAAGTCATATTTCGAAGCTCTTTCTCATGATTGGTGGTGTGCTACTATGGAGGAAGAAATGACAGCTCTTAAGGTAAATCAGACATGGCATCTTATGCTTTTACCTAATGGTAAACAATCCATTAATTGTAAATGGGTATTTACTGTGAAAATGCATCTAGATGATTTTGTTGCTCATTTGAAAGCTCGTTTAGTAGCTAAGGGATATGCTCAGACTTATGGTATTGATTATTCAGAGACTTTTTCCCCCGTGGCCAAAATTACTTCAGTTTGATTGCTTATCTCTCTTGCTGCTACTAATAACTGGTCTCTTCACTAGTTGAATGTTAAAAATGCCTTTTTACATGGAGATTTGCATGAAGAAGTGTATATGGAGCAACTACTTGGGTTTGTTACTTAGGGGGAGTGTGAAAAGGTACCACATTTGAAGAAATCATTATATGGGTTGAAGTAATCTCATCCAACTTGGTTTAGAAGATTCATTGAAGTAGTGACAAAATTTGAAATGAAAAAAAAGTGATCATAATCATTCTATGTTTTACAAACACTCTGATTCAGGATGTATTCTTTTAGCTGTATATGTTGATGATATTGTGATTACTGGGAGTGACAAATTGAGCATTTTACAATTGAAAGCTTTTCTTCAAGTTAAATTTCAAACTAAAGACCTAGGAGCACTTCAATATTTCTTAAGCATTGAGATTGCTTAAGGAAGGAAAGGAATTTTCTTGTTTCAAAGAAAATATGTACTTGACCTCTTGAATGAAATAGGGATGATTAGTGCTAAACCACGCAAAATTCCTATGATTACAAATGTGAAGCTTAGTTCGGAAGATGACGAGTTACTTGAAGATCTTGAGCGATAGAGGAGATTAGTAGGAAACTTAAACTACCTTACTATAACTAGGCCTGACATTGCCTTTTCGGTAAGTGTGGTTAATCAATTTATGAACTCTCCAAGTACCTCTCATTGGGATGCTCTTACACATATTTTGAAGTATTTGAAGAAGGCACCTAGTCGAGGAGTTTTATATAAAAATCATGGTCATTGCATAGTGGAAGCTTTTTCTGATGCAAATTAGGCATCTGATGCAAATTAGGCAGGATGTCCCATAAATCAAAAATTTACTTCTAGGTATTGTGTGTTTGTTGGAGGAAACCTTGTGTCGTGGAAAAGTAAAAAGCAAGCAGTTGTATCCCGCTCTAGTGCAGAGTTTGAAAATCGAGCTATGGCTCATGCTACAACTGAATTTGTATAAGTTGCTTACCTTCTTCAACAACTTGGCATCAAGACTCATGGAATTATGCAATTATGGTTTGACAATCGAGCTGCTACTCATATTGCTTTGAATCCGATTTTTCATGAACGAACTAAGCATGTATAGATTGACTGTCACTTTGTTAGGCAGAAGTTACAAGAAGGGGTTATTAGTCTTAGATATATTAGAACTAGTAACAATTAGCTAATTTATTTACTAAGGCTCGTCTAGGGAAATAGGTTGATGAAATTTGTAACAAGCTGGGCATGATTGATATCTATAACCCAACTTGAAGGGAAGTGTTAGTAGACAAGTAGCATTATGTCCCTCATCACTTATGTTTTATGATATATATTCTATATTATATTATATATAATGATTGCCTAACTTAATTGAGGATATGACATTACAAATTTTTCTCTAATCAATAGACATCATTGTCAAGTAGATCCTATATATTGCGATATACAATAATATGGACGACCTTCCAATTTAGCCTATTAAGAAGATCCTCAATATAAAAGACTTGTTGTGCTTGAGTTACAAAAATGTAAGGGTCGTTTTTATACCATTGCCCACTGACAAAGATACTTGCAAAGTTCTTATCAATGCAAAGTTTTTTCTTTCTAGGATTGATATCATACCATTTGTATTTAAATAAAGTCATAGTGTACTTATTTAAATAAGTTAGTTCTATAATATCCTCCAATACAACATAAAACATATTATCATCAATTCCCAGAACGGGAATGCTACTATTCTGTGTTTTACGCATCCCGAGTTTCAACTACAAATCGTACTCCATTAACAATACACGTTGAGTATATCATAATAGTAAAACTAGGACTAGAAGCTAACGATAGTAGCTTTTTAGTGACTTTGGGGGAACCATTTCTATGTAAATGGTACATTTACAAAAATAACATTTTTATGAAGAGTTAAATTAGGAAAAATTACAAGTAAGGAATAACATTTACATGATTGATATAACATGTTTGGAAAGAACAAACTTTTACCTTAAAGTAAAACCACGTAGGAAATTTTATTCTCTATAACTTATTTATGTTATCAACACCACTTCATTTGAGCTCTTGTCAATGCTTACTATAGAACATATGTATTTTAGTCCATTGTAATTAATTGGGAGAATTCTATGAATAAATATAGAAACTCACTAAAGATACCTTTCAATCTTTGCAAAATTATTTAAGATGTACCATATGGCAACATCTCAATCCCTCCAATCAAAGTGAGATACGATCTTTTTTTCCAAGGGTTGATATTGAGACCAAAACACTGATAATGCCTTTTTTGTATGTTTGGATGCTATGTCCTGGTTTCGGTTAGGTCAATTGAATTTAGTTTCCACCCCTTTTAGATACATAGAAGAAAATGTTAACACCTCCTTAACAACATATTCTTTTGCAATTGAATCCTCAAGTCGAGCATGATTCTTGATATAATTATTTAACTTTTTTATATATTTCTCATATGGATACATCCATTAAAAATGAACAGGACCACCCTATAATATTTCATCAGGAAAATGCATCACTAGGTGAACCATTATATCAAAGAATGCTGGAGGATATATGTTGATGTGTGTCCTAGAACCAATCATATAAGATGATTAGAGTTATACACAATGTATTATATTTTATTTTAGGTAATTTAATTATTATATTTTATTTTTATTATTATTATGCGTAATTTATAACTTAATATAATAATTATCCTTGGAATAGCTTTGCTATTTCTAAAATGCCCCTAGTCAAGTATTATTATGAAAAAGGATAGTAATAATACATCGAGACTAGCATGTATAGTGATTGATGATTACGAATCATGGATATGTGATATCAAGTCAATACATGAGTACATTGCTAGTGAACAATGTACTGGACTGACCTACTATGAGAATATTGCATGGATAAATGTGTCATAAGTTATTCTCATATGATCACAACTATGTATAAACCTTTGACCTGAAGTCACTACGGTTCCCTACATGAGGAATTACTCACTTTAATATTGTCCTATGTCACCTTTAATCAGGTGACAAGTAGGGCATTGATTGGGTGTGTCATAAATCATGCAGAGGGAAGTGAGTGATGTAAATGGAATTTTGTTACTCTTGTATAAAAGAGAAATATCCTTGGGCCCCTTGATTGAGTGAGACTTAGAAATGCATGGCCATGCTCAGTTAAATTAATATGTGATATTAATTATTTATTTTAAGTCTACTCAGTATCAAGAAATATAAATTGAACATTGACGAGGATGACACATTCCATGCCTCCAGTTCAATTTGGATATTATTACAAAAGGGTTATGATGTAAAACGTTAATCATGTATTAGGTGGATGTTGAATCACAGACATTCTTACTACTTGAGTGACAGTGATGTATTGCTAGATACCGCTCGCTGTCTATGGCTCAATAATAAGTCATTGTCAATGTAGTAAGAACCTATAGGGTCACACAAAAGGAGTAGGAATAAGATAATAATTAATTGGACTTTAATTATATTAATATCCAATTAATTGGACTTATTTTCGTGCATATATATTATTAAGAATAATAAATTCACGTTATATATATATATATATATATATATATATATATATATATATTATGTGATATTATTTGATATTAAAGTAATATCAAGTAATTATCTTATCAGATATTAGATAAATATATTATGAGATAATATTATTTTGATATTTGATAACTATATGCAATTATCTAATATTAAGATATTTATATTATGAGATAATATCATTATCTAATATTAGATAATTAATAGATAAGTCTTATCTCTTCCCATTATCTTTAGGATAAGGATAAGATGAGTTGTTAAGTGTGATTAGAATTTTAGAAGTATTATCCTAGTAGGACTAGGATTATGGCTTGCCTAAGTTCTATAAAAAGGGACTTGAAGGCAGCACTTAATAATTACGTTTTAAGCTTCCATATAAACCCTAAATCACTCAGAAAACATCCAATCCTAATTCTTAGAGAGAAAAACGCATCCTAGCAGATGCGTGGAGGGTGAGAGGTCGTTGTTCACTCCTTGTGAATACCGTAGAGACACTATACCTTCCGGCCGGCATTTGATTCATCCGCTCTCAAGTTTTGATCAGTAGAAACACGAGTGCCCAATAGGTAAAACCCTAATCATTGACTTATGCTTTTTGCATGGATCCTAGGTAGAATTCGGATCAAAATTTAAAATTCCGCTGCATGTGATAATCCGAATTCCCAACAATATATCCTTTCAAGCTTGCATAAAATAATGACAATATCTTGCTTAGCATACAAGACATCTCTTCTATTGAGAGTTCTAGCACATATTTGATTGAAGAAATTATAAAACTCAATAATCAGATATGATAATTCCTTATGCAAAAATGCTTGGATTGAAGGTCCTAATAATCTCTAGATAATAATAAGACAATTATATGATTTCAATCCTTTTAACCTTATATCATAATCAGTCATATTCTTCTTAAGACTCCTAGCAAGTCTATTAAGAAATTTCATATTTTTTATAAATTGACAAAACCATCTTCATTCTTCCTGGTTAAGGGTGTATGCAGCATGTGGTTTGAAGAGTTAGCCCTTTTCTTCATACAGATGCAAGTCTAGCTTTATCTTCATATCCGTTAGATCTCATCTTGTATTATTTATATCTTTTGTCTTGTACTTAATATCTAATAGTGTGCCCAAAATACTGTTATATATATTCTTCTCAACGTGTATCACATCAATATTATGCCTCAAATTCATTGTTGGTCAACACGAGAGGTTAAAAAATATGCTTCTCTTACTTCAATTAAGTTCATTAGCACTCCTCTTCCACTTTAGACCACCAAACTGAACATGTTTACTAGAAAGCTTCTGTGCCACCTTAACCAATTGGTCCATGATAATTTTATTAGTAAAAGGATGAGGAGGGACTTTCCTATCTGGCCTATCATTGAATTCCTTCTAATTTCTCCATGTGTGACTCCTTGGAAGCCAACAACAGTGATTAATATAAGCAATTTTTCCTAACTCGAATTAATGGAGTATCATCATTGCATATAAGACATGCTTTATAACCTTGTTTACTCTACCCAAAGAGATTGCTTTGAGCAGGAAAATCATTTACAATCCACAATAAAGCAGTCTGCATCTTAAACATAGTATTTGTATTAGCATATTAATTCTTAACTTCCCTCTCCCAAAGATACCTTAACTCCTCTGTAATCGGTCTTAGGATGACATCTATATCCTTGCTTGGTGATTAAGGCCCTAGTATTAATAAGGTCAACATAAGAAAAGGATTGATTCATGCAAATCTATGGTAGCAAGTTATATATAGTTATGGCCACTAGTCACATGCTATATGATAAGTTCCTATCACCAAAAGGATTAAATTCATCTATACTTAAGCTTAGCCTAACATTTTGCGGGTCAGTAGAAAAATTGTGATGCTTTCTATTAAATTCCTACCAAGCTTCTCCCCATTAATAGGATGTCGTATTACCCTATCCTCTGTTGACCTACCAGTACAATATCATATTATATCCTTTACAGTATGCCTCAACTTATACAATCACTTTAGCCAAGGCGTTAGTGAAAAATACTAAAGCATATTTTGAGGCACCTTTTCCCTTTCATGTTTTTATTGACCTATCAACTCTCCTTATAGATTGGACAATTATCCTTCAAAGCATCTTCTTTCCAGAAATGTGCATAATTATGCTTACACACATGGATTAACTTATATTCTAACCCCAGCTTGTTAAGCCATTTTTTTGCACCATAATATGATTCAAGCAATTTATTGTCTATCGAAAGTGCCTCTTTTAATAACTTTAAGAAAGCATCAAATAACTTATTAGTCCACTTATTTAGAACCTTTAAGTGCATGAGTTTCACTAAAAAGTTTAAGGCTGAGAATGATATGCATCTTAGATACAATTCTATTTCCATTTATGTAAATAGATTATCACAACTATTATAATTCGATTCAATATCTGCCTTGGATACGTCCTCATTCCCTTCTCCTTCATTGTGAACTATTTCTTCAATTTCATAAATGTTGATGAAATTGTATATAGTATCCATCATCTCATTCCTATCATTAAGAGATATCCCCTCGTTCCTTTAAAAGTTGAAACATCCGCTTCACCATGATGTTCCTAATTTGTGTATAATAGGTGAAATTCATTATCTATGATATATGCCTTCAATGTCTCCAATTTTTGAAATAATAGATTCTCGCACTTCTTATATAGATATATCACCAGACCCCTTTCATCAACTAAGTTTCTAACTTTATCAACAAACATCATCGCACCATTCCAATACTCGTTCGACAAGTAATTTTGTAGATAGATCCAACTTTTATCTATAGACATCATACCATTGAATAGGAAAAAAATAACTTCTTATGGAATTAAGTGTTGGTATCAATGTTTGTTATGTGTCCTAAATCCATCGTATCACTCCAATTCTAAAAGGTAAGATCCTATTCTATTTGAGATATTTCTATAGTTATCAATTCATCTATGCTTATCATTTCTGCCATGCAGAAATTTCAATAACATCTCTTCATACTTCTCCAAATGTGTAAACTATACATTAGTATAGTTCACACCCAGAGAATAGTTAAGATGCTAAAAAATTTCTATAATATTAAACGAGAGCCAGATAAATTCTTAATAATAACTACAGGATATATCCTAAACTATCCAACTTTATAGGACAATTCAAAGGTTAGTTAACGTATAGAAATCAACCAATCTTTGAATGGGTCTAAGCTTACAATTAAAATTATTGTAAAAATATATTTACAATAATTTTAAACATACATTACAATATTTTATGAGTGTCATTATTCTAGTGTGTTATTATTTGTATGGTTAGATATTTTAAATACCCATATAAATTTCTATTATTTAACAATTTGGAATTAGGAATTCAATTTTGTAACCTACTTTACCACATTCATAAAATGTATAGTTCAAGTCTTTTGCCTTGATGTATATATTATAAGTACTTAACTCTTTTAACCTAATATATATTTTATGAGTACAGATATATTTTCAAGCATTTAAAGTTTTCAAGTTTCTATTAGTATACAATTGTCAAATTCATATGGATTGTATTTTGTACAAGAATTTTTATTAACGTAAAAATTTAAATCTTCGTAATTCTTTTAACATTCTTACTCATATGTAATCCTATTGTTGCTACTTTGTAATTTTCTTAAAATATATAATTATATGTATTCGTATTGTTACTACTCTATGTGTAGTTTTCATATAAATTTTTTATTTTTATCATGTATAAAATATCTAATACTATTGTTGAATATATAAAAAATTAAATTTCAAATATTTAATATTCTATATTAATATATTCGAATGAAATATTTTTATGTATATAATTTTCAAATATTTAATATTTTTATTCACATTTTCAAATAAAACATTTTCAAATAGGTTTCATCTTTTAAAAAATTCATATCATATTTGAAAATATTTGCATTGTATAAATACAATTGATCAATATTGGGTAGATATTATTTTTATATAGAATAAAAATGCTAGATATTGTATAAATTCATAGATAAAAATGAAAAATTATATGGAAATTAAAATAAAACCTATTTGAATTATTATTGAATGGTTATTATTTTTAATACATTTCTAATGAAAACATTGAATATATGGGAATTTGAATACATTTTAATCATTATTGAGTAAACATTATACATTATTATGAAATTTGTATGATTTGTAATCCCTATTAAATTATATAATCATATGAAAATTTTATATTATTTCATAAATTGTAATATGAAATTTCTTTTTATATTGAGAAATATTTTTATTTTAATCATTATACATTGTTATGAAACATTTATGGCAACAAAAATTGAAAAAAAAAATCATATGAATTTTTTATATTAAAAAAATTAAAAAGCCAAAAAAATTTCACCTCACAATTTATCATAGGAAAATTTTCATATAACAATTTATCTTATATTTCATGCAATAATTTATCTTCATTTTTTTATTTTTTTACATAAATTGTTACATAAAATATTTATTAAAAATTACATAACAATCATTATTGATGATAATTTTTTTATTTTAATCATTATACATTGTTATGAAGTTTTTATAAATTAGGATCTTGTTAAATTGTATAATCATATAAAATTATATTACATTATAAGAAATTCTTAAGATATGTCTTGAATTTTTTAATATTATTGTTAAATATTAAAAATTTCATTAAATATAATATTTCCATCAAGTATATTTATAACATTTACTTTCTTTATTATACGTTTTCATTGAAGTATGTTTACAAAGTTATATTGAAAAAATTTAATTATATACTTAAAAGTGTATTTTCATGTTGATATATTTTTTAAAATATGTTTATATAATTATTCTAATTTTGTACATTACTATATTTCAATAAAACTAAAAAATCTTGTGTTCCAAAACTATATCCTAAATTGAATAATCTACACACATATCTACCTAAGTCAATAATTTACACATATATCAAATTATTCAAAACTACAATTGTACTTAGTAACATAACAAAAATAAAATTTATATTTATAAATTGTATATGAAACAAAATTACACAAACACATTTAACAATTATAACATATAAATCTAACTAACATTAATTTCATGCTAAAGATGTCATACCATCAAATTAAATAAATTCATTACATGTTATTGCAGTAAATAAATTCATATCATATTATTCACCTCATAAATTTCATAATGAAATAAAATCTTATAAAATTTAACACACATACCTTATTGAAGTAAATCTACTGATTGAATATCCTCTAACTTAATACAAATAATAATAAATAGCAACAATGTGTAATAAAACAAAACAATATACAATATATATAAATAATTATATTATATTATTAAAAAATATAAATAAAAAATATGCTAAAATATAAGAAAATATACCTGAATCCCTTTACCTTCAACTTCCCTCTTTACCGCATGAAAATGAGACTAGGATTGCAGTGTTAGGGTATTTATAGACTAACCCTTCAATGACGACAAATTTCTTGATCGTTGTTGTTGTCGTTGAAGGGTCATCACTAAAGGCCATAGCCTTCAACAATGACTTTGTCATCATTGAAAGGCTAGCACAAACAATGACTTGTGTTGGCGCTAAAAGATGGCATGGGAAATTATGCCATCTTTTAGTGATGACATGTGTCATTGGCCAAATCCTTTGGCAATAACTTTTGTTATCGTTGAAAGCTTTAACAACACCTTTCAATGATGACATTTGTTATCGATGAAAGGTTAGAACCTTTTGTGACAACAATTGTTGTCACTGAAGTATTTTGTTTCCTGCCCATTTAAATCGTAACAGTGCTATGTTATCATTGACAACCATGTCATTAGTAAAAATTAGAAGATTCATCACCAATGATTGAATATTTATTATTACTAAAAATATCGTTGGTGTTGAGCTATTTTGTTGTAGTGTATAAGTAGAGAATTTAGGCAGAACTAGGATAATAAGTATAAGTTTACGGCTTAAGCAAAACAATCAATCTCAATCTCATTGAATTAGGAGTTAATAATCAGAGGATTGGATGAGAAAACCATAGACTAAGAATACAATGGGTTTTTTATGTAAGATGTAGGATAGTCTTTTTCCTCAAAAATAATATCAAAAGAGATGTATGTAATTCTTATTGACACAATAAATCAGAGGAAGCCTAAAGTTGCAATAGGAAAATGATATATTATGGCTTGACATGAGATGGTGGAATACTCCAAATCACTAAAAAGAAAGCAATGAAATGTAACTTGATGAAAGAAGAGGAACGTCGCAAGTTGCACTTATTGTGTTATTGTGTGATTATATTGAAGATGAATAAGTAAATGAGGTCATGAAATAAAGTATGTGATATAATCTCATGCTGGGGATCTTGGACTCTGGACTCCCCGTTAAACTTTATAATCTTTCCTGCTTTCCTATCATAGTTGTTCCATTATCTATATGATACATGGTTAATTATTCTGTGACTTAACGTGAAAGGAATGTATAAAAAGAAAAGAAAAGAACAGGAAAAGAAAAAAAAGAAAAGAAACTTAACCAACTAAATATGATGCATGATGCATGGGCATGAAATGCTCATGGATAATTATATGAGAATATACGTATATATGCATAAAGTTATGAACTATCCAAGTTGGAAGTATATACTTATATGTACAACCAAAAAGCTTTCCATCTAAAATTAAGGTAAGGATTTTCATCCATTGAGCGGGGGTTTCTCGTTATTTTCATGTTTCATGGAGAACGGAGCTTCTGTAAAATCCTAAGTACACAGAGTTAGCTCCTGCTTATTGAGAGTGAAGGAGTTTTCCTTTTTCTTTTTGGGGGAAGGGGGGGATAGATAGTAACTAGAGTCTGCGGCCGGCTCTGCACAGGTGCCAATTTTATGTAGTTATGAACACACAAATAATACATGTAAGTCTTGAAACATTATTTGTTAGTGTCTTATAATTTTACATTCAAATTTGTAAATAATGAAATTTAAAATATAATATAGGAATATAAAATGGAATACATAATTAAATAATTTAATTAAACTAGATCTTGTACTAATTTAAAATATTTTTTATAATAAGAAATATTTTGTTTACCTGAGTTATAAATAAGAAAAGTAAATATAAAAAAAAGAACATGTAATGGAATAAAAATGATATTTGAATTATAAATCCTCAACAAAATTTCAATTTTTGAATATTTAATTTAAAGCTTAGTACTTGAAAATTAATATATAGAAAATATTGATGAATTTTAAATAAATAAATTTGATTGTAATTTTCAAAAAATTTTGTTAAAAATTATAATATGTAATTACACTTTATATATCAAAATTTTTATTTACTTAAAGTGTTTTTATAATCAATTAAATATATCATATTATATCTATACTATATAGTAATATTTCCATCTAAATTATAAATAATAGATATGGATAAAAGAGAAAAAAAGGGAAGAATTTGCAATTGATCAAATTAAAAAGAAGAGAAATAATGGATGAATTGAAAAACAATATAAAAGTTGAAAATGAATATGTAATTAAATAATTCAATTACACTTTTTAGCAATATTAACATTTGAATGATAAACAATAAAAGTAGACATAAGAAAGAAAAGAAGAAAAATATAGAATGAAGCAAATAAAAAGAAGAGGATGTGACTCTTAGTTAAATAATATAAGAACTAAAAAAATTAAGTAATTAATTAAATAAAATATTTAATTTATACAAAATATTATTATAATTAATATAAATATATTACATAATATCTATATTATTTAATGATATTATCATCCAAACTATAAATATTACGAGTGAATATGAAAAAATATGCAATAAAGTAGATAAAAAGAAGGGAAATAATGCGTGAATTATAAAGTATTGACAAAAGCTCAATTAATGTGTATTTAATTTAAAATATAACACTTAAAAATTAAAATTCATAAAATATTAAAAAATTTTAAATACACAAATTTAATTTTAATATCAAAATATTTTGTTAAATAAAAAATATCCCATTGATTATTTCCATGAATATTTTCTCTATTAGATGTATAACTTATTTAAAATATTTTTATAATAAATTTTAACATATTATATTTATAAATTTTTTGCGATAATAATGTTTAAGTTGCAAATTATATCATTGGAGAGGGAAAAATGCAATGAGATAATTGAAAAGAAAAAAAATAATAAGTGAGTGATAATTAATTATTTTAGTTAATATGTAATTAATTAAGTCTAATGTATTGTATTTATAACTTCTTTGTAATATTAAGGTTTAAGTTGTAAATAATATTAGTAAATAGGAAAATATTGCAATGAGAAAAATAAAAAGGAAAGAAATAATGGGTAAATTGTAAAGTAAAATAAGAGTAAACAATATAATATTTAGATATGGAAATCAATTAAATAATAAAAGAAGCAAATTTAGAACCTTATTTTATTGGCTTAATTAGGAGTGATCATGAAAAAAGAATGTAATAAAATAGATATTAAAACAATAAATAATATTTAAAATGTTGACAAAATTTTAATTGATGTATATTTAATTTTAAATAAGCTCTTACAAATTTGATGTAAGAATATTGATAAAATTAAAATAAATAAATTTGAGTATGAAATCTTTATATTTTTAATACTTTAATAAAAAGAATAATATATAATTAATTATTTCATTTAATATTTTTATATTAAAATTTTTACTTTTTAAGATAAATTTATAATAAAACTAAATATATTGTATGACATCTATACTACTTTTTGACATTAGGGTTTAAATTATAAGCTATAGTGAGGCATGGGAAAAAAAGTATAATACAGAAAATAAAAAGAAAAATAATGTGTGAGTTGTAAAGTAATATAATAAGTAAAAATAAAATATGTAATTAAGTAATTTAATTAAATTAAAAATTTAAATTGTTTAAATTATTTTTATAACACAAATAAAATATATACTTCTTAATGATGTTAGTATATAAGTTGTAAATAATGGAAGTAAATATAAAAATTAAAGAAAAAAAGCCATGGAACAAGTAAAAAGATG
The DNA here is from genome assembly GCA_020226215.1 of Sindora glabra. Classification (NCBI taxonomy): domain Eukaryota; kingdom Viridiplantae; phylum Streptophyta; class Magnoliopsida; order Fabales; family Fabaceae; genus Sindora; species Sindora glabra. The sequence continues at coordinate 61,812,626 of CM035234.1, read as the reverse complement.
TAGTACCATGGATAAGTTGAAAAGTAATCTAAAAATTAAAATAGAATAAATAGTCAAGTAATTTAATAAAATAAAAAATTTAAATTATTTAAAAAATTATGATAAAATAAATATATCATGTTGTATTTATATTATTAAGTAATATTAATGTCTGAACTACAAGTAATATGAGTGAATATGAAAAAAGTAAAAAATTAGATAAAAAAAGATACCTATTTATATAATTTAATGAAGTAATAAAGCAAATAAATAAATTTATAATAAATTGAAGATAATAAAATATATCATATTACATGTGTACTATTTATTAATATTGATGTCTAAAACATAGTTAATAGTAGTGGGTAAAAAAATTATACAATAACATAAATAAGAAAATAATATGTATATAATGTAATGGAATAATGAAGTAAATAAAAGAAAAATAAATTATGTAATAATTTAAAATAAAGTGTAAATATAACAAAAATTAGTGAGAAAAATGAAAAAGAAAAAAAAAAGGAAAAAGCAAGTTAGGCTGGAAATTTTTTTTGAAAATGCTGGAAATGCTGACAGCTGTCCCAACAAATATATAATAAGCGGAAGCTTATTGTCGTAGTTTAAGGGTTATACTTAGAAGCCAATTAAGCAGACCCGTAAAAGAGAGTTGAGTCGAGTTTTTTTTTTTCTGGCCATAGAGTCGAGTTTATTACATATTTTCGGTCAATTTAGTTTGTGAAAGAATGTTTATTATAATTTTGAAACTATTCACAATGGACGCAAGTGTGCACGCCATATTAGCCCTCTGATGTTGTACTATCTTTAGAATGTTTAAATGTGGAAGTTGGTGAATTATCTGGCACTTAAAAATTTTAAAATTTAAGTGATATTATTATTTTAAAATTATTAAATTATAATTATTTATTCATATTTAATAAAAATAAAGAATTATAATTAAATATTTTTAATTTAATTATTTCAAAATTTACTAAATTTTAAATTTTTAAAAATATCATAACAAGCAGCATAAAAGCTAACTGCTCATGAATTCTAGCACTAGGCAGTTGAAGCCGGCCATGTTTCGAATTTCGGAATGTGAAAATTAGCATAAATATTAAGTAGACTAATACTGAAATATATAAGTTTATATTAAACAAATATAAATTGATCAATGCAGGTAAATAAGTTCAGAGATAATTAAAAAAAATATTATTAATTATTTTTTTAATTTTATAATCATAATTTTCTATTAAAATTTATTTATGTAACCTGTTTTAATTTTTGAAAAATTATTGATATTAAATCTAATTATATAGTGTTATTAATTTATAAATAATATATGCATGTATTTATAATATTAAATATATATTAAGTCATTAATCAACATTAAAAAATATTTAATATTATTCTAGTATATATATATAATAACATATTAATTCAATGTTAATTATTTATTATATATTAAATGTTAAGTCACTAATTTGTTTGACAAGGCCAACACTTACCATTCTTATGTTCTGATTGAGTTGGATTATTTCGAACAAGTATTTTATCAGATTTAGTTATTTTTTTCACTTTTTTGTCAATACCAGTCTCCAGCCAATCTCAACCAAAATTAAGGTAAAATCTCCTGTGAACATATTAGACCCAATTCGTTTTGAGATCTCTCACCAAGTTGGGGATCATAATTCATAACAATAATAGTCGAAAAGTAATATTATTAATTTGTTTTACTTTGGGAATTATTATTTGATTTTTGTTTGAACATGAGAGTTAACAATAACAATAATTTATCTCTCTACTATGAGAGAGTTAAGTCGACTTGCTTTTGCTAATAACTGAAGTCATTATTCACCCACTTGTGCTCAATATTATTTTTCTTTTTAGGACAAAACTTGATAAACTTCCTTAGATATTCGTTGTAAAATTTTTTATTCAGATTATAATACTTATTTTAATTAAATTATTTAAAAAATAATTATAATATTAATGTTAATAATTATTATAATCATCAAATTATATCATTAACAATAATTAATAAAAAATTAATACGTGTATTGTTGTGATTTGAGTGGATACTTTTACTGCAAGACTTGCCTTTTTGTCTTGTGACAGCTTGTTTTTTTTTTTTCCTTAAATAATTACTTGCAATGGTCACTTGAATCAATCATTACGTAAGCTTGCTAGTGCTCGCAGACGTCGATCGTGACCCTCTGCTCGAAATATTAGAATCCTTTGGTTCACAATAAAAATATAAAAAATTATATTTTTCAAAATATCAACTATCATAAAATTATTTAATTATACAAATAAAAATAAATAAATCTTTTCGAGAACTTATATTTTCTATAAAACACAATAAATCACTTACCTACTCTCTCTAAAATAAATTTTATAATCTACATTTTTAACTAATTCATATATAAAATTGTTCTTACTAAAATTAATTAATATCAATTTTACCATTTTAATTGATTATCAAGTTTTACTTCGTAAATGTCATTTTAGTTGGTATTATTGTTATTTTGCAGTTTACTTATTAATTAATATATATATATATATTACATGACATATTTTATTATTATTATTTTATGAAAAAAATTTAAATGAATTAATTAATAACATACTTTTATTTAATTCCTACGTTATTTTATAACCCACTCATTATTTTATTTTTTTTTATTGTATAATTTTCTTTTACTTCTTTTTTATTTTATCTATTACTATTATTTGAGAGTTAGATTCTAATTTTTAAATAATATAAATATAATATGATATATTTAATTTGATTATATAAATATTTTGAATAAATTAAAATTTTAATATATATTATATTAATTGCATTATATAATTATATATTTTATTTGTTGATTGAAATTATTTGAATATTAAAATTAAGTTTTATTTAAATTTTATTAATATTTTTTAATATTAATTTTCAAGCACTATAATTCAAATTAAATACACACACACACACACACACACACACACACACACATCGATTAGAATTAGAATTTTCTTAATTAGTTACTGTCTAGAGAATAAATAGTAGCATGCTATTATTTAACAATTTAATTTTTAATTAGATTTGATTTATCCATTTATTTCAAGTTTTCAATTGATGTTGCTTTTTTGGAACAAAACATTAACATGTTACTGTCTAGAAAAAAAAATAGTAACATATTATTATTTGATAATTTAGTTATTAATTAGACTTAATTTATCTATTTATTTTAAGTTTTCAATTGATATTACTGTCTTGAAAATGAAACAGTAATATGTTACTATCTAGAAAATAAACAGTAACATATTATTATCTATTTATTTGGGATTTTCAATTGATGTTACTGTTTTGAAATGAAATAGTAACATGTTACTGTTTAGAGAATAAACAGTAACATGCTATTATTTGGTAATTTAGTTGTTAATTAAACTTGATTTATTTATTTATTTCAAGTTTTTAGTTAGTGTTACTGTTTTGAAATAAAATAATAATATCTCCTTCTTTAATAGTTTGATTATTAATTATACTTAGAACGAAACAGTAACATGTTACTGTTTAGAGAACATATAGTAACATATTATTATTTGATAATTTAGTTATTAATTAAATTTAATTTATCCATTTATTTGAGATTTTTAGTTGGTGTTACTGTTTTAGAACGAAACAATAATATCCTCTTCTTTAACAGTTTGATTGTTAATTAAGCTTGACAAGAAATAGTAACATGTTACTATTTAGAGAACAAATAGTAACATGCTATTATTTGACAGTTTGGTTATTAATTAGACATGATTTAACTATTTATTTAAAAGTTTTTTTTGTGTTACTATTCTGGAATAAAATAGTAATATGTTACTGTTTAAAAAATAGACAGTAACATGCTATTATTTAACAATTTAGTTGTTAATTAAACATAATTTATCCATTTATTTAAAATTTTTTGTTAGTATTACTATTTTATGTCAAAATAATAACATATTACTATTTTATATTAAAACAGTAATATGTTACTGTTTAATCCTCAAATCATAATAAATTATTCTTTAATAATTTTATTTGTTAAAAAAATTATTATAGCACTACTAGACACCAAAAGAGTTAGAAAGCAAAAATTTAATATAGGATTTGAATGAATTTGAATTAATAAAAATAAGATCAAAGTTAAAAAAATAACAAAAAAATAAAGAAAAATTTAAAAAATTATTGAAAAAGACTTTTTTTGAAAATAAAGAAAAATTTAAAAAATTATTCTTTAATAATTAACAATCAAAGCTTTTTTGCAAGTATGTAGATATTAAAAAGTTATATGAAATAAAAAAAATTTACTTAAAATAGACAACCAAACACAAAATTATGATCATTCAAATTTTGAGCTCAATTTATATATTTTTAATTAAGTAGATTTCGTCAAACCCACATTTTCTTATTTTCTATTGAAAGATCATATGAAAACAATTAAAAGTTTAGCATTACCACCTCTTTAAAATTAAATAATATCTATTAATATATATTAAATTATTATTTAGGTTATTGTAGTTATTTCATTATTATTTCCTAAGAAATTCAAAGTTGAATCAAACAAAATATAAGAATTTATTTCCTGAGATGTATAACTTGTTTCATGTCAACCAAACAACATTTGAGATTTCTTAGGAAGTTCATATAGAAAATTATTTTCTAAAATATTTAATTTCTTATGAGAATTTATCTCTCATATGAACCAAACTACCCCTAAATTTTCAAAACTCTACGATTTTGAAATTTCAAAGCCCGAGCAATTGGATATGGTTGTATGATCACTATTTTGCAACCATGTTAACTATTCAGCATCAGCTCTTTAGAAGATTATTTTAACTTTATTTTATTATCTGGAATAAGAGTGGCAATTCATGTTATTTGAATTGACCAATTTATTAGTCGTGTTATTCATATCGACTCATAAATTACCTGTTTAACTTATTTAATAATTTTAAATAATAAAATATATATTATAAAATTATTTATTAAATTTAGTTATTTATTATTTTTTATAAAAAATATTTTTAATTATTAATAAAATATTATTTTAATTTTTTATTATTATTTTATTAAATTAATAATTTTATATTTTTATTATATATATTTATTTATTATTAAAATATTATTTATTTTTTAAATAAAATTATTAAAAATTTAATAAAAATTTTTAAAGGATTGATGTATCATCCGAATCCGAATAAACGTGTCGGGTTCGTTTTGTGTTATCGTATCATGTTAGAAATTGTTACTCCTAAATAGGGGTATACATATTATTATTATTATTATTATTATTATTATTATTATTATTATTATTATTATTATTGCACTAAATTTTAAAATAATAAAAGTGCTCGACGAGATTTTAAAATCGTAAAAGCGCTCAAGTGCAAGAAAATCAAGTTGGACTTCAAACTAGGATTAAATATGAGTTTAAATTGAGGAAGCAATAATGTAGGAAAAGCCATCTTCTCTCCGTAAAAAAAATCTTGGAATTGAGGAAGCAACTTGCCTGTGAGAAAAACCAAGATGGTTTCAGTGCTTTGCACCTTGCTTCCGCTAACGGGCATGTTGAAATGGTGAAGGAGCTCTTGAAGTTGGAAGGTGAATATAATCTTCGTGCTATTCAGGGTCCTGAACAAAGAACTGCTCTTCATTGTGCAGTTGTAAAAGAAAGAACTCAAATTATAAGTGAGCTGATCTCTGCTTGCCCGGACTCAGTTGAAGTTAAAAATACAAGAGGAGATACTGCACTTCGCCTTGCAGTAAAGAACAAACAGATTGAAAGCTTTAAAATGTTGGCTGGATATCTGAAGCAACACAAGAGGGTGACTCTATTGAATGAGAAGGATAACCATGGCAATTCCATCCGCCATCATGCTGCCTTAAGAAGACAATACGAGGCAAGTGATTTTTTTCTTTCTTTTTGGGTATGATTTGTATAGGCTGGTTTAATTTTGCTTAGCATTGTTGCCACAATTTTATTATGATCATTAAAATTATGCAGTTATTATATTGCAAAATTGCAGGAAAATTATATATACGATGTAGCTTTAATAATAATATTAATGATGTAGACTGTAATTTAAAGCCTTGCTTACTAGTTACATCTTTACATGTAATTGGAAAAATACATATCAATATGAATTTTCATAATTTTTATAAAAAAAGTTTAATGTTTTGGGAAAGTTCTCTATTAAGATTTAAAAAATGGGTAATATTACATTTTTGGATCAGATTGCATCTAAGATTTTTCACAATTTTACATCATTATAACCGTATTTTCTCATATTAGTCCGCATCATAATACAACCGTGATTGTGACTGCGATTACAATCATAATTTAAATCCATGGTTCTCTTCTTTAACTTTTATTTTTACATTATTTTGTAACAAATTGTAACTTTTGTTGATAATGTTTTACGTTTATCATTAATGGTGTATTTTGAATTGACAAGTATTATTTATTTGAATTACGCTTCTAAATAAATATTTTAATTTTTAATTTTATAATATATTTCAATGTATCTGTATTTTTTTTCTCAGATTATGTGGCTCCTTCCGATTACCATATCAAATAATTTGATGTTAACGTGTACAGGTAGTTGATGTCATGATTAATGATTCCATCACCAGAGCTGAGCTAGAGATTAATTCCGTGAACCACAATGGAATGACAGCTCTAGATATTCTGGAACAATTTCAAAGTGAAGCTGGCGATCTGGAAATTGAAAGGACCCTCTTGGAAGCCGGAGCAATGAGAACAAAGGACAATAACGTCATCTCCTCCTTACAGCCGCCGCTGATTATCGTCGATCAAGTTCCTCCGGCAACCGAAGATTCATCTGTCGGGCCTCAGTCAAGATACGAAGAATTGGGAGATTTCTTCAGATACAAATAAGGAGGAGATAAAGAAGGAGACGTATGCACTGCACTGTTGACTATAGCTATACTACTGACAATTGCAACCTATCAGGCTGGGCTCAGTCCCCCAGGTGATGTTTGGCAAGAGAAACTCCCAGACAAAAAGGGCGCCGTAATAGCACCTGGAGGAGCATCCGTTATGGGAAGCAGGAGCTCGTACACGTTCTCCTTTTTTATGGTGGGCAATTCATTGGGATTTTACCTCTCCCTTTACATGATTATATTCCTAACTAACGGATTTCCTCTCCGGCTAGAGTTGCAATCAACCTTATTGGCCATCACGGTAACTTATGTTGCGTCTATGCAAACCATTGCACCCAACCTTAAATTACAGTTGACATTTACTGCTATCTTTGATGTTTTTCCTTTCTTGAGACCATATTTAGCCAACATGCGAAGAATTAGGAGTTGTTTGATAAACAGCTTTTCATACAACTTTTAATTGGTTGGAATTACAATATTTGATTGACTTAACTTTTTATCCAATAAATTATTTAATAAACAACTGATTGGAATAATTTCTTATAATAAAAAAGCAATTTTTATAAATGCTGCATGAAGCACTATTTTGATACAACTGATTCTGTTTGTATTTTTAAATATCAAAACTATCCCCAAATTTTTTTTATATTTTCTACCTTGCCCTTCGTAAAAAAGTCCTTCAATTGGTGCTTATTCTTTCATTTTTTTTTCACCTTTTCTTTCTGCTCCAGGGTTCACTACATATGCTTGATATTCCTATCTTAGATATTTATAATTAATTCATTATTTTTCAATTAATTCATATCTATGAAGAATATTAATTTATTAATTTTTCATTTCTTCTACTATCAACATATAAAAAATCATAATATTTCTTTTTCATAAAAATCAAATAATTATAATTATTAATTTTTATTGGTAAATCTATTCACTATAAAAATTATATTAATTTAATTTTGAAGAAATATTTAATATATTATAATTTATAATGCTATATTTTTATAAAAAAATTTAATCTATTAAATAACATGATCTAAAATATTAAAGTAAAAGAATACTTAAAAAATTTATAAAATATACTAATACCCTTTTATATCATTTTACAACAAATAATTAATTATAAATAACTGATTTTATCAAATACTCTACAATCAACTAGTCAAATAAGTTAATACAATCAGTTATCAGTTAACAGTTAATTGAATAAACTAACAACTAATTGTCAAATAAGGACTTAGGTTCCATTAATTTTTTACAAAAAGACATTGATTTTTCTAGAAATAATGTCCTGTATTTATATAATTGTAAAATATTAAAATAATTGAAAATATTATATTTATTTAAAAAAATGCTATATGTATTAATACTGAGATTCAAAATTGAATTTTAAATTTTTTATATTCATTAAATTTTACAAATTTATTTTACTATCCTAAATTTAATTGAAAATATTTAATTTATATATAAAATTTAATTTTGGATCTTATTTTCAATTTATATAATATTACTGATTTGTTTAATTTTACATTTGAAAAGTATGATTAAAAAAATAACATATTTCTTGAGAGAAAAAGTTAATTTCCTCCATTAGTATTGTACTATCCTTTATTCTTTTGATCATAAGGCATATGCATGGATTGAAATTCTATTTGTATATAAACAAAGAAGATTTTTTAATTAAAAAATATTTTCCAACAAAACAAATAGAATTTTAGATAAATATATTGCCACTTATTACATGTGTCACTTATTATTATTATTATTATTATTATTATTATTATTATTATTATTATTATTATTATTATTATTATTAGGTAGGTAAAGTTTAGGAACAAGATAAATTACTCCACTTCAAAGTTAGGGCATAACATCGGCTTCTTTAAGGACTTGTTATCCTCTATAACTATGATTAGCATAAGATTATTAAGCATAACTTTGCCAACCTAAACTAGGATTTAATACTAATGAAAATAATAATATACTAAAAGATAACAACTTCCATTTAATTTTGAAAGCATTTTAACAAGAAAAAAGGCTACTTCAAAAAAGAAGTTAAACTAGCTTATTTGTTCTTATAGCACAAGGAATAAGTTAATCTAAGCTCAAAAACAATTATTCTAATAAACCTTATGTCCTCATAGTCCTAAGCCTATCAGCTATTTTCATGACTTTGGTTAGTAAATCTACAAAATTTTCCCAAAAATTTACAAAATGGTTTACAACCAAATATTCTTGGCTCATAAAAGCTGGAAAGTCCCTAAGAGATGATCTCCTTTATTGTAGCAAAGATGAGGGTAGTATGTCAATCTAGACATCTAAAAGGTAAAATATGAGAAAGTAAGTTTAGGGGGATAGTGAGTTAACATTTTACTTAAATAAATTAGTTCATAAAATTTATAATTGAACAATAACATAAATTTCACAAAAAAAATTTTGAAAAGCCTTCTATGTGAACTTCTAGGGTATGAACAAATAAATTTCATACAAAGCATTATAATGGAATAAGGAACACATATTGAACCTAAAATCAATCTATAATGAAAAGTTCATACAGAATATACCAAGATATATAGTAAAAATGGAGTTATTCAAACAAATAATCCTACTTGTAACTCTCAATTAACCTTATCCTTCCATAAACTTAGCCTTATCCCTCTAAGATTTACTTTTATCCCTTCACAAATGAATAGTCAGATTTGGTGCATAAATCACATTGTTTACAAGATTCTTTCTCCTTTTATCATCATTTATAAATGGTAACATACAAATAAGCAAAGCATAAGAATTTTCATCATAAGTGAGCTATCAAGCTTATTTATCACCATTCCATCCATAATAATATCCTTTTACCATCATGCAACATATATACAAGGTATAATGTCATTATAATTTTCAAGACATGTAAAATTTCAAAAATAAGCAGGACAAAATGATTGGGAGTTGATTCATGCCTTATAGGAAGTTTCTATCAAGGGTGAATCAATTTTGGAATTGATTTTAGTCTTATAGAAACTTTCTATGAGTGGTGAATTGATTAGGGAATTAATTCCTGCCTTTCAAAGAGCTCTTTAAGGCTGTTGATTCAATTAGGAATCAATTCCCTTTACTCTATCACAACTGGTTTTATGATTATTATGACCGTCGTAAAGATACCCATTTAGTGCTAGCATACTAACTAGATATCTTCACAAGTCTTTAATACTTTAATACCCTTATTAAATTATCATTGTAAAAGAAGCAGAAATCTAAACTCAAAAAATAAATTGCAACATTATAAGTTTAAAAGTTATATGTATATATATACATACATATAGGTATATATGTATACCCCAAATATTATTTATACAAATATATGATTCATAAAATATTTCAAAAAACACAGATTGAACCCAAAATAGAAAGCATCCCATTAGTGTCATGGAGAAATTGGAAGGTTACTTTACAAGTATCAATCTATTATTTCAACTCCATGATCAGTACTTGTCATTAATTAAATACAACAAGGAATGAGTATGAAATATAGTCAATAAGTGGTTACTTATTAGCTCATACAAAAATGGTTTTCACCATAAAATATTTTCCTTATCTTTGCATATAATTCTTGACTAATGTCTTATGAGGAATTTTTTTTATGCATATTATTAGTACATTTCATTATAGAAAATGGTAATGGTAAGTATACAAATATCACTTTATATCTTCAATTTAACCTTATCTCTTGCTACCCTAAGCTTAAAGGCCCCAATGTTTTCCCTCCATTACTAATCATTCTCCTTATTCTTTGTGAAAAATATTATATCTTCCCCTCTCAATTCACAATAACCAATAATGAGATGTTTAAATATCAACCATTTATTACATAGATATAGCTAAATACCAATCATGCCATCAGTATTTTATACGTTATATCAATGTGTCATATACATTTAAATTCCTTCTTGATAATTCTCAAAGAGTTTCAAGTGAACTTGTATTTGTACCATGGTTTGAAGCTTCTTTTTGTACTTCTAAATTTATTCTAAATTTCACTATAATTTATTTCAACATTCCTAACATTTTATTGCATAAGGTACAACAATCAAATTGTTCAAAATACCTCCATGGATATTGTTCACTCAGGACCTAAAAGAGGAATTCCTGGACAGGGTAGCATAAGGCATATGAAATTAAAACCCCTTTTCACCAATCCAATGGAATCCAATTGTTACCAAAATTTGCCACAATATTCTTGACACATCAAATGAAAAATAAACTTAAGTGTTATACAAATAATTTCATGAGTTTACTAGTGTATCAAAAGCAAGAACTTAGATTAGCCAAATTCGGATAGTTTCAACGCTGTTAAAATAAAACTATCATTTGGGCAATCAAATTAACTTCTATTGCTACCAAAATTTACCACAAGTTTGTTAACATCCTAAGAGCCATATTGTAAGAGTTTCATAATTTTTTATTTATTTAATGAGTCAAATAAATTGAAAATCGATACTAACCATTCCAAGTTTCTAAAATGGATAAAATTAAGAGCTTCACGATTAACTTGCCTTATAATTTATTTAAAAAAATTTTAAAAATTATTAAATTCATCTATTTTCATCCTAATACCTAGTATGACCATAGAATGCTAAAAATTAAATTTCTAAGATTTCCTAAATCTTAGTTACTTAGGTATTCCAAACCTTTAAATCGGCACTACATGAGAAAAGTTGATTTTATTTCCATAAATTCCTATTTCCATTTCTCCTAAATAATTTTGATAAATCCTTTTTCCTTTATTCATAACATTAACTTATCAACAACATATAATTATAAGATCATTTGGATAATTTCAAAATAAAATCATATAACATTGTACCATAAATAGCAACATTAAAAACATAAACTATCAATAATATCATTTTTTACTTAAGAAAACCTAAGAGTGAGGAAGAATTACTATTCATCTAAATTTTTTTCTCACTCTTTTTTTTGTAGCAGCCCTTTAGAACAACAAGAAAAAGTTTCGTGACAAAGAATCAAAATTTTAGATATTTAGGAAGTAGAGATTGGAAGAAATTCTATGTTACCCTTCAATATGTGAAGCTACTAAGACTTAAACACTTGGACTTCCCAAAAATTTCCCTCTCCTTTTCCACGATTTAGCTAGATAAGAAGCAAAATTTTTTTGCTCCAAATGGCTAGCCCATTTATATGTATACAAAATTTAAGGAAATTCCATAAATGTCCACCATTTTCTTACTATTTTTTATTAAATTGTGAAAAAAAATCTTAGGACACTTGGAGGGGTTGGCTAAATGTCTAACAAGCAAAGGAAAGTAAGAAAAGAATTACCTTATGACTAATAAAATAATTCACATAAAATGGGCAAATAGAGTTTATCACAAAACAACCATTAATTTTGCCTCTTTTTTACTTAACGCCCATTTTTATGTATACAAAATTTAAGGAAATTCCACAAATGTCCACCATTTTCTTACTATTTTTTATTAAATTGTGAAAAAATATCTTAGGACACTTGGAGGGGTTGGCTAAATGTCTAACAAGCAAGGGAAGGTCAAAAAACAATTACCTTATGACTAATAAAATAATTCACATAAAATGGGCAAATAGAGTTTATCACAAAATAACCATTAATTTTGCCTCTTTTTTACTTAAGTCCTTAACTTTTTTTTGAAAGCTTGGGCCCATGTATTTGGGTCTCAAAAATTCATATTTAGGCCTTCAAAAATTGGGCCAAACTAACCTAATACCAAATAAAATTAAAAACTTAAAAAGATAAAAAGTGTTTATTACAATTTAATCTCAAATTTTTTTATTTTCCTATATTTTTGCCCCTAAAATTGTAAAAAATTTTGGATCTTCATTTTTTAGTCTTCTAAAATTATTTTTGGGTCCCAAAAATTAAATCAGTCTAGCCTATAAGTTTTAAAATTAATTTGCTACATTTTTCAGGTTATTTTCTCATTTTTTTCAATTTATCGGGTTTTGAAATTTTAGCAAATTCCTAAATAAATTTTTCTAAGCTTATTATTAAAATTTTAATTTAGTTTTTTATCTATTTTTATATCTATTAAAATTTTCAAAATTATTCTATTTGGACTTACTCTTAAATTACTTTTACAATTCTTTCAAATTTCGCTTGATTTTTCTATCAAATTTTCTAAATCAAGATTTTCTAGAGAAATTTTTTGCTTGATATCTCTTGTCCTATTTTGGGATATTACATACAAGTTCTTAGTAAATTGACTCATGAATGGATTTAGGCTTTTTAGGAACTATTTTTAGGTCTCTGAATCGATTTATGTAGATTTTCACCTTAAAAAAAAACATTATTCACCTATACTTTTCAACTCAAAATCTTATCCATATCATCAAATTACTTAACCAAACCAACAAAGCTCATGAAATTCTTGTAGAACAACTTAAATCCTCCATAATATCCAACATTCTTAAGTTACAAATAAAAAATCAACTAATTTTAACTAAAAACTCTATAATAGCTAATATGAGAGGAATTTCATAAAATGAAACAATTAATCAAGTAAAATGTTGCTCATTAGTTAGAGGATGAGTAATTGATACTAATTTGGTGTTGGATTGAGGTGTTGTACATTAAAGAAAGGATTTTCTTAAGTTATGACAAAATTCCCTCTTGACATGATCATCTTTATTTCAAATCAACTAAATCATCAACATTTAATATATAAAGTTTGTCACAATGCTCTTAGAGGATGCTATAATGCAAATGATGGTTATTTCTATTAATGAAAAAAAAAGGAGTTACCATTAATAATTTAAAGGAAAATTAGAAACAAAATATATGAATAAGATAGGTTTTTCACCTAAAGAAATGGTTCTAAAGCCTAAATATGCATGGGAAAGGTGTTAAGCACCTCATAACATTCTTTTCAGAGAATAATTACTTTGAAATTAACTATACAATAGATCATAAATAAAAACACAATATTAAGCCCTCAAATAAAATTAATAAAGGAAAATCATACTAGTACTATTTGTTGCAATTTATTACAATAACATATCCAAAGTTTATTTTCTTTTATTTAAGTCTACCTATAAATAATAAATTACCGCAAAGTCCAGAAGATCAAAATAACACATTTACAACATGTTACAAAATGAATAAAAGTATCAAAATAAAAACCACTAAATCCTATATAATTACTACACAGTCCCTATGAAGCAACTGATAAATTCAATTACAGATGATGTCACAAGCTATGTCATATTATTGTTAATAAGTTACCATTAACCAACTTGTATTGCTTTATTTCATTTCCTTCGACATTGTCTTCATTTATTTTTATTCATTTAATTGTATGTTGTTTAGCACTTTTGTTGTTAATGAGAATTCACTTGTTTGATTATTTTGAGTTTTTAATTAATGTTACTGTTTAATCTACAAATAGTAACTTATTATTCTTTGACAGTTTGATTATTACTATACTTTGATTTGTATATTTATTTTAGATTTTTAGTTCATTTACTATTTAGAGCCCAAATAGTAATATGTTACATGTTACTATTTAGTTTGTAAACAATAACATGTTATTCTTTGGTAATCTAGGTATTAATGAGACTTAATTTATCCATAATATTACTCCTTCGATGTCAAATAGAAATATACAATCTAACACGTTGTTTGTGGATTATATATCATAACAAACTTCAATTTTAACTTCATTACTTCATTTTCAATCTAAACATTATAATGAAAGTGATAATAATATGTTATTTTGGTTATATTACTATTTGTATGACAAAAAGAAATATGGAAGCACGCATGTTCAAAATGTGCATGTTTGGTATTCTTTGGTATCATGTTATTGTTTAATAGTAACATGCAGTCCTTCATGTTGTCTTTACATTATATCTCGTAAAGAACTTTAATTTTAATTCAATTAATTTATTTTTCAGTACAAACATCATCATGATAATACTTATCTTACTTTACCATAATTTAATCTTGCTTTTTCCACTAATGTTATTATCTGACACAACAAAGTTACCCAAATAGTAATATGCACAATGATTATGTTTCTCAAGTTATTGCAATGCACTTCTTGACATTGGCATGCTTTGTGTTCTTTGGTATGATATTACTGTTTAGATCCCAAATAGTAATATTCATTCCCACATGTTATGCTTCAATTTTTTCTCATAAAGAGCTTTAGTTTTTACTTGATTAATCTATCTTGAGTCCAAACATCATTATAACAATTCTCATGTTATTTTTCTATACATTAATTTAGTTTTTCCAATAATGTTACTGTTTAACACTATATAGTAGCCAAGCAGTAACATGTAAGTAATTATGTAATTTTTAAACTCATTCCATCACAATAACAAAAAATAGTAACATATCATGTTATACTTCAAACCTTTATATGTTATCTTTATATGTTATTATTGCATGCAAAACAATAATATGCACAATGATTGTTTTATCATCTTATTTCAATGCACATATAACAATTGATGTCACTTTTCTGTCTATGTCATGACTGGCATAAAGATACCTAATTAGTGTTAACTTCCTAAATAGATATCTTTACAAGCCTTTAGTATCCCTTAACACTTTTCACAGAAGAGTAACCAATTTACACAATATGGATTTAATGCAAAATAAACTTTATATCTATTTAGATAGGTTTATGCATATAGATGACAAGAGTACACATACTAGCATAACATAGGTAATATACAAATGATGATAACAAACTTTAGTATAGTCTATTGGACTCTTCTTCCTCCAGATTAGACTCAATTGAAGTAGAGCTAGAGCCATTACTGGCTATGCCTTTTGTAGAAGACATTCTATAGAGAGAAAATACAATAAAAGAATTAGGTTCAGAGCCTAATGGCCAAAAATCTATCTTATAATGTATTTTGACTTTTGTAAAGGTGATCCAAACTTCAAATCAAAATACTATTTCGAATGTCCCATAGGGTGTTAAGACATAGCCTCTATAAGTATCATTATGCACCCAAGGATTCATATTTGCTACTTGTAATTTCAATTTAATAACCAAAGTAAGTATAAAATACACTCAGTAAGTAATAACTTATTATCTCATTCTTATTTTCTATAAAAAAATTTCTTATACCTTAGATATAGTATATGTAAATTATAACCTTTATTTATATGATTTATTCTATAAAAAATAGCAATAGTTGATATACAAGTTTCACCTTATATCTTCAGTCCAACTCTATCCCTTGTCACCCTAACCATAAGGCCACCAACCTTTTCCCTCCATCACTAGCCATTCCTCTTCTTTTCTATGAAGGATGTTATATCTCCCTCCCAACTTGCATGTGTGATGAATAATAATGGGATACTACATGCATTAATCACATTTTACCTTTCTCACCATAGGGTATAGTAAAACAATAACTATGCCATAAATTTATTATTTCATAATTAAGTTAAATTATATAACTAAATCATTCACATTGGATAAGAATTATTCCTAATTTATTAGTATACTTTAATCATTTTCAACCTGTTTAGAAAGGGGTAGTAATTGCAACCCTAAAGCCCAACATTCCTTTTAATGTTCTAATCATGTCCAAAAATTCTAAAGTATTGTATAATAGTCTTTAACATCTTAGATGACAGTTAGAATGGGTGTTGTACAAAGATATTTGGGTTTAGGCTTTTCAATTGCAAAAATGTTTCTCAGCTTTTCTATTTTAAACATTATCTGAGCAGGTTTGAGGAATGATTTATTTGAGGAACCAAATAAATTCTAAAATTTTCAAAAAAAATTTCCAAGATTCCTCACACTTTGAATAGAATCCATAAATTTTTTCCAAAATTTTTCGCAATCACTTAATAGGCCCAAAAATTTCGTGAATTGAGCCAATGAATTCTGAGTCCTATTTTGGATAATTTTAGTTTGCGATTTTATTGGCTAAACAAATAAACTCCGATTGCCATGAAATTTTTACATAATATTAAAAACATCATAATTGACTACTGTGAATTTTTTCATGATTTTTAATAACCATTTGGTGCCTCAAATAACTTGAAATCCGAGACCAAACAGACCAGAGCCCTGTTCTGGACAGTTTTGATAGTCAACCATGAAAATTCATTCTAAAATATCTAAAAATTTCTAAAAATGTTCAAACTTTCCAAATTTCATTTTCACCTCAAGAGAGACCATATAATGTAAAGAATAAATTTTTTTTGATGATTTTACACTTAGGTTTTTCGTGACTACTTTTTAGCAAAAACTTCAACACCTTTCTGAACTTCCTTTCTACAATTTCTAGTATTATCCTAGCAAATTTCTTCATAATAACTAGTAATCACCCCACTCTCATCATCTTTGGTTCAAAATCTCATTTCAACAAAATGATATAACATACAAATTCACTCCAATCTAATTCTCACAACAGCCAACACAAGGTTACACTAAAAGAAACAATATTTATCAAATTCAATAATCTATCAATAGAAACTTTATGAATTCAAAGTAAGTTATCACTCACCTTAATTTTTCTTCTTCTAAAGTTCCAATAATTATTTTGAAACAATAAGGAAAAACTTCATGAAAATAAATTAAATTTTAAACATTTGAGGAGAAGATCAATGATGAATTATAGAAGGAATTGATGGAACTTCTTGCTTACCTTATTAAATTAAGGAAAAATTTGTAAAACCCATTCGTTTTCCCACTTGAGAAAGCTTGAACTTCCTTTCTATTTTTTGCTCTCAAGGTCACGGTTTCGAGCTGGTTGATAAGCAGAAATTTTCTGCTCTTAAGGCCCCACAACTATAAATAAAATTTAATCCTAATTTCTATAAAATTTTGTAATCTTCTTTATTAATTTTTCTTGAATTTGGAGAAAGATTTTGGGGTAGTTGGCCAGCCATTTTGCATGTCCAAGTGTGCTACTCTAGTAGTAAATGATGATCCTTTTGGCCAATAAATTTAGTCACAAAAAAAGGCTGAATTTACTTATTACACAATGGCTCCAATTTTACCTATCTTTTTTTTCACTTTGGTCCTTAGCTTCCTTTGGAAGCTTGGGCCAACCATGGATCCATATTTTTTAGCATAAAAAAAATCAAATTTGAGCCTCTAAAACTTAGGTTAATCCAACCCAATAAAAATAAATAATTAAACCACTCAAAAAATAAAAAAGGTTTATTAAATTTGGTCTTAAAATTTTCACTTTCTTTACTTTTTTATCCTTAAACTTTTAAATATTTTTAGAGCTTCACTTTTGATCTTTCACAATTATTTTTAAGCCTTAAAAATTATTTTAGGCCAGCCATGAAATTTTAAAATTAATGTTACATTTTCAATTTATTTTTTTTCACTTTTTCAATTTACTGGGTGTTAAAAATATAAGAAATTTTCAAGTGAATTTTTCTAACCTTTTTCTTTGGTTTTTAATTTGATTTTTATTCATTATAATACTTAATAAAAATTTTAAATTTTTTATCTCATTCTTAAATTACCCTTGCAATTCTCCTAAATTTCACATGATTTTTTGGTTAGGATTTTGAAATAAAATTTTCTAAAAAATTTTGCTTCTTGTCGTATTTTGGGTTATTATAGCCTAGAACTACACTCTTAATGATAATTAAGGAGCACTCTTTAACTATGGGAATGTTTTGTATTTTTGGCACGATGTTACTATTTACATCATAAATAGTAATATTATTTTTTCACTAATATTACTGTCTTATATGAAACAGTAACATGGCATTGTCTAGTTTTTAGTCTAATTTATAACGAATCTAGTCAATGCATTTTTCTTTATCCTTGAACAGAAATGAGTCATACACTGTCACTACATAGCGCTACACAAAACATACAATAGGAACATTATAAGGACACAAAAATATTAAAATACAAATGCAATATGAGAAATTAAGCTAACACATTTAATTAACCTATCTAGACATTTTTAAAAATTATGAGACTACCACTAAAAGTTTTCTATAACCACGTAGAACTTAAAAATGTAAATAAAAATCTTAAAAAATTAAAAAAGTAGTTAAAATAGTAGAATTTGGCCAAAAGGACCCCACCTTATGAGTAAAACTTGTGAATTTTGATAAGAAAAATCAAAACTAGTTCCTATAAAAATTTTAGCTCAATTAAGCTAGTGAGATCCAATATAGTCCTTAGGGGGTAAATTGAAAAATACTTGATAATTGATTTCTTTATGCTGAAAATCTTTGTTTAAATGTTAGATGATGTTAATTATGATAAAATATGATGAATTAAGGTGGAGAAACAATTAGAAATCAAAGAATGCAAAAGAATGCAAGTGTATGAAAAAAACTATAGCTACTATAAAATGCAAGTAAAGCAATAATATATGCAAGTTACTAACTAGAATGCTTGAATAATTCTACTAGTAATATACAAAACGATAAATTCAAGATGATCTTTGGCAATGGTGCCAAAATAGACACCTAAAGTGTTAAAATTGGACAAGAAACAATAGAAAATCTTGCACAAAAAGGATAAAAATGAAAAATAATTAAAAAAATATTTTGAAAATATAATAGTTATAATTCATAAAATCAGTACCTCTTTGAAATAAAATTTAATAGTAGTACCTCTTTGAAAAGAAGTTTAGAAAGTGATACCATAATGTAATTTATCAAAAATAATAATAACAAAATAATGTGTACATTATTTTAAATGTCCTAGTAATATTCCCTTGTTATCTATCGAAAGTAGAGCAAAAAGTGGACTCACTAAGTGAACAAAACCATTACTATAGAACATGATGGAAATAACTTAAAACTTTTAAAAAAAATCTTTAAAAAAATTAACTTCACTTACACAAGTAAGGGCCTAAGTACTTTCAGGAGAAGGATCAAAGTTAATATATGTAGTTTGTAAAGTTATTTTTACTTTTTTATTTTTGAAAAAATGATTTAATTTAAAATTAGGAATTAATTTTAAAAGCATTAAAATGGTTATTTAAATAAAACTTGTGTAAATAAATAATTTCAAATAATTAAAAGTGAAATCATACTAGATAAACTTTTTAAATTTTAATTTTATTTTTAAATTTATAAAAATAAAAGAATAAAAACTTAAAAGTTGAAACAAATGAATAAAAGTTGAATAAAATTTTGCAAAAAAAATTATTTGCAATTTTATTTTATGGGAAACATTGATTAAAAGGTCTAAAAAAACTTTGAATGAACTAATGAAAGGGAGAGAAATTTATAGGAAATACGGCCTATGGACATGTGTTACCCTAAAGGAGGCTTTGAAATACTTGATTAAGGAGAATACTATGGAGAAAACAATGTCTTAGAAATCAAATTCAAGAATCAATAATAAAAAATCATCATTATTAGTGTCCATAGGTAAGGACAAGAACCATGAAAATGGATCTAGGGTGAATGAAGGAGATTGGATGGCTATAACAATGATTAGAGAATGAAATTATAAGAGGATAGAAAGTATCAATAATT
The DNA here is from genome assembly GCA_020226215.1 of Sindora glabra. NCBI lineage: Eukaryota > Viridiplantae > Streptophyta > Magnoliopsida > Fabales > Fabaceae > Sindora > Sindora glabra. The sequence continues at coordinate 61,792,242 of CM035234.1, read as the reverse complement.
TTTAAAAAGTCAATTATAATAAATATTAGGCAAACAACGAGATTGTAGCAATGTATATAGTTTATTTGCAATTAATTCTGGCTTTAATGAAAATGAGTATTGAAGAGAAGTAACGTTGCATGGAGGGAGAAAGGAATATGATCATTTATGAGAAAATAAAATTGAGTTAGATTATGACTAGAAATCAAAATGAAGGTGAAGCCAATTTTAGGGAAAATGTTAAGCTTTCAAGGATGGACAACATTAGGTTGTAGCAAATAGGTAAGGTGTATGTAGTCAAGAGGAGTGAAAAGAGTTTAGAAGCTTAAAAATAGGAGGACAAAGGTTAATAGAAGTAAAAGAGAGGCGTTAGTTTTGTTATTGAAAATTGGGAGTTCTTGCTAGGATGTTCTTGTGAATAAACATAAGATAACAAGTGCATATTTCTAAATGCAATAATAGAGCAAGGAAGGATGCTGGGTTAAAAAATAATTCAACAAAGGTTAAGGAGGTGAGCCAAACCATGCCTTTATAAAAGCCATGAAGTATATAACTTGGAATTGTTAAGGAATTAACTAAACCTTGACAATTAGGGCCTTTATGGCTATAGTTAGAAGATAAAATCCAAATTGTGTTTTTCTATCAAAGAAAAAAGCTTTTTTTTTCAACATATTTAATATATGGCATGTAGACTTGCTATGAATAGGCATAAAGGTGGTCTAGCTTTATTGTGGGTATAGGGAATGAACTTAAAAGCACTTTCAACTAAAACTAATCATATTAATGATTTAATTGTATTAGTATATATGCCTTAAAACTAATCATATTGATGATTGTAAATTTGAATCATGTTATTTTAATGGCAATTTCAATTATCATATTTATATATATTGTCTGTGTAATATATTTAATTGTGATAATAACTTTAGAATAATTGTATTCTTAAATGTCCCTAGTCATATATCATTGTGGATTGGGTTGCTTTAATATGTTAAGCTAGCATGTGCAATGACTTATATGAGATATTAAGTTTGCACATGAGTACAAGTTAGAGAACTTGTATACTAGACCAACCTACCCTAAGAACACTACATGGATCGTTATATGAGTATCATGAATGATTTTTAGTGATTATTATTAATATGGTCCTTTGACTTGAGATCTCCAAGGTTCCCTACATATGAGTTTCATATTTTGATGTTATTCTATATCACTCATGATTGAGTGAATGCATGAGTGGTTATTGGATATGTCACATATCATACGGGGGAATTTGTGTAATCAAGATGAAATTTATCTCTCCTATATAATAGGAGTAACATCTGTAGGCCCTTTGATTAAGTAAAGTTAAGAAAATGTATGGCAATGCTCCAATGAATTGACATGGGATGTCAATTACATTTGCTTCAATCAGCTTACTTAGAAATCAAGAAACTTTTAGATTGGGCTATACAAGAATGACATAGTCCATGTCTCGTGCTCAATCTAGATGTTTAGGATAAAAGGACAGATAATGATCACATATAAAGGTTTAGTTGAATCATTGACTTTCTTATTACTTGGATAAATAATGATTTGTTGCTAAACATCGCTCATTATTCATGATCATTAATATGATTAGTGATCATTGCCAATATAATGAGAACCTATAGGGTCACACATTTAGAGCCTAGTGGATTTAGAATTAATGGACCAAATTATTTAGGTATAATATTTGAGAATTCCATGTTATAATTACAAGGCCCAATAATAAGCCTATAATTATATATGGAACAAAATCTAATTAGTTAGGATTTTCTATGCATCTATTTAAATAGGCTTATTAGGTAATAATAGATGATTATTCATACATCCTAAAGCATAGAAAAACTCTAGCACTTCTCCTTAACCATAACATTTGAAGAGGCATAGCTAGCACTAAAAGGCTAAGGAGAAGAATTCCAACCAGTGTTTATGTGGATGTTCATTGGTGATCTACTGGTTCATGTGGATACCTCGAAGAGGTAATCAATGAACAAGTTCCTAAATCATCTAAAAGGTATTGAACAAATCTTTATTATAATCTAACATTTTATAGGGATCCGTTGGCTGGGATTCGTTAACTTTGCTGCGCTTGTTTGGCTCCCAATCCTATCACTTGGAACTTTATTTGTTAGAGGTTTTGATATGCTTTTTAGCTTTAGCAACATGTAATTCCTGGATGATTTACAAGGTTTAATTTAGGGTGCTGTTATTGAAAAGGAAAATAGGAGTTTATATTGCATTCCTACAACATTAGATATGGAGAAAACACTAAAATAGAAGCTTGACATGAAAACACCTAACCCAAATTTTATGAATGCATTATTTTATAAGAAAGCTTAGAATATTATGAGAGACCAAAGGGTTAATACAATTCAAAATATTTTTAAATTAAGCTAAATCAAAAAAATATTTATAATATTGATTTCTAAGGTGAATAGGCCAAATTCTTTTGGTAGCTTCCACCCTATTAACTTATGTAATATAGTGTATAAGATTATTTTGAAGATTTTGCTAAACAAAATAAGGCTATTATTGAATAGATTAATTTCTTTAGTTTAATTAGCCTTTGTCCTAAGAATGTGGATTGTAAAGAATGGTTTGTTAACTCTAAAAAAAGTTTATTATTTTTCTTATCATAAGGGAAGAAGAGGTTTGATTGGCTTGAAATTAAACATGAAAAAATTGCAATTGAATTTTATCTTACAAATATTGGAGCTTTTTAACTTTAATGGCATATTCATTCAATGGATAAAGCAATGTATTACCATCGTATCTTTCTAAGTTCTAGTCAATGGTAATTCATCTAGGAGATTTGAGCCTAAGTGTGGTTTAAGATAAGGAAATCCCCTATCACCATAGTAACTCATTTTATGTTCAGAAATATTATCAAGATTAATGTTCAAGCTAAAAATCAGAAGAAGATTTCAAGTGTCAAAATTTCTATAAGAGGTCTTAGTGTAAGCCATTTAATGTTTACAAATGATATGATTATTTTTGCAAAAGCTCATATAGAGGATGAGCCATATACTTGGGAAATTATTAAGATATATAAAGGCTAGTCTAGATAACAAGTAATTTTTTGTTAGTTAGGTGCATTCTTTTTTAGGAATATATTCAACTTAAGTAAAAGAATTTTAATTTAATTTTTAAGGGGTGCTATAGCTTCAAAGAAATGCAAAGTATTAAGGAATTCTATTATTTCTTTCTCATTCAAAATGTTAGGTTTTGAATTTTTAATTAAAAAGATTTAATCAAGATTGTTAGGATGCAAGAAGAATGCTTTATCATAGACAAGAAGGATGATAATGGTTTTTTTGGTCATCCAATAACTTCCTATTTATATTATGTCTACATTAAAACTTCCTCTTAGTTTATATGAGAGGTTTGCTGAGATTTGCAAAAGATTTTGGTGGCATTTTCTACAGGATAAAAAGCATTTCTTTTATTTTAAATCTTAGATTTCAATATACTAACCAAAGTATCAAAGGAAAGAATGTTAAAGATGTATTATTAGTGAAATGATTTTAGAGTGTTTTAATGTATCCTAAGAATTTATAGGTTCCATGTATTATGTAGAAATATTAAGGAAAGAGGCCATTAATAGATAAACCAAAAAACAAAGGTTCTTAGGCTTAGAAAGGAATAATTAGTCAAAGGGATTTAATTCTAAGCAAGTTTTATTTTTTGGTGTGGGAATGGTTAATCAATGAGGATATTAAAATATCTATGGATACTTGAACTACATGGTTATTTCTTCTTTAAAAAAAGGAACTAAATTAGAAAAGGATGCAAAATTCTCAAGGCTATTAATTTAAGGTCTAAATCTAGGGTGAAGTAATTGTTAGGGGATCATTTCTAGAAGATACAACTAATATCATTATAAGAATGATAATTAAGCAAGATTTATGGGATACATCAATTTAAACAATGAATAATTCAAGGAAATTGGCCTATAAATCATTAATATCTTACCCTTCTTATCAACACTAGAAAACAATGTAGAACTATCTATGGAACCTCAATATTTATCTTAGGCTACAATTAATATTTTGAAGATATGGCAATGTTACCTATAAAAGTCTGCCGCAAAAATTTAATGAATGTCAGATCATTTTTCTATTCTTTATATTTGCTCAAATTGGAGACATAAATTTATTTAATAAAAAGGTGTAAAATCACTTGCATGATTTAGCTCAAGTTCTAAGGGTTCAATATAACTTTGCAATAATTCCAATCAATTATGAAAGCGCTAACCTAAGTTATAGTTGGCAATGACTATATTCTTCCTAATTTAAGTTAAGATTAGAGATATTAGGTAGTGGCCTTTGCTACAATTGTTCTCTAATGCCTGATTCATAGCAAAGAACTAATAGATTTGGAGTAGGTCTTTTAATTGGTTCTAAAGGATGCTCAAGTTAAGAAAAAGAGGGTTAGAGAAGAAGATCTTCGAGTTAAACATAAAGGTACTCCTAATGATGCTAGGCTTAGTTTAAATCATGCCAACCAAAAGGATTTTTGGAAACCTCCTAGCTATAACATTATTAAAATCAATGTTATATAACTTAGGTTCAAGGTAAATCATCTATAATGGTAATGGTTAGGAATTGTGAAGAAGTGATTTTAAAAGTGTGGTATGAAAATTTTGAAAGCTTATTAGTGTCAAATACTAAACTTCTAGCTATTCATAAAGAAATCTTGGTAGCTCATAATTTTTGACATCATTAAATCTAGATAAAAAGTGATTCAAAGATAATTGTAAACATTATTTTGAAGAGAGTGGTTTTCCCTTAGAAGGGTGGAACTGTTTTTAAGTTAGTTTATAATTTACTAAATAATGTATCCTTTATTTCTTTAATTTGGTGTCTAAAATCATGTAATGCACTACAAGAAAATTATTGTTTAGCAATGGTGAGAAGCATAATTTCCTTTGCTGATTAATTAATCTAGTAAAGGATTAGTGATAATATAGTGAAGGATTGTAATAAAGTTAAATCATAAATATATTATATTTTTTGCAACAAGTTTAATAAGAGATTAAGCCATCACTAAATTTATTAATGGACATTGCCATTACGAATCCCTTATAAATAATAAATGGGAATCAGACTTTTTCATAAAATAATTAGACATTTTGCTAACCCATTTAGTGAGGGTTAGGCCAAGGACTTTGGCCTTGCAAATATTTAGCAAAGGAGTAGTCCCTTACTAAACCCCTTACTAAGTATAAGAAAATTTTATAATCTTCATTTTGTGAAATTGACTTTTTTAGAGGGTCTATATGTTGTTGACATAGCTTAGACACTAGGTTTATGACATTATAGGGTTTTCTTCCTATCCAATCACTCTAGTGATAAGATAATATTTCTAGTGATTTCCTGATGGTTGGTGACAATTACGGGTGGCCATTGTAAACTAGGTATTTCATTATTATAGTTTACAAAGTGTAAGAGTCTGCATAGAAAGGTTTATTATCTATCATCTTTATTCTATTCAAATTGCTTAGGTTTTTTGTCAAGTTTTAGGCACTATCTCAAGGTAGATGATGAGACTACTCATAATATTTGGTTTTGCCTTAAATTTCTTCATGTATTTTACTAAAATTGATTTGTGCATCAAATCTCTAACAATGAAATTGTTTTGTTTTGTTATTATGTGTATTTCAATATTGTTATACTATTTCATTGACATTTGTCATATTTATTTAATTTTTGCTTCTATTTTTGTTATTGAATTGCTCTATTGAATCTTAATGAGCCAACCTTGTAAAAGTTATTTTTTAATAATCAAATAAGTGATGAGGTTGCCTCTAAGTTAGACATTTAAATTAGCTACTATCATTTGCTATTTAAACAATGAAGTCTTAGTTTCTTCAATTATTTCTCTAAGAAGAAAATATTAAGTGTCTTTATCTTTCGTTGTTAGTCTTATTGTAATTATCAACCTTTAGTATTTACAAACTAAGCTTTCTTATTATAAATTATCATAATTTTGCTTCTTCTAGATATTAAAGTTTCATAACATACCACTATAAAGTCTTAGCCTTTGATTGTTGTCTTTAGATAGGAAATTTACTTTTAATTTTTTGCTGAAATAAACTAGAGTACCAAATAATAGCCAACTCAAAATTAAGATATATACATTATCCATATTTTAAAATATAGTATTTACATTTCCTTTAAGAAAAAATTATTATAGAAACCTTGAAAATGTGGAAGCTTTCAATTGTTAAGCATCCTTGTGCTTTTTTAGTACTATTAAACAATTACTGCTAGTTAAAGAGGACAAACCGTGCCAATGTATACTAGATTATGTATCATAAGCTAAAATGTGTAGTTTGTATTTCTTTGCAAATTGTGTTTCATTTCTTGAATAATGCATTTTTACTTGTTAATTGTCTTAGTGATTTAAATTTTATAAGTTTAGGCTATTCTATTGATATTTGATTTGTTTGAAGACCATTATTAGAGCACGAAAAATGAAGGAATGTAGTGCAACTCTTAAATTAGCAAGGTCTTTATCATAAAAGTTTATAAAAATGTACAAAAGAAACTAGTAATATTTTAAACTCTTGCAAGTGTGCTATTTTTTATGTCATATTTCATGATTATTACCATACAGAAAGCATTGGAAGATGCCATTTTTTGGTTATCCTCTGCACTAACATCACATTGAAATTGTTTCTCACAATAAAAGTCGAGAACCTTGATTGCAATCAAGCTAAATTTGAAAGTTGTAGAATTATTGAAAACCTTACTATAATTACATGATACTAGCAAAGAACCTTACTATAACTAATTAATATTAGTAAGAAGCTTCCTAGGGCATGGTAATTTATTGAAAACCTTACTATAATTAAATAATTTTTATGCCATTCTTTGGATATTTATGACTACTTTTAAAGCCAAAATTATTACTTTGGCTCAATTTGGCCAACCTAAATATACAACCAATTATGGTTGTTATTGAAGAGAAAAAGCACATTCAAAAGCCATTGTTCTTTTAGAATGGTAATGTTTGATACATAATATTAATTTCTATATTTCATGCTTATATGTGACCCATATTATTGTCCCTTTTCTTACTTGTTGTAGATTGGTGGTGATACTCATGATGCTAAGGTCTAGACTCCTAATAATGTAATATTTGTGTGCAAATTGGACAAAGTTACTAAGGTGAGTGCCTTTTTTCTTATTATATTAAGGATCTATACTATGTTTCTAATGATTCCCTAACTTCCAATTAGTGAGCATTTTGTGGTTTTCTTTCATATCATCATTTATATTGTAGAATGATGACTTGCATATATTAATTTCATTCTTTAGCATTGTATTGCCATGAATGACAAAAAAAAAAAACTTAGGCTTAATACATTTAGTAGCCAATCGACAAACAATTGCATGTTGTCTCCAACTATACATTCTAAAAATTGAGGACTAAAAATTATAGCTTCCTTAAATGCCTTGCCTTTGTAAAATGCTCATGAATTGTATTGCAAAGAAAGGTTTTCTAGATATTATACATTTAGAATGTGCACTTGTATAGACTAATACTCCTTGATGTTTAATGTTATTCTATATTGTAAAATATAAAGTTTCCATATCGGTGGCATTGAAATTCCCCATGTTGCTTTTGCTTAGTTGGTATGGTCTGCATAATATAATATGGAGGAGAATAAAATATTAAGGAAATTAGGAATTTTAAATAAAATATAAACAAAGATATGAAATCAATGTAATTCATATGGTTAATTTTGGTTTCTCCCTTGCTTATTTATAATAAAAAAACTAGTGTAGTTGTTTCTATTTTTCCTTTGTAATTTTTTCAAGCTACTATTTTAGTTTAGTCATTTAAAGCCATTAGATACAAGGAACCATAGGATTTTATTAACTTCCTACTCTTTTTCTTTTATGATTATTGATTTCCCTTACTACTGAAATTAATCTTCATAAAGATTTTTATTTTTCAAATATTTCTTGAATCCTTTACAACTAGGAAAATTCAATTGTGTTTTCTTTTTATGAAATGTAATTTCTTTAAAGTGAAATACAATATTCTTTAGCTACTTCATTCATCATCTTGATCTTAAAGCTAGTCAAGGGTAAAATGAGTTTAAATAACATCATTATCTTCCAATTTTGAAAGAAAAACTTTTTGTTCACTTTTTCTAAAATGTAATTCATTCAATTAGTTGCAGATATTATTCTTTAGCTACTTGCATTCATCATCTTAATCTTAAAGCCTCTTGTAAAACATGATTAAACAACATATTTATCTTCCCATTTTAAATGAAAAAGAGATGATGTATGTTTAATGCCTCTAGTAAATCCTTTTTTTGACATTCTATGAATGTTATTACACTTTTCAGTTTAAATTTCTTTGTTCAGCACTCACTTTCACCATTTACAATATTGTTAGGCAACTCTCTAGGGTAGCAAGGAAAAAAAAACATGCAATCTTTTTATGTAAGTTATTTTGCTTAGCTTATTTTAAAATTTTATAAAGGCTTAATTGGCACCGTTTCATATATTCAAGTGTATTTGGCAAATTTGCACTTAAAAGAGTTAACATAGATGTATTAGTTCTTGCATGTGATCCAATTTTTATAAAGTAAGTAAGTAGGTAGTTCTAGTAAGCAATAAATTATTGAGAGCTTGGTTTTAATTTTTTTTCCTTGTTTTTGTTTATTGCCTTTTTTATATATAATTGTATTTTTTCTATTTTTTACCTTATTTTTGCATAAAATTAAGTCATATTACTAATTATAAAACTCTTAATAACACATGATTTCTATAAGGCTTTTGTAATCCACAAATTTTAGAGAAAGCTCATGGTAATTAAATATTAAAAGCTTCATTCTAGCTAAAACGTCTTTCCACCAACATAAAATAAATTTTCATGTCATGTAGTCTATGTTATTTTATGGTATAGTAATTTTACTCATTCTTATTCCTATATATTTCAAAATGTTATTGGTTTTTTAAGTGTATGTTAGTTTAATAAGGTTATTTGCGAATATGTTCACTGCTTGGTTAGGCAAATGATTGAGCTTTGTTCTTCACATCATCTTATATAATCTTGTAGACTATTTTGATTATTTTATAGTATATAATCTTCTAACCAAGGAAATGCCATCATACAATATATATATATATATATATATATATATATATATATATATATATATGTTCTATTTAATGAACAAGTTGATGCTTTATCCACTTAATAATAAACCAACCTAAGTTAATTATAATGTTGATAATTAAGGTACACATATAAAGAACATTAAATGTTACATTCATAGAAGGGTAACGGGTTTCCTATAAGTGTGGATAAGTTCACACTCTACTTCTTACATTTAAAACTATTTAATTGAAATTCTATACATATAATTATAAGTATTCTTAAGTTAGATCATGGTTGGATAAACATATGATGAAGAAGAGGAGAGAAATGTTTAAGCATGGAATAGAAGAATTTATCCACTTTGCACAATCATAATTACCTTTCATGCCTCATAGGAAGATTAGATGCCCTTGTATCAAATGTGAAAATGTATTATTTGTTGAAAAAGACAAAGTGAAGGAACATTTTTATTGACATATATTTCTTCTTAATTATCACCAATTGACTTCATATGGGGAGCCCTTTATAGATGATAGTGGTTATCTTTATACAAAAGATGTTCCTTACTCAACAAGTTATGACAATGTATGCATGAAAAATATTTACTGTACTATAATGATGGAAGCAATTAAACCTAGTTTTAACCATGACTTCAATTAGAATAAGGATACAAGTTTAACAAGTGAATTACCAAATTATGTAAGCCTTGATTAAGAGATAGCAAAAAAGATGAGGATAATGACATTGGACATGACTTTCAAATTGATTAATTGATTATGCTTTTAAGTTTTTACATTGAGTACAAAAGGTAATATTAGGTTATTGTAACATTACAGAATTTTACATGATACTTTATTTTTATATATTGTCTTGCACATTTTTGTAATTTTATTTGTTAATTTGAAGCTCATGAATTAATAATTATTTAATGCCTTAGAGGTTAACCATGATTAAAGGCAAAGGAAGAAAAAAAGGTGGGAGATTGAAAGGGTGCTATTAGAGGAGGCAAAGATTCAATTAGTAAAAGGAAGAGAGCGAATATAAAGCCAACACTAGATGTTAAAGATTCTTCACAACCATATAATACAGGTAAATCAAGGACACTGAGTACAGAGCCTACACATAATAAAAGTTGCTAACCTAGAGGTGATACCTTAAAAGCAATATATTTCTATTCACCATAGAATTTTATTTGATATTTCATAGCATAATCTACACATAGGTATACTATTGTTTGATAGATTTACAAGGCTTATTGCTATAAAGCAATTGATTAAGATTATAAAAAGATCTTTCCATGGACCATGGATCAATTGGGATAGAGTACTAAATAAAATAAAGAGGAATTAGTGGTAAGCATTCAAGGTTAGGCCTAAAATTTCCATTTATTAACCTTATTCTTTCATTTATGAAATAACCATCTAATTTATACCATTTTTTATTGCATTTAAACTTACAGAGAAGGTACCAATAGGATGCTTGACTTAAAGCTCAGTTAAAAAGGGTGTAGCAAATTAAATGTAGTGCACAACTTTTTAATCTTCTATATATATATAAAGTGAGAAAAACATACAAGAAAAAAGAAATAATCCTTCAATAGATGGGCTAACCGACTTGGCAAGCTAAGCACAACCTATGGAAAACAAATGAGAAATACAAGAAACTACTAGAATAAAATAAAAATATTAGAAACTTAAATTATGGTGGCTAAGAACCTTTTTTGCATATTGGAGGATCAATACCCACGATAGAATATAAGCAAAAGCATGTAAGAACTTTCTAATTACATGTTAACCTATAATTATTTTACTTTATTATTGAAAATTAACATGATTTCTATAATGCATAATTAAACAATTGTAGGAAATGTTAACTAGTATTTGGTTGACATCATCACAACTATTTCTAAAGACCCACAAAAATGATGGACAATTTGATTGCAAGAAATCTCAACAAATATGGGTAAGTAGCCTTCTACCATTATTTCTTAAAAGTGGTTTTACTATAAAGGTATGGTTTATATCTCTATTTTATTAAAGTGTTTTAAGCTTTTAGTTAAGCTTGCTTGTATTATGAATGTTATTTGTAATGTTGCTTTTTTAATTTTGGTTATCACTTTTAGATTGGTGCATATTTCTTTTTTGTTGAAGTGCTTTAAGCTTTTAACTAGGTTTTGTTATGACCTAACTTGATTGTGACCTGTGTGAATCTCGATATTGGTCTCCATAAGTTTTAACATTGATTCCTCAAATCTATCCAAACTAAGTTTCGAAATTTCCAAGAGGACTCAAAATTTACTTTAAATTTTTACAAGAAAATAGACGAAATCTCCTTTATTTTTGGACACTTTCTAAAGGTTACACGTCCTAAAATATAATTTCTAGATATGATAGCAACAAACATACACTATATCATATATTATAAACTTAAACACATACGAACAATTCAACAAATCACATGAATTAATAAATCTCTATTTTAATGTTGATTCTAATTTCAATTGTTAAATCCTTTAACAAAGTGGTCTCAATTCTCTATAGATATAATAAGGCTCATACATACTTGTTTCACCTTGAAAACATTGAAAATAAAATAGAATGAGTTATGAGAAATTAATGAGCATATATATACCATTAGCAATTCTTAATTTAAATATATTAAATAATCACATGTCATTTAAGTATTTAATAAGAAAATAAATATAATTAAAGCTTCTTGAATTTTTGAAACACATGAAACCAGGCCTCGAGTTAAGAATTCACTTGCATGCAACTTAAAGTCTATATTTTATATCATGTTTCATAGAAATCTCAACTATCCATTAGTACACAATATCAATATCATATCATATATCACCCATTTCAGGTAGTTATCACATTCATAAGTAGCCATTATGACTCAAATATAAATAAATCTTCATAATCATATCAAGTCTTTGTAATCATGTCAAATAGTGATATTCATTCATAAGCAAAATTCCAATATTACATAACATCACACAATCACTTATAATAATTGTGATTGTATCCATCCTTTTGATTTCCTAATCAATCTTATATCCTTCTCCTATAATTTATTGGGAATTTCCCATCTAACTTTTAAAGCATTGCTCCATTACAATTCATAATATCTATACTTATGCCACAAAATTGGGTTTACATATGAGCATGTATACACGAATATTGAATCTATACTATCAATAAGAAGAATACAATTCATTCATTTAAACTATCTTTTACTCAGGTATTAGTCTGTAGTGATATATACACTCACTTAGTAACACTAATCTACCCTTGGAACTTCTAAAGCATCCATATTCATCTTTTCATATTTTCCTTCTATTATCACCATTTACAAAGATAAATTACAATTATATGAACATTACTTATTTTGTTTGCATAAATTACAAATCCTTATTCAAATCATAATATAATAGCATTCTTTATTACTTGCTTCTTATATTTCCAAGTATTAACTAATAATCTAATTATGTCATTTAATTATCCTAGATCCTCACTTTTTGCACTTTCAAACTTATTATTGAAATATTAGAAATTCTCAAGATTTTTTATATTTTTTTGTATGGAATATAGATATCAAAATTAATGGATTATACCTTTCATTCCACTTTTAATTCCTATTATGGTTCCTTCAAATTAAAGTACAAAATCATCAAAACATTACCACTTACATGACTATAGAAAATTATACATCTATCTCCTTATATCTTTAACACTCCATAAAGAATTAGAAATAAGCTTTATTAGGCATTCTTAACTTGATAGTATAATTACATTCTAAATATACTAATCCAATAATCTCAAGTATAAAATCTTTATTTTATCAATACTATATTAGTTACCCAAAATAAGATGATAAAATGGAAATTTTTTGAATCAAGTTCAATTCCTTAAAATATTGAGATATAATACTTTGAAAACACTTAACTCATATTGTTTAAGCATTCTATATCATAAAAAGGATATTTTTCATAAATAGTATCATATATCCAAAATACTTTTAAAATAGATTTTTTTATTCAAGTTTAAATTTCCCCTAATATCAAAATATAATACTTTGGACTATCATGTTGTAGCATGAAAATATTATTTTTCAGAAGTATTACTAGGAATCCTTAATACATATAAAATGGGCTTTTTTGAATCATGTATGAATCTACCATAATAATAACATCAAATATTCTACTTATATTTTCATGATTCTATTTTAACATTTTATAATATAAAAATTCTCACATGCATCATCTTATATATCAGACACACACACACACAAATGAGATTTCTAGATCATACATGAATATGCCTGAATAATAAAATGTAATGCTTTCTATATATACTTTAATCATCTTGTTTTTTGCATATTGCAATATAAGATTTACATATCACCATCTCTATCATGCATACACTCAAATGGGTTTTTCTTAGATTGAATTTAAAATAACAAGAACTCAAGAAAGTTAATTGCATAAAATCTCTTACCCAACTTCGTTAGGGCTAATTGGAGCTTAACGGCAGCAGAAATACCACTAGAACTGCAATGAAAATGAAAGAGAACAACAACTCACAAACTACTACCAAGGAGAATGATTCGAAACCTCCCTTCCTTTTCGAATTTCCTGTGGTTGAGAGGGAGTACACTAGTAACTTGGATCATAGGTAGTGGCTGGAAACTCATTAGAAGAGCATTGTATTAGCCCATTGACATTTCCAACTTGCTCGCAAGCATGATATTGCCTTTTACATGACTTTTGTTTGAGCACTACATCGTAGTAGCTTTCAATTGCAAATGGTGGGAGTTAACACAACGACATTTTTAGTAGTTTGATTTATTGGCAAAAGAAAAAAGAAAAGAAGTGAGCTAGGCTAGGTTCGTTTTGGTAGAGAGATTGTACAAGAGAAAAGAGAAAAAGAGGAAGAGAGAGCGGTAAAATTGGGAATGAGAGAGAGAAAGAGCTTACCAACATAAAAAAGGAAGAGGAGAAAGACAGTGGAAGGGAGAAGAGAGAGAGAGGGCTATTGGGGATAAAAAGACTAAAAAGGGACTTCTCGAAAGCAAATAAAAAAGGAGAGAGAGAGAGAAAGAGAAAATACTAAAACATGAGCTAGGGGTTCTAATATGGTACTTTTCATCCCATTATAAGCTTATCTCTCTTTTAAATCTTATCCACTTATTTTTATTCTAAAGAATCCTAGCCATTGATATAAATTACCACTTTTTAAAAATTTCTTTTTTCCTATTAAGTTTAAAACTTCCACATAAATATTTCAACCCTATATATTAGTTTTCTAATAATTCACAACTGTAAACCATTTACCGAAATTAACATATATTTTCATAAACAAATTTGAATTGATTTCTCAACTCACTTATTTTCATTCTTCCACTAATATCTTTATATATTTATGTATACATATTTGTACAAGCTTGATGAATTTAAATTCTTAAAATAATTACTGCAAACTTCTAAAATTCCTACATCTATAATCATGTAATATCCCATGTTAGTGTTTAAAAGTTTATAAATTTTAATGATGGAGAATACATCTATGATTAATAATTATTTTTGAAATTTCTATTCTTTAATATTTGAATTTAATTTACTTGGCCAAAGTTGGTTCAAGATTTGTCTAGATATTTTTTTAAAAAAATTTCTGATAAGTTGGAAATATTTTAACAATTATAGTAGGAAATAGTTATGAAATATTTACGAAATATATATTTATATTTAATAAATTCTTTTTAGATAATAGAAACTTGAAATAGTTATTTCAAGACTTTTTAATTTATTAGGCCATTATATAAATATTTTTTATGTGTATGAGAGGGAGAAAGAAAAAAAATTATGTTTGGCTTTTCAATAAAATTAGTCTTCGTAAAAATGGACTTTAGTATGTGGCCAAAATTTTAAGGTTTAGAATTACTAAACCAAATGGAGAGCTGAGATTTTTGGGTGTAAAACAGTTCATGTACATTAGCATCATGGGATAGAAACCTAGAGCTGGTTTCATTTTTCTCTCCCCACTTTTACTGAATTCCGGACGGCAGCCGTTAGCCCCTTCCCTAGATTTTTCAAAATTGCTACTGCTTCTCTCTTGCACTGCCCTTCTTTATCTTTATTTCAATTATTTTTTTGGTGCTTTCTATGTTACCCATGGGGTTTGGAACTTATGGGTATGTGACACAATACAAACTATTAAATGAGAAAAGTCAATAACTTTCCTCATCTAGTGGCTTGTATTGTACCACATACCCATGAGTTCCAAACCCCAATGGATAATATAGAATTCTCCTATTTTTTTTTTCTTTTTCCTTTTTCTTTTCTCTGGTAAATACATACAGCAGTAGCCCCTTTTTTTCATTTTGCTATTTTGCTTCTCGGTATAGTCTCCCCCTTTTCTTATTTTTTTCTTTCTCTAACAACTTCCATGGCCTCTCCCTCTCTCTCCCTCTTGCTTCTTTTTTTCTTTTCAACAGCAGTAGACTCTGTCGCTGTCCGGTCCTGCTTCTCGTGTTCTCACTCTCTCCAGCTTGTGTTGAACTTTTCCAGACGACTCTTCCTCTTGGTGATCAGCGGTACAATCTTGTACAAGCAGTGAGCAACGGCAGCAGGGGAGACCAAACCTCCCTCTTCTTCTTCGACGTTCTCTTCTTTTTCTTTCTCCGATCTATGCACCGTTATATGCTGCTGTGGTTGATGTTGATTTTACACAACTGAAGTGACGCCAGAGAGTGCATGTGGAGGCTGTAATTCAACGTGAGAAACCCCGAAACTTAGTTACTATGTTTTTCTTTCTAATTTTTGGCGAGCCCTCTTATTTGCTAATGCTGTCGAGCTGCTGGTTGTGCGTTAGGAGGAGAGAAGCCCATTTTACGAGGAAATGTGAAAAGATAATTATGAATGCTTCGAAACTTTTAAAAGTGAACTAGTATCATTTGGTGAGTATATATCACACCATAATTTAATATTATAACAAGAGATTTAAACGAATTGTAATCTTCTTATTGTTAGTATAGACCTTATAATCATTTCTAAACTTAGCTTTATAATAAAAGTACAACTAGCCATT
Organism: Sindora glabra; assembly: GCA_020226215.1. Lineage (NCBI taxonomy): Eukaryota > Viridiplantae > Streptophyta > Magnoliopsida > Fabales > Fabaceae > Sindora > Sindora glabra. The sequence continues at coordinate 61,776,028 of CM035234.1, read as the reverse complement.
GAGTGATTATAAATTTATTAGAGTGTGCAGCAAAAATATAGTGGTGTTCTTGTAGCTATTTATGAAATTGTTATAGATATGAATCTATTGTTGTATGGTTTAGTATTACTCCATGGTGAATTAGTCACCTTGTGTCAAAGCTCTCTTGAATAGTTATGATATGAGAGTTGGACTCTCAGGTGTATATTACTCATAAGTTATACTATGAATGCCATTGAAAGTTATGAATTGTGATAGAGCAATTACTTTAGGAACTGTGAGTTATGATATGAAAGATGGAAAGTAAATTCTTGACTAACAACTGGGAAGAGTACAAAATTAACTTGAAAGTCAGATGTGAAATTTGCAGCGAAGAGTTGAAAGAATTACACAATTGACTTTGACACCAAAGAACAGTTATATATATGTTATTGTACTTGAATACATGACATGATATGATTATTTGTTGTTGAATACTATGGATAATATGACAAAGATGATTTGTTGTGTTTGAGCTTTTATTAGTTATTTGTGAATGTGCTAACTACCTAGAATAGGTAGTGTGAGATATGATCTGGATGATATGCATTGGTGGGCAATTGAGACTTTACAAATTAGAATATGAGATACAGAATTTATGCACGGGTGAATTCCATATCAGGGTATGGGTTCACATATTTTAGAAATTTAAGAAATGGTTTGCTAATATTTTTTAATTTGACACTAGAGTATATATATATATATATATATATATATAATTGATCACTTGTTAGAGAGTGGTAGTTATATACTTATTGAATTCTTGTAACTCATTTTATTTTCAATGTTTTAAGGTTAAGAAGAGCGCCTTTGAGTCTTGTTAGATCCATGGAGGAACAACACTGCTTTACTACATGATTTGACAGTTAAGATTAGAACAGATATTCAAATAAAGATATGTTGAGTTATATGAAATGTTAAATTAATTGTATAAGTTTGAAATTGCATAGTATTGTCTAAATAATGGTTGATACTGTCATATCTAGAATTAAATAAGTTATGTATTTTATAGTATGTGACTCTCGGGAAGTATCCAAAAATAAGAGAGGTTTTGTTTGTTTTTTCATAAAAAATTTATAATGAAATTGGATAAAAGGAGTGAAAAATAATTAATGCTAGTGGAAACTAGTAATGAGATCCACGCTGGTCACAATCATTAAAATTATTTCAACTTGTGAGAAAATTCTATATAAAAATTATTTTAAATTAATCTTGAATCAATAATGGCCATAAGAGTAAATAAATATAAATTTCCAATATTATCATTGGTATCCTTTTAATATTCCAAAACTAAAAAAAGAAAGAAATTTACAATTAAACATTAGCCAATAAATAAAATAAATATTCACAAGCATTAAAATTTATAAAACTTTAATTATTAACCTAAGGTATTATATATTTGTATTATGAAAGCTATGTTCAATGTTGCTTTATAAATTCTAGTTATCAATTTTAGAATGGTGCATATCTTTATTTTGTTGTAATGTTTTATGTTATAAGCTAGATCTATGTATATTATGAATGTTATTTTATTCAAGTGTTGCAAGTAGCCAATATATTACATTGTTCGACATTTGGAATTCATTGTTTCTATTGTAAGATAAGTATATATAGTTGGTGAATGAGAAATTTGGGTAGCCCTCAAGTGGTGATAATGAACAAGAAATTGATGACGATGACCTTAAAATAATAAACTTATTTAAGACTAAGGATGTTGGCATATTCTTTAAGGTAGTTGGTGGTTCAAAAAATGAGAGATTGTATAGGCTTGGTTTTGAGGTTCACATCTTGGTTTCATCAAAATCTAAACCATAAATTACCTCACAACTAACTTGACAATAATTAATAGTCGATGAAGTTATTGTAGCCCTAGCCTTTAAGTCTACATTGAAAAAAATATTAGATGAGCATGACCACTAAATAGCTAAACGTCAACAAGAAGCCAATCAAATGGCCTAGTTATGTGACTAGCTAGCTGCAATGTTAGGCATATTAAATTCTCTAGCCCTTATAACCTAAGATCACAAGTTCCACTAACTTTTGATAATCCTTCAAATGATATATAGAAGCGTGGATATTAGGAGCAATTGTAAACTTGTTAGTCTTTATCATATTCACATAATTAAGTGATGTTGGATGTATCATATGCCTATGACATTTGTTAATAAAGTTGGTATATGTGTGTGTATATCAATGCTAGTATGCAATGCTAATTGACAATTTCAATATATAAGACATTATAAACAATTATGTTATAAGGTAATGAAAGCTTTTTAATGTAACAATTTGGCTGCTTATTCTTATTAGATTTGTATCTTATAAAACAAAGTGCACTAAATAATTTTAGAAAAAGCAAGAAATGAAGCCAATTTAGTAATAGATTTGTTGGGGAAAATCCCTCATAAAAATGGGAAAAGAGCAATTAGTGAATGATTTGCTACAAGCAATCCTTTACTAAAATAGGTTAGCCATATCACAAAAGCAATGCTAATCAAACGTCTAACCTTTTGGCAAGGGATTTAATGACAACCATGTTTTCTTGCTAAATTTAGTGAAGAATAGGACCATTGCTATTCCTTTACAAATAATAGCCATATTGATCATTACAACTTACAATTTGCTAAGGGAAATTTCAAATTTAGCATGGGATATCACTATTTCTTTGCAAAAAGTAACCAATTTGATCATTACGCTCAAAATTTGGTGAAGGATATTTCAAATTAGTGAAGGAATGTTGTTTGTTGCTAAATTTAGCAATGGAATGATGTATGACTTGCTTTATTTAGTGAGGAGTTTTTTCTTATGAATTTGCAAGGGACTCTATCCCTTACTAAATAATAATTAGTGATGAAAATAAGCATTTTAGTAAAGGACATATCCCTCACTAGATGTTTGTTTTCTTGTAGTGATGGTGTGGCACCTAGGGTAATGAAATAGGTAGCTCATGTCATTAAGGGTGGCTCAGGTAATCTAACTTTAGTTTTGCTTGAAGTTGAGAATGTTGTACTTTATGATATTGTACACTTTTTCTATTAATAAAAGGTTGATCTCTTGTTAGCAAAAAAATATTAATCTTTGGAAAAATAATGTCTTATATTTATAGAATTATAAAATATTAAAATAATTGAAAATATTCTATTCATTTACAAAAATATTATATGCATTAATAGTAGGATTTAAAAATTGGATTTCAAATTTTTTACATCAATTGGAATAAGTTTTAAAAATTTACTCTATCATCCTAATATTAATTGGCAACTCTTGTTTTATATTCAAAACCTAATTTCAGATCTCACTTTCAATCCATATAGCATTGTTGATTAATTTAATGTTATGTTTGGAAAGTATGATAAAAATATCATGTATTCCTTTAGACAGAAAACTAATTTCCTTTGTTGATATAGTACTATCCTTTATTCTATTAATCATAAGGTATATAAATGGATTAAAATTATTCTATTTTCATATAAACAAATAAGATTTTTTAATTAAGATTACCTTTCGACAAAAAAATGGAATTTTATATAAAGAGATTTACCACTTGTTATATTTGTTACTTATTGATGTGAATTTGTAGGGTTAAATCATCTTAAATTTCATAATCAAATTGAAAAAGAAGGATAATCACATCATTCTTTAGAAAAAAGAAAGAATAGGAGCAATTAGCAAAAAAAGATTATGCCACAAATATTGTTGATCCTTTGATGACTGAAATTTAATGCCATAAAAGTTGAATCAATCTTGATGAGTTAAAAATTCTTACTAGAACCATTAGAAGGAAAAGCTTCAAAAGAGTTTTCATATTCACAATTGTCAAAAGTTATAATAATAAGGAACAACTCTCCTCAAATAGGTTCTCAAAGTCAAAGTTAACCAAATTAATTAAGTTCTAATTAGACTAATTAGGCCTAAACTAGAAAACTAATTAAAACAATATTAATTATCCAAATAAAGTTATTAAAATAATAGGTTAAACTAATACAAAGCCTAATGATGTCTTAAGAAATAAAAAACAAGGCAAAATAGGCAATTGGACATGCATCAAGCCTTAAGTACTCGAGTACATTATTTGAGTATTGAGTAAATCTATAGGTACTTGAATACTATATTCAAGTATTTGAAAAAAAAATTAAATCTAAAGTTTAGTGCTTAAGTATTATACTTGAGTACTCACATGGAATCAATGAAAGTTGAAATACACAAAATCAAAACTTCTTCAAACTTTTTCCAACCTTACTTCTTCATGCATTTAAACTCTCTCTATAAGCCTTTGGAATCCCTTTTCAATCTTTTTGGCCCTAGCTCTAGCCATTGGACCCTAGGTAAGTGTGAAAGCTCTTATTCACTCTTAGAATTTACATTATTTCCCATTTCTTCAAAAGAATTTATCCTTTAATCTTTAAATCCTACATTAAAAAGAGAAGTGTCAATAACATTAAATGGCACTAACATTATACTCATCTAGTAAATCTAATTTTTAAACATTTTCATCAATCTTCTTTACCACTTGAAAGGGATCATCTCCTCTTAAATTCAATTTGTCTTTCCTTTAAGCTAGAAACCTTTCTTTCCTAATATGGATCCATACCTTATCTCTTAGTTCAAATACAATCTTCTTGTACTTTTTGTTGGCTTGTTTGGCATATTGTTCTATCTTTTTTTCAATATTTAACTTGTAATTTTCTCATGGAACTTTTAAATGTCATTTGCTTTCCTCTTCCATTCTAAACTTGACCTCTTATTGATAAGTAAAAGCATCAGATCTGAGGGAGTTAAAGGATTAAAGCAATAAATAATTTCAAAAAGGGAAAGTTAAAGGTAAAATGAACACTTTTATTATATACAAACTTAATATAAGGCAAGTGTTCCTCCCAATTTTTTTGAATTAAGGAGCATAATAAAGTACCTAATGTTTTATTCATTAGCTCAGTTTGTCTATTAGTTTAATAATTATAAGTTATTGAGAAGAGTATCTTTGTTCCTAACTTAGGCCACAAAACCTTTCAAAAGTAGCCTAAGAACTTAGTATATCTATTTAGCACAATGTTTCTTAGCACTTCATACAATCTCATAACTTCTTAAAGAAAAGATTGGCTATATTCATTGCATTATCTATCCTATAACAAGGTATAAAATGAGCCATCTTTGAAAAACTTATCAATAATAACAAATGCAGAATCCTTTTCATTTTTTTTATCATTGGTAACCTTAGCACAAAATCCATGGAGATTTCATTTTAAAGTTCATTAAGAATAACACATGGAGTATAAAGATTATAAGCTAAAACTCTAAATTTAGCTTCTTTGCATGTAATACAATTAGCATAATTTTTCTATATCATACTTCATGCTAAGCTAAAAGAAATGCTCGTTCAATATATTTAGAGTTTTCCTAATCCTAAAATGCCTTATAAGGCCTCTATCATAGACTTCTTTCACAATAAGTTCCTTAAAAGATCCTTTAATCACACACAATTTTTTCTCTCTAAATAAGAAACCTTCATGCCTATAAAATTTCTCAAAGGATTTTTTTTTCATATGCTTCAAAAATAGTGGCAAAATCAAGATCATTTCTATACATATCTTTAATGTATTCAAAACCTAATAACTTGAATTGCAAAGTAGAGATATGAAGATACCTTCTTGATAATGTATCGACAACTACATTATCTTTAACTTGTTTGTATTGTATGACATATGAGAATGTTTCAATAAATTCAATTTACCATACATGCCTCCTATTTAGCTTTCCTTGGCTTTTCAAGTATTTCAAGGATTCATGATCCATGTGAATTAAAAACTACTTTGGCCATAAATAATATTGCTAAGTCTTTAGAGCACTATCCAAAATTTAAAGCTCTTTTTCATAGGTGGGATAGTTAGGGGCCACTTCACTTAGTTTCTCACTAAAGTAAGAAAAATGCCTTTTTTTACATTAAAATAGCTTCAATATCTATACTTAAGCCATCACATTCAATTTCAAATGTTTTAGTAAAGTCCGAAAGAACAAGTAAAGGAGTTAAACTCAATATATCCTTCAATAAGTTAAATACACATTTTTGCTCTTTTCCTTAATGAAATTTAACATTCTTTTAGACTAACTTATTTAAAAGGGTAATTATAACACTAAAGTCCTTCATAAATCTCCTATAAAAGTTAATTAATCCATGAAAACTTCTTACTTTACTTGTACATTTAGGAGTGGGCTACTCCTTAATTACTTTCATTTTTTCTTAGTCTATCTCATTTCCCTTACTACTAAAACTACAGCCCAAGAATATAATTTTATCCAAATAAAATGAATATTTTTCAATGTTTGCATTAATTTTTCCATCTTTCAAAACTTTTAACATATTTTAAAGGTAAAACATGTTTGTCCACACTCTTGCTATATGTACAGATGTCATTAAAATAAATAACCACAAATTTTTCAATAAAAGGGTGAAAAATATTGTTCATCAACCTAATTAAGATGCTTAATGAATTAGATAAACTAAAGGACATCACAAGCCACATATATAAACCATGATTTATTTTAAAATTAGTTTTCCATTCATTACCTTTTTTTCATCTTTATTTGATAATACCCTTATTTTAAATTAGCTTTTTTTAAAAAAATATAAGATCCATGTAGTTCATCAAGCATATAATCAAGTTTAGGAATATGATATTTATACTTTATAGTGATTTTGTTGATTGGCTAGTAATCAATATAAATTGTCTATGATCCATCCTTTTTGCATACTAATAAGTTGACATCACACATAAGCTCATGCTTTCCCTTAGGTATCATTTTGATATGAGATCTTCCATTTGCCTTTGAATTTCCTTTTCTTCTTCTAGGTTAGTCCTATATATAGGACAATTAGGAATAGATGCTCTTGAGAGAAAATTAATTTAGTACTCAACATCCCTCTTAAGTGTTACCTCTTTTGGAGTTTACTTTGGGAATACATCCTTGAATTCTTGCAAAATAGATTTTATAGCAATTGGCAAAATGAGGCTTTCATGGTTAGTGTTAATAAAAGTTTCTTTGTACAAAAGTACAAATATAAGCCTCGATGCAAAGTGGACACTCCTCACATCACTCATTTTTTCACTTTTTTGTTTTGAGCTCTCTTCTATTTCATTGACACTCTTATTGTTTTCACTTGTACTCTTTTCTTTTTCTCACTTTTAATTTTTTATACCTTTTTTCTCTCTTTTTGCTTCCTCTCTTTTATTTTGTAACCTTACTTGATCTTAATATACTTATTGTGGGGATAAAGGCTTAAAATTTATTTTTCTTCCATCTTTCATAAATTAATACTTATTTTCCAAGCTTGGAGGAGTTTAGGTTATGTATATTTTAGTTTTAGCTAATTCCATGTTGGTATTTAAGTAGGGTACACAAGTACTAAATTTTGGATCCACTTCTATATTTAAATATTCGAATATAGTACTTAAGTACGTGTAGATTCTACTTGAATAGTGTACTCGAGTACTTGGGTCCTAGTGCACACCCAACTGTCTAGTTTGCCTTATTTCTTATTACTTAAGATATTATTGGGCCTTTTATTAGTTTAGCCTATTATTTGGCACTTTATTTTAGATAATTAGTATTATTTTAATTAAATTTCTAAATTAGGTCTAATTAGTTTAATTAATGCCTAACTAGTTTAGTTTACTTTTGTCTTTGAGAATCTATTTAAGAAAGGTTGTTTCTTATTGTTACAAATTTTGGCATTCGTAAATTTGAAAACTCTTAGAAAGCCATTTTTTCTAATGGTTCTAGCAAGAACTTCAAATTCATCAAAATTAATTCAATTCTTATAGCATCAAATCTCACTTATTAAAGGATTAACATCCTTTGTGGCATGATCTCCTTTCACTAATCACTTTCATTTTCCTCTTTTCCATGTGTGACATGATTAAACTTATTTTTCAATTTAATTCTAAAATTCAGAACAATTTGATATGTAAAATTTTATATATATTATTTCTTCCAATTTCATGCCTTTTAGTGTCTTATATATGCTTAATTTCATAGAATTGAATTTATTTTGTAATTTAGGGTTAGTTTTACATTGAATTGAAATTACTTGGTTAATGTTGAATTTTTATACTATTTCAAATTTTTATCTATATATTGAGTTTTGAATGTTGGATTGGGATAATCTTTTATAGTTGAAAAGCTTAGAAAAAGTTTACAACTTTTATTTTTTGGTCGAAGCCTATTGGGATGTCTAGAAAGTCTTATTTAGTTAAAAAAATTGAAGCCTTATCTTTATCCTGATTGAGTCAACTATAATTTTTAGGCTATATTTGAAACTCAAGAAGTCCAATTGATGAAATATATTATTTAATAAAAATATTGATAAAAACAAAATAAATAAATTTGATTATTAAATATTTATATTTTTAATATTTTATTAAACAGTATAATATATAATTAATTATCCCATTTTTATATTAAAACTTTAACTTATTTAAAATAAATTTATAATAAAATTAAATATATTGTGTAACATCTATACTACTTTTTTCGACATTAGCATTTAAATTATAAGCAATAGTTAAAAATGTAAAGAGAGAAAAAAAAATACAATAGAGCAAATAAAGAGAAAAAATAATGTGTGAATTATAAAGTAATGTAATAATTAAAAATAGAATATGTTGTTAATTAATTTAATTTAATTAAAATTTTAAATTGTTTAAATTATTTTTATAACACAAATAAAATATATGCTTATTAATGATGTTAATATATTGCAAATAATGGGAGTAAATATAAAAAATAAAGAAAAGAAAAAAGAACATGAAGCAAATTAAAAGATGCATTACCATGGATGAGTTGAAAAGTAATCTAAAAGTTAAAATATAATAAGTAGTTAAATAATTAAATAAAATAAAAAATTTAAGTTATTTAGATAAAATAAATATATTATACCATATTTATACTATTAAGTGATATTAATATTTGAACTGTAAATAATATGAGTGACCATAATAAAATATATAATAAATTATATAAAAAAAGATATTATGTGTATATAATTTAATGAGGTAATAAAACAAATAAAAATAAAATAAATTATATAAAAAAATAAAAATAATAAAATATATCATATCATCTGTGTATTGTCTATTAATATTGGTGTTTAAGATATAGTCAATAGTGGTGGGTACAAAAAATTATACGCTAACATAAACAAGAAAATAATATGTATATAATGTAATGAATAATGAAATAAATAAAAGAAAAATAAATTATGTAAGAATTTAAAAGAAAGTATAAATATTGGAACATAAAAATCCAAATAGGATAGAGAGAAAAATGAAAAATGAAAAAAAGAAAAGCAAGTTGGGGAGGAAAATTTTTTGGAAAATGCTGAAACGCTGACGGCTGTCCCAACATGTATAATAATCGGAGGCTTGTTGTCTTAGTTTAAAGGTGATATATAGGAGCCAATTGAGCAGACCCGTAAAAAAGAGCTGAATCAAGTTAATTACATATTTTCAGTCAATTTAGTTTGTGAAAGAGTGTTTATTATAATTTTGAAACTATTCACAATGGACATAAGTGTGCACGCGATATTTGCCCTTTTAGGTTGATTTACCAATAGTATTATCTTTAGAACGTTTAAACGTGAAAGTTGGTGGATTCTATAGTGCTTAAGGATTTTAAAATTTAAAGTGGTACAATAATTTTAAAAATTATTAAATTAAATTATTTAATTATATTTATTAAAAATAAATAATTATAATGAATAATTTAATTCTAATTATTTCAAAACTTACTAAATTTTGAAAAATACCATAACAAGCAGCATAAAAGCTAAGGGCTCATGATTTCTAGCACTAGGCAGTTGAAGCCGGCCATGTTACGAAGTTCGGAATGTGACAATTAGTATGAATATTTAGTAGACTAATACTGAAAAATATAGGTTTATATTAAACAAATATAAATCGATTAATGGAGGTAAGTAAGTTTAGAGACAATAAAAAAATTTTCTTATTAATTATTTTTTCTAATTTTATAATCATAATTTTTTATTAAAATTTATTTATTAAATCTGTTTTAATTTTTAAAAAATTATTGATATTAAATCTAATTATTTAGTGTTATAAATTTATATATAACACATATGTATTTACAATATTAAATATGTATTAGGTCATTAATCAACATTAAAAATTATTTAATATTATTTTAGTACATATATAATGGCATATAAATTCAACGTTAATTGTTTATTATATATTACTAAAATAACATGTCAACTCACTAATTTGTTTGACAAGGCCAACGCTTACCCTTCTTGTGTTCTTATTGAGTTGGATTATTTCAAACAAGTATTTTATAAGATTTAGTTATTTTTTCACTTTTTTTTTTTTTTGGCACTAGTCTCCGGCCACTCTCAAACAAAATTAAGGCAAAGTCTCCTATGAACATATTAGACCCAATTCATTTTGAGATCTCCCACCAAGTTGGGGATCATAATTCATAACAATAATAGTCGAAAAGTAATATTATTAATTTGTTTTACTTTGGGAATAATTATTTGATTTTTGTTTGAGCATGAGAGTTAACAATAACAATAATTTATCTCCCTACTACTTTGAGAGAGTTAACTGGACTTTCTTCTTGTTGATAACTAAAGTCGTTGTTCACCCACTAGTCCCCTTGTGCTCAATAATTTTTTAGGCCAAAATTTGATAAACTTCATTAAAAATTTGTTGTAAAATTTTCTATTCAAATTATAACACTTATTTTTATTAAATTATTTAAAAATAGTTATAATATTAATATTGCTAAATATTGTAATCATCAAATTATATCATTAATAATAATTAATAGAAAATTAATACATGTATTGTTGTGATTTGAGTGGACAATTTTACTGCAAGACTTGCTTTCATGTCTTGTAACAGCTGCTTCTTTTTCTTTTCTAAATAATTACTTGCAATGATCACTTTAATCAATCATTACATAAATTTGCTAGTATTCGCAGACGTCGATCATGACCCTCTGCCCGAAGTATCCAACTAAATTACTAGAACTTCATGACTTTGAAAATTCAAATGCCGAGCATTTGGACGCGTTTACACGATCCCAGCTTTGTAAACGTGTTGACTATTCAGCGCCGGCTCTTTTGAGAGATTATTTTAACTCTATTTTGTTTTAAATTTCAAACTGTTTTAAGGATCATTCATACTGTTTTCAATTTCATGATGCTATTTGCTTTCTAGTTTCTAACAAGAATGGACCGCAGGTTGGTTGTGGCAGCCAGAACCGGAAATGTGGATTATTTGATGAGATTGATGGAACAAGATCCCTTCTTGCTGGATAATGTCTCGCTACGTGGAGCAGAAACTCCATTACACATTGCCTCAATGTGTGGCCATCTTCTCTTTGTACAAAAAATCTTGGAATTGAGGAAGCAACTTGCCTGTGAGAAAAACCAAGATGGTTTCAGTGCCTTGCACCTTGCTTCTGCTAATGGGCATGTTGAAGTGGTGAAGGAGCTGTTGAAGTTGCAAGATGAGTATAGTCTCTGTACTCTTCAGGGTCCAGAACAAAGAACCGCTCTTCATTGTGCAGTTGTAAAAGAAAGAACTCAGATCATAAGTGAGTTGATCTCTGCTTGCCCGGACTCAGTTGAAGTTAAAAATATAAGAGGAGAGACTGCGCTCCACCTTGCAGTAAAGAACAACCAGATTGAAAGCTTTAAAATGTTGGTTGGATATCTGAAGCAACACAAGAAGGTGACTCTATTGAATGGGAAGGATAAGCAAGGCAATTCCATCCTACATCATGCTGCCTTAAGAAGACAATACGAGGCAAGTGATTTTTTTCTTTCTTTCCTTTTTTTTCTTTTTTAGGTATGATTTGCATAGGCTGGTTTAATTTTGCTTAGCATTGTTGCCACAATTTTATTATGATCAGTAAATTATGCAGTTATTATATTGCAAAATTGCAGGAAAATTATATTTACGATGTAGCTTTAATAATAATATTAATGATGTAGACTGTAATTTAAAGCCTTGCTTGCTGGTTACATCTTGACATGTACTTGGAAAAATACATATCAATATGAATTTTTATTATTTTTATAAAAAAAATGTTTAATGTTTTCTTTTTTATGAAAGTTCTCTACTTTAACTTTTGTTTTTACATTATTTTATTACAAATTGTAACTTATGTTGATAATGTTTTACATTTATTATCAATGGTGCATTTTGAATTGACAAGTATTATTTATTTTAATTACGCTTATAAATAAATATTTTAATTTTTAATTTATAATGTATTTCAATTTATCTGTATTTTTTTTCTCAAATTATGTGGCTACTTCCGATTACCATGTCAAATAATTTGATGTTAACATGTATAGGTAGTCGATGTCATGATTAATGATCCCATCACCAGAGCTGAGCTGGAGATTAATTCCGCGAACCACAAAGGAATGACAGCTCTAGATATTCTGGAACAATTTCAAAGTGAAGCTGGGGATCTGGAAATTGAAAGGACCCTCTTGGAAGCTGGAGCAATGAGAGCGAAGGACAATAACGTCATTTCCTCCTCACAGCCGCCGCAGATTATCGTCGATGAAGTTCCTCCGGCAACCGAAAATTCATCTGTAGGGCCTCAGTCACGATTCGAAGAATTGGGAGATTTCTTCAGATACAAAAAAGGACGAGATAAAGAAGGCGACGTACGAACTGCACTTTTGACTGTAGCTATACTAATGGCAACTGCAACCTATCAGGCTGGGCTTAGTCCCCCAGGTGGTGTTTGGCAAGACGATCAGCAAGACAAAAACGGCTTCGTAATAGCACCCGCAGGAGCATCTGTTATGGGAACCAGGAACTGGTACACGTTCTCCTTTTTTATGGTGGCCAATTCATTGGGATTTTACCTCTCCCTTTACATGATTTCGTTCCTAACTAGTGGATTTCCTCTCCGGCTAGAGTTGCAGTCAACCTTATTTGCCATCACGGTGACTTATGTTGCGTCTATGCATACCATTGCCCCCAACACTGAATTACAGTTGACATTTACTGTTATCTCCGCTGTTTTTCCTGTGGTGATGCCATATTTAGCCTACAAACTGCGAAGACTGAGAGCCCGTTAATTTTTGCGAAACCCATCGATCTTTGTAGAAATAATGTCCTGTATCTATAGAACTATAAAATATTAAAATAATTGAAAATGTTCTATTCATTTAAAACAGTGCGAAGTGCTAACAACGAGGTTCAAAATTAAATTTTAAATTTTTTTATATTTATTAAATTAAGTTTTACAAATTTACTCTAGCTATTGAATTTAATTGGCAACTATTAATTTACATACGAAATTTAGTTTTGAATCCTACTTTCAATTTATATAGCATTGTTGTTTTATCTAATGTTACATTTGAAAAATATGATAAAAAATAACATCTATTTCTTCATTGGTATTGTACAATCCTTCATTGTCTTAATCATAAGGTATATTCATGGATTGAAATTCTTTTATTTGTATATAAATAAACAAGATTTTTTTAATAAAAAATGTTTTTAAACAAAATAAATGGAATCTTAGATAAACAAATTATCACTTATTACATGTGTCACTTATTATTATTATTATTATTATTATTAAGATAAAGTTTAGGAGTAGGATAGGTTACTCCACTTGAACATTGGGACATTCCATCAACTTCTTTGAGGATTTATTATCATGACCCAACTATAATTGTGATTAGCATAGAATTAGGCATGACTTTGCTAGCCTAAACTAGGATTTAATTCTAGTGAAAATAATAATACAGCAAAAGGCAATAGCTTCCATTTAATTTTGAAAGTACCTTAACAAAAAAATGCTACTCTAAAAAAGAAGTCAAACTAACTTATTTATCCTCAGTTCCTCACAATATAAGAAATAAGTTAATCTAACTAAGCTAAAAAACAATTGTCCTAATAAGCCTTATGTCCTCATTGTCCTAAGCCTATCAGCTATTTCATGGCTTTTGTTAGTGAATCTATAAATTTTTCCCAAATATTTACAAAATGATTTACAATCAAATACTCTATTTATTTATTACTATTAACTAATTTTACACATATTAAGAAAGTAATTTAATTTATTTATTTTTAGTAAACTTTACAAAATTATCCTTTATGTATAAAATTTAATATAGTTGAAAATAGAGAGAGAAATGTAAATGACTAAGTGCAAGTTGATTAATAGTGTAGAATAATAAAGTATTTATTAATAAAAAAAGATATATTTGGAAAAAAATATTTAATACTTTATTGGAATTTTAAAGCGATATATTTTTAAGAACAAAAAAATTTCTTGAAAATGTGATAGATAAAAAAGAAAAGAAAGAATATTGCTTAACTCACAAAAAATGGAAAATCCACAAGAGATGATTTGTTTTATTGTGGTAAAGATGGGGGTGGTGTGTCAACTTAAATATCTAAAAAGTAAACTATGAAAAATTAAGTTCGAGAGCATAGTAAGTCAACATTTTATTTAAACAAATTAATTCATAAAATTTATAATTGAACAATAACATATATTCCATAAAAAATTGAAAATCCTTCTATGTATACTTTTAGGGTGTGAACAAATAAATTTCATATAAAACATCATAATGGAATAAGGGTTACACACTGAACCTAGAATCAATGTGCCATGAAAAATTTGTATAGAATAAACCAAGATATGTAGTAAAAATGGAGTTATTTAAACAAATAATTCTCCTTATAACTTTCGATCAACCTTATCCTTCTACAAACCTAGTCTTGTCCCTCCATGGTCTACTTTATCCTTTCACAAATAGGTAGTTAGATTTGTTGCATAGACTATATTGTTTACAAGGTTCTCTCCTCTTTTTATTATCATTTGTAAATGGTAACATACAAATAAGCAAAGCATAAGAATTTTCATCACAAGTAAGCTATCAAGCTCATTTATCATCATTTAATCCATAATAATATCTTTTACCATCATACAACATATATAAAATGTATAATGTCATTACAATTTTTAAAATATGTGAAATTTAAAAAGTAAGTAGGATGAAATGATTGGGGAGTTGATTCATGCCTTATAACAAGTTTCTATCAAGGGTGAATTGATTTTAGGATTGATTTTGATCTTACAAAAACTTTCTATGAGTGGTGAATCAATTAGGAAATTGATTCATACCTTCTAAAGAACTTCTCAAGCTTGTTAATTCAATTAGGAATTGATTCCCTTTACAAGTTCTAGGTAAATCAATTCATGAATGAGTTTAGGCTTTTTAGAAATAATTTTTTGGCATTATAAATTGATTGGTGAATCAATTTTTGAAGATTTTCACCAAAAGAAAAAAAAATACTATGCACATATATTTTTCAACTTAAAATCTAATCCATATCATTAAATTACTTAACCAAACCTATAAAACTCATGGAATTCATATAGAACAACTCAAATCCACCATAATATCCAACCTTCTTAAGTTATAAATAACAAATCAAGGCAATTTTAACTAAAGGCTTTATAATAGCTAACATGAGAGGAATTTCATAAAATCAATCAATTAGTAAAGTAAAATGATGTTCACTAGTTAGAGGATGAATGATTGAGGCTAATTTAGTATTGGATTGAGTTGTTACACATTAAAGAAAGGATTTTTTTTCAATTATGGAAAAATTTCCTCTTAGCATTCATCCCTATTTCATCTCAACTAAATCATCAGCATTTGATATATGAAGTTTGTCATAATGCTCTCAAAAGATGTTGCTATGTAAGTGATAGTTATTTTCATTAATGGAAAAAAAAGAGTTACTATTAATATTTTAAAGAAAATTAAAAACAAAAAATATGAATAAGAAAGGTCTTTTTACTAGAAAAATGGTTCAAGAGTCTAATTATACGTGGGAAAGGTGTTAGGAACCTTATAACATTCTTTTTAATGAACATTTACTTTGAAATTAACTACGCAATAGATTATCACCAAAAACTCACTGTTAAGCCCTCAAATAATAATAATAATTGATAAAAAAATAAAATAATATATACATTATTTTAAATGTCCGAGTGATATTCATTTGTTATCTATCGAAAATAAAGAGAAAATTGGACTCACTAAGCAACCAAAACTATTATTGCAAAACATGAGGGAAATGACTTCAAACATGAAAAAAGAATAATATATGCAAAAAATGTCTTGGCTTATACAAGTAGAGGCCAACATACCTTTAGTAGAAGGATCAAAGTCTGCAGAGTTCGTAAAGTTTTTTTTATTTTTTATTTTTGAAAAAATAATTTAATTTAAAATTAGGAATTAATTTCAAAAGCATTAAAAATGGTGATTTTAAATTTGTGTAAATAGATAATTTCATATAATTAAGTGTAAAATCATATTAAATAATTTTTTTAATTTTAGTTTTAATTTTAAATTTTTGAATTTATAAAAAAAAAGTTAAAAGTTAAAACAAATGAATAAAAGTTGAATAAAATTCTATAAAAAATTATTTATAATTTTATTTTGCAGGAAACATTAATAAAAAAGGTTTATAAAAAAAGCTCGAATGAACAAAAGTGAGGGAAAGAAATATATAGGAAATATCGCCCATGAACATCTATTGCCTTACGGAAGGCTTTGAAAGATTTGATTGAGGAGAATACCATAAGGAAAACAATGTCTTGAAAATCAAATTTAGGAATCAATAATAAAAAAACATCATCATTAGTTTCCATAGGTAGTGGCAAGAACCATAAAAGTGGATTTAGGGTGAATAAAGGAGATTGGATGGCTATAACAATGATTAAAGACGGAAATTATAATAGGATAAAAAGTATTAATAATTTTGAAAGAATCAATTATAATAAATATCAAGCAAAAAAGGAGATTATAGGGATGCCTATAGTTTATTCAAGACTAGTTCCATTGTAGGGATGCCTATAGTTTATTCAAGACTAGTTCCAACTTTAGTGAAAACAAGTATTAAAGAGAAGCAATGTTGCATGGGAGGAAAAAGGAATGTGATCACTTACAAAAAAAACCCACAATTATGACTAGTAATTAGAATGAAAGTGAAGGCAATCTAAGGAAAATGTTAAGCTTTCAAGGGTAGATGATATTTGGTTGCAAATGGATGGGGTACATGTAATTAAAAGGAGTAAAAAGAGTGAAAAGGCTTGTGAGTAGGAGGATAGGGGTCAACAAAAGCAAAAAAGAGAAATTGGTTTTATTATTAAAAATAGAAAGCTCTCACTAGGATGTTCACAGGAAGAAACACAAGGTAGCAAGTGCATATTTCCAAATGGAAGTATCAAGAAATAATTCAACATATGTTAAGGAAGTGAACCAAACTATGCCCTTATAGGAGCCATGAAGTATATAGCTTGGAACTGTTAAGGAATTAACTAAGTCTTGACAATTAGGGCTTTTATAGATATGGTCAAAAGATAACATCCAAATTGTGCTTTTTTCTCAACAATAAAAGCTTCTTCTTAATGTATTTAGTATGTGGCACATAGAATTGGTATGTTAGAATTTACTTATGATCTAAGGAATAGGCATGAAGGTGTTTTAGCTTTGTTGTGGGTGCAGGGAATGAACTTAAAAGTAATTTTAGCTAAAAAAAGGATAATTCATTATGCTTTAACTAATGAAGGAGTAAATACTAAATAGTTTATGTCTTGTGAATATGGTTCACTATATTATAGGAAACATCATGAATTACAAGAAAGGTTGTATAGCTTGTAGAATGAGATGAATATGCCTTGGGTGATTCTTTAGGACTAATGCTTTTCTATTTAAAAAAGATAAAAGAAAAAGTTATTCGATAGGTAACACTAATGATATTGCTTTTAGTGCTTTTGTTCATGAGATGGGAATGATTGATTTAAATATCAAAGGAAAGGCTTTTTCTTAGGATAATGGAAGAATTAGAGAATATGTTATTAGTGAAAGGTTAGACAAAGTTATTTATAATGGAGATTAAAGAACTCTTTTCCTTAAGGTAGTAGTGGTACTGCTAACCATGGTGGCCTTAGAAACATTATCACTTGTAAGTGTATATATAAACAAGGATTTTGTTCATGAGATGGGATGGGTTAATTTAAATTTCAAAGGAAAGGCTTTTACTTAGGATAATGGAAGAATTTGAGAACATGCTATAAAGGAAAGGTTAGACAAGGATATTTATAATGGATATTAAAGAACTCTTTTCCTAAAGGTAGTAGTGGTGTAGCTAACCATGGTAGTTTTAGATACATTACCATTCTTTCTATACATATAAAATATAGATATTGATAAAGAAATTGATTCTAAATCTATTGCTATAGATTTAGAATTTCTATAGCTATAGAAAAATGAAATAAAATTGGAAAAGAATAAATGAAATTATCCTATTATTATTTTTCAAATCTTAGTAAATTCAAAGATTATTCCAATATTTGTATTTGTTGCATAAAAATGCTTTTTTAGTTCCCTGTAGAAAGAGATATGGCTAACAAAAAAGATTTCAATGTTATCCAATATTCCTTTTTTTTCCAAATATTTTTATGAATTCATTTTCATGCTAAACTTTAGATGTCGATTAGGTTTAAAACTGGCAACATAGTAAGTTTTGATCTAATTACAAAAATGTCATCAAATTAACATAGTTGTTATCTATAATTTATATCCATTACCTTAAATTTTTGTATAATTTTAAAAAAGATAAAAAAATAATAATATAATAATTTTAATGAATTAGAATTTTTAATGAATTAGAATATAGTAATTCTAATTAGAAAAATGAAAAGTAAGCTTTTTTTAATTTTTTTATAATGAATAATGATAAGTTTCTCATTTAATTGCTAGATATTCCTATTTTTCTATTATTCCAATAAAAATTCATGGGAAAGATTATTAATTAAAAAATCCTTTCAAAATGTTCTTACACAACTCTCCCAAATTGTTTTTTTTTAATAATTCTCATTATGTCATCATTATTCATATAACTTGCTGATATCTTTATAAATATTTTTCTCACAAGAAAAAGTTTAATAAAGAATAGGACTTTATAAAAGCACACTTCTCACTTAAGTTTTAAGACACTCCACTCATGTTTGCACCTAAGTAGGGTTTTTTTCCCTTAAATGATATCACATACTATTTCTTTTTACCATTCTTTTCTTTCCTTCTTGATGGTTCTTTGGAAACTAGATAACATTATCAATAAAATTTAACAATAGTAACATAATTTCACTTAACAAAGAACTAACCAATTAAAGGCCTAAGCACACTTGAAATTCAAGAAAGGAAAACACAAAAGAAGACTCAAGAACAAATAATAGACAATGAAGAAATAAGATTAAGAACTAAGAGATTGTTGGTTAATGAAAGACTAAGATGTATAAAAATAAAACAATAAAAAAGTTAGTTCAAAATAAGAAGTTTAAAGATGGAACAATGTATACAAGGATAAAATAAGGAATACAATTGAATGATCAACTTCTTTGATAAATAACTTCCCCTTTTTTTTAGGTTCTTTCTCTTTTTTCTTTTGCTTTTCTTTCATTTTGATTTTTGTTTTCATTGCTTTCTTGATTTTCAATTTGGTTCTTTTGATCTTGCTTTTCTTTTCTTGTTTTTAATTCACTTTTCATTTCCTTTTTATTTTTCTCTTGATTAATACCTTAAATGATTGTATAACACCTTTGGTGTTAAATAAAATAAGGTAAAGGGGAATTATAATTAAATATCATAATTAACAAGAGAGTACTAAGATATTGTACTTAGGTACAATAAATTAAAGTAGTCTCTACCTTGTAATACTTAGGTACTAGACTTAAATACTAAACAAGTTGTTCATAGTATTCAAGTACTATAAGTTTAAGTGTTTTCTACCTTCAAGTAATTGACTACTATACTTGAGTACAATACAATTTTATGCAGTGTTTGATTACAATTAGGGGTGGCAATTTTTGACATGACACGATAATACTACATGAATATGACAGGAGTTAAATGGGTTCAAGTCAAGTTTAATCGGGTTCGGGTCATAAATGGGGTTGACCCATTTGACCCGAATAAATTTTGTGTCGAGTTCGGGTCAAACCTTTCAACCTGTTTTAAACCCATTTAAGTTATACGAGTTATTAATTGGGTCAACCTAACCCGTGTAACCTGTTTAACTAGTTATATAATATATAAATTATTAGTTATTAATTTATATAAAATAAAAAATTAATATAAATAGGTTGATAAATGGGTTCGGGTTGAGTTAAATAGGTTGTGTTGCTACTGTATAAGCATATTATGTATATTCGGGTTAGACGAATCATGTTAGGTTGACCTGTTTATTAAATAAGTCATGTTCGGATTGAGCATAAATAGGTTCGGGTTATGCCCAACCCGACCTGAACCCGACTCGTTAACCCGAATTGCCACCCCTAATTACAATACTCAAGTACTTATAGTTGAACTTTATATTTTGAATTTTTTTCAAATAGTTTCAATGCAAGCTTTTAATCTAATTAATTTTCAATGAGATTTAGAAAATTCAAACACAAATTTACACATATTTAAGATGTAAAAAGCAAGGAATAATAATCAACTTATAAATTGCACTCAAATCAAGGAATTTAGCATAATTATGTAAAAACAACAAATAGAGGGACACAACTTGATGAATAACAAGGGCTTAAACTTGAATTTAAACATAGATTCAACAAAAAATAATAAAATCAAAGATGAATTTCTTAGCAAACACAATTTAAAACTAGATCAAAAAAATTCAAAATTAAAAACATTAAATAAATAGCCAAGAAATGAGTGACATAACTTAAAAATTTGGGAAATCATTGCTCTAAATATCAAATGGTGTGAATTCCTAGGGTTAAATCATCATAAACTTCAAAATTAAATAAAAAAAGGATAACCATGTCACATTTTAGAAAGGAGAAGGAACATAAGTGACTAATGAGAAGAGATCATACTACAAAGGATGTTTATCCTTTGATAAGTGAGATTTAATGCCACAAAAGTTGAAACAACATTAATAAGTTCAAAGTTCTTGCTAAAACCATTAGAAGGAAAAGATCTCAAAAAGCTTTTAGATTTACAAATACCAAAAATTGTGATAGTAAGGAACAACCCTCCTCAAATATGTTCTCAAAATCAAAAGTTAACTATACTAATTACACTGTAATTGGGCTAATTAGGCCTAACCTAGAAATTATCCAAATAAAGTTGGAAAATAATGGACCAAATTAATACAAAGCTTAAAAATAGATAATTAAAAGTGTATCAAGCTTCAATACTTGAATACACTATTCGAGTACTAAGCAGAAATCTATAAGTACTCAAATATTATATTCAAGCATTTGAAGATAAAACTGAATTCGAAGCCTAATGCTTGAGTATTATACTCAAGTATTCACATGGAATTAGTCAAAGTTGAAATATATATAACTTGAACTCTTCCAAGCTTTTCTAATATTGCTTTTTCATATATCTAAACTCTCTCCATTAACCCTTAAAGTCCCTCTTTGATCCTCTTAGACTTAGCTCTCACCATTGTACCTTCTAGTAAGTGTAAAATTCACATCATCTACATTAAGACTTTATACCAATACATATTACATGGAACTCTTTAAAATGCTTGTAAGGATCTTCCCTTGCAAGGCTATAAAAAATAGAAAACAAATGTATTGATCCAGATTTTAACTCAAAAGGAGAATTAAGATCATTTTATTGAATGAATAAAGATTGGCAAAAAACATTAAGGGTAACAAGTTCTTCCAGAGCACTGTTATTGTTATTGCCAGCCATGTTACTAAAAGTCTAATCTATGATTTCTTCTAAATTCACATAAAATTCTATTAATTTTAAGATTAAAACTCAATATGAAATCATGAAAGGACCTAGTTATGCATTGAAAAAAACTAAAACTATGCAAAAATAGAAATCAAAAAAATTCAATAAACTATTAAAAATACTAATAAAATAAAGAGAATCCTATGAAAAATAAAAAAATAATATTTTTAGCTAAGAAATGTGATGACAATTAATGCAAGTGAGATGTCTTGATTAGAAAGCTAAAAAAATGGTGGATTCCTAAATTTCCTAACTAAATTCCACAAAAAAATTTCTACTTGAACCAGCAAAAAAAAACTTTAAAAATAAAAAAAAGGTTAGAACAAGTAAAATTTTATACAAACTAACCAACTAATCTCTAGCAATAATGCAAAATTTTTTATGCACGTCATTTCATAAAAAAATTATAACTAAACTTGCACAAAACCTAATAAACTAAGTTAATATACCTTCTAGGATTACAAAGAATGGGACCTTACTAGTTGTAGAAGTCCATAACCTAATTTATAGTTTAATCTATTGATAGTATTTTATTATATAATTTTTGTCACTTAACTTCTAACCCATGTTTGGTTATTAAAATGATATTGTTTTACTAAATTCTAGACATAAAAGTTGTTGATTTGGGTCTTATTTGGCACTCATTTCACCTTAATTGGACCTATAAAGCTTCAAATATGACCTAAAAATGAGACTAGTTTAGCTTAGATAGAAATAAAATATCAATTTCATAACCTTTTTTACCTTCCAAATGTTTTATCTAAGTTTTAACTAAAACATGAAAGTTTTAGAAATTCCTTTAAGATTTTAAATGATAAAAAGATCACCTAATTTCAATGTCCAAAACTTAAATTATAGTTGAAAACATGAAATAGTATAAAAATCTTGCATTAATCAATAAATTTCAAAATATTAGAAAATCATCACCTAATCAAATAATAGGGCCAATTCCATAAAATTAAACATATGTAACATGTCAAGAGGCATAAAATAGAAGGAAATAATGTAGCCAATATTTTTCACATCAACTATCTTCTATTAGAATGGGATGATCATGATTATAAGATATTTATGGTCTAAGGAGAAACTAATAATCATATAGTTTGAAATATTTCTAATTATGTAGCATAGATGGTATGTGTTATAATTATATTCTACCAATTACTACAAAGAATGAATAACTAATACTTGTAAAATTTAGTGAAGCATTTCAACATGAAAAAAATAAATTGGATCTCTTTATCAAATGAGAATTCATAATAATAATTTTAATCCTTTCAATATAAAAAATAGGTGACTATGTTACAAATTATATCTATGATATATTATAATTTTCATGTTACTCATTTTTTATGAAAAACATACAATGTATAATGATTTGTAATTTTTATCAAATGATTAATTGTAATGTTCTTGTACAATATTTTCTAATTAATATTAATAATATTGTTAGAAAAATAATTTGTAATTGGTATCCATTGTTGGAAAAATGTCAAGATACAAAAAGTTGGTAATTGTTTTATAAAATTGATATTTGTTGTTAGAAAAATGCTAAAAGTTCAATTAAAAAAAAGTAGAAAATGCAAATGACTCTATTATTTACTAAAAAATGATGTAGTTTGGAAAAATTAAAGGGAAAGATGAAGAGTTAGATCAAAAATAAAAAAAGGAATAAACTATCTCATTTTTTTAACCTAATAAACATATAAAGTTATAATATTGACCACCTAACTTATAACAAATGATAAGCATTTACCACTTAAATTATAATAAATGGTAAGCATTTACTTAGGATGGCATTTATAAGGTATCGAGCATTGCTAAAACTTATGATGTCAACCTTTTGAAATCAGTTAAACTAATAGTCTAATGTTGAATGTGAGATATAAGATCATTATACATCAAATTTTCTTTTAACAACTAACATTTATTTTAAAACACCCATGCTATAAATTTCTCCTTCACTCTATCTTTTATTTAGGTTGTATAAGAGGACAACATACCAATTCTTACTACATATTTAGAAAAATTTTGAATCTTATAGTTGTAAGCATCCCATCAAATCATAGTTATGTTCTATCCTTAAATAGTTAGTTAGCATAAGATATTTGTGGTTTAATGCTATTACAATAATTGTAAGATTTGAAGCATTTCTAATAACATGGATATGTGTATTGTCCTCATATTCCACATATTATTGTAAGGAATGGATGGTTAATATTTGAAAAAAATTTTAGAACACTTAACATAATGAAAAAAAAATTAAATCTCTTCAATACATGAGAAGTTGCAACAAGAATTTTAATTTAATGTTACATAGTTATTTTGTTGTACACCGTAGTGATTTTGATTTATAGTTTTTATTAAATGTCAAGATGTAGAAAGTTGATAATGTTTTTTGAGAAAATGATGTCCATTGTTAGATAAATATTAGGATGTAGAAGTTATATCTAAAAAAAATGAGAAAATCACATTATTCATTTATTAAAAACCAATATGATTTGAATGATGCAGATACCACATCAATTTTTTGAATAATTGGCATCTAAATGTATACCACTGCTAACTAATTTGTAATAAATAATTTTCCAAGGATAACTTTTATAAGGTATAAAAGTTGTATTAGGAAATGAATAATTAAATCATAAAATTAGTATACATTTAACATGTAATAAATATTAAACATTTAATAATATAGTGTATTGAGAAACCATCAAAATTTATGACATTTCAAGGTATATTAAAAGTTAAGTTATATGAAATAAAATATACATAATCTATCAATTTTGGTTAACAACTAACACTTAGTGTTTTGTAGGTTACTTATAAATTTCATTTCCATTCTTTATTTAGAACATGCCTTATGATGAGAAAATTAATGAGAAATTGTAGTAATAAGAAGTATCATATCCAGTTTTGCAGTGGAAAGCTCAAGTTCATTGCAAAATGAATATGTTATTTCTTTTACTATAATTTATTATTAGTTTACAACCATTTGCACCTTCTTAAGCCATCTTTGTTATTCATTGTAAATCACAACACGTGGTTCTATCTCAAGAAGCACTATGAGAAAATGCAAAGATGTGCAAATTTATAAGAAATTATAATGAAGAAAAGTAATATAGTCATTTTTGCATTAAAAGGCTTGACCTTAAGTTCATTACAAGACTAATTATATTATTTCTTCTTACTGTAATTTATCATCAATTTGCAACTTTACAACCATTTATATTACTTTCTAAAGTTGTCTTTATTGTTCATTGTAAATTATAAGATTTGAGTTTCATCTTATTAAGAATGTTAAGAAAATATAAAAATGTGTAAATTGATAAGAAATTATAATGAAAAGAAGTAACATTCTCTTTTTTTTGCATTCAAAGGCTTGAATTAATTGCAAAAATTCTTATGCTGCTTTTTCTAACTATAATTTATCATTAATTTGTAACCATCTACATCCTTCAACTCATAAATCCTCAAGCAATATAAAAGAATTACAAAAAAAGATATCCTATATTTCCTTTTGTTTAAAGTCTATTATTCATTCTAAATTATATTTTATTTTGTTTCTATTGTTTAATTTGTTATTTTTTGTATTTTTTTAATTGCATAAGAAAAACATTGTATTGCAAAAAATAATTTTAATACTACCAACTTTACTTAGATTAAGTTAAATTAAAAATAAAATTCATTAGTTCATAAAATGATGTCAATTCTTGAAAGAGTTATACTAAAATCATAAAATTTTTGCTTGAAATGTAATTGAAAAAGTTGGCCAAACAATAGGTTTTGAGTTATGACATCTATTTTTAATTTCTAACTAACATGTAAAACATTAAGTGATGTCATTTTATTATAAATGTTAGGTTTTTATTAATTAACCAAAGTGGAAACTTATACCAAAGTGCGAGCTAAAAATAAAAAAAGTGAAGTCATAGAACCATTTGTAAATTTCATTATGAAACTCTTCCAACTATAAAATGATTCTCTTTCTATTGTGGCATGTTCTCTTTCTAACTTTAAGATGATTCTCTTCAAATTTGTATTTCTACTCACTAATTGTTTTGCAATAAGAAGATCTATTAGCCGTCACTAAATTTGTAAGGTTGTGTACTTATTGAAAAAGTACAAAATATAAAAATGAGGATTTTTTTTTACATTTTTATGTGTTTGTCTGTTCTTGCAACTTAGTGTTTGATTTCATAATACCTTTCATTTCAAAAGTTTGTATATGTAAGAAACTTAATCTCATTTATCTTCTTTGGAATTTAATGATATTACCTACTATTTATTTATATGAAATATGTAATATTATACATTAAATTTTAATGAATGTTCATTGCATTTGTAGATATTAAACTTAAGTGTGCTTTTCTAAGGAGTTTCAATCTTACATATTGACTAATGGATATTGAATATAAACTTTCATAGTTTTCATTTTTTTTTTGTTATGGTCTTTAAAATTGTTAAAATTAGGATTCAATAATTTTATTAGAGATGTTAGAGGTTAGAAGGGATCAAATAAGGAGGAACTAGGAGAAGGAGCTAGTATTAAAAGGGATCAAGTAGGGAGGAAGAATTGCTAGTAGAGGCTAGTGTTAAGGAATGGGCACCATGTCAATTATTTAAGAAATATTGTAGTTGAATATATGTATGACATATCATGTCAATTATTTAAGAAATACTGTATTCGAATATTTAACATCAGTTGTTCAATAAGCAACCAACATTCAATGTTGTAATATACTTCTAAAAAGTGACTTCTAAATTATGTGTGTGTGTGTGTATTTGTGTGGAAATTAACATTATTAAATCTTTTTTGCATCAGTTGTGAAATTGATGTGGAATCGTCTAATATATAACAACACAACAATGCTTGTATATATACTAGATTGTAATTGACATCGAATATATCAAACAACTAACGTTGATTGACAATTTTGTAGTAATGTTATTAGTCATCAGTTACCAACTATTTGTATCAAATAGAGTCATTATTTTGATTTGACCTCCTTCCTTGTGTTATTATAAAAAAAAATGGACATTAGAAAAATAATAACTACAAGTAAGCAAGGCAGTTCATTAGTGAAAATAGTTGAGTTTACCAACCTGTAATAAGTTCAATACATATACAAACAACTATACTACATGCACTGAGAAAATGCATCAAAAAGGAAAAAAAATTAAACAGCTAATTGTTGTTGGTTTTGATGAGAAGTTTCATCCTCATTGAAGCATAAATGAGCATTCAGCGATTTTTCTAAAATCAGTGAAGAATCTGACGAACTTAGTGGAGGGTGCATCAGCAGCATTTCTCTTTGAAGGTGGCCAAAGTAGGCTTGAAATGTTGTTGGTGTTACATTTAGATTAAAACCCAAACCAAAGAGGAAATCCACTTCTAGAAAATTCATTTCCAATGTGCTTATTCCACCAACTTTTGCATAGTAAGCATTGTTATAATACCTGAAAAAAATCCAAATTACAAGTAAAAATGAGTTTTACACCGTTTAGAGTCTTAAATTAAACAGAAGTCTCGCTAAGAAATTGAAAGAAGTTAAGGGCTTTCATGAAAGTTTAGCGTAAAAATCATAAAAATGCAATTTTTAAATAAAATCTTGTAATTTTTTCATAAAAAGTTATAAGAGTGTACAAATTTTATATGTAATAAATATATAAAATATTTCAGTTTTGTTATTTAATATTAAAATTTTTTTTAAAAAAAATAGATTTTTATGAAAAATATTATAAAATTTTATATTAAAGATTACAAGTTGTGATGAAAATATTGTAAGAATATACAATGACAGGAGCGTAACTCTAAAAATAATTTTAGACTCTCAAGCAAATTATTATATTTGGTCAAATGAATTTCAAATCAACATATTATAATTTCTCTCTCCTCATATGGTTGGGCTGTCAATGTTTGGAAGAAGCCAGGCTGGACATAGCGAGATTGACAAGAAAAGCCATATTATGTAAAGCAACGAATACTCGTTATAAGTATAAGGATTTAAATTATAAAAAGTACCGGAAACGACTTTGTTCTGTTTTTACTCTGTTTAATGATCTGTAATGGGTTTTCTTCAGCACCTCATTCTAAATAATCCCTTTAATTTTGATATATTTCACATTATAAATAACACATAAATTCATAATGTGAAATATGTCAAAATGCTCAAGAATTAGCATATCGGAAAGAAACTCAAGAATTTTAAATAACACATAAATTCATAATCAAATGCTCATTAATCAAATCTTTTCGCATTAATTGTTTGCCACAGCCCAGCATTCATGTTCAAATAAATTTTCACAGACAAAAACCAAACTCAGAACTTGAAACAAAAACAGAGAAATTATACAAAATCAAACGGAAATACTTACAAGTCATCCATGAATTTTGCAGCCACCATTACGCTGGTAATAAGCAGGCGATGAACATTGAAGGAATTAATGGGGAAAGAGGGCTGCATCTGAGTGAAGCGATCAAGATATACATAGGCAACGATGAAGCAAGAAGGACTGCAATTAGCATACTTGAAGATCCTTTCGAGATAGCTCTGAATTGAGATTGCAGGCCGAGTTAGGCCATGGAAGACTGAGATTTTCTGGCATTGGAGCTTCTGGTTTAGATCGTTTGAATCTGCCACCTTTTTTAGCAGAGAAGAGAGGAAGGTGATTAGCTTTGCCATCACATTTGGGCTCTCCAACTCTGCCATGGATGACACGCTTTGGTGCTAAAAACTTGAAGTGATTGTAATTCTGGTGTTGCATTGCTTATGTTTAGTCTACTTAAGGTTTTATGCAAAACTTACGGAAGGGCAGTTATGGAAAATTGTTATTCACGCGCTTAATTTAAATTTTTATTCACTTTACATAATCTTATTTAAAGTTGATCCCTCATTCATTGCACCTATTTTTTATGGAAATTTTGACAAACACGCCGTGTACAATCCCCATTTTTCATTTTTAGTAGTAAAATCCGATTTATTTTTATATAAAAAATAAATGGAGGATTTACATATTAGTGCGAATGGACCCAGAAATTTTCACACGAAGGGATTAAGTATCAAAATTTTTATTCGATATATACAAATTTTAAAATTTTGAAAAGTTAATATAAAATTATTATATATAGAAATAAGAACATCAAGATTTTAAGGGGGTTAGAGCTCCACCATTGCACACTGCATAAAAATATAGTGATGAAATGTACAGTGATTAGTAATTGTATGAGTAGTAATTTACATAACGTACAAGTAAGACTCAAACCCATGATATAAGAAAAATAAAACTCCTAAAATAATATCAAATATCATTGTATTACTAAAGGTGTTAGGAAAGATTGAGCTACTTTTTAAGTATTGTGTGTTATTTTTAATCACAATCTCTATATATAATATTTAGCAAAAATAATATTTTATATGATCTTAATATTTTGTAACTATAATAAATATAAATAAATGAAATTGTCCTTATTAAAAATATATTTTTAACGAGATAAATGGAGTTTCACATAAAGTAAATTAGAAGAACTGTAGTTATTACTTAGTTGTTGAGGTTTAAGTGTTTTCTGTGACCAAATTTACCCTCACAATTTAAATTATGACATAACAAGTTGGCATTAGTGGGGTTTGTGTCCTTTACGGCTCAAAAGCGTTGTGTTTTGAGTTGGGTAATGATTTTCTTTTACTATCTTTTTCTTTTTAATTTCAAAACTTGACTTACAAAAGAGGGAAGATCGGTGAGTTCTATTTTTGGATTAATGTCTCTTTCCTGCAAAGGATTTGTGGTTTAATGGTGATTTATTTTGTGACAATGGTGATGACATCCACACTTAACATGTGATTACATGTGGGAAATTTGTGATTGAAATGCAGGGTCCCACTTTTTTGTGACCTTTGGCATGTGGTTTGATTCTCTATAAGTTGGTAACATAACATCGATTTGCTATGTTGGTCCTTGGCATTAATATAAGTTGCTTTTGCTTTTGTAGCCATTTTCTGGCATGCCCATTAAACAAATTAAACGAAGGTGGTGATTTGGATCAAGATTAGGTCATGTGATCAAAATCCATTTTAAAGGTTAAGAATAATAGAATAGGATTAGGCACTAACTTGCTTGTAATTTGATAGTATCCTACTTTATTAGTATCATAGATTTAGTATCTCGAAGGTAAAGAATATGGTCTAGATAATTTTGTCCAAGATCCAATTTTGAGTGTTGGAATGATTCTTTGATGCATTGGCAAGTGGCAACCAACCAAAAATCATGGTCTCTTCATTAATGTATTGTTAGTTGATACCAACTAAGTGCCACAAAGGTACAGCTAGAATGAGGTGGATTTTACTTCCTTTGATGTATAAACCAGTTAAGACTATTGGCTGTAATTGCAAATATATCATAAATTACACAAAATAGTGTATAATTGCATTACAATAGATAACATCTTTAATGATATTTATTATTATCTTTAAAGTTTTTACTTTTCAGTGGGATGAAAAATGAGGAGGTATATATAAAATAAACCAATCTAATAATTTTATTTTGTAAAATGAACCAAATTAATAATTTTTTCCCGATAAAAGTCAGATGTAAACTAAAACAAATTCAAAATTTAGGAGTCATGGCGGCTTAAATACTATGGCATGCCCCTCTTGCATTTAATATTCTGAATTCAAATTCAAAATTCTATTTATATATGTATTCTAAATTCAAATTCAAAACTATACTCTTCTATTTATGTTAAGCAATATTGTACTTAAGTCATCCTCTAAAACTATAATTTCATTTTACAAAAATTATATTATTTTTTTCACAATTGTCTGTCACAACGTTCTTAAATAATTATATATAGGCAAAAATTTCAGTTTATAATAGTCATCCAAATAAACTTTGTCTACTTAATTTGCTTACATTATCTGTTAGTTAAAGCAATGCTACGTAGTCAACCTTTTGAGGTAGCACCCCGGTACATGGGGATGCTTCTTATTGAAGAAAGCATACGATGCTTTACTACAAACTTGCAACAAAGCTTAACTTTGGGCAAAAGATATCCACATATAATGCATTGTTGATTTAATAAGTAGAGGGTTATTATGCTAATATATCTTCAAGTAATTAGGTACCAAATTGGTTGAGGCATTAATCCGAACAGCTGGCGGGTTAAACTAAACATGCTACCGGACAGACAAAAACGGATGTGCCCACTATAACTACCCATATTTCCAGCCTCATTTTGGAGGAGGTTAGCATGGCATGTGGGTGAAGTAAATATTTATAATCTTATTGTAGCAATGAAATCTCAGTAACATTTTTATTTATCAACAAATACAATATACTTTTTAATGGTAGGAATGATTAAATTATTCAATATATAAATGTAAAGATCAATAATTGATTGAATTTTGAACACAGCAAAAGACATAAAAGTCTTCAATAAATATTAAATATTATTTAAGTTAAAAACTCTTGACAATAAATTGGATATTTTCATATCATTTTAAAATGTAAAAGGTATTTTTTTTTAATTTGACAAAATGGAATAAAAATGCTAAAATTTGTAATATAACAATAAAAAAATATAAATTACGCCCTTTAATTGTGAGATAATTGAATATTGTCTATCTAACTTTGGAAGTCTAGAAATTACTCTCTTAAATTTTACAAAATCTAGAACTAACACAGATTATATAATTAATTAATCAATTTATCAAATTATGTGCTTTTTTAATGAAATTTCTAAACAAGAATCACAATTAGATACTATTATTTTTTTTACATATAGAATTCTAATTAAATAATTGTTTATAAGTTTCAATTAAATACTTGCATATAAGTTGTCAAATTATATGCAAAAAATAACAAAATGAATCTACATTTTATAATATTGTTATTCTTATTTATAAATTTCATAAAAAATATATAATTTGATAAAATAAATAATCAAATAAATAATATATATTATTTTTAAATTTTTTATAGTCTAAAGAGTGATTTTCAACTTTCGGGGTAAAATTCATTTTTACACTTTTTCCTACGATAAATCAAATCAAATTAGAAATATTTGCGTGAAAACAGAAAAGGGCAAAAGCAATGGTGTGAAAATCAGGTCAAATTGAACGGTCTAATTGGTTCTGTTGATAACTGCTCAACTAGATGGTTGGTTATTGGTTAACATGGGTTAGATTATATAATAGATAATAGATTTCATGGTTAGACTAAATTGGACAATTCAAATAGTTAGATCGAATAAAATTGCAGAGTTAGAACCTGTTTGAGGAATCTAGAAAATGAGGATGAATTTTTTTTATTTTTTTTGGATTGCTTTTTTTTTTTTTTAATATTGAATCGTAAGGACCAAAAGCTCCAACACTTGTCAAAGATAATAATTCTTTTGGGAAAAAAAGTAACAGAAAAATAAAATATTGATAACTTTATATTACGAATTGTTAATTTATGAGGGTTGTCATCAATATATATAGGCTTTCTATAAAATAATTAATTTCTTATTTAATGTTTTGATGATTGGTTAGATTGATTTAATCAATTGAATCATGATTTAGTGAAATTTTAGATTTAACTAGTTTATTATATTCATAATATTGAATCGATTTATTCGTGATAAAAATTTCATTTTAATATCAATTAATTGAATTAGTGGAAGTAGATTTAGATTCAAAGTATTTTAAATTTAGTGAAGGAGCTTGAATTCAATTAGAGAATTGAAAAAGTCATTAGATCATGATTTAATTGATTCAACTAATTAAACAAATAATCAAATCAGATAATGTTGTAAATAAAAATATATATAAATTTATTAAAAAGTTTAAATAATAGTATAAACTCATAATTTACATGAAAAATAAAAATAAAATAAATTAGTAAATTTGCAATTAATTGGTGTTAAATTTATTTTTTTATTATTTAATTACATGTAGGATTATTAAGCCAATGCAACTTAAAAAAAAAGATCATTTTTTTTCCCAATTCATACCAATTTGACAAAATTCACACTGCTAAAACAACTTTTTTGGGGTCGATTCGAATTAAATAACACAACGGTTAGCATTTTGATTGTTCGATCCAATTTTTTTTTTCAGATACTATAATTTTTTAAAGTGCTTTTATTGAGAGGGGTTTATCACCTATTACTCATTTTCCAAATTAGTCTTGCCTCAAATAAAAAAAATGAGGAGATACCTTGAATGTATATCAATAATTAAATTAAATTAGATAAGTGATCTTTTATAAAATGAAAATCCAATGATTTTATAAAAGAAATAAACGCAATATTAAATAACTCTCTTACACATAATAATAACTATAAGTTATAACTGCATTACAATTCTCATTTTCAAATATGCAATTTTGTTCTTCAAATTTTTAGTCAGATCTGCTTTGAATCCAAACTAAACTCAGCCAAATTATTAAAAAAAAAAATTCAGCCAAATATTCCCTATTATCTATTTATTATTGTTAATTAAATTCTAAACTTTTGATTTTTCCACCAAAAATTGTGACGTTGCAGCTTACCTTGTGTATCTTGCACTCTGAAAAAAATTACTTCTTACACTAAAGAAAATTCTATAAATTATGTGCATGCTAATTCAATTAAAAGAGGAGCACATCAATGAATTGGGGAGAAATAATGCATAAATATTTAACAAATTGCTTAGCACTCATAACTGACTACACTTGTGCAATTAAAAATTTCTCACGTGAGTTACTCTGTTTTGTGGAAGTTAGTGAGGTCGAGGTTCCATGTATTTTGCTGGAACAATTCTTTCATAAAAATATTTTATTCAATTATCTATAAATCGAAAAGTGTTATGATACTTGTATATATTTATAATTAAAAAATAATGGATAATAATATAATAGTGGAATAAAATAATTTCTTTTTAAATTTACATGATATTTTTCACTACTTTTTTATATATACTATTTGAGAAATAATAAATTTTATATCATCTTAATAGTTTATAATTATACATAAAAATATTAAAATTATATTCTTATGAAAATATATTTTTTTCCAAAACAAACAAATACTTAAATATTTGAGTTGACATGAATGAGAGAAATTTAAAGAGAAAAGTTGTGCTGAGATACTTAATGAGAATCAATATTCTCAATATAGTAATGACATAAAGTTTAAATGTCTTTAATATCATGCCACAACCCAAAATATGTACAAAATATATGACAACATTGTGAATATTTTATTATAAATGTTCTGTTTATACATATATCAACATAATAGCGAGCTTAAATAATTCATATCATTAAAATTTCCACTAACCTAGAACACCAAAATACTTAGACAAATTCACACTATTTACTTGATTATTATTTATTTCAACTCCTAGACTTTTGGCTAGTGGATTTGTGAGCGTACAATTTGTGGAAAAAATGCTCAATGCAAATAATATGATCATGTGTCTTCTCTCTTACAAACTAGTACTTCATATTGAAGTCTTTTGTATAGGAAGAATCTTTATTGCTTAGAGAGAAGACTACAATAATAATATTGTCACAATAAAATATAAATGGTTAAGAATGATAACTCCTTAATTAAACATCTTCATAAGTACATCCATATCATGTGACGTGCTTTGCCTTTATAACTGAGGTTGTTGTAAATGAATCATAACATTTTTCCACAACACAACTCCCCTACTACTATAAGATATGTCCAAACATAGATTCATGATCATTTGGACAACTAACCAAATGAGTCTAGTTAACTTATAACTATGAGAATTTCTAATTTCTTATCGATATGTAACCTTTTGTACTGCCCATATACCTTATTATTCCTTTAGTAGTAATCTAATTTTTTTACTTTACCACACATCAAGCTACTTATAAATGACACATATAAGGCATCCTTTATCCTTTAAAGTTAACAAACAAATATGAGAGTACTTTAACATGTTGAGCCTTTTCCATACAATAATTAAGACAAACTAAGTACCTATGGAACCTATGACAATGAATCTTAATGCCTAAAAGAAGAGGGATTTTCCTAAGTTTTTTTTTCAATTTTTTCATTCTTAGTTAACATGTCCCCATAATTATCGACAAGAAGAACATCATTGAGGTGCAAAATTAGGATCACAAAACTACCCGTATTCATCATCATACACTAGTCTACTTTGCTCTCCTTGAATCTGGGAAAGGTTACAATTTCATTAAAAATTGAGACACAACTACCTAGGCGGATTTTTTTACTTTGAGCATAAGATGGTTTTTACCCTTCTTTCAAAAGCTATCTAGTTGTTCTATATATATCTTTTCCAATAGACCACTATTTAGGAAGGTTGTCCCAACCTTTGATTGATGTAGCTCTTAATAAAA
The DNA here is from genome assembly GCA_020226215.1 of Sindora glabra. Taxonomy (NCBI): domain Eukaryota; kingdom Viridiplantae; phylum Streptophyta; class Magnoliopsida; order Fabales; family Fabaceae; genus Sindora; species Sindora glabra. Next base: position 61,740,822 of record CM035234.1, on the reverse strand, counting down.
TGAGCTACCTATGTTATAACAATTTAGAGTGAGCTTTAATTGATACTAGTAAGCAAGTCTCTTTACAATTCATACCTTTATTTTAAGTGTAACTGTTTGATTACTAACCTAATCTTGAATTTTAATTTTGTTTGAGCATTCTTTTTAGTCTTAACACCTTATTTATTTTTTACTAGCTCTCTGAGTAATTAAATTTCATCCCATATTTGATCTTATACGGTAAGACCAACTCATATTTTATTGCCATGATACATTTTAAAGAATTATGTAAACTCCTAAAAGGAGTGTTATTCATCATTCTTTTAGCTTTACATCTACTACTAGTTGCATTTGATCATACCATAGGATGGCTAAAGATAATTTGTTAAGTTGTGGTGTTGTTGAAGTTATGACACTTTTATTCTAACCCTTACATTTTTGGCATTTTATTGCTCCTGTTATCCAAAAATCCTTTAAATGTATAGTTAGTTAAGTTTCAAGAGAATGTTTTAGGATTAAGTTTCAATGGGTAAAAAACTAATATAATCTATTAAATAATATACCTAAAAAATAAACATATATTTATCATAAATCAAAATGAATTTTATTCTTTAAAATGATAAAATATTCATCAAGACAAAACATAATAACTAAACTTGAATTCTTTTGAAGAGAGAATTAATTTTGTTTTGAGTACAAAATAAATTATAAATGCAAAATAGTCATCCATAATTCTAATGTGCTTCAATGATTCTTGATTATGCAATTTTCTCAAGTTTCTCAACACCTTTCTTCTTTTCTTTACCAATCTTTTGTACTTGATACAATTTACCTTCTTGTGCTCATACTTCTACTAGAATCTATAGTCTCCTTTGAATTGTAGCTTTTTAGGCCTAAGGCAATTATATTGCTTTTGACCTTTTTTCTAATAATGCGTAGATTTCCCATGTTTATTTCTAAAATGCTTTTTTATTTTGTTATTTGATTAAATCATGGGAGACAAGGTTGATAGTCTAAACCTTTCCCTTTCTCATCCCTTCCTCCACTTAACTAACTATGGATATCAGTTCATTAATAGCCTATTTTCATTTGTAGGCATTACATAAAGTTTCAGAATGTCAAATTAAGAAGGCAATGTCTCTAATTGGATCACAAAATTATCTCCTAAATTAACTTTTGTGTGTTTCAATTTGTTATATATTGTGACTAATCCTACTTATGATCAACATAGATTTCGATTACCTAGTTTTAGCTAACCTAACTTACTTTCCTTATGATAGCATTTTAGCATAGGTAGTTTATTAAGAAGAGAAGCTGTGCAAAAAGAGGGAATATTAAGATTTCATTCATCATGAAAAATTCAACTACAAAAAGAATTAGGCCGACTTATGACTTAATATGTTTGAAGCATAAATTGATGTAACTAACCTCAAAAGAAATAAGTTTCTAAATATTTACCCTTAACCTATATTAGAGAAGGCCTAAAATATCTATTTACACTAAAATATCCTATGGTACCTAGATCATATTGGAAAGCTATCTAGAAGTTCAATTTTAAAGTTGTAATGAAGGATTAACCTATAAGTTTGTAAAATAAAATGCAAAGGGAGTAAGTTTAGGGCTTAATAAGTGAATACTCTAGCATAATCAAACATAAACAATAGTTATAGACTTACCAGTTAGATTTGCTTTCTTATAAACCTAACATTTAGATTATACATTTCATAACATGATTTTAGTTAGTATTAACATAATCATTTATAATCATTCATACTCATCTATGCCATCACTCAATGCATATACCTATCCATGCCATAATTTTTTTTCTAAAATGTATAAATAACAAAGTAAAGAAAGTAAGTAAATCCCATTTGACTCTCAATCAGCCTTATCCTTCAAAAGCCTATTCTTATGCCTCTTAGTCATCCTTATCCTTCACTAGTCATTACCAAATTTGGTGTTTGAATATCATATAAACCATATCACCTTTATCATATTTTCTATGATTATACACATTTAGATGTATACAATATTATATAACTCTTGGTTTCAAGTTTCCTTCTTATAGTATATCATTTGAAATCCATAAGGGATAATTAACTATACAACCTAGAAATAGAGGTATAATTGATTATGTAGTCAATTATAAGGGGCTCTTGGTTGGAATCTAGGTGCCAGATAGTCGACTATGAATCCTCAATATATAGGTTATAGTTGACTATAGACCTTTAAAAAGTCTAGTTAAATAATTGATTAAGTAGTTAATTATGGTCATCTAAAGGGCAAGTCTTCTAACTATAGTGAACTATAAGCCTTCCAAGGCTAACTTTGCACTTAAGTAGTAAATTATGTAATCGATTATAGCTATCACAAGAGTAGTTCTTAGGCCATAGTCAACTATGTAGTCAACTATCATTATGATTTATGCAAATTTATAGCCTGAAACATTGTTTGATCTTCCATAAATACCTTTCATTCTTATTTATATCACCATAACTACTAATTAAATCATAAATGCATATATTCCATACTATATTTATACTATTCTTATTATCAAACACAAATTAATCATAACAAATCCATACATTTTGCATATAACATTAGAGACTTAAAGCTTATATTCAAACTAAACTAATCCTTCTAAATCTTAGAAATAAGGCTAGAATATTTACTCATTTAGTATAAAGAAAGTAGCTAGAAGGTGGAGTTCATGTTACTTGATCCTAATCATTGAAAAACCCTAAAGATTTTATATTAGGGTTCAAAACTTCCTTGAACCAAAAAATTTTTAACTTAGCATAATTCAAGTAAGGAATAAGGAAATGTTTATTAAAGGTTGCTACCTAAGAGATCTGCCCATAATTTAGTTGAAAAGTCAAAGGTTAATGGCTTCCTTTACTTTAATCTTAGGAGAAATGGTAAAAAGAAAAGGATAAAGTCAATGAGAGAGAGAAACAAGTTAGGGATTAAGGATTTTTGTTTTGGGGATATATAAGGTTAGCTAATTTTAAAAAGGGTAAAAAAGGAAATGGTGTAAGGAAAAACTAGAAAAATGTCTTAAATCTCCTCTATGTTCACACACTTACCTCAAAACACTTATAACCTTTAAACTTTTCCTTTTTATCTTTTCTTTCCTTATCCAATCCATACAAAATTCTCATCCTAAGTCTCATTAAATTATTAGGTTTTATTTTATTGAATATTTTAATCATATTTTCTTATTACAATTTATCGATTTCCTTTGCAACTTCTTTTCTAATTATTACTATTAAGATTATTTTAATTATCCTTCTCATAAAGTAAAATTCTAAAATTCTAAAAAGTGTAACATTATAATAATTATTTAATTTTAAAATATTCTCCCACACTCCACCAACTACATTCATTCAATTAGAATATTAAAATAATATATTTCTCTTTTTTTAGAGAAATGTGAGTTAGGGTTCACTAAAAGAAAAGATATATTTTACTCTTTTGATTGTGTTTTTATTTTAGAGATTGAAGGAAACATCAATGCAATTTTATTGTTCATGAGTTGTAGCAATAAACCTTGATCAATTATCTAGAGATTTAGAGAAGAAAATTTTATAAATGCAAAGCATAGATGTTCATGAACTTAGTATGATCTAATCTATATTTTTTTTTGCCTAAAATTCATTAAATTTTATTTTTAACTAATCAATAAATTTATGCTGTGACATATAATTGACAATCCAGCACACTTATAAACATTAAAATTTTCCTTTCACTAGTATCAAAGCTTGGATTCATTTATATTTTTGCCTAAAATTCATTAAATTTTATTTTTAACTATTCAATAAATTTATGCTGAGACACATAATTGATGATCTATTACACTTGTAAACATTAAAATTTTCCTTCAACTAATATTAAAGCCTAAATATGTTTATATGTCATTTATGTGACACAATTAATGATCTAGCACAATCGTAAACATTAAAATTTTCCTTCAACTAGTATCAAAGCCCAAATTCATTTATGTGACATGGTTGATTAATTAGAGTGGTTCTTGATATAATCTTACATCATTTTTGGTGTCATTGTTTAATGATAATTTTGCCCATAATCCCATGTATAAGAAATGCAATTTTTCTACTAATATATTATGCTTTGTATATTAAGTTAATGTGCCTAACCTAATGTATGTGAAATAAAATTGTTTTTTTTTCCTTTACCAACATGATTTTCTGGAAAGTGTAAAATATTATGTTTTATGTATATCTCCTTACTGGATGATTTTATTCATATATATAATATATGTGTGTATGTTGTATTAAGAAACATGAAATTTAGATATTTTCATATGCATGCTTTCTTGAATAGTGCATGATTTGCTAGAAGCATAAAATAAAAAGGAATGGTGGATTTGAATTTTTAAATGCCAATGCATATGAGTCAAAATATGTATTCTAATCTTGATCATATGTGACTTCTTTTGAAAAGGCTAATGTTATATGCATTTTCTGGAGGATGAAAAAAAGGCTAATATGTGTATCTATTATTTTACTGTAAAACATGAGTTTTAGTTTGTATGCATATTCCTAAATAAGCATTTTATGCCTATGATACAAAGCTTTTGTTGTGTATGATTTCCATGAGTTAGCATTGTATTGTGTATTTTGAACAAACAAAAATTTGGTTGAGTTTGTTCATACACACATACACACAATTTTATCTTATATCAACCATGAAAGCACCATTAGTTTTCTGCATTAGTTTATGAATTAGCTTTACATTGTACTATCTACTATTTTTTAAATAGTAAACATAAAACTTAATAAGATTGGAAATTTTTGAGATGAAAAATTCTAGAAATGGAGTTTGAATTTTTGTTAAAAATTGCTTGCTAGACATTTGATTTTAGGGTCATTTTTTGGAAGGAAAATATCTTTAAAATGTTAAGATAAATTCTCTAATAGATTTTGTTAGCTAGTTACCACAAAATCCTTCCACAAGAAATCCATTCCACCATCATATAGGAAAATTTTGAATTTGAATTTTTCCTCATATTTTGGATAATATAAGGATTAACAAATCTTAGAAATGTGTTTATCATCACGTAACTTTAGTTGTGACTAATGTGGAACCTGATTATCTAATTTCCACTAGCTTAATCAATTTTCCTTATTAATGTACTTGAATATGCATGAGATAAATAGAAAGGTAACAAGATAACATAAAAGGTAACTAAATTTCATTTATCAAAATATTTCTTCAATAAAAAGGAACTAGGCTTGTTTGTAATCTTCTATAACTTGAGAATAAGTTAGCCTAACTAACTCTAACTTTTGAAAGTTTATTTTCTTCTACCTATTTTTCCTATACAGCTGAAGGCTCAAAATATATATCTAAAATAAAATATCTATTGTTGCCTTTAGCCATATCGAAGCACTCTTGATATTTAGCTTTAAGGTGGTAGTGGTAGCAGCAGCTTAATTGGTGAATTTGTAAAATAAAAATAGAATGGCAAGTTTAAGGCTTAGTGAGTAAACATCCTACTATTAATAGATTAAAAAAATCTAAACCCTTATTAATCGGATTTACCCTTCTTTAATTACAACATTCATTTTAGATAATACTAAACTTAACAATAAGTGATCATGACATAAGATTAGTTAAAATTAATTAAAAATAATGAAAACAAGGCTTGCAAGCTCACTTAAATCTAATTAACAACTCAACATACAAAACGTTATCAGATCAGAATATCACTAATTTAGGGAAAATAATTTAATAACATCTTATATTCATTCAAAAAGGCAAGTAAATCTCTGTGATTTATTATTATTATTATTATTATTATTATTATTATTATTATTATTATTATTATTATTATTATTATTATCCCTTTACAAATGTAAACTTGTCTCTCTAAGATTTATCTTGTTCCTTGATAAACATTTATTGAATCTAGCTTAATTCGCAATTGCCCTTAATATGCATTGATATCAATTCTTTAATCATGAAATACATTAAGTTCAATAATCACAATTTAATTTAATTCATATCACATTTCATAAGCTAACAATTCCATGTACATGGTCACATCTAACTATTTATCATCATTCTAATGCATAATACCTAGGGTTAGAAAAGTAAGAACTTTTTAATAATAATTAATTAAACTAGATCGTGAATCCTAAGGTTACTTATTGAGCTTGAAATTATATTGACATTAATAATTAATTTATACTTATAACAAGGTCAAAATAAAAAAATTCCAACAATAACAAATAATTAACTAAAAATTACTTTTCAAAATTAGTACTTTGTAATGAGTTTTATATGGTAGAGTACTGGACTCAAATTATATGTTAGAATAAATGATGTTACTTTCACTCTTTCATTCTTACTTTATTTTTTTCTTCTATTTCACATTATTTTTATTTTTGTTTCTTCAAATTTTTCATTAACCAAGAGAAACTCTCTATTTATTAGTTCTTTCACCCTTACAAGGTCTTTTTTATGTCAGAAAATATTTCTCATAAAAATATTATTCATATGCATATTTTTTTTGTTAAAAAATAAAAAGATTTTATTCATAAGCAATGAGCATGTCATAATTACAAGCATCTTCTATTGAGGAAGGAACTTTAAGGACTAATCCTGACCTATTCCCTATGACATTAAACACCTATTTTGCTCCAACATGAGTTGTCTCATTAGCCTTACAATTGATCCATGTTATAGAAAAATGAGTAAAACTAAATAGAAAATCCTTAATATCTTCTATGATACTAGAAATTTTCCAAGGAACTGATATAAAATCTAAAATCGCATCAATAACATATTTACAATCACTTTCGATCATGATGTTATGATAATTTAGACATTCAGTAGCTTGACACGCCTTCAAAATAGCCATGGCTTCAGCTTCCTCCACTGAATTGGATTTACATTTGTTAAACTAGAAACCTTGTACTTAACCTTCAACATCTCTAGCTAATATTGTGATCATAGCTCTTCCTTCCATGCAGCATCGATATTCACTTTTAAGCAATATAGTAGGGGTTTCCAAAGTGGTGGAAATGTGGGAGGTGATGCAATATGGTTACCTCGAATTCGAGCCAATTCTAGTGACAAATCTGTTTCAATAAGAACCACTAATGCTTCAATATGCAAAGGTGTGTGATGAAAATGGATATCATTCCTAACTTCCCAAAGTCACTACAAAATGATAGCTACACTAGCTGCTACTTTATTTATTTCATCCATTGATGCTAATGGTGGGAGTAAATAATGGTTGACTTATAAAATAGCAACAAGAAATTTCTGGATAGAAGTGAAGATATTAGCAGATAAATGAGTACCAGGTACTCTAAACCAAAGTAAATAAGATACTTCACATCGATTCAATAGATGTAAGTCATCCTCTGGTTCTTTGCCACATAATAAATAACTAACATCCTAAATATTGGTGAATTTGTAAATAGTCATTTTTGTGGGAAGAGCTCCTCGAGTGAATCGCCATAGCATAACTTTCAATCGATAGTGGATTTTGAAGTCCACAATAACTGCTAGAGTTGTGCTTCATCTTCAAAGTAGCGAAAATGGTTTCAAGTGTGATAAGTTGTAGAGACTAATAATTCACTTAAAGACATGAATGCCCATATCATTTCATCTTCTTCTCTTGATAGGACTTGAAGTTGAATTATATAATTTGCATCTTCTTTAATGAAAGATTCCGTTTTATCCTAAGTTTTTATACTAGGGAGCCATAATTGGGAAATGATGAAAGGTTTTGGTATGGTGATACCATCTTTAAAGATAGGGCAATAATTAGTGCACTTCAGTACCCAAGGAATTGTAAGGGAGCAGGGGAGTTGTCTGTTACGTATTAAAAAATATGCCCCTAGTTTAAAAGTGGGAAAACTAGCATATATTGACATCTAAGCCCAGGAGCCTGTTACAATAACTGTCTTATCCAATAATGATATGCTATTAGGATACTTACTTTTGAAAATTTGTACCTATAACCAATTAGGATTTTTCTCTAGTTGCTAGCCTAATTTAGCTAATAAGGCTAAATTGATATCGTGAAATTTTTTAAAACCTAGTCCTCCATTTCATTTAAAAATGTAGAGTGTATCTTAAACTAAAAGGGAATAAAAATGGGATTGGTTTTCTTTTCCTCCTCATCAAAATTTATGGCATAAAGTGTCCATTTTATTACAAATTTCCTTTAGTATCAACATTGATGACATTGTGTAAATAGGAGTTTGTTGTAAAACTGAAGTGATCATGGTTGCTCACCCTACCCATGAAAAAGTCTGATACTACCAACCTTGTATTCAATGCTAGACCTTCTAAATGAGATATTGGAAATTTGTTGTTCTGGATCTGAACAGGAACATGGGAAGTCCCAAGTATTTTGAATTGGATGAAATAAAGTGGAGAATAAGGAAATGTTTTATTTCATATCTTTGAGTCCAATGAACATTAGATGAAAAAAAGATTCCTGACTTTTGAAAATTAACTTGTTGTCTCGACCATTGTCCATACATATCTAGACATGATTTTAGACTTTAGGTCCCTGTATATTAGCTCTTGTAAAAAGGATAACATCATTAGCAAACATTAAGTGATTAATAGGCAAGCTTCCTCAAGAAACCTTAATTCCATGGATTTTACCATTGTTTTTAGCCTTCTTTAATAATTAAGAAAAGACTTCTGAAACCAATATAAAAAGATAAGGAAACAAAGGATCTCCCTGCCGTAATCCTCTTTGTGATTAAAGTCTTCCAAAAGGGCTACTATTGAGTAGAATTAAATACTAAACAGTGGATATACATTAATGTATCCATTGTATAAATTGAGGACTAAAACCAAATAATGTTAAAACCTTTGTTAGAAAATTCCACTCAATTCGATCATAAGCTTTTTGCATGTTTAGCTTGATTCCTATTAGACCTTTTTTCCTTATTTTTATTTAATTGTGTAAATGAGTTCCTAGGCTAGCAAACTATTTTTAGAAATCCAATAGCTAGGTATAAAGGCCGATTGTGTACGAGAAATGAGTTTTCTCAACACTAGTCTCATCCTGTTAGCATGAATCTTGGAAATTAATTTCTATATGACATGGAATAAGTTTATTGGTTGATAGCCATTAAAAAGCTTCACATGTACTAACTTAGGAATGAGGACAATATGTGTAAAATTAATTTCCTTGAGCATGTACCTTTTTTGAAAAAAATATTGAATAGCCTAGATTACTTCTTTTCCAACTATATCCTAACACTCTTTATAGAAAATCTTAAACATTCCATCCAGGCCTAATGCTTTCAGAGGATTCATATCTTTGAGTACTTGCCAATTTCTTCCTAGTAAGGATCACACACACAGCTTCATTTTCTGCTGTGGTAATAAATGGTTGTATTAAATCCTCTATCTTATCCAGATATGTTAGATTATTTAAAGAGAACAGTTGCTCAAAATTTTGGGTAAAGAAATGTCTAATGTCCTCCCTATTATTTAGCCACCTATTATTACCTAGCTATATGCACTTAATATTGTTCCTTCTCCTTTAACCATAATAGATGTATGAAAGAATTTTGAATTTGTGTTACCATGATGTAATCATAACTCTTTGGTTTTTTGAAGCCACAATGGTTCCTGCCTAAGTAATTGTTCATCTAATGCCAACTGAAGATGTTTAATTTTAGCTAAATTTGTTGGTGATGGCTTCGCTTGTCTTGTTTGTTCCAATTCCTTCACAAGTTTATTCACTTTTTCATGACAATTTCCGAAGGATTCCTTGTTCCAAAGTTTTAAATGTGCTTTGACCTGCTTAAGCTTCTAATTAGAAGGAAAGGGTTCTTGCCACCTTATATGTCTAAGCCTCATTTATAACTTCTTTACACTTGTTGTCTCTTAGCCATGCTTCATAAAATATGAAAGGTTTCAAATTTGTATCCATATCCATATATATGTCCATGATAATAGGATTGTGATCAAATTATGCAGTTGATAAAATCCTTACTTTAGCTTTTGGATATTTGGTTCTCCAATCTAGGTAGCTAATATCTTGGTCTAAAATTTCTTTGATATGTTCTAGAGCTTTACGACCATTTATCCAAGTAAAAGTGCCACCCTATGGATTTAGTTCTATACCACCAATATGATTAATAAATTCAGCAAAAGCTACATCAAATGAGGTACCTCAGCACGGCCTCTTTTCTTATCACTACTATACAATAAAGCATTAAAATCTCTAATCAATAACCATAGTTGATTTACAGTATTTGTGAGTTGATAAAGATTATTCCAAAACTGATATTTAAGATGTTGGTATGGAGGTCCATGCGCACATGTTAGAAACTAAGTATCAATTTTGGATTGTATATAAATCAAAAAGTTAGTGGCTTCAATAAAGGTTCAAATCCAAACCCTTTAGCCAATAAAGGGCTAATCCTCCTCTGTTACCTTATACTGGTACAATATAGAAATGAGTTATACCTATAGTTCAACCAATGCCTTCCATATATAATTCCATTTTTGTTTCATATAGAAAAAGAACATTTGGACGATGTCTTCTAATAAAGGCCCACAGGGCTCTTTTTTTTGAAGTATTATTAATACCTTGACAATTCCATGAAACTAACTTCATAGTGCTTGTGGGGGCTTAATTAGGCCCGCCTCCTCAGCCATGTTAATAGATTAGGTGGTAGGATGCACATAACTAATATCATTTGACTTACTAGTATTCCTAGCCTTGTGTTTCATTTTTGGAACTGAGATACATTCCTTTAAGTGTACATACTCTTGCTATCTGGTATCTACTAGGCCCAATGCAAAGGTAGGTACTAGTTTTGCTGATAGTTATCCATGTGCCTATCTCTTATTGGTGGATGAGTTAATTTCCATAGTAGATAGATGAAGTCTACATTTAGTTCTGTTGACATTAGAATCTACAATGTTATTATGGACTTCTTTGATATTAGCTAAAGTAATTTGTGTAGGTGGAGTTTCATGATTTATTAACTCTTGCACAACCTCATTTGCTCTAGCCAGATCCATACTTGGAAGTTTGAGTGTTTCCAATTCTATTTTCATTTACTATATGTAATTCTCTATTATTTTGGATGGAATAACACTGTCGATCACTATTTTAAATGGAATCACCCTATGCTAATAGCAGTTGTTCATACCTTTCAGTTAAATTTTATATCTCCATTGGGTGAGGAAGTTCAACCGTTAGCTTGGTTTTGATGTGTATTCCTATCTTAGGTCTGATTGTGTGTTGACTCTGAGGTCTTGCCAAAAGCCATGGTCCTTACCGCTTATGATCCTCTTTATCCTTAAATTGAATTCAAGGCAATGAGCACTCTCGCTATTCATGGCCAATAAGTCCGCATCCAAAACATAAATGATGTAACTTTTTATAGAGAAACACAGCCCAAACTTTATCAAGATCTTTACGAGGCAACCATATCCCAGTTTTCAAAGGTTTTTTAAGAGGCCATTTAATTTAAAATCATAAATAATTTCTCTTTACTTGTCCCTCCTATATAAGATCCTCTGCATGAATGAGTTCCCTAAGACTATTTCCAATTCTTGCATTTTGCAAATGATAAAAATTCCAAAGGAATCTTATGTACTTGCATCCAAATATCCATAGTTGAGAAATCAATCTCGTCACAATTCAAACGTGGATCCCATCTTCGAATTACCACCACTTTGCCTAATATATTCCAAGGTCCTTCCATAATTACTCTATGGAGATATTCCTCTTATCCAAAGGTTATCAAGAATTTGTTTAGTTGCAAGGGAATGCAAATGAAATCTGTACAGAAAGGCCATGCTTATTTAAGCATCATGACTATAGTATTACAGTTAAGCACTTTCTGTCTAAGTATAGACCCAGTAATGGCATATTTTTGTTGCACTATAGTGAAATTGTTTACCTCTAGGATGATCTCGTCCTCTACTTGCTCATTGTTGGTGTTAGTTGTGGATATCGCCATGCCAAACAATGACTCTGCCACGAAAACTACTCTTGTATTGGTAAAGTTGCAAGAAATTATTGCTAATCTCTCCTTCATTGAGAGAAAATTGCTCTCATTCCTTTGTGTTTGGCTTTTTATTCATATGAATATTAATGAAAGAGTAACAAACATTTATATATTTATAAATTTGTGATTAAAAATTATTGCCATATTATAGGCAACAATTTTATAAGCATTGACAATGATTTTTACCTACTATCATAAATAAAAAATATTGTAATATACTAAGAGTTACAATAGTTGAAGAAATCAAATTCCTTTTTGAAATAAACAATAATACTTTACTTAAATATTTTATACTTAACATTAAATCAATAAAATATTTTTTCTTAATTTAACACTTTATAATTATATTTTTTTGAAAAATATTTTCATCAGAATAAACAAAGTAGATCAAAATGCTTAATTTCCTTTGATGGAAGTTAACTTCCACTTTTTTTTTCAAAACTAAATGGAAAGGACTCTGCTGCTTCCTTTGAAGAGAAGAAGACTAATAAACCTTACATGTTAATAAATTAGGGGTCTCAATTCATACGCACACTAGTAAAAGAGTAAAAATACATTTATACATTTTGTGATTAAAAATTATTATCTGTATTGCAAGCAACAATTTTATAAGTAATGATAATGATTTTTAGCCATTATCAAAAATAAAAAATATTGTAATATACTTAGAATTATGATAATTAAAGAAAGTAAATTTCTCTTTGAAATAAAAGATGTTACTTTTCTCAAATTTTTTTGATTTAAAATTGAATTAATAAAATGTTTTCCCCTCAATTTGACATATTATAACACTTTATAATTATATTTTTGTCAAATGTATTTTCATTGAAATAAACAAAGCTAAAAAAAAAAGAACTAATTTTTCTTTGACGGATCTTAACTGTCACTTTTTCCAAAACTAAATAGAGCAAACTTCACCACTTCTTTTGAAAGAGAAAATGAAATGTAATAAATTAGGGGTAGCAATTTTTATTTACATATCGAATTCACATCATGTTAAATGGTAATAATAATTAGAATAACCTCAATTCAAATTTAAACCTAAATTTGGCTCAAATAATAATTGTGTTCTATTGTGTTAATTCATTTATTAAATGTAGGAAGTCATATCAACTTGTCTAATCATTTTAACTAATACAATTTATATTATAAATTTATTTATCAAATTTAATTATATTTTTCCACATATTTTGGTTGAGACTAATTCATGCTTGAAGTGAAAGCAATAAATGATAATCCCTTCTTAATAATAACACTTCTAAGAATCGAACTCATGACTTCTCAAGCCAAGAACACCATAGGATTTACTTTATTACCATTGAATCAACCAATTGTTGGTTACTTACATATTATTTGTCATTAAAAGTATTTTTAGTTGTTAATTAAATACTTTATTAAGGTTGTTATATCATTTTATTATAAAATAAAGTTTATCTTTTCGTCATATATAATTATTGGTAAATTAGTTATTAATTATTTCTCAAAGAATTTTTCTAATTTTAATATTAATTTTTAAATATGTCAGTATGTTAACCCATTTAATTTTAAGTCAATCCTAACTCAACTTATTTATTATTCATGTTATATGGAATGATTCATTTATAACTTGAACCCATATCAAATATCTTGTATTTATGTCTACTATGTTAAAAATTACTTCTCCTATAATAAATTTGTAATTCTATATTTTTCTATTATTTATTATTTATTTTTCTTTAAATATTTCTATCTAAATGTGTTAATAATATGATGCACTTATTTTCAATTATTACTATTCATTGGCTTTGAAATTATTATAGCCATAAAAAAATTTTATGCTAGAATTTTCCTATTTTGATCCATGTTAAAAGGGATGAATCTGCTCAAAATAGAATTTAAACTCAATTACATTCTTTGTTCCTCTAAGCCTTAACTAAAAATCTTCTATGTTTTTACTTGTGTATGTACTCTCACATTTACTACGCACAAATATTCTTTTCAGTTCACGATTTTGGTATTAAATATAGGTTAAGAATATTGAGTTTTTTCCTCTCTAATTATTTAATTTAAAAAATTTAAAATAAAGGATAAATTATATTAACCCCTTAAGTTTTGACCTAACATATTTGATATCTCTTATTTTTAAAAAATTTATACATCCACTCTTAGAGTATTTCCATCATTATAAGATGTAACAACATTAAAATTTTAAACTATTACAAATCCTTTCTTTAATGTTGTCTTTCGTGATTAGATGACCATTTTTCTATATTTTTATATATAAATTTACCCTTTTTAAGAATAGAAACCCTCTCTTCTTTTTATTATAACTTAATACAATATTTACACATAAAAATGTAAAAAAGTAGTATTCTAACCATGAAAGATGTTATTAGAGGATAGGTTGCAATTAAAAAGTTAGCATTTTTACATTTCAAAATGAAAAAAAAGCAATTAAGAAGATGTAAAATATACAATTTTAAAAAATGAGAGATATTAAGTATAATTGAATCAAACATTAGGAATAATTAATGTAATTTGCTATAAAATAAATTACATCGAATCTTCTTTAACTATTTCCCATGTCTACATAATCTTCCAAACTATAAATATGTATAAACAACTCATCATCCAATCCTTTATGTTAATTTTTGTATTAATTTCCAAATGTAATAACATAACTTATGTACATGCTAATTATATGACTAAATAACAAGTTATAATATATATTCACCATTCAAGAATTGGCTTGAATTGGTGCTAGGAGACATGTCTACAAATTTTAGTGCTCCAATATGAAAAATATGTTGTATTAGAGTTCACAAATGATAGATTTCAAGGATAAAGATGTATTCTATAGTGTTAATTACCCAATTTATTTCACTAAGGTTAACAAACAAAAATATAAGAAAAAGGAAGATTAAGTGTGTAGTTCATAAAGTATAAGAGATTATTTACCCATTTTTATAATTTGAGGGTTATACAACATATCACAAATCATTAAGGGGTATTCTCGATAATTTATTCAAAATTTTATTGCTTATAGCTTGCTAATAATGCATTTAGTTCAACATAAATCATACAAAAAATTCTTTTTTATGTATCATCTGCAATATATGTAAACTTTGGGCATCAAATCAATCAAAATTATAATTATATAGAAAGATAATATATTAGATTTATAATCTGTCTATAAATTTTGTCATCTTTGCATTTCTATGGTAATTTGCAATTATATAAAAGGAAAATATGCAAATTGAGTGGTTTGACTTTCACATAAAGAGGGTAAATATAAGCATAATGATACTAATGGGTGATGATCAAACAATGCTACTTAATGATGCTTACCTTGATCATTTTGAAAATGGAGTTGGCAAATGATAATGTTGAACAATAATCTTAATTAAGCTTGGAGGGTCCTTTTCTTTTTTCTTTTTCTTGAATGATGTAAAATGCCTTAAGATTACAGTTGGTAATTCCCAAGTGGAAAAGTTAGGACATCAATTAAGGAAAAAAGGGACTTTTTTATTAAACAGAACAAAAAGCTCAAAAAAGAAAAAAAATTACATGCTAATCATTCATGAAGTAGTCTCTCCAATAACATTATCAAGGATCAAATAGTTCATATTTTCCAAGGATTTTGGAAGGATACCTGATGAAAGATATAGTGTGATTTAATAAAAATTTAAGGTGAAAGTGATAAAATTTATAATTTTTAGCAAAAATGCATTTTTGATCTCCTAATTTTTATGAAAGTTTCAATTTTGTCTTAAAGAAAATTTACTCTCTAACTTAAAAAAAAAAGGAACAATGTTAGTCAATTAGTTAAAGCTGTTAAGTTTTGAAACAAAAATATTTATTATAAGACATTTTCTTATATGGTATTCTACATATAGAACATAAATAATATTTTTACATTCTTGTGAAAAAGGTATTTTTAATCTACTAAATTTCACTGAAGTTCAATATTGTACCCTAAGTTATATTTAAATTAAATTTACCTTTTAATTTTCCAAAAGCCAAATCACTTTCATCATAATATAAAAATAAAATGTTATTGTAATGAATTTCATTGCCATTAACCAATATAGATATTAAATAAATTCAAATAATAATTTGAAGAACTCTAAAGATAAATTATTTTTTTAATTGTCTTGCTTATTAGAATAGTTGCTAAGAAGTCATAACATGAATGTGATGTTGTAAAAATATATTTTCAAAATTTGAAGCTATATTTATTCTAACTTAAAAGATAAAATGGAAAGGAAAAACATCAAAAGATAATTATAACTTGTTATTGTAATTTTTTTAAGGATTCATAACATGAATGTGATAATTTTATTTGTTACATACAAAAAAGAATTTTACATGCCTTATTAACAAAATAAAGTCATTTGCTAGATATTAACAACTATACCACAATACTTATAATCTAAAATTACCCCTAAGAAATGAGCACACAATCAAGGATTAGTAAGCATGTTATCCTTTACTTCATTTCTAAAGTCTAATTGTAAGCTTTATATACCCTAAAATGTAATAAGAAAACCAAAAAAAAAAATTAACAAGTTAAAACAATCAGCAAAACTAATATTATTTACATACAATTAAGGAATAGGAATAATATTACCTTTGAATGAAAAACTCTATTGACAACTATAGGTTAGTATTCTTATGGCCCTACTGCCATATTTCTCTATAAGATTGTTGTTATCTAATGCATGCATCATAACACAATTAAAATTAAATATTACTAATTGAAAAAAATTTTGCAATATAAGGTAACAACTAGGTTGAACTCCTAGTGATCCATTTGATATATCGTTTCATAATGATTTGCTAACTATGACTATAAACAAAATGCAAAAAAAAATGTAGAATAGAATATAGAATAGAATGCAAATAGAAATAAAATAGAATAAAATGCAAAAATGATGTAAGGATGTATACAGAAAATAAAACAAGACAGAATGAATGCAAATAGAACCAAATTGAAGGTTTCAATTGAAATTAAATAGAATGCACTAATAATAATAGAATGCAATAGTAATACAAAAAGAAAATTAGCATAAAAACATAATCTAAATATTTAAGAGCTTTTATGTAGATTAATCACATATCACAAATTGATAATTCCAGTTGGATTTTCAATCTTGAATTATCTAGATCTCCTATAATAATTCATGAATCCTATGTTAGATAAATATCTAGATTTTAATCAATTAAGATTAGTAGAATTAAGCAACTACTATAATCTATAAAGTTAGATTAAAATTGATTTGAATATAGAATTCATCTAAATTAAAATATTAAACTAGAAATTTTTAATTTAATCTTCTAACCTTCTTTATCCATATAAAAAATAATGATTAACCAATCATAATTAAACAAAAAGATAGCTAAAGATCAGAAATCACTAAGTTAACATAAATTATACTAAATCAACATTTAACTCCTGTAATTCTAATCAATTAGCACAAAGAATTAAGGAAAGAGAAAATTCAATTAGAAGAAATTAACATTACAGCTTAGGATCTCATAATCCAAATAGAGATGAGCCTTAAAATCCTTGAATTAATTAAAAATTTAGCTTTTATGGTTAAAGAAGAAGAAACTTGGAAAAGAAAGAAAAGTTATCTAGTGTTTTTGTTGAATTGTATAGAAGTTATCTTGCTTTTGGAGGCACAATACTTTATATGACTTGTTATCCTTTAAAACCTAATGGACTTGTATCATATACCTCATAGAGTTACAAATAATAAGGCCTTACTAATTTTAGGAGATCAACACTTAATTTACAAAATAATGCTTTATAAGAGTTACTGTAGTGAAATCTTATAAGTTTAACTTGTATCTAGTGTAAAACCACCAAAACTATATAGTTTCATTGAATTTCAAATGCAAAAGTTATAGGCCATCCTTAGGAAATTTAGGCATTGCTTTGACTTTGACTAGACGTGTAAAGCTCTAGATATAGCCCAAAAATTAAAATTGGCTTAACTTGGATAAAAATAGACCTTTAACTAAATTAGACCTTTTAGAATTTTGAGTTAAACTTTGGCCAAAATATAAGTTGTACAGCTTCCTTTAAGTTTTCCAAAGACATAAAGGTTAGTCAAATCCAATACCCAAAACTCAAGATATAGTGAAAAATATGAAATAGTATAAAAATCCAATATTGACTGAATAATTTCAAATTATTGGAAAACTAACCAAAAATCATATAACAAGGTCAATTCTATAAAATTTAACATATATAACATGTTAAGAGGCATAAAAATAAGAAGAAATAATATAGATAAGATATTGCACATCATTGTCTAACAATACCAAAATGCTATAATCCATCACCAACAAGCTCCAAAATATATTTTTTTAAAAGAAAGTTACAATAAATGAAGAGATAAAGAACAACATGAAAATAAAAAATTAAATAGGAATATAGAAGCAATTTTTTTACCTTCCTCAATCTTCTTATAGTCTTCTAACTCATTTATAAAATCAAGTTTCTCCTTTGCAAATATTATTGGCTACAACCAATTTTGTCCATAAATTAAAGCTTTAACCATTTTAAGTGATAATGATGATCTAAACACATTTAGAATCCTCCCCCTAATAGTGGAGACAAAAAAAATAAGTACATATCTTGCAATGCAAGAGAGAATAAGAAACTTAGAAACACTTGACTTCTACTAATCTAAAACATCAAAGGACTCCTCTTTATCGACACATAATTCAACCAAATACCTTTCCCCTTCATTCTTTGCTTCAATAAAATCTTTTTCCTTTAAATGTGACTTAAAAGTCATAATTTTAGCTTTGTTGAGCCTTTTTTCCTTTTGAACACTATCTTTTCCCACATAAGAGGATTAGCCTATTTCAGATGAAACAGTTTTTAGCTCATATAGCTTATTGTACCATGCATGTAATTGTTATAAACTTGACTTAGCCTTTCAGGAAGCACTTCCTAGAATACTTCTCATGCCCATAACTCTTCTATCTTATATCTCTTTTTAATGAATCATATATCATTGAAAAGGTAATTGACTCTACTTTCTAATGGAACTAGATTCATCTTAAAATATTATGTGTAATTTTAGATATTACTAAAATAATGAATAAAGGTTAGGAATTCAAAATTTTGAAAAATTAAAATTTTAGATATAACTTCCAAAGGGTATAACTTTTCTAAATTTTAACCATTTTATACAAAAGAGTAATGTATAAAAAATTAATTAAGTTTAATTTTATAAAAAATGAAAAGTAAATTTGTAATTTTTACATTACTCATAAAACATCATTTGAGGATTAACATTGAAATGATCATATAAGTGTACTATACTGAATCTACATTGCATTATCATGGTCTATAATGGTTTATTATGAGATGTATGGTTCCTAAGCATTAAAATGGGATAGTTTATGATATTTATAAGATAAATAGATAGATTGGTGATAACATAATAAGAATTTAGATGTTATCTCATATGATTTATGTTGTAATTATCTTGTTACATTAATTATGAAACTATGTTAACTATGGCTTGAAGTATGATATAATAAGGAATTGGATTGTGAAATATGATATGAAACATGACGTGAACTAACTTATGATGTTGATTAAGTGATAGAATGTGTTATATAGCCTTGCAACAAGGCTTGTTGTCATAAAAACATAATGATAATGTTTAAAGATATTATATAATAGGACGTGATAGGAAAATGATGAAAGTATTGAAGGAATAATTCTTGGTAAAGAGCTAGTGAGGGATATTGTTGAATAAAAGGCACAAAAAGGCTTGTAAATGATATGGTTAACTAGAAATCACAAGAAAATTTATATGCCTTCGTTATTTATGGATGTTTGTATCTTTATTATTGATGCTAAGCCTTGTGATACAAATTTGGCTTTTAATTATTATTTTTTATCTTTCTATTATAAAATTTTAATGGAATGGTTATGATTAAACCTTTTGAGGCTATTTGAGGGATGAATGTGATGATGTGGTTGCAAATGAGCCCTTCTTGGCTACTTAATGTGTGAGTTAATAATTGCAAATGTATTACTATGTTGGATTTTTTCAAAGGATGGTCTAGTTAATAAGATTAACCAATTAATTTTTTTATTTATGATGAATTATCTACTAATTAAGCTTAAACTCACCCTTTCATGTTCTATTTCATAGATATAAAAGTCAAGTGTCCACCGCCACCTCTTCTAAGCTAGAATACTTAAAAGCTCATTGGTTTAGTTGTAAAGTAGCATTGGATATTGGAGTATAGATCGTCTTTTAGACTTTATTATAAGTATAGGCTTGGGTATAGGGTTTAATGAATGAATTCCATTTTTTTTTAAAGTGGTAAGGGAGGCTTACCCTCAATATTTGATACTTATAGGTAACTTTAACTTCCTCATATTTTGTAAAACTTTATTAATGAGAGAAATGTCTCTTCTTGATTACTTATTGCCATTTTTCTTATTTGTTCTTAAATATATTATCTAGTATTATGATAAGTACATAAAATTAGGCTATGAAAACTAGGTTATGAATTCCATGTCAGTCATGATCAAGTTAGGTTTATGACAAGTTCAATGTTGAAGGGCAACCAATTAAGTTCATGTTATCTTACAACTTTTGATGATGGAAGATTTTAACATTTGTTTGCATCTAGCTATGGTTAATATGATTTTGTTTTATCTTCTTTAAACATATATTATTTACTTTTAACTATTGTATAAATAGATATCTAACTCATTTTTCTCTTATTATAGGTATTGCCATAATTGTCATGCCTCTCAGAAGGTGAGAAAATATTATAGGTTCCTATAGCCATATTACATTAACTATCAAACTAAGGATGGTAAGGAAAGGTAGGAATATTTGGAGTTTATATTCCTAGAAAAGCTAAGAAATAATGTTACTTTGCACCATACCATAAAAAGTAAGTCTTTCTTATGCATTAGTTGTCATTGAGTAGTTTTTGTATAATAATTTTGACATTTTGTTATACCATTGTATTGTAGACACCATTTAATGCTTGTCATGGCATACCAGATGAAAAAGCTCATCTTTTGATTGGATCATTTAGGCAAAAGGCTATGATTGAACTTAGGGCAAGTCTTACACCATGCTGTAGATGTATGCTAGACGTGCAACATGGTACTAGAAAGGGAAAGGAAAAAAGTAAAATAGGTCAAAATGAAAATAAGTTTCTTGAATAAGATTATAACCTTTGCAAATGGAACCTTATTCTATAATTGGATGAGATTGACTTGTTATTTTTTTTGTAGTGCCTTAAGTCGACCAACAATATGGAGTGTGGATACTACATCATGTAATACATGGCCAATATTCAACATATTCAAAAAACCTACTTGTAGTAAGTGCTCTTACTTATTCATAGTTTTTCACATATTAACTTGAATTGGCTTTGAAACTAATATGTTAATTGTGTACAAACTACAAATTGGTTAGATGAGAATTAAGAAATGAGAGAGGTTTAGGAGTGTTTTTATAAGGAAATGGAGAATATGGCTAAAATGGGTAAAATGGGAAAAGTAACATGCAACTTTCCTAATTATCCTTCATCTCATTATCTTTCTTTAACTACTTATTCTTTATAATTAAAAATCATTCATGAACTTTTCTTGCTTTACATGAATAAATCATAAATTACCTTAAAAATTTATCAAGCTTTGTCAAAATTTCCAATGCATCATTTCATACATTTCTTATGTTGTGAATTTAAATATTTTACTACTTTCCTCTTTCTAAATCTCTAGAATACTAAATAAATCATCAAAATATTAAACTAAAATCCTAAAGGATGTAACATGGGAGTAAGGAAAAGATGGAAAAGCTATTTGTTTTTAGGAAGAGGGGGTTTCAGCTTTTATGGAAAAGAAGGAAAATGAAAGATAAATTTGGGTTTAAAGAGGAAAAGTGTTGTTCAAGTATAGCAAGAAGGTTAGTGTAGGGCTTTGATTGAGTTTTAACTAATGAGGACACTTGTCAATGAAGTTTTCTAACTAATCCTACTCAACATTCATGCATTAGGTTAAAATTTCTTATGATCTCCTTATAGGCCCTTAGTTAAAGATATGGTAATATATTTAGACTTTGTTTCACTACAAGAAATTTTTCATTTTTTGACGTCTAAATGTGTTAGAAATACATCAAAAAACATCAATTTTTGATAGATTTCCAATGTTTACTAGAACATCAATATTTGGCTCATTGAAAAAATTTTTAAGTCCATGGCCATAAAAAATCTTCGACATCATTTCCAATGTCCAAGTATGTTGTAAATTCCAATGCCTAATTACATTAGAAAATCTTTCAAAAATTTCTGAAGTCATTTTCGATGCCAAAAAATGTCAAAATATATAAACATATTGATGCGTTGGCAATGCCACATAATTTTTTTTATGGCCGCATAAGTCGAAAATATTAACATGGCATTAGTATTTATATGATAATGACATGTTAATTTTTTTTCAACGGCCACATATGTTAGAAATGATGACATGGCAATGACATCACTAGGATACATCATTTAAGTTTTTTTATTTTTTATGGATTTCAACATAAAAAAATTACAACTAGGATGTGCCATATCACACTTCTAACATTATTATTCATTAGAAGGATATTAAAAAGTATGACATGACAAAAAAATTTGAAAGAATTTTATTTTTTTCAAAAAAACTTTTGCCACTTGATTAAATAACTTAGTATCAATTTTTAAATATATACATCCTACTTTAAATCCAATCCAAAATATGCAAATACAAATTAAAATATATTAGAAATAAAGATCAAAATGATATAGCTATTATCCATATAATTCAATTAAAACACCCTAAACAAAGGTGTCAAACATTTGAACAATTTAAATTAAAAATTAATTTATGATGCAATCCCATAATCTTCCTCATTTTCCTTATCATCTATTCTTGCATTTTTGTTTGAAGGATTTTGTTATGAAGCTTGTGATAATCCCCCTAAAATGTTGTTGTGGCCATATTGCTAGATATGCTGGATATATCCAACATGATTGGACTAGTTGTTGTCTAGAAAGAGGTTGCATAAAAATGTAATGAGAAATCATATATGAAAAAGGCATCTAAATAGGCATCTAAGTGTGTATATAAAGAGCAAGCATTTGAGTAGGTGGTCCATAAGGCATAGAAGACATCTGAGTAAATGGTTCATAAGGCATAGAAGGTTGTTAGACACTTAAAGGTGGCATTCCAAATTATTGCATCATGGATTGAACTAATTGTAATAAGATCATCATAGTTATGCCCATCTTCTGTTTCCATTTTGCATTTACTTATGAAGAATAAGTATAAGGCCTTCCAAAATATTATAACTTAGACTACATCATGTGTGCTTGTGATCCTATCCCATAGATTCAACCTTATTTTTCTCGCATAACTTGTTTCCAAATTTGGGTATTAAATGGCATAAATGAACTGCTACTCCCTTCTAATGTTGTTTAAGAAGCCATTAATCGCTCATTCTCTTTATTGAAATTCTCCTATAAAATGAAGTAAAGCCTGAATGAAAGATTGTTAAACTTACATAAACTAATCTAAAATGACCATAATTCATACTCAATTAAACTAACAACTTACAAATATTTAAGCAGCATAAGGACCCACTCACTACTCTACACAATCCTTCTTCTTCTAAAATTTATGTAAGTCAGCAAACACTTCATGAAATTTAGCTTTCTTGCTAGTTTGTTTTTACTATTTTGAATGATTTAAAATTTATAAATGACACATTAGGAAATTAGTTGTATACATATAATATATAGATAAAGTTTTACTTACTTTTCTAAAGATATGTTCCACCATAAATATGAAACCCCTATAATAAACAGATGTACCTAGTTTTGTAAATCGATTCCTTTTATTTTACTCTTATAATTGCTTAAATTTTAGATCTTCCTATTGATATAGAAGATCTTCTTGAATCTGAATAGTAATCCAAATGGATTTTTTGCTAGTTACTTTGGATTCAAACTAAATTAGTTGTCCAAAGTTTATTACAACTATATGAAATAGTATGTCTTAGAATGCTAAAAGTCAATTCTTAAAGTACCCTTATTCTAATACATAAGTGTGCCCTCAGGTATGTAGTATTGAAGTTTTTAAATTCTTGAGAAAGTAAAATTATTGAATCAAACATGAAGGTAGTGTTTCTTCTAAATAACAAACTGACTAAGACTTTTTTTGCTTAAGTTGAATCAAAGTGGGTGACTAAATGTGCCAATGCACAAAGTTCAAGAATTACAATAAGAACTGAATTACATTAAAAGAAGAAGCAAGAAGAATCAACTAGGTAGAGTATTATACCTTGTAGAAAATGAAGAAAGATGCAATAGAAATAAACTAATCCTTATATATATCAAGTTGATCACTTTTCAATTTTGGCCTTCAAATTTTAAGAAAAAATTAACATTCAATATCAAGAGAAGCAAATATGGTAAGAAAGTTAAATCTAGATATGTAATTGAATCTAAATATATTAATAGACAAAATATGGTATTCAATTGAAATATTACTAATTTATTCTTTTATTCATCTAATGTTCAAGATGAGTTTTAATAGAATGCAAGTGCAATACATATACTTGTTTCTCCTTAGCTAATTTTGTTTAGAATCTAAAATAATAAAAGCTAATTCATCAGAAAATAAACTTATATACAAATTTATTCACTAATTCATTTTTGAACAAATTAAATTCTTTTTATATAATATTAAACTATAAGAGAAGAAAAACAAAAGTTGATATAAATCTAGTAGTGAAAGTACAATTTCACTCGCCATTTTACAAAAAATAAGAACATGTTATGGAAGATAAGTACTTTGAATCTATGAAGGAGTAGTGTTTGAAGTTACAAATGCAAGCACTCACCATGGAAAGAACCGATGAAGGAATGTATAAAGTAAGTTACATTTGGAGAGAAGAAAAATTGATTTACTTGAGTCACAGTCACAAAGTGTATGATTTTAAAGGCTTTGCTAAAGTTTTTTTGTTATTCAATTATTGAAGTTGTAAAATTAGTTGTTACTGCATCATGATATTATCTAGGCAAAGAGTTCCTTTCTTATACTTTAGTATCAATACATATGATTAGAAGTTAATTAAAATGCAACCTATGTATGGTCTTACCTTTTCCTTACCTTTTCCTTAACTTTAACAACATAAAATCTCCCCATTTAGATCATGTAAGCCATACAAACCAATGCCATAATTTTTATTTTTCTATAGAAGTCTTCACCTATAATTATTGTAATTACTTGTTTCTTTTTAACTTTTCCAAACTTTCAATGCTAGTAGGCTAGTCGGTCCCTTTATTATAGCTATTATTCTTTCAATAGTAATGACTTCTGCATCCCTTGCAATATACCTTGAAAACCCCCTTTTCTATATTCCTTCCTTACCAATTATTTCTAGCTAATATGTTTCAAATACTAAAACTTCTATATTATTGAGAGGTACATAAAATTTTAGCAATGCTTATTGTGAATTACTTTGAAATAAAACTAAATGACTTACATACTTTAGCCAGGTAATTAGAAGTCTTGTAAAATGCAGGTGAAAAAATAAAATAACCCTCAAGAATTGTGTGAGTGAGACCTATAAAGGCCAATCAACACATTAGTAGTCTATCAATTTTTGTAATCTTGCTTAGACATCCTAAAAAAAAAAATAAGGAATTAGTATTAGGAATTTTATGGTCATTTTCCACTTATGGAAGGAGATACTTTGAGATGAAAGGAAATGCATATCACTTCATATTACAAAGCAACATAAAATTTTTATGAGTATAGGAAAAGCAAAAAGTAAAAAAAACTAGGTTAATCAAATTTGCAAAGTCATTCCCAAATTTCTAATCTATAATTGAAATTTTAAATAATGAAAAACAAGTTCAAGGCAGATGCCAAGAGTTTCATTCCAGTTAAAGAAAATTTGAAAAATACAACTAAGTTGTTCCCTAGAAATTAATGCAACTAGTTATCTACAACAAGGACACTTATTATCTCTCTCAAAATATTGAAATATACAATTTTGATGGAAAATATGTCAGCACAAAAGAGTTATGAGGGCATTTGTTTCAATATAATCCTTTAAGCACACTTCACAATTATTATTGAAAGGAATTTCCACTCCACTTTCATATGTGATCTCAGGAAGCCTATCACATATTTGAGGATCTAGTGGAGCATGTCTTCCCTTCCTTCCATAGAAAAAGTTAAAAATGCCTATCAAAATGCCAAGCAATAGAAGGGCCCCAACCTTCACCTAAGAATTGATCGAGTCATGTATTGGACCATAGTTGGCTAGTGAAGGTAGGCTACTTGGCTTTACTTCACCTAAATTATTGCCAGTGTTGTTATGAGGCATGTGATCTAAGTAACAACTCCTTTGAGCCCCAACTTTAATTGTTACAAGTGTTGCTTCCACTTTCCCTTTTCTTTTTGAATACATTCTGTGTATAGATTCTTTAACTAAAATCGACTAGTGTATTTCATCCTAAATTTTTATCAATAAACATTTGTTGTTAATGAATGTTGGGATAGATGGTAAGTTCTCTATTCATGAAGGAATTTGGAATCGATCATTAGCCTTACTATATATGTTAGACAAGGGTTATGAATTTGTGAAATTTGAACTAGCTTGTTCTCTAGACATTTTAATTAATTTGTTACGATTGGTTAATCCTTAGTATACAAAAGAAATAAAACTTACTATAAGCCTTCTAATCCCAGTTGAACCTTTAGACAAGATGATTAGTAATTGAGCCTCTTTCAAGTGCTAAAATCATATTCTAATATCAATAATATAAATTATAAAACACCTACTTTTAAAACCTAGCAATACCTATTCTATTTCATTTATTTAGTTGTTCTTTTTCTAAGCTAAACAGCAGTTTCTACTTTTCTTATGGCATTAACATGTACTTTTTTTAAAAATAATTATTGCACAAAAGGCATTACTAAATGCTAGAAGTGCCATTCAAGGATTTTAGTGTTGTTTATATGAAAGTATCCTATAATAGGAAGAGTTTAGCGCTGTATGAAAAGGATATCGATGTATTCTAGTCCTATCAGTGCACATATATCAAGTATTGCTAGTGGCTCAATGTTCATATAATAAAAGATAAGACTTCCATTCAAGTCCATGAAAACCATAAAATGAAAGAACATTTACACATAGCTTATCAAACTACCAATCACCTTAATCTCAATACCCTTAACTCTTAAATCTCTATTTACCTCTGCATCCTTCTTTACCAACACCTTACTTCCTGCCTTTAATTCAATCAGTATCAATTTATCATAACTTTGCAACATTCATAATTAAAACATGAAATTTCAAGTATGAGTTGATTCGAAAAGCTTGATATAATGGACTAGAGGTCTAAAAATGAATTTGTATCCATTAAAACATACTTTCCTCAAATGGAAACATATTGAGTTTACAAGAGTCATAAAATGTGTACTTATGGAAATTTTCTATAATGATATAATTTATCAAAAAAATGAACATTATAGATTAAACTAATTTTGTGCAAATAAGTTCATGTAGGCTCACGATGAAAATGGACCAAAATTTGGATGATTTAATCTGTTCTAATCTAAAGGCTGATTAGCACCATATCAAAGTTTCATTTCTTTGGTAAAAAGTTATTAAGTGTTAATTGTCAATTGATTTAAAAGGTGAAGAAGTCATATGTAGAGAACTAGAGATGGCTTTTACCACTTAAATGCATTTTTGTTTATTGTATTCTAAAAACCATTCATTTAAACTTCAATAAAGCTTAAATTGCTAGCAAAATTATTTATTTATTTTTTTAAGCAAAAAAATTTGCAAAAAAATAGCAAAGCATGCATAGATATTGAAAGGAAGCATTTTTGTAAATTAAACTCACTTTAACAAAGCAATCATGGAAAGAAAGGTGAATGGTGGCACATACAACAATAAGGGATTCTTTGAACTATTGGTAAGTTACCGAGCTAAGAAGTTACTCTACTTATGGACAAGATTTGGCATAGTAATTCATACTCAATTAGCCAGGGACTTTGGTTAAGCAAAATAATGTTTTCACTAAAATGAAGAAAAATACAAAGAAAGAAGAAACTAGTTTATCTGGTTAACTTCAAATTTACTTAATTTTGTTTGAAACTAGTCTTTCATTCATATAAAAAGTTGACTTAAGAGTTATAAGTGTTAGCTCAATAACATTGAATAAATAATTAATATTAAATTAATAAATGTATAAAACTAATATTAGTGTTCATTATAAATTTATCATTAGCATTTGAATAACAAGGAAGCAATTACATCTATAAAACTTTAGAACAAATACTTACGAGCAAAGGAATAGTGGCCTCTTTTAACAAAGGTTTAAACCCAAATGGAGGTTTGTAACTTGGATTTAAACTTCAATATTTCACCTATTGCTTCCCTGCTAAAAAAATGCCGTGAAAAGATAATAAATAGATAATCATAGGGTAATAATGTGGTAATAAGTGAACACTAATGTCAAAACTCACTTATTTTCATAAGATTCTCATGAAGATTAGATTCAATAGCTGATAAATAGATAATCATAAAGTAATAATGTAGTAGTAATATTGTAGACCACAAGGTAGAGCCTAGAATATAGGTTGTAGAATAGATAATAAAGATAAATAAAAATTGGGAAATTTAGCAAACTAATTAATAATCATATAATGACTTGTACTGATTGATAATCAAATAACAAATCAAGATGAAAAGGTAGGAAAAAAAAAGGTATCCTTGTCATAGACCTTTTTGAGGAAGGATGATTTCTGTTTATTCACCATTAACCAGTATTCCACAAGACATAATTGCACAATAGTAACACATTCCATACTAATCTTTAGTCCAATAATTAGAGAATCCCATATGACTTAGGATTAATATGAGAAATTTTCCAATTTAAATAATCATAAGCCTTACAGATATCAATTTTCAAGGCTAGCTATGATTGTCTTTTACATATAAAGGTTTATATATAGCGCAAGATTTCTAAGGCCGTAAAAAAGTTATCATCGATTAATGTACCCATTTAGTTTCTCTGCCATCAGTGACCTTGGAAAAGAAGCTATTATTATATTTTAAAGAGAAAGACTAAAGGACTAATCCTATGTGTAAATCATGGCTATAAACAAATCATATGAAATAGGTAATTTTTTCTCTTTTCTGGATAACAATTATCATACAAATAAGAGTTGTGGCATACAAAATGACAACAAAATGATAAGCCTTTCTCACATAAATGACCATAATGATTAGGTACTCTTGATGATTCATGAATAAAGACAAATGATGGAGTGAGTTAATGGAAAGAAAATTAAAACCTTCATGCGAAATGTCAAAGAACCAATTCATGGGAAAAATTTTAGGACCTATGGTATGATATAAGAACAAAACAATCATAAAGAAATGAAATGCCTGAAATAAGTACCTCTTATTCAAGACCCTTTTGATTGAATCTTCATCTATTGATTAGTATTTTTTATTTTCAATTCAATAGTAACTACTAATTTTAATTTGGTTCATTTTGATTTGTATATTAGAAGAGTGAAAATAAAATATTATATTCAAAAATATCAAATGCAATTGATTTTATATATTAAGAAGATTAAGATTCAAACTAAGACTACAATATATAAACAAAATTGTACATAAATACATTTAAACTAATTGAATTACAGACATATATGGTTTTTGAAAATGGAAAAATGTAAAAGATGAAGTTATAGATGTAGATTTTCAAGATGTCATAAATGAACAAGGATAGAAACAATCTGAACTTAATGCTTTTAAAGATCATTATATTTTAAATTGCCTTATATCATCCAAAATGCTTTTAACACTAATTTAAAAAAGGAAGTATGTGAAGCAAGGCATGTGGTATCATGAATGGAAAATGGCAATGATTTCTAAGCTGACTAATTTATGAAACTTGTAAGGTCAATCTTTGATATTTTATCTATTTTAAACTACTGAGGACACTATGGCAAGACATGAACATATTTGCAAATATAATAACTAGTGGTCATTTCATCTCCAACCACCTAAGTAGCCCACCGTTAATTATAGATGACAAAAGACAATCCAATCTTGTAATTTATAAGCTTAACCTTTTGAGTTCTAAAACTAATTAAAAAAGTAGGAAATTTTTTTTCTCAATCTTAATAATAGAACTCCTACCATAAGTTCATTTAGAGATTATTATCAATCATAAGTCGATTGAAAGATAATAATCTAATTAACTCATAAATGCCAAAAAATCTCTTCTTATTGCTCATTGGAAGTTTCTTCACATATGTCAGTATTATGTATGGAGAAGATAATACATATGCAAATTGATTTGCAATTTGTAGAATTTCAAGCAAGTTGTGAATCATCTTCTTGATATAGAAACATAGGAATAGGGGAACAAAATGAAAATGATGAAGTGATCAATGATTTAAACCCTAAGCTAACTATGAAGAATGAAACAATAAATTGTGAGCTTCGGGTGAAGAAGATCAGGTGATCGATGATCTAAACAAACTTTCGAATGGTGGCTTTTCATGGCTTAAGTGATGGTGAGAAGAGCTAGTAGCTCTTATTGGTCTTGACTGATAGTGAGGATTAGTGGGCTTAGGGCAAAAATGGTTGATGGAATGCTATAATGAAAGACGATCGGAGTTTTGTGGTTTTCAAAAATAATTCCAATGTTTCTGACGACCTTCTGATGTGCAACAATGTTGCAAACATGGCTTGCAGTCTATATTTCAAAATATTTTATAAAATTCACACAACATTCCAACACTTGTAAACATCGAAAAATATCATATCAACAACTAATGCAAAATTTCCTATGTTATGGAATGTCAATAATTGATGACATGAATTTTTTTAATTTCATAAAATTATTTATTATTTTTTTCGATGTTTGAGGGTGGATTTTTTATGGACACAAACATTGAAAAAAAATGACATATGAATTTCCTAATTTCCAATCAACATTTGGATGAATTTTTGACATCCAAAATTGATCATTGGAAACTCGTCAAACAATGACATTGAAAATTAATAGATTTTTTATAGTATTTCGCATAACAAATAATTTAACTTATAATTTATTAACCTGGTTAATAAGTTATAATCTAATCTAAAGATGTTTCACACGCTATTTTATGAAAAAAAGATTTAATTTAATAAATTACCTTGAATAATTTATAACTTATAAGTTGATACCACTTCAAATTATTTTCAAATCCATCCTTATTTCTTTTTATCAATTTACAACTCACATCTTTTATAACATAAATCTAAATATTATATTTTATAAAATATAATCAATTGAATTTTTAATATAATTATATCCTGATTTTAAATTATGAATATATAAAAATATGTATATAAATAAATATATAATATTATAAAATATAATTATGTAAATAATAAAATAAAAATAATGTAAATAAATATATAAATTTATAAAATATAATTAATTAAATATTAAATATTATATTTTTATTTTTGAACATTTTAATTGCATTAACATAATTTGATATTTAAATAAATATGAATTATTTTAATTATATATTTATTTCTATTAATATATCTTTTTACATTATTTTATAATTTCAACTAGTTAGTTTTGCAAAATACTTTTTAGACAATTAACTAACTTATTAATTACTAATTAATTATTATTTATCCGCTAATTTATCAATTATTTTTAGGAAGTCTTAAACTAATTCAAGCATAATGTTTCACGAGTATTGGCCACATAAATGATGGTATTTATCTAGGCTTATTTCCAAGTCTTAATTCAATATAAAGGGC
This sequence comes from Sindora glabra, assembly GCA_020226215.1. Classification (NCBI taxonomy): domain Eukaryota; kingdom Viridiplantae; phylum Streptophyta; class Magnoliopsida; order Fabales; family Fabaceae; genus Sindora; species Sindora glabra. The sequence goes on along the minus strand of CM035234.1, from coordinate 61,708,940 downwards.
CGCCCCCTTCCACTTGAGAACAAGGAGTCCATTTATTTTCTGTATGTATAGGGTTGAATGACCCCTCTTTTAGTCCAAAAATTTATTTCGTGTACACCTTCTTAGCAGTTCTCTAAAGTATTTAAGCGCCGAGTCATCATATGTTTGCATGAGTCCTCATGTGACACTTTTAATAGATTTCAATAGAGATGTTAAAATAGATTGAATTTAATAAGTTGATTTGAGACTAATATAATTTCATCTAATTTGAAACTAAAATTAGTACAAAAAAATGATAATAATGATCTAATCTAGTAAGGAATTAAAATTGGTTAGACTGATTCGGTAAAAAACTGAAATTGATAAGTTTTAACCTATCAAGTCACTGGATTAGTCTATTAGATTAATAATAGTAATAAATAATAAATAATTAATTTATTATATATCTAATTTTTATATATATTAACTTAATAATTTTAGTATATTAAAATTATACTTTAATATATAAAATTAAAATTATATATAAGCAACATTAAATAATTTTTAATATTAAAATAAAAAAATTATATATTTAATATTATCATTATATATTATATAAATTTACCAAATAAATAATTATATTAAAATTTGAATTAATACTTTTTTATTAAAATTTTGAATTATTTAAAATTTTAAAAAATAATTTTGATGTTAATTTTAAATATATTATATAAATATATATAATATAATATTATTATTTATAGAAATAATATAATATATTAAATATATTATATAGATATATATAATATAATACAATATTATTTATTTCTATTGTTATATTTAATTATTATATTTTTTTATTAATTTATAGATAAAAAATTTATATTATACATTTATTTTATATTATATAATATTGTATAGTTTAATATAATATTATTATTTACATATAATATAATATATTAAATATACTTATATATATAATATAAAATATTATTTTTTAATTTTTTATTATTTTTAAATTATTATAATTTTTTTATTAATATATTATTTATATATATTTAATAATATATAAATAAATTTATTTATTTATTTTTATATAATCAATAAATATTTAATAGTGTATATTTATTTTATTCAATAAAATAAATATATAATATAAAATTCTTGATCAATATAAAATTCAAATTATTTTATTGAATGTATATATTATTAAATGTAAATCATGCATTTACTAGATTTTAATAATCTATATTTATTTTGTTAAATATATATTTAATAATATATACTTATTTTCATATATAATATGTATGACTCACTAATATAGGTAATAAAATTTTAAGTGATAACAATAAATATAATTATATTTAATCAAAATAATAATGATGTTAACAATATTAACAATAATAATATATTTTAATTAATTAATGATGTAAAATTAATAATAAATAAATAATATGATAATAATAAAATATAACAGATTATAAAATTCATCTAAACTCACTTGGTAAATATCAACTTGAGATTAAGATTAGAACTGGTATTATAATAATTCAATTTGGTAAAAAAGTAATTGGGTTTAGGATTGCCCTAACGTGTAATTTTTATTCATTTGATCAATCTGATAGAGTTAAGTTAGTCCGTTTTAACAAGTCTAGATCTCAAGGCATTATAGAATTAGAGATTTAATATGATCTATTTTTTTTATTACAAAAATATATATTTTAAATCATTTAAATTTTAATACATAAAGTATTAATTGAATTATTTATTTACATATTCTATTTTTTAATAAAAATAAATGAAATTTGAAATTAAGTTTATTTATTTAAATCTAATCAATATTTTCTAATATCAAATTTTAAATATACAATATTAAAATAAATATACATCAATCGATATTTTATTAAGGCATTAAAACTCATGCATTGCTTCCTCTTGTATATTTCGTTACATGAATCTTTCTTATCCTCTTCTATTATTTACAACCCACCAACTAATATTACTGAGTAATACTACAAAATATAATACAATATGTTTTCTTTAACTTTATTATAAAATATTTTAAATAAATTAAAATTTTAATTTAATTTACTTAATTATATATTCTATTTTTAACTATTATTATTATATAACTCATACTATTTTTCTTCTTTTAACTTCTTTGTTCCGTTACCTTTTTACTATTTTTTTCTTGTTTACTCCTATCTAACGGTACCTTAAACACTGATATTACTTAATATATAAATATGAGATGTTATATTTTATTTTTATTATAAAATATTTTAAATAAGTTAAAGTTTAATATAAAATTATTAATTGAATTATATAATTATATATTTTATTTTTAAAAGGATATTTTAAAATTAAAATAAACTTTATTCATTTAAAGCTTGTCAATAATTTTTTATATCAATTTTCAAAAAATTATATTTCAAATTAAATATACATCAATTAAAATTTTATAAAAATTTTATAGCTCATATTATATGTATCAAATATTAAAAATTATTATTTATAAATCTTAATATATGAGTGTGAACTAAACATAATAAATTAAATGTTAATACCTTTTACATATAAATCATAACTTATTTCTACGAACACTGCCATTTCTGTCGATTTCATGTACCGAAAATATATGCCGAATTCAAAGCAGTTAAATTATTAAATGCAGCATCGATAATCAATCAATGCACATAAATGATCTTATCTTGTTCGAAGCATTGTTTGGCACATAATTTTCGGGGTACTCAGTATGTGTTCCTATAATTAAAGTGCAAATCCACGGAATTTCTCGTAAACGCGTTAGTACTTTTCTCACAAGATCGCCTACTGCTGACGAGGAAGACGTTATCCCAAGTCCTAAACCAGGTGTCCTACCGCCGACAAGGATGAAAGTGTCCAATTTTCCCATTGACTCTTTATGTTAGAAACTTCTCGGTAATTTCACCTTGATAGCAAAAGTTTTGAACTTTTTCCTGGTTGTGTGAGATTAACTATTTTCCGATTTCATTAGTTTTGCCTTTCCTCTGTCTAGAAGTCATTCTGTTGCTTGAACATGAATTCGCTGACCGCACCTCCGATTGCTGAACAAGCCGGCGGCGGACCGCTAACGAAGAGGTCGCAAAAGTTTTTCCCACGAAAGCCTGTGAGTTGTGAATATTATGTTTTTCTCTAAAGGCCGGGAGTAGTTTTAATGTATGCGTTGAAGATTGTGATCAAACCAGTTTTGTTTTGTTAACAGTTGTTTAATTGACGCGTTAAAAAGTTGTATTAACATGTACTTCCTCCCTCTACCCCTTTTTGTGTATACATTTGTAAGAAAATTTTTATCCTTTTCACTTTAAAATTTTAATGAAAAATAATTTTTTTTAAAATTTTATCCTTTTTTTAATTAATTTTTTATTTCTCTACTCATTCACTAGAGATGTATAAATAAATTCATTTGATCAAATTTCTCTATTTATTCTCAATTGTATCTAATTTTGTAATCATAAAAGTCTAAGATATATGAAAATAGAGAAAGAAATAAAATTAAGTAAATTTTAATTCTAGATTAAACAGTAATTTTTGAAAGTACAGTAAAAATAAATACATCAAATTATTTTTTTAATTTTTGTGAAATTAGTGAAAAGCAACATATAAAAAAAAGGAGAAAACGAGTATTAATCTTGTAAATTTTATTATTAAAAATTTCAACTTTTATAAAAAATTTTGTGGTCTTTTAGATAAACCCTGGAAGTTTTATTTTATAACCCCCTCAATGTTCATTTAAAATTATAATTTTCCATGTATTACTGCACAAAAGATGCGTAATACTTAGTACTTTTATTTAAAAAAGTAGAAATTTCATATAAAAATCTACAAAGTTTATACTTTTCATATTCAATGTTTATAAAAATTTACAGGTTTTCTTTTAAAGTGATCCATTGAATATGTTGTTGGAGTGTGTTTGCCTGCTTAATTATTGTTCTCACAATTTCTTGCCTCATTGTTGGGCCAAAGGCAAGGTTGCCAAATCCAACGTACAGGAAATTGCGTCGAGGATCAGCGGTGGGGCAGATTCGAGGCAAACAAGCTGGGCCAAGACTCTTTCGTACCTTTTACTATATTTTATCTTGTTGATTAAACATCCATTTTAGAGCTTCCCTAATATAGCTTCCGCTGATTATTTATTTCTTTACAAAACTTTCATATCAATTTAATTTTTCTAATTATTTTTATATCAGGTTAAATCCTTTAAAATTTCGAATTAATTTAGACATCTAATTATTTGATTTCGATCAATCCAATTCTTTAATGTCCTGCGTATCATTAAATAGTAAACTAGTAGCTATTTGAAGCCACTAAAATTGGATTAGTGAGAGACACTTCAATGGTATGTTCAAATACGGGAAAACGGAGGGGAAAAAGGATGTCATTTTCGTAACTTTCTCTTAATTTGAAATTTCTAATTTAAGAAGAGTAGAAATTAGGAATTTTTAACTAATCATCCAAAGTTTTCGAATACCTGCATACTTAATTATAATTTTGTGTTTTTCTAATTTTAGGATTTTAGAGGATATCTAAACACCAAAATAAAGAAATATAGAGTGTTTTTAAAAAATAAAAAAACCTGTTTGGTAATTTATTTTCAAATTTTTTTAAAAAAATATAACTTTAAATGATAACTTAAAATAAAAAATAGAAATAATTTTTAGCTATTTTTAAACTTATTTTTTTATTTTGAATGTCAAGTTTATAATTAAATGAAATATTTTCTTATTTGAAGCACCAATATTAGTTTTCTTTCAATCCTAAAATAGTTTTTAAAAATAAAAAATAATTTTTTAAAAAAATTAAGAACAATTTTTAGAAATATAAAAATAAAAATATATTCAAAAATGCATATAAATACTCTCCTATGTTTCATTCACTTTAACAGAAAAGAATTTTTTATAAGGATAGACTCATTTATCTGCATTTAAAGTTATAAAAGAAACCAAAAAAATTGGATAAATTAAGTTAGTCTCCCATGAAAACTTTCCTAATTACATTCCATCTCTTATTTTTTAGAATTATACACTTCCATTCTTAGAGCCCTTCTAATATAATGAAAAATGCAATGATGATAAAATTTTCATTGCAGTCATTTCTCTAATATCATCCCTAACAGCAGAAACACTTTTTTCTATATACTTTTATATATAAATGTATTTTTTTTTTTAAGAAACCCTAAGCCAACTTCAAACAACTTCAAAGAAAAGGCATATTTGTAAATGAAAAATATAAAAAAAAGAAAATGACTTTTCAAACATAAGAAACGACGTTAGAGAATAAGTTACAATTAAAAAATTAACACTATTATATTTCATGATGAAAGTGTCTTACAAGATAAAAGTGTATAATTTTGTAAAAAAAAAAAAAAAGATGTCAAATGTAATTTAATCAAAATTCAGGAATGATCAATTCAATTTACCCAAAACTATGTGTTTATGTTGGAGAATGCAGTAAAAAAAAAGGGAATAAATTTAATTCACTATTTATATAAATCACTTTTATAATATCATATACTTATATGTTACTATGTCAATAAAAAAAATTTATTGTAGTTAAAAATTCTTAATCACTTTTAATTTTTCAATAATATATCTTCTTCTCTTTTATTTAGAGTGTGAAAATTTTTATATTGATAGTAAATTAAATTTAAACTTAAAAAACAATATTCACTAGTTTAGAGAAATTGTTTTCTTCTAAATCAGAAATTTCATAAAATGATAAGTGATATGAAATTTCTTTATTTATATACAAATAATTAAGGTTTTTCTATTAAAAAAAAAGCCGGCTTATAATGAAATAAATAAAGCCCTAGTCATCTACACATGGATCTTAAGTTAAGATCGTGTCGTAAAACAAAATGGAGTAATTATGTCCAAAATTTTATAACGATTTAAAAGGGTTATACTTGATACATATTCAAAAAAAATTGTAAATTTCGTGAAAATTTATTATAAAATTATAATTTTTAGATAAAATTTTACAAATTTAATAAAAAAATTAAAATTTTATCTAAAAATTTGAAACATATATAAATTATAATTTTTAGTGAAAAATTATATATAATATATAAAAAATTTACAAAACTTTCAAAAGTATATACTGATACAAATTTTTAAATACAGCCCTTTAAACAATAAAGCAGCATGATTTAATTGAACGCAATCAAATAAATCGAGCACCATGTGTGTATCGATTAAATTAATAAAAGGATAAAATTAATATTTAATCTCTTTGCTGTGCTACCATTTTTGAACGTGCAGTGGCCGACAGATAAGGAGCTATTGAAAACTCTGGCCTTTTTCAGAAATGCTCCGGCAGTATTCGACGAGGTGGGATCGCCTTTTGTCATCACGACGTTATGGGTACAGTGAGTGTGAATTTTTTATAGTATTTTTTGAGGTTTTCTTAGAATTCCCCGTGCATCTTAAATAAGTTCTCACTCTTACAATCATAATATATATATATATATATCAATTGCATTTCATTTCAGAAATTCTTTAAAATAATATTTGTATTTAAACTAATTAAAATTTCATTCCATTCTTATATTTTAATTTCATTTATGTTATTAAATTCTTTTAATCTATCAATAATTTTAATAAATTCACTTATTTGACATGAGAAACATATTCTATTAATAACCTTGCTTTCATATTATTTACCGTGATATCACTAAAATTCAATTTTAATTAAATACCATACATTTTAAAGCAAATTAAAAATTCAATTCTAAACTAATTGAAATAACTATAATTTTTTTTAATTACATTGTCAAACATTATAATCCATTTGAAATATATGGAAAACATACTCCCATTGAAGTGAATTGATGGGATATTTGGTTCGAGGGATGTTTTTCACATTTTCAAGAATATTTCATAAGAATATTATATTCTCATATTTGATTTAATTTTTTTTAAAAATTATTTGGAAATGTAAAATTTTCAAAAATATTTTGAAGGTTAATTTTTCCATCAAATACTCCCATGGAGGGAAGTGGGTATCCCATGTTTTTATCCCATGGGAATATTGATACTAAAGAAAAAAAATAATTTTACTCTCATTTTTCTATACCCTCATTTATAAATATATATAAATAATATATCATCCCTTTATAAATATATATATATAAATAATATTTTTTATAAAAAATATTTATTAATAAAATAAATGAATACTTAATTTTTTCTCTTATTTGTATGAAGAAAATGGATAAAAAGAATATTTAAAGATAAAATATATGATTATTATATTTTAATTATTTAAAAATTTAAAAATTTTTATTTTTTCATTTTAAATTTAAAAGAGATTATTTCTCTTTTTTTCTCTTATTTTCTTTTTAAAGAAAACTAAAATTTTTGTCAACAATGGAGAAATTACTTATTTATTTTATATAATTAATTATATGAAAATTCAAATTTAAATTCTTAAAAATTTTAATATTTTATATATTAAATTATTTATTATCTTTTAATCAAATATATTTTAAATTATTAATTTATTAAGTCTTTAAAAGTATTTATTTATATATTTTTAATTAAATCTATAGTTTATTTCAATTTATAACAAAAATTTGATAAGGATATTTTTGAAAAAAATAATAAGATTCATGGGAATATAAAGTGTGAATCAAATATGAAAATATAATATGTTTGGAAATATAAAAAAAAAATTAGAAATATTTGTATTGAATTAAACATAAGAATCTTACATTTCCAGTACTCACATACTTGAGAATTACATTTCTGAAAATGTACACTTTTCTGATAATGTAAAATTTCATAAATCAAATGTCCCCTAAATTTGATTTAAAAAAATCTGTTTGTAATTAAATTTTAATCATTAATCTTATATTGTAAATCATAAGTCATAACTTCTGTGTTTTGCTTTCCATGTTTTTCTTCTATACATTGAAAGATATATATCTGAAAAAAAAAAACACAAATTAAAGGAAAATTATTATGAATCTGACGTGCATGTATGGCATTTGGATGCAGTATGGTCAGTCTGTTGAAGTCCAGCCTTATAACAACAACAAGGATCCAAAAGATGAAGAGAGTCAGATTGAGGAGCCAACATTTTTTTCAGATGATGATGATGACAGCATCCAGGAACTTCCGACGTCAAAGGAAACTAACCACGATATTAAGAAGGCAAAAAGGAAGGCGTTTTTTACCCAACTACTGAAGTTAGAAAAAGTTTTTATCAATTTCCTGTGCCGCCATTATTATTTACCAAGATCCTTAAAAAATAATTTTTTTTATTTAAATTTATGATCGCAGGCTGGGGCTCCCATGATCAGTTCTGGTTTTGTGTGGCCCCGTGATCAATTATATTTTTATTTTTTTATTTTTTTATTTTTTTTTATTTTATTTATTGTTAGTCATGTTTTCTTTAATTTTTTTTCTTTTTTTTTTACTTTACTTTAGTTTATAGTGTATTTATTTTTTTATAATTTTTTTCAATTTTTGAGATTATTTACATTAAATTTATTTAATTTCAACTTGGATTCATTATTTTTAAAATTATGTAATAATTTTTAATTTGTGTCCCTTTAATTTTTTTATTTTTAGGATTAACCTAAATTTGATTTGTTTTAGTTTATTAAATATTAAACATTTATTTGGTACTAATTAATTAATGTTCTAAATAATAATTAATAATAATATTAATTCTAATAAAATTGTACAACATTCATAATGTAATAAAAATAGTAAATATCATAAGATTGTTAGGATAATATTCAGAATTTTAAGTTTTAGGTTTTAGGGTTTAGGGTTTTAGGGATTAGGGATTATGGTTTATGATTTTAGGGTTTTAGGTTTTTAAGATTAGGTTTTAAGGTTTAGGGTTTAGGATTTTATGGTTTTAGAGTTTTGGGGTTTCGGGATTTAGGATATGGTGTTTTAGGATTTAAGGTTTATGGTTTTGGGTTTAGATTTTTATGTTTTTAGGGTTTTATGTTTTTAGTGTTTACGATTTTGGGGGTTTATGATTTTAGGATTTTAGGATTTAGAGTTTGAGGGTTTGGAGTTTAAGGATTAATAAATTTAACAGTTATTTAACCTTGAAACCCTAAAACCTTCATAAATATATTAATCAAAAGATGTTAGAAAAGTTCAAGTTACAATTGCAAACTTTTAATATTTTCTTTCTTACTTTTAGAGGGTATTTACATTATTTCAATTATTTCTAAATTTCCTTAACTTATTTATGTAATATTTGTCTTAACTATATAATTATTTAACCCTAATCAAAATAAATTTACATATATTTCAATAACTATTTTGGAACAAATTATGATTTATGGTTTGAAAAAAATTTAAAAATGACAAAGTATAACATTCTACCCTTGTCTAATATTTTTTAATAATAATTTATTATTGATGAATCTTACTATTTTTTCTAACATCTATAAGAGTTTGGATTTTCAATTTCCTATTTTAATAGTGCCCAACCAATAAGCATAGAAATTAAAATTATAACGATTTGCACAACATCTAGTCAGGTTAGAAACATACTAATACACTCAGATATCAAAATAATACAAAAAATTTAATTAGCATAAGCACATTAAAATAATACACACAAGCATAGAGGAATATTAAAACAATGTAAATACCATAACATACAGATCACATTAATTAATTCACATACAATATACATGATTAAATGTACTAACAATCTATTTACAATGTCCATTATTAGTGCCAATTATAATGAGTAAATACTCGTAAATAATATAATACTAAACATTTATTATAATTTTATATGACTTGAAAATGTTAAGTACTACTTAAATTAACAGCTTCTATTTTTCAAAGAAAATCTTACATGCAAATAGAACTGCTCAAATAATGTTGTTGAAGATTTTTGTTGCTGGAGAGAAACATAATTAGAGAAAGGGTGCTCGGGAAGTAATGTTTAGGGTTTATGAAGCATGAAAGGCCGGGGAGGGGTTTTATAGCCACATATCACATGTAAACAGTAGTGACACGTGATAGAAATTGGGAGGAAGGGGGACCTGGAGAATTACACATGGCAGCACGGGGTGAAGCTGTAGGTCACGAGCTCTGTCCGTGTGTGATCAGAATTGATCACAGGCCCTGGCCCAACGTGATCAGGCTTGGTCACATCAGGTCAAACCACGTATTAGGTCTGATCACGGACTGCCATAACCTGTGACCCACAGATGTCCCCTGTGCTGCCACGTGTAATTCTCCGAATCCCCCCTTGCTCCCCTAATTTCTGAAATATGTCACCTGGCTTCCTTGACTCCTTGGATTTCTACGACATGTCATTCCTCACTAATCATGGACTGACCACGTACGTGATCCGCAGAACTTTTAAGCATTCTGGTAATATTTTTTCACAGTGCAGAATTACAGTAAATAATTTCATAAATTTCAGCATTACGGTCAAAAAACCCAAAAAGGAAAGATGCCTACATTAGTAGGGTAAGTGTCAGTAGTTGCTCTAGAAAGTGTTAGGTATATTTATTCTTTCAAAAAATATTTTTATGAGAAAATAGTATTTAAATATATATCAATAAAAAAGTAATATGTTATTTATATTAATTATTAAAAAAATATTTAGATATACGATAGTACAAAAGTAATTTTTTTAAAATAAAAGAAGTTATTTTATTTAAATTTTTTATATTTAATATTAAATAAATAAAATATTTTTATTTTAATATCTTATAATTATATTTTTTTAAAAATATCTAGAAATAAATGAAACCGTACGATAAACCCTTTGATCATTAGTACATGCAGTGACAAGTTGTCTGTGACTAATATGTTACGGTAGTTCTTTTGTATGCAACTGCACACAATATTACTATTGCACATGAATTTTTTACTCCAATATTTATTTTCATAATTTTAGTTTAAAAATCAAATTTATTCACAATTTTACTAGTTGTCACTAATTACACCTGCTTTTAAAATTATAAAACTGGAGGTAAAAATACAGAGGGTTTTGCTTTGGTACGTAGAATTCTCAGGAAAGCTAGCAGCGTGATTTTATAACACGTTTCTTATAAAAGGAGAAAATGTTAATTATCTTTTCAACTTTACGGTGATTAAATTTTACTACTTTAATTTTAACTTTAAAAATTTAGAAATTATTCTCTTAAATTACACAAAACTTATAATTAATGCACACTATCCATTTAATTATCATTTTGTCAAATTATATATTTTTTATAAAATTTAAATAAGAATCATAATATTATAATATAATAAATTTTTTGATCATTTTTTCATGTATATATTATATAATTAATGGAAATCAAATTATATATAAGAAATTTTAATTAAATGCTTAAAAATAAAGTGTCAAATTATATAAAAAATAATAAAATGAATTAATATTTTATAATATTGGTTCAAAAATTTCATAAAAAATAATATAATTGGATAAAAAAAGACTAATTAAATGGATAATGAATGTTAATTTCATATCTTGTAAAGTTTAAAAGAATAATTTTTCTAATTTCTAAAGCTAATGGGAGCAAAATTTGATCACTTTAAAGTTGAGGAAAATTCTAAAGTATCATAGAGGTTTTAAACTCGGAGTGATGTAACAAATTTTAGGCAATTGGATAAGATTATCAAAATTTTTGATAATTTCATTTAATGACTTGTATTTTACTACTTCACTCCAGATTTAAAACCCTCCGGAATATCATAGTAAGCACCTAAATTTGAACACGGCATTTTACATCTTTTTAATAAAATTTGCAATTTGTTATATGAAATTTGTAACTTTCTCATATAATATCACGCAAGCAATTATTCTGTGGATAGACAAACATGGATTGCAGTCTTTCCCGTGCCTCCTCCCATGTTATAAACATCCAAGCAAAGAATGAAACTGTAGATGACAGCCAAGCGTTGACAGAAACACTTCCCAAACTGCTTCATCCTGCAAAGAATTCATAGAATTTTGTTCAAGGGAAATAGTTTGTCCGCAAGAACGGCGCAACGCTTTTGCCGTGAAGCTGTACGGTGTGCAAGCAGCATTACTATCATCCCTAAACAGCCCTTTCGATTTTCAGTCACAAACTACAAATTCTACCAAGGTACCATTAAACTTCAGGGACGCATATTTGAAATTTTTGTCTGCGATGATCTGGACCGGAATGTTCATGCTGAGCTCTGTCTATACAATTATGGTTGTTTGGTCTTTGCCGTTTCGATTGCCTATGATCTCAATTTTAGTTCTTGCTCAGCTTTTCTGTTTATCAGTATTGGCCCAGACGGCTTCTGGATTTAATATTGTATGTGGTACAGTTAGAATGTCTGGGATGTTGTTTGCTTCAGTGGGGGCTGTTTGTTTTGTGATGCTTCTTGTTTTCTTGGTCATGTTGGTACTTTTTACGCTTTGGCGGTGGCAATACAAGGAAGAAGATGAAATGAAATGAAAGGGATTGCAAGCTTTACGCTAGATTTGCTCCAGTGCTCATTTATCTGTGCTTCCAACGTTACGTGACCGGAGAGATAACCCCCCCCCCCCTCCTCTATGTCACCATAATTAGTAACTTTATGACGTCTACTTACATGTAGATCATCGGAAACAATTTATCCCTATGCTGATTTTATTTTATTTTATTTTTAGGAATTTGTGTACTTAAATTGATTTCTCTTGGATTTCTACTATTTAGATTTACAATGAGAGTACATATTTTGAATATGTTCTGCATAGCGTTATAATTTTAAATTATATTTAATTGGTATAGTGAAAATTAAGATTTTATTTCATTCTCAAATAAATTTATTTTCAAAATAATATTTAAAGGGATTTCATTTCATTTATTTTAAAAACTTATATAAAAGATCTATCCTCTCTCTAATATCATACTTATCATAATACTATTAAAATTTATTTTTTAATTATTTTCATATATTTTTTAATATATTCCAAATAAAATAATCTATTTGTAAATAAATTAACATTATTACATTAAAAAAAGTCCTAAACCCTAAACAAAAAAAAATTGTCAATATAGCTGGAATTTTCATCACTATAGAGCCCTCCAAATGATATGTTATTAGTATAATTATTGTCGCTACAACTTATGTCATCGCAAGCTTTTACAAATGACACCTGTCAATAATGTATTGGCCACCACAATTCATATGACATAAATCGAAACAAATGACACGTTGTTGTTATAAGTTGAACCCTACCCAGATAACATTATTGTTGGTACAAAGTTGGGTTTTTATTAATTTATTTTTAAAAAAACTAATACAAGTAATGAAATCATCAGTATAATTTTTTTTTCTTTTGGTAGAAAACCTATTAAGATGACAACTATCATTGGAATAGATAATTAACTTTTAAAAAAAATTTATGTAATTTTTAGGAATTATTTTCAATAGTAGCATTATCCAATAAATTTTATAATTATCCAATAACTTTTTTACAATTATTAATTTTGCAATTTTGTTATATTAATTGTAATAATAAATGAGACAAGAGAAAAATATATAAAATAAAATCCCTAATAATATATAAGATTGCTAGGTGGCTAGTTCTATCATCCTCACCTTGACACAACATAACATACATATCACATTTGTACCCTTATGAAATTGTGATGTGAAAAGCAAAAAAATCTAAACCCTAATATGAGTTTGCAATATAAATTTTCATAAGTTATAATTTTTGTATTCTGACAATTACAATAATTTTAATTATGCAATAAATTCTTTTTCATACTCATCTACATAAGATAAATTTTGCTTTCTTACATAACACTTAATATTCACTACTCTATTGAAGATTAATAATAACTCATCGATAGTAATGGCTAAGTTCTTGTATAAATCTACTTAAGTAATTTACTCTCATTAATTACTTTGATTATTTATATAATTTAATAATTTAATAAAGTTATTTAAAGTACTACACATTTGTCCATAAATTAATATTTTTATTTAATTTTTTAAATATTTACATAAGTTATTTAATTAGGATTTTAAATTTTATTATATATTTTATACCATCAAAAAGTATTCATTTTGATTACTTGAATTTTCTAAATTTATGTGTCATCAATATTTGATTACTCTAATTTTTTACATACTTTACAATTTTAGTAAAAATAATTAGATATTTAATTTACTTATAATATTAAATTATTACAAATTTTTTCTCCTTTATTGTTTAGAAATACATATTTATTAATAAATTAATATTTTTATTTATTTAATTTTTTAAATTTTGGCATAACTTATTAAATTAGGGTTTTAAATTATTAAGTTAAATTATTATATATTTCACATCATCAAAAGTTTATATTTTGATTACTTGAATTTTTAAAATTTATGTGTCATCATTATTTGATTACTTAGATTTTCTACATATTTTAACAATCACATTAAAATTATTTAAACTATTTACAACATGACAATATTAGTATTTTTTCCTTTATTATTTAGTAATGCATATATATTAATAAATCAATATTTTTAATTTATTTAATTTTGTAAATTTTGACATAACTTATTAAATTAGGGTTTTAAATTATTTACATGAATTATTATATATTTCACATCATAAAAAAGATTACATTTTGATTCCTTGAATTTTTAAAATTTATATGTTATCATTATTTGATTACTTTGATTTTCCACATGTTTTAACAATCCTATTAAAAGTATTAAAATTGCTTACAATACAAAATTAGTGAAAAAAATTCCTCCTTTATTATTTAGTAATACACATTTATTAATAATTTAACATTGTTATTTATTTAATTTTTCAAATATTGACTAACTTATTTTGTTAGGATTTTAAATTATTTACTTAAATTGTTATATATTTTGCATCATCCTTTAAATTGTTATGAAATTTATTCATCCTTCTATCTTATATCATATTCACAAGATATTTGAAATAGTAAATATAACAAATTCTATAAAAATACAATTTCACCAACATAATAACACATAAAAAGAAATTTATACTTATATACTATACCGATATCATCATTAATTTAAAGTAATAAACATATCAAACTATAGAAAATAAGAATTTAATCAAATTGAACCAATGCACCTCATATTGATCAATCCATAAATTGTATCTTGAAAAATAAAAGATACTATAAGTTTTTCTTCTTTAGTATACCTCAATGGACTAGTGAAGGTAAGGAACACAAATATCAATCAAGTAATAACTATAAAATCAAATTAATTTACAAAATATAAGTAAGAAATTTATCTAAAAGAATGAAAATGCAGTAAAAAAAACAAAGCAAAATTAAAAAAGCTAACCTTGAAAGTCTCATTTTCTCTTTCAAACTAAAGATCCATAGTGCAAAAATAAGGAAAATAGAACGACAAGCAAATTTAAAGATGGAATCTTATCCAGATGACATAAAATTTCAATCATCAGTATAGATTTAATAAGAGGTACATGCATCTTTCAATTTGATTAAGGCCTATCTAAATGACTTTATCGACAATATAGCTATTAAATTTTTAAATTTCAAAAGTAACATCAACAACATGTCATCTGAGTAGCCTACCTAATGGGATTCCTACTAGGTGCTTGTAGGTATTTTTGGTGGACTATCTTGACAACTTTGTCACCAATATAGCCTTTTTAAATTTTTCTGAAAAAAGCTATGTTAGTGACAAAGTCATCCATGTAACCTTCTTTGAAAATATCCCACCAACTATTAGTGGTCAAATTCCAGGAAGGCTATCCAAATGACTTTGTCATCAATATAACTTTTTTTAAAAAAATTTAAAAAGGATATATTGATGATAAAGTTGTTTAGATATCAATATAAAAAATTAAATCTTTAATGATTGCAAAAGATAAAGATACCTTGAGGTCAAGCCACAAGACATAATTTTATTAATTCTAATGTTTGATTCTTTTCATTTTAATATCAGTAATATTATATGTACTAAAAGTAAAATTTAGAATTTATAAATTTAAAATTAAATTTTAAATATAAATTAAGAAGTATCATTTAATATAAGATAATGAGAAAAATTTGTAAAACACAATTTAATGGATTAAAAAAATTTGAAACCTAAGTTCAATTACTATTTTCAATACATGTAACATTTGTGTTTTAATATATATCCAATACCTTATTTAAGTTCTCTTAAGTGCTCGAGTTATTTTCTTTCTCATCTTTTTTAGTGTCAATAATGGATTTTTTTTAAAGGTCAAGGCATGTTACTAGCTTCTTTGAGAGTTTATAGCACTATACTTATAGATAGTGACAAAGTTAGGAATTTTAAATTGTGGGATCAAAATTTATATATAAGATAAAATAAAATCATTAGAAAAAATCTTAAACATTTAAATAAAAATAAAATTAATTTCAAATATTGTTATAATTATTTCAATAAAATTTCATCTTCAATTGTAGAAGTAAGGGTAAGGGCAATTTTTCTTAAATTTATGTAGGCAACATATATATATATATATATATATATATATATATATATATATATATATATATATATAACCCCCTCCAACTATAGGATAATTGGATTTTGCCTCTTTGAAGTATAAAAATTTGGATTTTACCCTCTAAAACTATATAAAACTTGAATTTTATCCCTACCATTACTAATTTAATAAAATTTGTTAGAAAAACTATCACTATCATATTTCACTTACTAATAGTTAAAAATTACCACTATATTTGCTTATTTTTGAAAATTTTTTCATTTATTGACAGTTATAAATTGATGCCAAAGTTATAAACCATCGCTAATGATTTGGCATTAGTTTATAATCATCGTTAAACATTAAAGAACCATTGTTAAGTGTTACAATCATTAACATGGTAATGGTGGGGGTAAAATCTAAGTTTTCATAGTTTAAAAGGACAAAATCCAAATACTCCATAATTGGAGAAGGTTATTTATAATTTTCCCATATACATATAATCATGTTTGTAGGGCCAATTGCCCTATAATCTTATGCCTACATCTACCATTACTTAAAAAGTGTCTAATTCCTTAATATCAATGGTAATTGAATCTAAGACATTAGTAGTTTAAAATAACATATCACATTAGTTAAACCATGTATTAGTTTCAATAATATACCATAATGTTTATCATGAGTTAAGTTAACTTATAAGTATATTGAAATCAAATTGAACTTTTTGCTCAATAAACTAAGTTGAGGAATTAAATAACTAATAAGTGAATTAAATAATATTTCATTTGATAAAATGATTTTAAGTGTAATTTATAAGATATTCTCAAACTTATTTGATTCAAGAACTACATTGATAGTAATCAACTTATACATTCACATATAGTAAAAGGAATACTAGCTATTCCAAGAAACCAAAACAAGATAATGATCATATATAAGGCAAATTGAATCTTTTAGAGTGCAAGATACATTTTGAAGAGTAAAGTAATGCCATAGAAAAAAGAGTCTATACCAATAACATTTGTCATTAACATAGGTGTTAAAGTCATCGCTATTTATTTTTACTAATGACATTATCAGAAAAAATAACTTAGTGCTCTTAAGTTGTGGCTATGAAACCTTACACAACGATAAATTTGTTATTGTAGTAGAAGACACAACACCAATAATAGGTATCTACAATATAGAAGTCTTAGAGCTACAATGTGTCATTAATATATGAAAAGTTGACATAGACACTCTTGTACTAAAAACATTGATCTACAATATTACTTTTTCTAATTATAATTAATTTTATTTATATTTTAACAATATGAATGGTAAACATTATTATTACCAAATATTTTTTATAATTATTAAAGATTAAAAATATTATGATATTAATTATGATATTACATGAGATAAAAAATTGAAATATTGACAAAAAATGAAATATAAAATGTAAAATCATGAATGGCATGCAATAAATTACTATCATGATTGTATATAATAATATAATTTAACAAATAAAAAAATGAACATATAATCTAAAAAGCCTTTAATTAATGAGGTAGTCATTATTCTTGTCATCAAGTTGGGGCTAGGGTAAAGGTGGCATGCAATAAATCTAGACAACAATGTTGAGGGATGAATGCCTAATAGCTGAAGAGGAGAAAGTTGCAAGGTACAAGATGGCAAAGTGATCCTAAGTGTTTGCAAATGGTTATAGAGCTCCATGAACTGTTGCTCAATGTGCTATAGTATCCACTCCTGATAGTCAATGTGTTGTTATTGTATATCTTGTACCTACTAGCTTTGAAAAATATAACTCTACACATCCTTAGGCAATCATACATCTTACTACTACTAAGGAGGATAAGTTATAGTTAATGAGTTATTATCGTGGGTCGCATATGATGTTCTAACAAGCACACAACTAGTTTCCTTTCTATGCCCTTAATGAGTGCCTAAACCTCATCATTAATAACAAGATTATCAATCTATATTAGGCTTGTCATCAAGCTACAAAAGGTAGAACCAAATTGCATATATGATTACAGTTGAGTAACTTAGTTCACTATTAGTAAGATAAGTACAAAATTATAGTATGAGTACAAAATTTTCAAAAGTAATTAAAGTTAGAACATACTAATAAATTTTTTTTATATAATCAACCTTCATAGTTAGAGAAACCCACTCCCCTAACGTTTATGTATGGCGCTCACACTAATTCTCCATCAATAGTTGTGACTTCATTGTGTCCTTATTTCTCTAAGCCAATTTTAAAAACAAGTATAAAATAATAGTAATTATCATTGATAGTATTAAATTTGAGGAATGTTAACCTAGCATACCTTATTGTATTGATGCACCATAATAGTTTTTAATTAATAACGATTATTGTACTTCTTCTACGCTTTATTCTATGCATTTCTCCTCAACTTCTCCTACCAATTCATAACAAAAGTTATCTAGTTACAAGAGCCATAATTTAACACCCTAGTCCTAAAGTAGGAAGTTATTTTTTTTCTTACTCTTATTAAAAACCTTTCATAATTAACAACTTGAAAATTGATCTACAATAATAACAAGTATCCTACCTTGCTAAAGCATCTTTCTTTGTTATATGGGTACCTAAAACATTAAACAATAATGTGGTGAGATATAAATACTTAGTGAATGAGTCATTGAGTAAGCCACTATATAAACTATCTCAGGGTTTTATTTATTTGAATCTTCCCTTTTCCTAGTTTTTTATTATTTTCATGTCAATCCTGTACAAATCAATTTCATGAATCTAAAACATTTCGTAATCTCAATTTGTCATTATGTTTTCCACATCACCTACTCTTTCCACAGAGGGATTATCTTTGTTCAAATATTGATATTATACTTGTAAAATAAGATGCTACTATTCTTAATGTTGCTTTTGTAGTCTACTTTACTTTTTACCACTTGCTTATACTTTTGGTATATTACTCTTTGTCACTATATGTGCCCACTTATTTTTTCTATTTTAGATGATATATTTCTAACCATCATTAGGTTTTAGCATTTTCCATACATCTTATGCTATTTTTCATGCCTTACCTACTAACTTGCATATAAACATCAAGTCGTTCATATTACTTTCACAATAATAAGGAATGGATAATAGGACACACTACTACTCATAAACATATAACATATAATCTTTGATATCAATTTGTAAATCCATCCGATAGCATTATGGTTATATATGATTCTTAAGCATATAACATTTGTCATGTACATTCATAACACATTATGCATTCTTGCATGATTTTTATAACACTTCCAAGTGTAAACCTCAATTCCCACATCATAATTGATTTATCACACATTGATGGATACAATTTTAAATAATAATAATGATAATGATAATAAATTTTTGAACTATAAAAAAGGTGCTCATGACCTAATAGTTTATATATTTCTATTATTCACTATATCATTATTTCCATAATTCTCATGCATTTTATACAAAATATCACAATTGACCATTACTTCACACATCGCATGTATTTCATATAGAATAGTGTAAGTGGCCAATATTTCTCAAAATGTATATATTTCGCATAGTAAATCACAATGACTAGTGTTTCACACAACTGTGCATTTATATGATATATGCAATCATATACATATTCACATTCTTATCCTTCATTTCTTGTAATTGTTTCCATGGAAGTATACATATTCCCATCCCTATATTAATGGTTACAATAATGTATATACATTCATTCTTATGATTAAATTAATATTTACCATCACATACATATATCAATTCTTATATTATACCATTATTTTCAATTATGTACGTGTTTCCATCCTTATCCTTTTACTAGTAATTGCAATCCCGTTCATACACTTGTTTCCATATTCTGGTGATATTCTCAATCATATATGTACATTTATCCCAATCTCTATATTAGTATTTAGACTCATGTGCATATTATTTTCACAAACAATAACTATTATTTTCATAAATAAGCGTATACATAAATATTATTATTTTATAAATAATTATGTACATAGGTATTATTTTTATAACCAATGTACATATATAACATTTTATAAGCAATGTACTTAAATATTTTTTTATCAACCATGTACTTGCAAAAATGTTTCCTTAAAAATATTAACATATGTGAATATTATTTTTCTTTAATTATTTATATAATATTTTTTAATAATAGTAACATATGTTAATATTATTTTCATAAAGTCAATCACATAGGTATATAATATTTTTCTTAAAATATCTTATATACTTTATAGTAAAGTATTTCACATATTTTCGCAACAATTATAATTAATCAACCCTCCTATTTGACCATATGTTAATATATATTGAATTCTTTTTGTTTCTACAAAACTAGTTGCTTGTATATTAATTATATTTATCTAGAATGTTCTTAACCAAGTAGATGGATTTTTAACTCATATTTAGGTGAATTAAGGAAGGTGGCTAAACCATTCCTTCCTTACTTCCTTACTTTACTTTTTAGTCTAACCATAACTTAACATAGAACTCATTTGGTATTTTCAAAATAAAATCCCTAAACCTTTATTCTCCCATTTTTGTATGATTATTAATATACACTAAAAAAAAATTATAAAGTTTAGTGTGTGAGGGATAGAAGAGGTACTAAACCCTCCTCTAAATTTCCAAATACCATAATTTGAAATGAAAGCATTAGGAATTATTTAATAAGTATCCCTATGTACTACCCTCTTTTTGAACATCTTATCACAATATTACATAAAATAACACATTGGTGCTCCTTAATCATGTTAAGGCCGAAACTCTTGTCATGTTCTTCACTAAGGTTTTCCTTGATATTCTCATCAATACTCACAAATCTAACTATTCTAAATTCTTCTTATTTTGTCATGTAATAAAAGTTCTTCAAAGACTATTCATGAATCATGAAGGATCCATTAAATTTCTTTTCTAAAATCATGATTTACCTTCATACTTACTCATATATATATATATATATATATATATATATATATATATATATATATATATATATATATATATATATATATATATATATATATATATTCCCATTCATCATATTCTTGCCATCACAAACATACAAGTCTCCATGAATTTTTCCATAATCCATTAGTCATCAAAATTTTACTTAGATTAAAGAAAAATTAAAGGGAGATAGAAATACTCCCAAGGATAACCACTCCTTTTAATACCTTTGACCTTGAAAATCTTAAGATCCTAACAATTAAAGCCATTCCTTAGTAACATTTTTTGTATCATTCATACCATTAAACCATAATATGTTAATACCTTTACTTGGAATCAACCAATCTTCCTTCTTGGTTTCTTGGTGCTTTAAGCAAATAGAAGGACGAAAGTGTTTTGGTGTTATAAAGGAAGAAAGAGCCATAAGAGAGGTAATGATAGGAGTGAAATGATAAAGAATGGCTTCATCTTTTTTTTTTTTACTGCACTTAATCCATATCATCTTTTCTATCACTCCTCTATTGGTTCAACTTGGATTCTCTTAACTAACTAATAGTCCCTTATCCCATGTCATCATCACCTCTAATTTTTCTTATTCTTTTTCTCATCATAACTCCTAGGAGGTAATCATGACACTTACATAACTACTCTTTCAAGTTTTCCCACTTAAATCCAATTAAGAGAGAATTTAAGGTTACAAAGGGGCTTTATTCAATTCTTTTACTTTGGGTGCTAAATGGTCCCTTTTTTAGCCTAAATTTTCTCACTTAGAACTTGTACACTAATAATCCAAATGCTATAAAACTTTCATGATTAAGCCCAACCTTCTTAGTTTTATTGCTAAGTTTTTTTTATCCTTACTTAGAAATTTATAATTAATTATTCATTGAACCCCTTACCATGAAATTTTACTAGAAGTAGCCTTATGTGTCTTTTTTCCAATGTAGCAAGCTATTCATCAATTGGATTCCCTATTTAAGAGTTATACTTAAATTACCACAATTAGGTCTAAGGAATTCTACTAGAACTTTTCTTATTTCAAAAAAAAAATGTTGACATTAATTGGTTCATGATTAAACTATGAAATTTCTATGGATGATAGCTTTGGATGTGTTCTTTTTGGGAAAATTTACAACTCACAAATTGAGAATTCTTTCAAAAAGTTATAAATAAAAAATTGCTAACTATGTAGTAGGCTCAACATAAAAATGCTAATTGCTAACTAGTTCTTTGATTATTTTTCTTATTTGCCTCCTATGGCTTATACTAATTGAGTCCTTCCTTAATGAGTATTTTTCACTATTTATCACTCAGTGTATACACTAATTCCTTTATTTTGTATTTTTTTTATTAAAACATACGCATATTTAAATGCACATACCCTTAAATATCAAGTTGAGCATTTTTTATGTATTATTCAATTTTTATCAACCCACTTAATATTTATGATTTACTTAATTACTTTTTTTGTTATGCTCCACCTTCCAAAATGTGATTCTTATTTTCTTAAACTTTACCTTCTATAATCTCCATAGAATATTTCTCTAGATAATCTATATTTTTTGCTAGTTTGATTCTCAATAATACAATATCTTATAAAACTCGTTCTAACTTAAACCTCTTAATTTATTTTATTTGAATCCACTACATACCTTTTATTTCATTTTCCTACTCATTCTCCTATACTTCACCGTCTAAAGGGTTATAATATTTAATTTATAGCACCTAATTTTTGGAAAAAAAAAACTTTTAGGATGTTACACATAAACTTCAAATAAAAAATTCCATTGCAATATTATTTAATTCATTTTACCTTACACTCTATAATGTCAAACTACTTGTAGCACCTCTTTTCATAACCTGCTTGAATATTAACTAGAATCTCTCACACTACTATCATATACTTTCCCCCCTTAAGTGAACTAAGTATGCAACTTATGTCTCTAATCTTTGTATTGATCAGCCATAATGCACTTGATGTGTATGCCGCAATACACCAAAATTGTATTAAAATTAGTTGCTGAAAAATAATGTTGTATAGTGGCACAACCAAGTCAATAAAATAATTATTGAAATTTTTATATAGTGAAAATGTGAAGAATTATTGTAAATAGAATGCAATACAATGCAATAGAATGTTATGCAGAAACAGAATGCAATATATATAATATATGTTGTATGTTATTTATGTAATTGTGCAATACACAACACAGAATTGAGGGGGTTTGGTTGCACGAAATTAATGTAAAAGCAATATATTAAATAAGTACAAAATAAAAGCAAAGCATAAGTAAAATTAAAAGAAACTTAATGGAACCAAATAGTCGATTCAAGGAAATTGAGAAACCTAAATTGAATTAATCATAGATAAGTTAAGATTTAACTTTTTCTAATTAATTCTTCAACCTTGAATTATCTAGAATCCTTACAATAATTCATGAATTCTACACTAGACAATCGCCTAGGATTTGATCAATTAAAATTAGCTAAATTAAGCAATCGCTATAATCTCTACGCTAGATAAAATTAATTTATAAATAGAATTCAGTTGATTTGAGAAATCAAATTAGAAATCTTCAATTAATCCTTCAACCCTCTATCCTTATGCATAAAACTATGATTTATCAACCATAATTTCACATCAAAGCAATAAAGAAATCAGAAATCACAAGGGTGAATATTAATTATATCAAATTAACATCCAACATAAGAAATCTTAAGAAGACTTTTAACATAAGTAAATAGAGAAAGAGAAAAATTAATTAAGAAAGGTCAATAATACAAATCATAATCTCATAATCCTTAAGAGGAGAGCCTCAACTCCTTGAATCAACTATAAATTTAGGCTTCCATTGATAAATAATAAAAAGAGCAAAGAGAAGGAGAAGAGTGTTTGTTGAATTCTATGTGTTTTGAATATCTTATTCTCTTCATCCCTCTTGCCTATTTATATGACCCAATTAACCTAAAACCTTATTGGACTAGGATTAGATGTCTCTTAGAATTACAATTACAATAATAAGGCTTTTCAAAATTTCTAGAAGCTCAGACCTATTTAAATTAAATCTCTAGAAGTTATCAAATTTCTAGAAGCTACATCTAGGAATTCCCATAGTCTGACTTCTAGCCTAATTTTGACCATGAAATCAATGTAATTTGAAAAATTCATAGACGTGAAAGTTATAAGCCTGTGTCTTCTGACAATTTAGGCATTAATTTTAGGTTAATTGGACCACTATAGCTCTGAATTTGATCCAAATACAGAAATGGATTCAGCTAGGATAGAAACATAACTTCAACTTCTTGACTAAGTAAAGGCTTAAAGGAGTCTGAATTGAGCTTTAACCAAAACATAAAAGTTATAAATCTCTCTTTTAGTTTTCCATCAACATAAAGTTTAGCTCAATCCAAGATCTAGAGCCTAAGATATGAGTGAAAAACAAAAATAATATCAAAATCTAACATTTACCAAATAAATTCACAAATTTGTAAAATTAATCCAAAATTATAAAACAAGGCCTATTCTATAAAATTAAGCACATGTAACACTTAAAAGTTATAAAATAGAAGAAAATAAAATAGTAAATATTTTTCTCATCAGTACTCTATACTAGTCATCTTCTCTTATGATACATCAATAAAGTCAAACAATTGTTGCATTGAAAGACATAACAATCAAATTTAAATGTGAAGCAATGATAACTAAATGTAAATATAAAACAATGATATTATTAAGTGTAAATTAACATAAAAATAAGTTGGTGCTTGCCCTGACTCCTTGTTTAACATATGCTCATTACTCTTTATGTATGACTACATACCTCTCATGAAGTGGCTCATTATGCTACCAAACAAGTACTCCTACCAACTATAGGAAGTCCCTCTCATCATCCCCTATAGGATTTCAAGTCATCTTATCAAATTTGACATGCAGTGGTTAACCTTGGTTTTTGGTAATTTTTTACTAAAAGCTTAGGCCTTTCATTTTGGTGTGAATTTTCTTAGGTGGTTAGCTTCAAAAAATGAGCACCATGTTAATTAAAAACATGTATTTATATATAAAAAATAAAAAACAAGTGGTATAGTAATTGTAGTTCTACCTAACTCTCACTGCTAGGAAAGTAAACAAGTCTAGAGGTAGTAAGGCTCCATTATCTCTTTCATGGTAGGAATGCATAACATCGGTCATGTCTATGAAACAATATGAATGCTAATCATTATGCAAGACATAAATAATATTTATAATAACATAACAAAACTATTCATTCCATTATTTTTACATATGAAAACTAAAAGACTCTAACCCCTAATCTGAATCACTATCACTAATGTAACATGCTTATCTCCCTCATCAGTTTCAATATCATCATTTGAATCTAATTACTCTTTTTATATATAATCATTAACCATTTCATCTTTTGAAATGTCATCATTATGTATGAAGTTATCAACATCCTATGCGTTAAAACGAATATGTCCAAAAAATGAAACACATTAAGGACTGTTATTCTAATCTATTAATGTAATAAAGTCTGATTATAAGGATAGAGTTTACAAAATTATTTTCTTGTAATATTAGGATTCCATAATCACATGAACAATAATTTTTCAATTATGTCCATTAAGAAGATTATTAATGTAAAAAACTTAGTTTATATAAGGTAAGTATATATAGATCATCTTTATATCACTAAACACTAATAGAGATGCTTATCATATTCTTATCATTAACAATTTTTTTCTTTTTATAGTTAATGTAAAACCATTTACACTTAAATAGTGTCATAAATTAATTATCTAAATAAGTTAACTCTATGACATTCTCTAAAAAATCATAAAATATGTTTTCATTAATCCATAGTATAGAAATCCCATTATTTTGTGTTTTATACATAGAATCCTTAGACAAAGCTATAAACTAAACTCTTTTAACTATGCATGCTAAACATGACATAATTGTAAAATTTAGTCTTAAAGCCAATGAGAATGGCTCATCGATCACCTTTATGGATAGATTCCTGTATAGGTGATACATTTATAAAATTGATTAAACACAACAATATTAAAATCAACAATGAAAATGGGTAAAATTCTAGAAAGATAAGGCACTACCTTCAAGTAAAGCCATAAAACAAACTTAATTTTTTAGAGTTGATCTAGGTTTTGATCACATCTTACTTGCAATTATCTCATTTATTCACTACAAAATACAAACTATTCATTAAATGATAAGGACTTGAACTATAAAAAATGAATATAAAGTTTGAGAGACTTATATAGGATACTTTTGGATTTTGGCTCTATTATTCAAGATATACCATATTGCAATGTTTCAATCTTTCCTGTAGAAGCCTACAATTTTTTCCTAATGGATCAACATTGAGATCTAAACACTAATAATTGCCTTTTTGTTCTAATCTAGACTGTACCTTGATTTCATTCAAACTGATTGAATTTAGTTTTCAACCCTTACAGATATATGAAACAAAATGTTAACACTTCATCTATAACATAGCTTTCAATAATAAAACCTTCAAGTTGAGCATGATTCATAGCATAGGCCTTTAACTTCTTAATATATCTCCCATACAATACATCCACCATAAATAAATAGGCTCCTTGAGCAATATTTCTTCAAGAAAATACATCATCAAGTGAATCCTTATATCAAAAAATGTTAAAAGGTATATCCATTCAAGTTTGTAGAGAATGAGAATAATATCATCCTTAAGTTTCTCCATATCATTTTTTTTATATTTAATTGAAGCAATTATAGAGCTTAACAATTAGATATGATAGTTCTTTCGATATGAATGCTTAAATTGCAAGTACTAACAATCACTATATAATGACATAACAATCATGTAATTTCAACCCCTTTATTTTAGTGTCACTATTAGTCACATTCTTCTTCAGATTACTAGGAAACCCTTCAAAGAACTTGACATTTTTTTATAAATTAGTGGAAACATTATCGATCATTATTATTCAACACGTATTTGGCATATAGTTTCTTTAGGTTATTCCCCTCCTCGTAGATGTAGCTTAATCTTATATTCATGTCAGCTATATCATACCTTGTATTACTTGTATCCTTTAATTTGTATACATCTTGCAGCAGTGTGCTTACAATATTATCAAAACATTCTTTTTAACATGTATAGCATCAATGTTGTACCTCAATTTTATTCTATGCTGATAGAAAAGCTTGAAAAAGAAAATGCCTTTTTTACTCCAATTATGTTCATTAACCTTTCTCTTATGTTTCATTCCTCCAAATTGCATGTGTTTTCTAGAAAGTCTCTAACTTAATCCACTTAATTGGTTTATAATCATGTTACTAGCAAACTGCCTTCAAGGGGCTTTCCTCTCAGTTTTACCATTAAAATTCTCATTTCTCCATTAGTGCTACCTTGGAAAAAAATAATGATAATAATATGTAATGTTTTTCCTCCAACCTATATTAATAATGTATTTTCATTACAAGTTAGGCATACTTTATACTCTTGTCCACTCCACCTAAAAGGTTACTCCATATAGGAATGTTATTTACAATCCATAGTAAAATTGTTCACATCTTAAAGAAATTATTCTTAAATAGTATCCCGAGTTTTGACTCCCATCTCACATAATTATTTTAACTCTTCTACTAGTGGTCTAAAGAAGACATATACATCTTTTCCTAAAGATTACAGTCTAGGGATTTATAAAGTTAATATAAAAAGAAAGGTTCTTTTATACAAAGTCATAGTGGTAAATTGTGAATTGTCATCACCACTAGTCACATGCTATAGGACAAATTCATATTGCTAAAAGGATTGAATTTGTTTGTACTTAAATTAAATAAAAAATTTCTCAGTTTCATGGAAAAATCAAGATGGTTTCTATCAAAATCCTACCAAATATCTCCATTAATAAGATGTTGCATGACCTATCCTCATTTGATCATCTTGTATTATGTTACTTTATATTATTCATCATATGTCTCGATCTATATAGTCCTTTTAACCTAAGGTAATGGAAAATGTCCTAGTACTATATAAGGCACCTTTTATGCTTTTGTATTTATGTTAACCTAATAACCCTCCCTACATATTAGACAATTCTCTTACACAACATGCTTTTTTGGAAAAGCATACAATCATACTTGCAAGTATGAATTGACTTATACACTAGTCTTAATTTATTAAGCTTCTCTTTTGTATCATAAAATGATCCTAATAATTTATTCTCTTTGAGAAGTGTTTCCTTCAATAACTTCAAAAGAGAATTAATTAACTTATTAGTCGACTTATGTTTGCATTTTTAAATGTGTAAGTTTGATTAAAAAGTTTGATGATGAAAATTTTATGCAGTTGGGATATAATTATGTTTTGACTCTTGCGAATAACTTATCAAAATTGTGCCCATGAGACATGTTCCCCTTCCTATGGCATCTTCATTCCTATCTTCATTATACTTACCTATTTATTCAATGTAATAAAGGTTGATAAATTCATGTATAATGTTAACTATCTCGCTTACATTGTCGAGAAGTGCCTTACATTCAACCTTGACAATCCATGCATTCTTTTCTAATGAACCTAATTAGGGTAAGACAAATCAAATCTAATGTCTATTGAGTGGATCTTCAAGGTTTGTAAACTCTGATAAAACAAATTTCTGTAATTCTTACATGAACATCTTATTAAACCTTGATTGTTGATGCAATTTCTATCTCTCTTGACAAATGCCATAGCACCATTCTTATACTAATTGGATAAATGATCTTGCAAAGTTATCTAACTTTTGTCAACAGACATATTTGTCACTGGTCAACCATCTCACACGTTATTATAAAATTTGATCTTGTGTGCAAGTTTATTATGTGTCTTAGATCTAACTTGTCATTCAAACTCTACAGGATAAAGCCTTATACCATTTGAGATATACTTATAGTTATTATCTCAAATTATTCATGTTATTATTTTTTAAATGTAGAAATTTTAGTAGCATTTTCTTGTAATTCTTCAAGTATGCAAACTACAATTCGATATATTAGGAAGACGTATAAAACTTCTACAATGTAAAAATATAAGTAGATAAGTTAAGAACAATAATTAAAAGATTTATTTCAAATTGTCCAAATTTATAGGACAATTCAAAAGTTGGATAGTTTATAATAGCTAATTCTTTCAACGAGTCTAAAGTTACAATGCAAGTATAATAAAGTTAAAATTATTGTAATTTTATAATTATAATAATTTTAAGTATTTTATCTTCACTTTTGATACTCATTTATGTATGATAAATTTTGATCGTACTAACCTCATAATATTCATTACTTTGCTTATTACTCACTTTAAAGCTTTTGCATTAACTATTTTCTTACATTGATTTCTTCATTATTTATATAAAAATAATTTTATTATTTTAGAATTTTATGGTTTATTTATTTACCTTAAATATTTACAAACACATATTTGCACTAACTTCATAATATGTGTAAATTTTACTTATAATATTTTTCATTATTTATTCATTACTTTATTTAAATTTAACTCTAAAACTCTAATAAATAAATATTTTATTTTCCTAATTTATGCTTAAGTTTTATTCATTAAATATTTTATTATTTAAATTTCAATAGTTTCATTACTTTGGTATTAGAATTTATATGTTTTCATTATTCTATATTTTCTTCATTTCAATTTAGATACATTTATTAATTTTTAATTTTGAAGTTTATTTATTTGTTTCCATTGTTTAATATCTTCTTGTTCATTAAATTAACATAAATATAATACTCATTTAATATTGTGTGTAAATTTTACTCATAATATTTTACAATATTTATTCACTATTTTATTTGAAATTAACTCTAAATCTCTATTAAATGATTATTTTATTTTCCTACTTTATGTTCAAGTTTTACTTATTTAATGTTTTTCTAATTTAATTTTTATATCTCCTTGCTTTAGTTTTTAAAATGTATGTCTTTTCATTATTTAATATTTTCTACATTTCAATATCTTCTTCTTCATTAAATTAATAATTTTTTATTTAAAGTTTTGTATTAGGATTAATTTAATTTTTAAAATTTATGTCTTCTTATTATTTAATGTTTTCTTCTTCATTGCATTAACATAATTTTAACACTTATCTACCAATATAGTCTAATTTTACTCATACTTATATTCTAATATTCTAATACTCATATCAAGTTAGAAATTCTATAGTAAGTCTAAATGTAAGACAACTATCAATATATCATTCTAATATTCTCATATTCATTTCAAGTCACAAATGCTAAGTTCAAACATAACACAACTATCAATGTATTAGGGTCATATAATATTTTCAAATAGAATAGCCTAACAAGTATTTTAGGTATATACTCATTCCATAACTAATTTCACAAAAGTAAAAGAATTTTACACCAAAAGCATGCTACATTCCAAAATCAAAATCAAATACAATAATACTTAAGAAATTCAACCTACTTTAATGAAATAATAGAAGAATGAATAGAACAATAACAACACAACTTGATCAATATACATAGTCAATGTAAGAAAATTAGAGAGAAAGTTATAAAATGGATAAAATGGTAGAGAATTCATCAAAATGCATACCTCAAACATAGAAATTCCCCTACCTTCCTTTGCATGGTCATGTGAAATGAACAAAAATGTTTTTCTACCAAAATTTAAGTTACAATCCTATGCCAAAGATACCTTCTAGGTCATTGGTATAGCATTTTCTTGATCATTGAAATAGATCACCTAAAAAATAGATATTAACCTTTGCCCACTCATTTTCCTAGGAACCCTACGACAATGACTTTATTATTGGTAGAGAGCAAATTTTCAATTTTTAGATTTTTAGGAAATGATATTTCAATGATAAAGTCATTGAAATAGAGTTAGTCATAATTGGCACCAGCTAGTTGCACCTTAATTTCCTAAACAAACTATTCTAATAACAATGTCATTAATAGTTATCTAAAATTAAATTAGTTCACTTATTAATTGTATATGGTCAACCACTCACTATATACCCAAAACACCTGTGATTGAATTAAATATTATTTTTATTTTTTGGAAAAAGTTTATATACATCAACGACAATATTGTCAGTAAAATATTAAAATATTTTTAATCTCTTTTTATGACTCTATGTTAACAATAGTGTTATTGGTATAAATTTGACAAATTCATTTTTAAGGCTTCCCACCATATAATTTTTATTTGTATACTAACAATTGTAAAAATGTCCTTGGCATAGATGTCATCACCATATATTAATTTTGTTATAATGTGAGGCATCACAACTATTAATAAAAAATTAACAATCTAAAATTTAATAAATAAAGATTAATTAAAAAATTTTAAATTTATAATCACTACACTCTTAATTTTCTCTTAAAGTTGTGATATTTTAGTTTATTCTCTAAAATGTATCTTATGACTTAAACAAGTCTAATCCCATAGAGACTTGTTAATTAATTAAGAATATAAAATTTGAGCAATTTACATAATTATTTTATTTTAATAAATAATGTTGCAAATAATAATTATTTGAGATTTAATAATATACGTGAAAACAAAAGGAAAAGTATGAAACCACATTATTCAGTGGACGTAAAGTTTGCTGATCATTCTTTTTTTTCTCAATTTAAGATCTCTCACACACGTATACACATATACACACAAATATATATATATATATATATATATATATATATATATATATATATATATATATATATATATATATAATTTACGTATACAAAGAATTTCCGCTAGTATTTTCTTCTCGCAAATACAAAGCAAGCAACAACAATTACTTTTAGAATCCAAAATGATAAGATTGATTGGCTACACATACTTTAAAATAAGTGAAATCAGTTTTGAATATTAGAGAGAGAGAGAGAGAGAGAGATGGATACATGTATGTGAATTCTCAAACAAATGAAACCCCCCTCATACGTGTGGGTATTCTGCTTTCTTGGAGTTAAAAAAAAAAAGTACCTTCTGCTAAGGATTAAAATTCCTTGACCATAGGATATTACTAATTAGTCACTTATATGATAATGTATAGCTTTTTTTTTAAAGGATAATGTTATTTGTACGATCACAATTTACAACCATTATTTTTATATAATGGCATAATCGGACTCATTAGTCACATATTATTTAAAATTAGTGAGATTAATTTTATAAAGTTTAGCACTTATATATAATTGTATATAACTTAAAAAAAATAAAAGGTAGAACAACTCTGGAAGTGGCAAAATTGTAAAAGGCTATCGTTGTACCAATTGTATGACAGACCTACAAAGACCTAAAGGGCCTAAAACTGCATGAACCAACCCTCACAAGCCCGTTGTATAAATGAAGAAAAAATTTGAAGACTGATCCGTGTCTTGAGCTGGATGGACCCACCAACAGCTTGCATGCTTTCTCTTGTTGGCACTTGGACTTTTACATTTAATTTTTTCTCTGTATCTACCGTTTTTGTTAAGGTGCAGCTAAATGAGATAAGAAAATAAAAAACGAATGCTGTTGGGTTGGGCTTAGAAAGGGCTAACGAAGTGAAATTAGAATAAAAGAAAATTCAACTCAGTTATTTGAATTTTTTTATTCTTTTTTTAAAATTAAGAGTGATAAAGTCGGTAAACGCGTACATGCTAACAGTCAAACTTGGGTTATAAAGAAAGGCAACATCCTTTATAAATTATTAAATGCTACTTGAATTAAGGGGTATTGACATTTACCAAATGGAAAAATCTGACAAAGGAGAAGTCCCCTTTTTCTCGTGTGAAATTTACTTGTGAGAAAAAATTAATTATTATGAATCACTTAAGTGTCAGATGAATTATTCATTGAAAAGAAAAAAAAATGCTACACACAAACTTTTTTCAGTAGTAATTTTGATGAAGAACTTCGTCTTTCAAACACCAATTTTTCCGTTTTGAATGTGGACTTGAGAACTAAAATAACAATGTTTGTGAGGTAAATTAAAAATGAAAACCAAACACAGCCTTAACATAAAATTCGTCATCATCTTAATGTAACTCATTCTTTGAGATATCAAAATTGTACGAAAAGTCTCTTCCCCCATACTAATTGAATTCAATCCATAACAAATAGCAAGTTTCTTCCATTTCAAGAAGAAATTATTGAAATGACTTAAAAAAAAAAAACCTCTACAAATGACCCAAATCACACTGTTTCTGGCCCCTCTGCTCCACTTGCTTTTTCTTCAGTAACAGGGATCAACTTTCCAGCAGCAGAAGCTTCCTCTTCAGTCTTATAAACTTGATCTTCACTAATCCACAAAACTGCATGAATCAATACAATCGGCATAGAGCAAGCCAGAGTCACCGCCAGATGAATCCCGGCTTCAGTCGCAATCAGCTGGACACAAGTTGCAATTGCAAGCAAAGCTAATACAAACCTTCTCTCTATGACTTTGTGAAGCACAAAAGAATTGGGGTGTGCCCTAAGAAGTAGCAGATACAACGTTGTCACATATGTCATAATAACCAGTAAAATTAAGGACACTTTCCTCTCAGGAATTAGGGTTATGAAGAGTATAATCCACACGAAAAGTGCGTAATATAAGGCGAAATTCACCAAATTTCGGACTATACGAATTGCTGCAGCTTCTGTGGTCATAGGAACGTTGAATGGACAAGAAATCCTGAAATCACTGTACAGCTTCTGGTAAGGATATTTTGGATCATAGGTTTCATCTGCTGAGGAATTAGATGTTGAGGATGTTGGTATTCTTTGGGTCGTTCCGAAATTTGCCATAGTTGATGCTGAAATTGATGTTTGGAGGATCAGAAAATACAATCTCACAATATGCAAGAGCTACCGTTGAACAACAAGAAAGTGAATGATATATATCTTAGAAGTGGATTCTTGTACTCGATTGAATTTGAATCAAAGTTGCTGATTAATGGCAGTATAAATGTTGCACCAATAGATATGAGCGTCGATTTCTACGATGAGTTTGATGACTTTCAATAGGATGACTCAGTCAACAAATGACCTTGGAATTATCAAAAGTTGAAAAACACAAGGCCAATTAGATCATTTTTTGAACTGTAATAAAATAGGCTAATTTGATTGAAAGCTGAAGGTTTGCAAACCGTCAACACATGTCCTTTCATTAGGTGTCAAGATAGTTTGAATATAACTAATTGATCTCTAATATAATTTTACTTAATTTGAAATTAGTATTGATATAAAAAATAATAAAAATAGTCTAATTTAATAAAAAATTGACACCAGTAAAATTTAATTAATCAAGTTATTGAGTTAGTTTGATAGTATAGGAATAACTAATTTTAATTTTAACATGTTAAAATTATAAATTAACATTTATATCTATATTAAAATAATCTTAAATAAATTTTAATATTAAAATTAATAAATTTTTATATTTAATATTATCAATAGATATTATATTTATACAAGTTTATTAAAATAAATAATTACTTTAAAATTTAAAAAATTTATAAAAATTTTGTGAGAAAATTATTATCATAAAACCTAAAAATTAATAAAATAAGAATTACACAAAGATTAATCGATTAATATATTTATATGTGTATATATATATATATTAAATTAATAATTTTATTATATTAATATATATAATAAAATGAATCATAAAAAATCAATTCCAAATTTCCAAATCACTTAAAAAATTAGTATCTAAAGTCTCCCATTAAATATCCATCCTTATGTGGGATCAAAAGGTTGACTCCATTTAACATTAAAAATTTAATACTACTTTTAAATAGATATTTAAAATTATTTTTAACTTAATTTAATTTTTTAAATATAACTAATTTTTTAGCAAATAAATAATTTTCCATTATCAAATTATTAAATTAGAAGAATAATATAATCAAAAATATTTATTTATACAGAAATAATACTAAATTTTCATAGCAGTATAAGTTTTTCCTTCTTAATTTCTTTAATTGTTTTTCCTTTATTTTTTAGAAACCAATACCGATAAAGAATGGTGAGTTAGAATAACCATAAAATCCTTTCATATCAATCCTTACTATCCATCAACTTATTACATAAGAAAGAATTCAATTTAAAAATTAAATGAATTAAAAAATGGCTCACCAGTAAAGAGTTGTTGCTCAATGATTGCTTAATGGCTCACTGGTAGAAAGTCATTGCTCAACAATCAATTTTAAAAAATATTAATATATAAATAGTCACTTAATCAATGTTGGTGATAAAATTAATATTTCATAAAATTTTATTAATATTTTATATATTTCACAAAATTATAAATATTGATCTTAATTAAATTCAATTACATAATATATATTCATTTTTTCTCTCTCCAATCTTATTCTTATAATTTTTACAATTATGATATATTTTCATTTCTCTGTAAGTGTAAAAAATTAGAGGTGGAGGTAGTGTGTGAAATTTTAAAACATTGAAATTTTCATTTTAAAGAAAAAATATTAGTGACATTCTTCAATTCTTTAAAATTTATATTTATATTTTTTATTTCAATTTTTATAATATTTTAATTAATTTATTGATTGTTATTTTTGTTAATTTTAATATTAAGATCTCATTTTTTATATTATTAATAAATTTTAATTATAGATTTGAATGATCTTAATAATATGCAATATTATTTTGATAATCACAATTTTTTAGAAAATGTAGCTACTAATTTTTTAAATAATAATTTTATAAATACTCCTTCAAATACATTTGAATTTACATAATCTGCTCTTTCTTCTCAACATTTATCTTCTTCATAACATATTTGTAGTCACTAAAATATTAACACTCCCACATCCTCATCTAATATAGCAAAATGATTAAAAATTTTCAAAATATAAAATCATTTTTTATCTAAAAAATATGAATAGTGTAGTTAAAGTATTATACAAATATTGTCTAAAAAATTATAATTGTGATAATTATAGTGGTATTAGTATAATGAGATGCCATTATTCCCATTATTTTTCCAAACATGTGGATATTGTTAATATTCCAAATCAAAATTCTAATATACCTAGTTAAGATAATTATGAGTATAAATTGTGTAAATAAATTTATCATATTGAAATCCCTTTTGCTACAACTACTTTTTCAAAATTAAATACTCTTTTTCAATACTTTAATTTTCAATGGCATGGTATAAGTAAGACTCATAGTGTAAATAAATTGAATAAAATTTTTAAAGAATAGAAAATGAATTTGGCCAACTTTTTTTAAATTCAAAGGTAGAATTGTACTTACATTCGATATTTAGATATTACCATCTCAAATAAACTATATTTATGTAACTACCTATTATATTGATTATAATTTCATTTTACATAAAAGAATTATTTATTTTAAACTAATTTCACCATCACATAATTCATTTACTATTGCTTTTTATATAATAAATAATTATAATGAGTGCATTATATTAGATAATATATTTTTAATTATTTTTAATAATGCATCTACTAATTAATAGTACTATTAGAATTTTAATTCTAGTTTTAAATCTTATTCTTGAACTTAATTTTTTTATTTTAGATGTACATGTCATATTTTAAAGCTAGTTGTTCAAAACACATTAAAAGTTATTTTTTTTTAACTTGTACAAAATCTTAGAAGTATAATTTTATATATCAAATTGTTATTAACTAGAAAGTATGATTATAAATAATTATGTGTGAAAATGTCTAAGAAACTTAAGACATCTTCATAAAATATTTGTACATAATGGAATTCTACTTTTGAAATATAAGGATTTTACTTGCAGTATAAAGATGTTATGAATACTTTTCATTTAACCAAAGTTTAAGCTAATCATTACTTTGTAAATATTGAATGAGAAAAGGTACAAATTGGTTTACAATTTTTGCAAACATTTTATAAGATAACTAATCTTTTATCTAATTCTTATTATCTTATATCTCGCTGAATACTTAGTATTTTATTTAATTATAGTTCTACATTTTAAAATTTTAGAAGTATTAATAGATTTGAAATTATTATTAATGAATGTTTATTAAAATGGAATAAATATTTTAAAAATATTCCATGTTTATATGTTATAATTGCAGTTATGAATCTTAAAGTTAAATAAAAAAGAGTAAAAAAAATTGCTAAAAAGCTAGCATGAAAATATGCAATATCAACTTGACTTAGAGTCTTACATAAATGATGTAAATTATTTATTACAAGAAATATTTCAAATATATAGTACTAGATTTAGTTCTTTGCATTCATGCATAGATTCTTTATTTTCTTCAAGAAGAAGTATCACATATTATGAAGAATATGAAGACTTCTTAAATTTAACTGATAATACTTCCTTAATCGACAATAAATTAAGTTCTTATTTACACCTATTGTAATTAATATGTTAAATTTTAATATTTTAGAGTGGTGAAAAGCACAAATGACATGATATTCTATACTTTCTCTGACGACATGTAATATACTAGTCCTTTCAACGTCTTTAGTAGCATTAAAAGGTATATTTTCTCCTAACGAGGAATTTTTAAATGACAAACATCTATCTATAAGTGATCAAAACTTAAACATTGTTATTTGTTAAAGGATTGGTTTGATGTAGAAAATAAATTAAAAAAATAACTTACAAGAAAATGGATCATTATTTGATGAAAGAAATAATTAAAAATAGCAATGTATTTATATATTGTAAATATAAATAGTAAAATATTTGTTCTCATTTTATTTTGAGAAAATTACTTTGACTCCCCTTAAATATTGGAAATCTACATAGATCACCTATCTATTTTCAAAACTTATACAAATCTCTTCTCTATTTATTTTTTACCTCTCTTTAAGTATTAAAAACCTACACAAATCTTTCCTCTATTTTCAAAACCTACACAAAATTTTTCTTTATTTATTTTTTACCTCCACTTAAGTATTAAAAGCTTATACAAACTTCCCATCTGTTTTCAAAATTTATACAATCCTCCTATCTATTTTAAAAATAAATATAATATATTTTTAATATAAAATTTATTTTTCAAATATTTCTTAAAAATTATTTTTTATTATTTGTCATAAGTAAATTATAATATAATTCAATGTATAAGCTGCATAATGCTGATGATGAGAAAATGATTTTTCATATTAAAAATATATTTTTTTTAGTTATTATACACATGATACAATCTTCATATTTTTGGGAAAATTATTTTTTAGTAAATATACATTAAAAATATAATTTTTTTAATGTACAATATGTTAACCTTAACACTATATATGATAAGTTTTGATGATA
Source organism: Sindora glabra (assembly GCA_020226215.1). Taxonomy (NCBI): domain Eukaryota; kingdom Viridiplantae; phylum Streptophyta; class Magnoliopsida; order Fabales; family Fabaceae; genus Sindora; species Sindora glabra. Next base: position 61,670,227 of record CM035234.1, on the reverse strand, counting down.
ATAAATGAATGTCACAATAGCATTGTATGTCTTGTGCTAAAGTGATACATTGTATAAGCTTTAATAGACATACTATATTATAATTGATGCATATATATGATATGATGATTATACTTATTGTTATATATGTGTGATGACAAATAAATGTCATAAAAACATTGCATGTCTTCATACTAAAGTGCTATAAAATCTTCAATAAACATGCTATATTATGGTTGAAATAACAATGCTTGATTATGTGCTAAAAGAACTATATTGTAGACAATCATTACTAAGCATATGATTAATCAAGATATATGAAAGGATGATTATGCATGCTCTTGTACTAATTTATTTTATATGAATCATGCATATCAATATTTTGGTAAATTAGATTGGACTAACTATATGGTGTGCAAAGTTTATGAACTTATATATATGAAAGTGTAAGATAAAGAAGAGTGAGCATTGAAGCAAGAGAATGGAAGATCATATTATGCTCAACTCTAAAATAAGGAAGAAAGACAAGAAAGGACATGTGATCCAAGTAGTGAAGATTAAGAAGATTAAAAGTTACAAGCATTAAGAAAAGCCAAGGAACTTCATTGGTATAGCTTTTCATCTTAAGGCTTAGTCTTTCTTGTAAAATAGAGTATTTCATGATATAGAACTCAAACATGTTTTCATATTCTTAGCTTGATCAAAATATTTTAAAAGATAGCCCACAATCATATTTTAACAAGATAGTCTATGGGGGCATTTCAAAAACAAATGAGATATGAGTTTTTTTTGTTTCAATTTTGACCTTTGGTTATTCTCTCAATCATATCTCATAAAATACTCATATTTTTACTGTCAAAATTTTTTCATATGAAAATAGACTCAAAGAGATTTCTATAGACATATCATTTACTTAAAATGATCAATATATGAAAGAGTTATGACCTCTTCAAGTTGAGTCTAAAAATTAACTTTCTACATGATAACCATTTCTAATGTGGGCTCATTGTTTTAATCATATCTTGAAAAATACAAATTATATGAGTATAAAATTATTTTTATATGAAAATATACTCAAAGGGCTTTCCATGGATTGGTCATTTGCCTAAAATTACTAAGATATGAAAGAGTTATGAATTTTATAATTAAGTCTTAAAATCAGATTTTCACTGATTCACTGTTTCTGACCTTTGCTCATTATTTTGAATATATCTTAAAAATAACACTATATATGAGTATGAAACTAGTCCCATTTGAAAGTATATTCAATTATATTTTCAATGATAGGTCATTTGCTTAAAATGGACTTAAAATGAAGAAGTTATAACCTTTTAACGTTAAGTTTGTGTTTTTGTCTGAGTGAATCAATTCACCAATCGATTCTAGCCGTTCTGGTGCGCGAATAATAGCTAGTAACGGCTAGTTTTCATTCTTAACAACTCCAAACGGCTATAATACTCCATGAGCTTCATATATAAGTTAAGAAACATGAAATACAATCAAAAGAGAGCCTAAACTTCAATTGAAAATATCTTTTTACATCCTTCTTCATCCAAATCATGAATTGAGCTCTACTTTGTGAAATTATTCTATTTTAAAGCTTCAATTATTTCATCTACTCTATAAGAGAGTTTGTTTAAGTTATTATATATCTTTTTATCATTTCCTAATTGTTAAGGGTAAGGTCTCCCTTGAAAAAACTTAGAAAGGGTGAGGAATTCCTTATAAGAGAGATTTTTGCTCAAGAAAGAGCAAGAAATTGTAAGGCTTCTTCAAGTGCCATTGAAACTTGAAGGGATAGTGGATTAACACAAGCTTGGAGAGCTTAGTGAGTGGATGTACACCTTGGTGAGAATATCCAAGGGAGGAACCACTATAAATCCTTATGTTTGATCTCTCTACCCTTACTCTTTATTTTTTCCGCACCTTGCCCTATTTTCTAGTTTTTCCTCTACTCTGTTTTTGCTGTTGTTGATTGTTGAATACATTATGTTGTAAAGCTTATGTTATCACTTAAGTAATTGAATGGTTGAAAGAGAAATACTCCTATATTGATCTTGATGCTTGAGTGATTGAATAATTGAAAAGAAATCCATTTATGATTACTTATATATACATAAGCTTCATGATTATTTTACCTATGCATAGTCCATGAATTAATTAAATGAATTATGCTTCAATATTGATCTTATTGATTCAATAGCTGAAAAAGAACTCAATTTATGCATTAGTTTCTTGATTCTTATTTATGCATAATTGAATGAGTTGCTTTGCACAAGTAAATTAAATTGTTATATCTTAAGTGCAAACATATTCATAAAGTTTCTTAGAAGTGTTTAAAGTAAAATTATTCTTATGACTTCCCAAAATAAAAGACTTCTCAACAAGAATTTGAAAAATAAGAAAAGTTTTAAAAATATCTAATTCACCCCCTCTTAGGTGTGGGTTGCCAAGGCCAACACAATATTTCACACCTACACTTATAAATGTTTTTTGACAAGAAAATGATTTCTTACATTAAAAATATAATTTTTTCTAGTAACTATACACATAATACAATCTTCATATTTTTTAGGAAATAATTTTTTTACAATGATGAGAAAATATTTTGAATAATTATTTAAAAAATAAATTTTTATTGAGATTTTAAATATTTTGAATAATTATTTACCCTAAATATTAAATAGTTATATTAGTTTTCTTTATTATAGAAATAGTTATATTAGTTTGCTTTATTATAGAAATTTAAGTATAAAATTTTATTAAGTAGTTTAGATTTTATTCAATAAGATTTAAAAATTAATAATTTAGTTACCAAAAAAAATAATTGTGTATTTTTAATACTTTATTCATTTAATGTGTCTTAGATAAATTATAGTGCTAATAATATAATTACTTTGAATGAAAAATAAATTATTTATTGTTATTTTAAATGCTTAAAATTTATGTATTCCAAATAAAAAAATATTATTTTAAAAAATTACATCCCAAGTTTTATTGAATATTTTTTAAATTTTACATAATTAAATTTTTAAAATTTATTAGGAAATATTTACATTTAATTTAATAATTTCATTATAATATATATTTAATATAGCTTAAAACTTATAGTTAATAATTGCATTTAATTTGTATAACCTAAAAAAATAATTACATTTAATTTGTGTAAATTTAATGCATTTTTAGATTTAGTTTTTTGTGAATTAAATAATTACATTTATTATGATTTGCTTATAATTTGCTTATGAAAAATAATAAAAAAGGATTTTTAAGTAATAATTGAAAAATAAATTTTATATTAAAAATATATTATACTTATTTTTAAAATAGAGGGAAGGTATGTGTAAGTTTTAAAAATAAATAGGAAGTTTATATAGGTTTTCAATACTTAAGGGGAGCTCAAAAATAAATAGTAGGGATGTCTGTGTAAGTTTTAAAAATAGAAGAAAAATCTGTGTAGATATTAAAAATAGAAAGGAGATTTATGTAGGTTTTCAACACTTAAGAGAAGGTCAAAGTATTTTTCTCTTTTATTTAATAGTCAAATTTTTTTGAATTAAGTATTGTGTTTTTTACCCTTCTTGATGAGAGATTTTAACATTAAAAATTATCATATCTTAATTTATTTCTTTATTATTTTTAGTTCTATTAAATAATAATAATAAATGTTAAGTAATAATAATAAAATATAATTATATTTTATAATAATAAGAGTAATTCCAATAATAATAATATATAATAATAATTATAGAAAGAAATCTTAATCTAAAATTTAAAGTCTCTCTATACAAATTAATCATCTAAAAATTTTAATATACGATTTTAATTATAAGTCTTATTATACCTCAAATTTAAACTTAACTTATTTAAATTAAATATACTTTTTAATAAATAATTTTTTACAAGTGGTTAAATTAATTTTAATCAATATTTTCTTTCACATATTAAAGATGATGAGATTTCAAATTAAAATTTTAATATATTAAAGTATATTCTAAAGAATTAAGGACAAACCTACATTAATATTTATATTTAATATCTTTAAAATTTCTTACTTTCATTTTTTTTAAAAATTATATTTGATTTCTTTAAAATTTAAAAAAGTTATATAAATTTTATTTCAATTGTGTCAACGAACTTATCCTAATTTCATCCTTTTTAATGAAATTTCAAGTGATAGTAATAATAAAATATAATTACATTCAACAAAAATAACAATGATAACAACAATAATAATAATAAATTTAATTAATTAATAATATAAAATTAATAATAAATAATAATAGATTTGAGTTGGGACTAAAATGATAAAATCCACCTAATAAATATTTACTTAGGACTAAAATAATATTATAATAACTCGATTTGAGCTAACCCGGTAAAAAATAGCCCGACTTAGGACTAATTCAATATATAATTTTTGTTCATAGGTTAATTTGATAAGATTAGGTTAGTCTATTTTAATAGATTTATCCTTCATAACAATTGTGAGATTCTCCTCCAAATGTAATAAATGCTTATAAAACCAACATTAAAGTGCTTGTTTTACTAGTTATGTGACTTATTTTTTCAACCCAAATAGTTAAAATTAATTATAAAAATAACTCATATAAAATTAAAAATATTGTTTAATTAAGCGATATGTGAATTTTAGATTTTTATAAGATCTCGCTAAATATTGAGTCTTTCATATATATATATATATATATATATATATATATATATATATATATATATATATATATATATATATATATCGCTAAAAATTAAAAACAAACTTTTAAACCTTTATATGAATAATCTGTCTTATCATATACAAATATTAAATTTATATATGACTGTATGGGATGAGATCAAAGACTTTGTTATGCACAAACAATTAAACAGAAATATATTTTCAAGAAAAAAATTAATAAAATCAATCATTAAATTACAGTAATATCTTTTTTCAAAAATGAGAATACAATAAGAATACAGTTCAATTTCTTATTTGAATCATATGCAATTATAATATTAATTGAATAAAAAAACTTGATACATAGTGCATTTTCCTTTTTTTGGGGAGGTTTAATTAAATTATTTTTTATAAGCACTTTAGTCATATCAATGTTTAAACTTTTTATAAGAAAAATATATTAGCATCAATATCATTCAATACAAGGCCAAAAAATATATATCATTCAATACTATATATAAACAAAAATTTTATTAAAATAAATTAAAATACTTTTCATTATAAATAATAAAAAATAAGTTCATGCAGAATATGGATCAAATTAATACTAGTCATATATCATAATACTCAAGTTATAAAATTATCACAACCACATTAAGGCCCTTATTTCGTCATTAAATTTAAAAATATATGCATTTCTATCATAATCATAACACCATTTATGTCAACAAAATAACATTAAATATCAAAATATATACATTTTAATTTTAGACTTCAACTGCCACTTCAACTAAATTTAAATTAAACGATAAAAATAGTTTGTTCATATAAATAAGAAGCGTGTCCATTGAAAAGTATACAATAATCTGAATTTAAAAATATATATCAAACATTCATTTGACCCTTCAACATTTAGCTAAAAAAAAATTGCATTTTTAACCCTTGGATAAACAAAAGTCCCACGCATTTTTTGCAAAAAGTATCGAGCGACAGGTAATTAGAAAATAAAAATAAAAGGTAACAGGATGCAGGTTGATTTGTGTCAAAATTTTGCTTGCTACTAATTGGAGGGAGTAATTAGTGTAATTAGTTCTCGTTTAAGGTAGGGAAGAGCCCACTAATTAGACAGCAACTTCTTAGTGGCTTGAGACGTCGTTTTCATGTATTCTGTGATAGGATTTAAATTGTGATCTTCAACGTATGAAATACTCATTTTAAATTGTGATCTTCAACGTATGAAATACTCATTTTTTCTAAGTTCTGTGCCAACAATTTTTTTTTCCCAGTTCAAATTTGTTCGCAATGGGAACATTTTTTTTCTCCACATTTTAAATAATTTTAATGAAATTATAATTGTGATCATCATAATTGTAATTTACAGCCACAATTTCTCTACCATGAATGGAAAGTATTGAGGCCAAAATAACTAAGTTCTTGCGGGACGGCTCAATGAGACTGACTTTGTGACTTCCTTTAATTACGAATTCAATTTCCCTCAAAAACAATCATTCTATTTGGTGAATACAACAATTGTAAGAGAGATTTCTTGGTGTTTATTGATGAATTGAATTATTGTTTCTTAATCTAATTGAGTTCAGTGATAATTTATAAGTCAACTTCTATTTGCACTATTCTACCATATTTTTGACATCATATCCGATGGGATTGGAGAATCTCTCATTCCTATCTATTTTCATAAATTCACAAAAAAAAAAAATTAAGGTCTCATGATTCTCAATATTAAGAAATTGTTTAATTCACATAAGATTCTCATGAGAAATTCTCTTATAAACAATTCAAAAAATATCTAGAATTATTTAGTTAATACAAAAAAATTGACACTTCTTAAAAATTAATTTCTTACATTTTGTTTAGTATAACTTTAAATTTTATAAAAATATTGTTAAAATAACTAATATGCGTTTAAACATTGTAATATAAAAAGTAAGAAATATCAAAGTTTGATTATCTCTAGCTATCTTTTTTTAATTTTATTTCTAATATTTCTTTTGATCATATTTTTAAAAATTTATAGTTTATTTTTTATTTACTATAAAAAGGGAAAATGTCTTATATATATCTGAAATTATTTTGCTATAATTAAATGAAGTACAATTTAGATAGAGAAAAATATTACTTAAAAATTAATACAATAAATTATTAATTCTATCAAATTTATATAAAAATAGATAAGAAATAAATAACTTTTTATTTTTATAATGGAATACTAGTGACTAGAATAATAAATAATGAAGATGTAAAATATGAAATAAAAAATAAAATAATAATATAATAAATAAATATATATTTATTATTATAATTATATTTAAAATTAAATTTCTGTTATAATTATGTTTATGATTATATTTACAATTTACATTTATAATATAATATTTAATATTTATTGTGTATAATTTTATATATAATACTCATTTTATTTATTATTAAAATTAATAAAATAGTTATATTTTATATCAATAATAATTATATTTATATTTATAATTAAATTAATTTTATTATAATTTTCAAATAATAAAGATAAAATATCATAGTTACCATTAGCTAAATTAAAGAATAGTAATTTTATATTTTTATCTATAAATGATATATAAAATCTTTATTACTTACCAAAAAGAGAGTTCTAATAAATAACTTCTCATAATTTATCAAAAATAAAATTCTTTAGAAAATATTATTTCTTTCATTTTATTAACTAATAATTAATCAAATAATTTAAAGAATTCCTACGCCATTAATCCAATTAAGGACATCTGAATGTGGTCCTCAGTTGAAATTTCCAAAGCTGACTCGAGGGAATCTTCATGTAATAGTCAAGAAGTCTGTGTGGTATGGTATCCACGTCGCCCCAGAGGACCCTTGACTTTTGCATATCAGTAACTTATTATACGAAGGTTTATCAAATTCGCACAAAGGGATTACATTACACAAATAAATTTGTGCACTATGTATAAGATCTTCGTGCAACCAGAGACCGGCTAATTTAATTAATGACTTAAGGCAAATTTATATGTCTTGGAAGTGGATTCTTGTGTTTGATTGGGTTTGACTTTGAACCAAAGTTGATATCTAGTGGCAGTATAAAGATATATTGCCCCAACTAACACCCACCTAGTATAATAACAATCTTGATATTGTTTTTTAAAAATTTTATCTCTTGTTATATTTAAAATTTGAATTCAAAATTTTATACATATACATTATTCGAATTATCAAATCTATAATTGGCAAAATATATTGCCGGAATGGAAATGAACCTCAATTTCTATGATGAAATTGATGACTTTGACGAGAAAAGCCCTCAACAATGTCCGTAGAATTATCGGAAAGTTTAATGGTATGAGGCCAATTAGATCATTTTTTATTCTAATAAAATATTTATTTAAATTGAGCGGATTGGAACACATCAAATAAAAATACCCAGTCAATCAGATGACAACTTCTTGGTGGCTGGAAACGTCGTTTTCGTGTTTGTGACCTAAATGTATCCAATGCTTGTTTTTTTAAGTTCTGCAACCACAACATTTTTCCCAATTTAATTTTGTTCACAATGGGTACCTTTTTCTTTTTCATATTTTTCATAATTTTATATATAGTAACTGTGATCATCATAATTGAAATTTATTTCCATAATTTCTTTTTTTTTTAAACATCAAATAAGAATTATTTCAAAAGTTAATTTTTTTATTAATAAATTTTTCCTTCTCAAAAGATATTATACTTGAAGTTTAAATCTCTTTAATAGATAAAGTCTATCAGTATACTTTTCATTAAATGAATGCACCCTTGTTCCATAATTTCTGCTATGAATACAAAGCATGTAACGCCAAAAATAACTTTGATCTTGAGAATCTCAATATTGAATATTGTCCGAAACTGAAATTTCTAAGGTTGACCCGAGGGATCTTTACGTAATAAAGCTAAAAAGTCTGTGCAGAATGGTATCCGGACCATGACGTTTACTTTACAATCTATATACCAAAGTTGATCGAGTTCGTATACAGGGATTACACAAATAAATTTCTGCATTATGTATACGATCTTCATATATACAAAGAATATCAAATAAAGAAAATTTTTTATGTCAGAATAAAAAAATAAATCATGATTATCAAATTTAATATTTGAGAATTATAATTAAAATATAAAATTATGTAATTTTTTAAATGACTATATTATTATTTTAAGTAATTATATAGTTTTTATTAATATTTTAATTTTAATTATTAATATAAAATTTAATAATGAATGAGAGAGAGAGAGAGAAATGATGACATGACATTGACATCAACGACATTTTGAAACTGCGTGAGGAAAACCCATTCAGGGCTAAAGGAAACTCATTCAGGGCTTAGCCCATGACATTTTGAAACATATGGGAAAGTCATTCGGGGATAAGCCCAATCCAACCAAGGAGGCAAATTAATATTTAATTCGTTTGAGAGGAAGACTCAGCAATAAGAGACAAAAAAAATTCAAAGCCGCGCAAGGTATAGTTTGAGAGATACAAATTAGAAATTATATGCCCTTTAACTGGATTCAAAAGAAATATAGAATATGTGATTCTCATTTGATTGTCTAAAGCAATCTGAAGATTCTAATAGGTCCTGATCTGAGTTGCACAATATTTGTTTTATTTAAGGAAAAAAGGCTCTCTTTCGGCGAGGGAAACTCAGCCCAGGCAATATAATCGTGCCATTTTCGTGGCCGTTGATGAGCAAAGCAAAGCAAGTGTTGCTCAAGGCAATGCTTTGCGACTTTTGTTTGCTTGTCAATTTGGGGATGATATGCCGAACTCATTTTGAGATGGGTGCCAGAGAGCTTAAAGAATTCCTACCAGAACTTGCACATAGAATAGAATCATGGTCAGTTACGATTGCCTTTGGTATGCTGTGCAACTTAGCCACTCCATCCACAAATTTCTCAACTATGGTATTAGTAGTAAACGGGTGTGATAAAGGCAAGAAATGAGCATACTTACTGAGGTGATCCACCACCACTAGAATGGAGTTTTTCCCATGAGAAACCGGAAGCCCTTCAATGAAGTCAAGAGTGATGTTGTCCCAGACTTGGCATGGAATAGGCAAGGGTTGTAGCAAGCCAGCTGGAGATGTAGTTGCAGATTTATCCTTTTGGCAAATATCACAGGCTGCTATGTAGGCTTGTATCATAGCATACGTTAATGGCCAGTAGAAAATTTGGCGAAGTCGTTTGAAGGTGCGTAGCACTCCCGAATGGCCACCTATATGCCTGTCATGAAATTCAGATAATAATTGAGTGACTTAGAAGGGACCGCCTCCTTATTTTTATAATAAAACAACCCATTCTTCCAAGTATATGGAGCACCTGGATTATCCTTGGCCTTCTGTGACATACGTTCCATATAAAGGTGGTTTTCAGATGCTTTTTTAATTATCTTACCATAGGCTTACGCGTGGCATGGAAATGGTGTGTAGTATGGGACTGTTAGGCACCCTTGATAGTGAGTCTGCTGCACTGTTGTCTTTACCAGGCTTATACTGAATCTCTTAATCATACCCGTAAGTTTGGTCATCCACTTTTGTTGCTCAGATGTTGCTATATTCTGCTCCAACAAATACTTAAGGCTATGCTGATCTGTCCTAATTATGAATTTTCTCCTACGCAGGTAAGGCCGACATGTATGAATAGCTTCAACTACTGCAAGCATTTCTTTGGCATAAGTGGACCACGTCTGTCTTGTTATACCTAGAGCTCTACTGATGAACGCAATAGGCTTGTCTTGTTGAGACAATACAACTCCAATCCCTCCACCAAATGCATCAGCTTCAATCACAAAAAATATCAATAAAGTCAGGTATAACCAGCGTAAGCGTACTTGTCATAGGATTTTTTAGGACCATAAAAGCTTCTTCTGTCTGCTTATTCCAATCAAATTTCCCTTTTTTTAATAAATTAGTCAAGAGTCCAGCTATCACTCCATAATTTTGGACAAATTTTCAGTAATAATTAGTAAAACTCAAAAATCCTCTTAATTAAAAAACATTAGTTGCTCGTGGTCAATTAATCATTGCCTGAATTTTTTTTTTAGCCTACCTTAACCACTTGACTTGTCACAATATGGCCCAAGTATTCAAGCTCTTGTTTTCTAAAATCATATTTGCTCTTTTTGGCAAAAAATTAGTTTTACAGCAGAATCTCGAGCTTGTTTGACATGCTCAAGATGTTGCCAATCAGAGTTATAAATCAAGATATTATCAGAAAATACTAGAATAAATTTACAAAGATAGGGGTGAAAAATAGAATTCCTGATTGCTTGAAATATAAAGAGAGCATTGCAAAGACCAAAAAGCATAACTAAATACCCGTAACGCCCACTATGTATGCAAAACTCTGTTCTAGGGATGTCAACAAAAGAGACCTCAACTTGATGGTAACCAATTCATTAGTCAAACTTCGTAAAATAAATTACCCTATAAAGTTCATGTAACATGTCCTCAACTGTGGGTATGGGAAAATGGTCTCTAATAGTGACAGCATTTGAAGCATGATAATCAATGCAAAAATGCCAAGAGCCATCTTTTTTTTTAATTAAAAGAACAGGTGAAGAGAATGGACTAGTACTTGTTCTGATAAAGCCCAATTTAAACATGTCAACCACTTGTTTTTCAATCTCAGATTTCTGAAAAAAGCATACCTGTAGGGCCGAACATTTACTGGCTCAGTGCCTTTTTTCAGAAAATTCCATGATTAACTTCTCTAATAGGTGGTAATTGGGTGGGCTCCTTGAAGTCATCTGCATAAGTTTGGAGTAATTGTTGCATGTCTAGTGGTAACTGAGCCTCTGTTGTCATTTGTAGTGCATTGAAACAGATAGCAAAAAGATAAGCCACACACTTAACTTCCTTAGACACCATTTTTATAAAAGCTTCTTGAATAGGCTAGTCACCAGTCCCTTGCAATCGGCACGTTCGATTTTCCTATTGGAACCCCATTGTCATTTTTTCCAATCGCACACCACTAACCCAAGCATTTCCAACCATTGTATTCCCAACACGAAATCAAGCCGAGTTAATGGTAATGAATAAAGTGAAAAGAAGAAAGGAATACCTTGGAGTATGATCTGAACTCCTTCAAATCTACCCTGACATTGAAGACGACTTCCATCTGCTATCTTTATCGTGAATGGTTTTATGGGAACCACGAGGAAATGCAGCATTTGGACTACCTTTTTACTGATAAAGTTATGTATGGAATTGCTATCAATTAACACACTGAACTCTTGATTGCCCACCTTGGCTGTGATTCGCATGGTATGCATCGCAGACTAACCCGTTAGTGCATAAAAGCAAAATTTCAAGTTCAACTTGTTCCCTTGGTATGACATTAGTCGCTCGTTCTTCCTGGATTTCTTCACATGGGATTTCATTAATAAGAGCACTTCCTTCAAGTAGCAACAATTGGGCTTTTTGACATATATGACCTTTTGTGAATTTGTCATTGCAATTAAAACACAAACCTTGGGCCCTTCTTCTCTGCGTCTCTTCCCATGAAAGGCGCTTCATTGGTGATATTGGTTTCTATTGAGGAGCAGATGTGAGTGCCACCAGTGGTCGAGAATTGTGGCGTTCCGGGAGGAGTTGCTCATCCCACATTCATGCAAGGCTGATGGCTTCCTTCAGTGTTTTCGATCTGAATATACGGATTCTGTCGGATACTTCTTATTTGAGCCTTCCCATGATTGTCCCTCCTAAAGCCTTTTTGCATTCAACCTTGCATACGATTCCCTAGTTTCTTAAATTCCCGCTAATAATCTGGCAATGTGCCTGTTTGTTTGATGCGAGAGAGAAAGCTTCCTCAAAATCTTCGCACTCTGTCGGATTAAATTGTGCCCTCAACTTTTCACAGAACAACTCCCAGGTGATTAGCCGTCCTTCTTGCTGGTATGAACGACGCATCCATTGCCACAATTGGTTGGCTTCCCCGTCCAGGTGATATGATGCTAGAGATACTTTTTGGTCATTAGCAGTGCGCTGGTATTCAAAGAATTGATCCACACAGCTGAACCATTTAATTAGGTCGTCTCCGGAGTATCGTGTAAATTCCAATTTCACCAATCTGGAAGAGAAGAGTTGGCGACCACTGTCGGATTTGCCACAATATGAACGGAAGGAACTATCATGCTGTGTGGATAAGGCAACTAGAGGTAATGTTGACTCGATAAGGCGCCACTCGTGCAACTGGAAAACAAGATAAATATTTAAAAATAGAACTTCTAAATAAATTAATCATATTCAATCTACTATGCCACAGAGCAAATGATACAATTTTTTTTCCCTTTTTAACTTTGATTAGTGGCTGAAGTCTATAATTGTAGAGAATAATGCTACATGTACTTCCTTTTCCTTAATACCTTTTCGCTTTTTTTATATTGAAAAAGGTAAATTAATTAAGTTCATTTTTTTTTTTACAAATCCAATTTTTATTTTTTTATTAATATAAGTTGGTTGGAGTGAAAGGGACATTTTTAAATAAAATGCCATGAGTTTGATTCAAATTTTATATATAAAGATAATTCATTTAGAAGAAATCCTTACCTTTAACATTCACTAATAACATGGGAAATTAATTTCTCACCAATCAAATGAGAAATATCCTAATGCATACCAAGATATGAATAGAAGAGTAAAAGAGGAGTTATTCAAACGCAAAATCCAAAATGGGTTTGATAGATATATTGATGATCACATTAATCTATATATATATTTTTAATTTAATTTTTATATCATAAGGTTACTTCCGTTCATATTGATTTATATATATTTGTAATTTAATTTAATATCCTACCTTACGATCTTTGATTGATAGATTGCACCAACTAGAGGCAATTAGAGAAGTTATGAACGGAAGAAAAATTAAAAATGATTTTTTTAATGCTTTCTATGATGATCATGGTCACGAGTGTGGTGACTAGATAAGTTTCTAGCCGAAAGCATTGTTTCGGAAAGCTTTTGAATTGTTGCCTCTAATTGGTGCAATCTATCAATCAAGCCAACCTCCATCCATTGCATTCCATGTTGAACTCCATCAAGTCCTACTTCTAACAGCTTAATCCTCTCTTTGTCCGTAGCCATGCTAAACTAGGCTCGGATACCAATGATAGGTCCAATCTAACCTGCATAATCATTGTTTTATTTAAGGAAAGAGAGCTCTTTTTGGGTGAGAGAAAGCCGTAGGAAATTACTGCAAATCTAATGTCCTATCTTTTACTTTTCTGTAGTGTTTAAAGAGCAACGTAAATAATTAAATCGAAATACTAACTATTAGACTCCCACATTTTAGCTTTACGCTAATAGAAATATAAATGCATCTAAAAGTTATCCCAACTGCCCCACGTTGATTGATCCTTTAGTATATAGACATTGATCACGTTCCTATTGATGAATATAAAGACACTTATAATAAATGATCATATGATAAATATTTATTTATTTAAATAAATATTTATTTTATTTGAATTTAAATTCAAAAAAAATTTAAAATCATGCAATCAGTTTTTTTTAAATAACTAATCACAAGAGTGAGAAAATGGGAGAGAAAAAGAAAACTACTCACTTCCTTTAAAAAATTAAGAGAAAGAGACAAAAAAAAAAAAAGAAAGAAAAATTAAAAAGAACACATAATTCAGAATACAAAGTCAAAGAGAAAACTTCTTCATCTTCCTCTCTCTAGAAAATTGTGTGTGTGATTTTGGTAAAATTATTGTAGACAAAAGTAAGAGTTCCTAAGACGAGTGATTCTTGACAACTGTGTGATGGAATACAGTATCAAGACTCAAAAGTGAAACAAGTATGTACAATTTTCGCATTAATTTGATTCATTAATTTTTTCCAACATTAGTATCAGAGCCAGGTTTGTTTTGGTATCTATAATTCCCCAAATGTATTTAATGTAATTAAATGCAAGAGATATGATGTATGAGATGTATTATATGAGGTGCACTAGTTATTTACTATTTATTTGAATGGTAATTTTTTTTTAGCTAAAAAACATATTTCCTATTTTTGTTCTTGTGATATGAAAATTGACCATTGAATGTAAAATTTTTTTGATTTTGTTGTTCCTAGAAGAATAATATTAAGGATGGTTTTAGTATTAAAAAGAATACATAAAAATCTATAAAACAATCTTAAACATTAGAAATCAATAAGGATGCCTAAAAACTCCAAAAAACCTATAACTTTGAACTACTGGGTCCCTTGCAAAATGAATTTTTTTAGGCTATAAAATTAGTCTAATTTTATAAAGCATAAAATTCTAAGATTTTTGGCTTTTAAATCACCCAAAATGAAACTCTAGATCAAAAGTTATAGTCAAAATACAGTTTCAAGTTGAACAGACCTGATTGGATCTACAAACTGAGTCAAGTCGGCTTGGTCTAACTCGTCTGGAGGTTAGGAATGACTCAAACGATAGGTCATTTTAGTTGTCTAAAAAACAACACATTGTTTTGGACATGAAGGCCGCCTGAAGGAACCCTAAAACGACATGTTGTTTTAGCCTAGTTAAAAATGACACATCATTTCACATAACCAAAAATTCAAAAAAAAAAAACTTCTTATTCTCGAGGGTGGCGTGTGGGACCCACCCTAATGCCTGATTGTCACATGTCATGTGTCACACCTTGTTAGAAAGCAAAAAACTTTCCTCCCCATCTGACGGGTTCCGGTGGTAAAAAAAATCCCATAAGGCAATGCATGGGCCTCATGTGCTGTTAGGCCCACGCGTCGTTGCTGAGAGTGGGAATTTTATTTTTTTCATTTTTCTGAAATTTTTTCATATAGAAAGGGTGCACATGCGCGTGTAGGTGCGTGCAACGTCATTTGAGGGCAAATTTTGATTCTAAATTTTTCTAAAATCAAGATCTACACATTAGTGTGTTATTTGTGTATTTTTGAAGCTTTTGTGACACTATTTTGATTTAAAAAGTGGCAATAATACCATATTTTGACTATACTTTATGTCTATTTTTTGTGAACAAACATGAAACAGTGGTTCAGAGAGGAATATGATCTATATGGATTTATGGGAGAGGGTAGGAGAAGAACCTAAAAAGTTAGACTAGATAGACACTCTAAAATACCTAAAAGAAATAGTGCACTCATTATATAAAAGAAATATATGCACATACTACCGGATGAAAGCTTTCCTACTTGAAGTTAAAGATCTAAAAATGGATCTTAGGCGTAGAGGAAAAGTGTTTCCCAATCACCTTTGGTTTCATACCTTAATGAATGTAATTCAAGATGACAACTTCTGGAAACTAATTAAAAAAATTCTATGGTAATGCAAAGACTATACATTAGGAGCCGTAAAATATCTTGACCTTGAAAAATGCATGGAAAAGCTAAGACTACAAGGAGTCGCTACGTCAAAAATAATTGGAGAAAAATAATCCTAATGTCATAATTCTCAAACATGAAAAGTGCAAAATGTTTTAAGTATAGCACTCTAGAGAAAGGATCACACTTGAAATATCCACTTAAAACTATGAATGTACACAACTTTGAACTAAGTCATTCCAAAAATCCACTAAAACTATTCAACACTTTTGAAGAGATGAAAGCCTTGAATTCAGAATAGGAAGATAAAATAGAAATACTAGCTATGAATTTTTTTTAGTATATTTTTTTTAGTATAATAGCTAGATAAAATAGAAATACTACTTTGTGAACATTATTGAATGTTTATTGAATCTATTTATTACTTGATAAATGTTTAAATATCTTTATTTGATGTACATTTATTTTTATGGAATCCTGCATTTGAGTGGGAACTCTTCTACTATATTTTTGCTTAAGAACAACATAATATATGATGTTTGCATGAGAATGATCTCAATAGGAAATAATGATAGTATTTAGGCAGACATGCGATAAGGGTATGACAAACGTAAATTCTTAACCATGAATTAAGTAATGTCATTGTTGTTCTATGTGAAAACTATGCAAATGAACGATATTGTATACTCATAGAAAATGTTCATATATTTAGCAGAATGGTTAGCAAGAACATAATTGTTGAATTAAACAAGGGTGACAAATTGAATGGGGACAATTGAGACATTTGGCATCAGAAAATATCATATATCTTAAAAGAGCAAGATGCTCTAGAAGTCTTGAACCATGTCATGTTAGAACTTGAAAGTGGGAACACAGCTCAGCATAGAAGAGATGTTGAGGCGTATACTGTTTAGAAGAAAAAGAACAATATAGCTCATATTACACTTTTAAGTACAATGACAAATGACCTTATGTGTGAATATGAGAATTATTTAACTGCCCAAGGAATGTGGATTGCCCTGAAAGAAAATTTTGGTGGTACTTTTGCTACCAAACTGAGAAGACTCACAATCAAATTTGACAGATATAAACTTCAACCTAATACATCGATGAAACATTTTCATAAACATGATTCGTGAGCTAAAAGTTACAGGACATACATTTTTTGATAAGCAGCAAGTGCAAGTAGTGGTTAGTTTACTTCCTGCAAGCTGGGAACATATGAAGGTTAACCTAACTCAAAACGAAAGTATTGTTACTTTCGATGATGTGATGAGATATCTGAAACTTGAAGATGAATGTCTAGGGGTTTATAGATCCTCTAGACAAGCATATATGGCAGAGGGAGTAGGACCCTCCATTTCTAAGCTTAAATCTAAGAAAGAAAAAAAGTTTCAGAAGAGAAAAACTAGGCCCGATTCTTAAGGTAAGAAAACCTTTAAGAAGAAAAAGGGAAAGCATGGTGCAAGGAACTTTGATCTTAAGAAGATAAAATGTTATGCCTACTAAAGAATGAGCCATTTTGCTTGAGATTGCACTTAGCAAAATGAACAAAATAAGGTATTACTAGACACTGATTTTAAACATTTTTTATATGTTTCTAGTACCATTTTTTTAATAGAATCTCATCCTTTATGGATTTTGGATTCAAGTGCTATAAACCATATGAGTAAGGATCGAGAATCCTACATAGAATATCATCATTTTGTCAAGTCAAAACAGATGACTTTACATTAGAAATAATGCATGGATTGAAGTCAAAGGCATTGGTACATGCAAAATGGATTTGCATGGAGGAAGAACTTTAATCCTACATGATGTAATTTATGCACCTGACATTTGATGAAATTTAGTTTCCGTTTGTTCCTTACTTAGTTTTGGATTTTTAGTTAATTTTCATGATAATGTAGCTAACATTTTTAAAAATGATGTATCTTATGGTTCTAGCTTCATTTCCGATGGATTTGTCATTTTGGATGTTGTTAACAACATTGCTTTCGATTGCTTTACCACTTCAACTTTCAATTTAAATGTTGAAATGGACATTTGGCATACTAGGCTAGGACATATAAATTAAAATAGAATGATTAAACTAACTAAAGAAGGATTGCTAAGCCTAATTTCAAAATTGAAAATATCTTTGTGTGAACATTGTCTAGTTGGTAAAGCAACTAGAAAATTGTTTAGAAAAGGGATTATGGCAAAAACTCTATTGTAATTAATTTACTTCGATATATGTGGTCCTTTGAGTGTGAGAGCAAGACACGGAACTTGATACTTCATCACTTTCATTGATGATTACTCACGATATGGTCATATCTATTTAATTTTGCATAAGTCAGAAACATTAGAATGTTTCAGTTATTATTTAAATGAAGTCAAAAATCAAATAGGCAAGAAAGTTAAAGCGATTAAGATTGATCATGGACATGAATATTTATCTGAATAAGAGACAATATTGTTGAAAAGATTTATAGAACATTTGGGTATTTATAGTGAGAATTTAAACCTCATCCTAATATACTGTGACAGTCAGACAGTCATAGCCTATACAAAGGATCCAAAGTACTATAACAAAACTAAACATATAGACACAAAGTATCATTTTGTGAGAGATGTTATAGCGCAAAAAAAAGGTTATCATTCAACACATTTCTACGCAAAAAATAATAGCAAATCTTTTTACAAAACTGATACCTAGAGATGTATATATTGAACATGTAAAATCTCTTAGTATACGTAGAATGTAATCGAACATTTTTGAAATTGAATTGAATAAAATATGTTTTCATTCAATTACAAGTATTATAATATATGCATGAGTATATGAATGCCCAATATGTCGTACAAGTTAATAAGGTTAGTTTTCTCACATGAACAACTACCTCTAACACTCATAAGGAGTGGGCGGAGATAAGACATGTATTCACTAACATAACTATGAGAAATATTATGTTTTGGTAGAAAAGTAACACAAAATAAAATATGTCACCTTAACAAGATAAAGTTGAGATGAGATCCGAAATATAAATATGGATCAACTTGTGAATGCTCCCACCTTCCATAATACTTGTAGCTAGACAATGAATCCTTCACATAATGACATCAAAAAAGAGTCGAATAACATGAAAGAATTCAGGTTAGGTATTATGTGTACCTGAATTAAAGTATGTATGATGTTACTAATAAAATCGACATATGTCCTTATGCCATAAGGGAAACATCGTAATATGTGATTCATACCACATGTGCAAAAGAATCGCAAACAAGAAGTAAGTGAAAGATCCATGGTTCATTGCTATGTGAGTACCAAAAAAGAAAATTTCTTTTCAAAGATGCCATTTGACTTTGATGATATCATAGAGAAATAATACAGTGTTTGCTACCTTAGTATGCATGCTATGATCATGATATATCGGTCCAAAGGATAAAATGCTAGGAAAGTAGTTATTTCAAATCAAAGTGATATGCGGGCAAAAGAAAGATTTTTCAATATATAAACGATTATGCTAATGTTTGAGACATGTTTGTTATGAATTTAATTTTAGTAACATCATAAGCATGAACAGTATGCATATGTGGATGACAATCTGAGCTTGTAACAAAGCTCGTGAGAGATTAGATTTGCAAATGAAAAGTGTATATGGGAAGATCTAGGGCATAATACAAATAACTAGAAGTAAGGATTGTCTTGTGCTAATTCTATTTAAGAATTTCTAATGCAAGAACACCCAAGATGACGTTAAGCCCATACGGTCACAACAATGCACCAAGTATGAAAATTAAAAGAGATGAAGATTATATGATGTGGTTCATCCTATTATGTATGAGTGGGAGATGATGAATGTAGGGACACCTATAATAGGTGATCCACATTTATCATATGATAAATATTTATTTTATTTGAATTTGAATTAAAAAAAATTAAAATCATGTAATCAAATTTTTTATAACTGATTACAAGAATGGGAAAATGGAAGAGAGAAAGAAAATTACCCACTTCTCTTCAAAAATTAAAAGAAAGAGACAAAAAAAAAGAAAGAAAAATTAGAGAGAACACATAATTTAGAATACAAAGCTAGAGAGAAAACTTCTTCATCTTCCTATCTCTAGAAAATTATATGTATAGTTTTGGTAAAATTATTGTGGACAAAAGCAAAAGTTCCTGAGGTGAGGTGATTCTTGGCAATCATATGGTAAAATACAATATTAAGATCCAAAGACGAAACAAGTATGTACAATTTTCACATTAATTTGATTCATTAATTTTTCCCAACACCTATATTCTCTTCATGTCATACCCACATACTTGGGATTTACGACGGGCTTTTATAGCTTATCAAACTCATATCATAATTATAATATAAAATAATTTCTCAAGTCAATGTTAGAATTGGAGTCATTTATATACTTTTTCTCTTGGAAATTTTATTTCTATGAATAAAAAATATTTTTGAAACGAAACTATCCAATAAAGTAGTGTCATATAGTGAAAATAAATAATTATTTGTTATTGGTTACTATCATTAAGCTCTAATTATATGCCTCCATTATATAACACAATTATAATGTTCATTTTTAAAATTATGCGCATTATTTTTTTTTGGTTGAATAACATTTTTGTTAAAGTTATTTGAAGGATTAAGTAAGAAGTATTTTTAAAACAATGACAGATACAATTCACAAATTATAAATTCTTGACATCATAATTTTTTTGCCAATATAATTCTCAAAAATTTAATCTCAAGAAATATCATATTAATATGTTTGCTTCAATTAAAAGGACTCTTGAAAATATTAAAATATTATATTTTAGTTAATTTATATATTATTTTATGGATAGATGATAGTAAGTAATGATTAATAACAATGGATTTATGATGGCATGAAGGATGGCTAATGTTGATGGGGTAATGGTCAAATGACGCGATAAAATTTGAAAAAATAAGCAAGATAAATATTTTATATTATTAAAATATTTTCACAACATGCGTGATAATATTAGATACACCTTCCTATGAAACTATTGGCCTAAAATATATTTGAAAATGTTTATATTTTTGAAAATATTTCAATATTTGGATTAATTTTAAACCAAACATGATAAGAATTTAAATTTGATCCACCATTTATATAAATCAAATTTATATTATCACTCATATATATTATTATATTAATAAAAATTGTTAAAAATCCTTAATTATGTTAAAATAATTTATTTATTATTATTTTTATGACATATTTTATTTTCATTCAGTGATAATATAAAATATTTTATAATAATAAAGAATCAAATTTAAACTCATATTATATGCTAATACACGTTTCAAATATTTTCAAGAATATGAAAATATTCTCACAAATCTATGCCGCGCATGTAAATGATTATTAAGAATGTGTGTAATTGATAGCATACAAACAGTATTTTTTGTTTATATATTATTTAGGATTAAAATTATATATATATATATATATATATATATATATATATATATATATATATATATATATATATATATATATATATATATATATAAGAGATTCAAAGACTAAAAGTTATAAAAAAAATAGAATTTCTTGTGGTAATTAGGACTGTAATTAAATAATTAGAGTATGACAGTACATATTTTTTTATTATTTATAATTAAGTGCGTGAGTAGAAACTATTGTGACGAGTGAAAGTTGCACTTGATCTAAATGGAATTGTCTGGGAAGTTATTATAAAAAAAGATTTTGTATTGAAAACCTTGATTTAGGTATTATTCAATATTTTATAAAGATTTTATCTTCTTTATCTTTTGTCTGCCAGTTCAATCTTGAATTCTTGTATCTATGAGTCCAAGAGTTTAATAGATTAGGAACTCCCACCGTTAATATATACACGCACACTGGGTTATTATAGGCCATTTGGTTCGTGGAATATTTCTCATATTCTCAAAAATATTTTATAAGAATGTAATATTCTTATACTTAGTTTAAATTTTTTAAATAATTATCAGGTAATGTAACATTTCCGAGAATGTATTGATACTTAATATTCCTTCCAAATATTCTCATAGGGGGAGATGAGTATCTCATATTCTCATTGCACGAGAATGTAAATATTAAAGTAAAAAGATAATTTTACCTCCATTCTTTAATACCCTCATTTATTTTAAAAAAATTATTTTTATTTTTTAATTTTAACTTATATTTTCAATTTTTAATTTTAATTATATTAAATAATTTTTTAATATTTTTGATATTAAAAGTGAATTATAGAACATTAATTAAATTCTGATTTATATATATATATAATATGAAATATAATTCTTAAATTTTAATATAAAAATATTAATAAAATTTAACTAAATAAATTTTAATTTTAACTTTTAAATAATTTTATAAAAGTATAATATATAATTAACTAAATTAAAATTTAATATTAAAATTATAAATTTTTTAAAATATTTATATATATAATTTAATTTGAAATATAACATTGAAAACTAATAATAACCTAATATAAATATGAAATATTTTATATATATTTTAGTTGAGATTATACGAATTGAGATTATAAGTAAATTAATTCATATTTTAATTATTTAAAATTTTAAAATTTTTTATTTTCTTTTCAATTTTAATTTAAAAGAGATTATTTCTCTTCTTTCTCTCTTATTTTCTTTTCAAAAAAAATAAAATTTTTTTGTTAATAATGGAGAAATTATTTATTTATTTTATATAATTAATTATATGAAATTTTAAATTTAAATTCTTAAATATTTTAATATTTTATATATTAAATTCTTTATTATATTTTAATCAAAGATAATTTAAATTATTAATTTTTCAAAAGTCTTTATTCATATATTTTTAATTAAATTTATAATTTATTTCAATTTATAACAAAAAATTGATAAGGGTTTTTTTAAAAAAAATGATAAGATTCTTGAGAATATAAAGTGTGAACTAAATATGAAAATATAATATATCTGTGAATGTAAAAAAATATTCTTAGGAATATTTTTATTGAACTAAACATAAGAATATTATATTTTTAAAAATCACATACTTGGGAATCATATTCCCATGAATATATACTTTCTTATGAATGTAGAATTCCGCGAACTAAACAGTCCCATACTTTGCAATATTCCAAAAAGAAACAAGGAAATTTTTTTTAAAAAATTCAATTAGAATTTTGAATGAAATTAATTAGGTATTAGTATGGATCAATAAATTTAGAAAAAATTATATACAGGCCCCAAAAGAGAATTTTAGCATTGTTAGGTAAAAAAATTAATATTTTAAGTTCAAATTTTCAATATTTCAATTTGACCTATTTAGTTTTAATTTGGAATTCATTTTGGCCAAATTTTGGAAGCTCATTAATAATTTTTTTTATGTAATTGGACTCAAAGAAAAGAAAAAAGAGCCCAATAGAGGATTTTTTAGAATTAAACCAAAAAGCCTAACTAGGCCTAAATAAGCCTGATAAAGCTCAATAAGGGTATGATAAGCCTAATATAGATATAATCAGGCCAAAGCCTAATAAAAAATCTAACAAAGACCCAATAATGGAAATATAAGGAAAACAACAAAAAGGAGTCTAAAAGTTTAAAAAATTTTCAGGAATAATAAGTGAAGTTAAATATGCAAATGAACCTAAATCCGAAATCAATTAATTTGAGTCTATTTGAGAGGCTTTATGAATATTAAAAATAAATTACATAAAATTCCAATTGGAAGTAAGAAAAAGAATTATTCAAAAATCCAAAAGGAAATATTAATTAGAAAACCTTTAAGTAGTTAATCAAATAGAGTAATTAAGCGAAATTCAAGTAGATTATAGAGAAAAATTGGGATAGGCACTCAATTAGAATTTTTATAAGACATTCATTAGGGATAATATGAGTAAAAAAGAGTTCGAAATAATAAAAGGAACTACTAAAAAAGAATTTATTATATTTTTGTCTCAATAGGTTAAAAATTCACCTTTTTTTAATTCGAAACTAAAATATGTTTAGATTGGGTAATTTTATTTTGTTTTGGACTCATTAAACTTGGTTTTTGAAGGCCCAAATGGAGTTTTAAAAGGACTCACACATGCACAAGCTTTCAAAGGAAGTTATGATGTAAATGTTATTAAGTGAAAAAGTTAAGGGTATTTTTGGAAAGAGAGGTAAAAAGTGCAATTTGTTTAAATTTAATTAGCTCAAAAATGATAAAATGGAAGAGGGGATAGCAAAATACACCAACTGCTCCCACCCATGTTTATCATTTGTTTTAATTAATTAAAATAAGGAAATTTTGGTAATATTTGATTCATTGAAATTTAAATAAAAAAGGGATTTTTAAGCCAAAATTCAACACAATCTTTAGCCATTTTTCCTCAAATGGCCATGGGCTTTTAGAGAGCTAAAGAAAGACCTTTTCATGCTTTAATTCAATGAAGAAAATTTCAAAATAAGATTTACAAAACAAAATATTTGCAAGTGATTATTGTCCTTGGAAGTAAAGATAGGAAAGTAAAAAATAGAAGATGAGTGGAAATTCTTCTTCATCCCTTAAAATTTTGATTTTAAGCATTTTTAGGTCATTTATGGTGTTACATTATGATCTAGAGTTTATGAGAATTTTTAAAAAAATTTAGGTATTTTTAAGATGAATTTTTATGAACATAAGTGAATTGAGCTCAAAATAAGGGATTGGGTTTCGTCCCTTCTATTTCTAGGACTTTTGAACAACCTAGTAAGGATAAGATTTTTGAAAAAAAAACAATTTTTTTTGGAAACCTTAAGATGTTAGGAAACTAATAATCAAGTTTCATTGAAATTGGAATTATTTTAGGTGTCAAAAAGGCCTAATTTCAAAAGTAGCTCCAATGTTGCCATTTTGCTCCAATGCTATCCAAAAATGGCAGCATTGGATGGACAAATTTTTATGACCAAGAAATTCACAAGATCTTAATGGAATAAAATTTTTAATTGATTAAATAATGGGTTAGAAACCTCATATATTTATTTGAAATATTTTTGAGATCATTTGGATATTTTAAAAACTCATTTTTTTAACACTGCTAGTGTTGCCCTATTTTTATTATTGTCAAATGGGGCTATGTGAACAATCCTTAGAAAGCTTGAAATTGTACCAAAAAATTGATATTTTGTAAGATATATGTGTTAGCTATATTGTTACCCATTTTGAAAATTTATGGAAATGATTTAAATATCTAAAAGTAATTTATTGTAAAGGCTGGTAGCCTAGTAGGAAAAGATTTTTGTAAAACTCTTATGACAAGTTAGTAACTATTTAGCCTCACCCATGGTTGATGGTTATTGTGTATTAATACTATGAATTATGATATGTGATATGTGAAAATGTGATATATGGTGTGGATATGAATTTTTCCTTCACAAAGAAGGAAAGTGATGATTTGATATAATATAACCTGAAGTAAGTAGGATAAGGATAACTCAAAATATAAAGAATGGCAAGAGATAAAATTGAATCAAAGATATAAGGGGTGGCATGGAATAAAGTTAGACTCAAAATATAAGATAGGGAACCTATGTGTGCTAACTAATATTATAAGAGTAAATGCATTTATAAATATTTTTATTGAATTTATTACATAGAAAATTGTTATGATGATAATTTTTTTTTTTTATGAAACACAATATGGATTGTCACATGTTAAGAAAATCAATAATATTGGAGATGCTTATTAAAAAAGAAGGTAGACATTTCTATTTATTGAGTATTTTGTACTCACTCTCTTTACCTATAATGTCATATTTATAGATACAAAATGTAGATTTGATGTTGCTATCTAACATATGTACTTGTACCTTCCATTAAACTTAATACAGAAGAGGGAATTTTATTGTCGATATTTCAATTCTATTTGTATTATGATTTTTGTTTGTATACAAGGTTTTCAAATACTAAAAATAACATGTAAATTATATTTGTTGTATGTAAATATGTTTTGAATTTTTTTTAAATGCATATTGTATAAAATATTTTAACTATATATATGTGTGTAAATTATTTTTGAAAATCAAAGAAAAATAAAGAAGTTAATAGTATTAGTAAAGCTTGTAAGAATATTTAACTAGTAAAGTAGTATTAGTTATATATCTTTACATTGATCACAATGTCTAAAAAATAGGTTATGACATAATTTCTGTAATACACAAATCCCAATACCTTACCTTAATAAATTTAAATCATAAATTGATAAATGATAATATTTTAAATATAATAATATCATGAAGCATAAAAATAGGCAAAATTGCAAGTTATAAAATTTAAAAGACTTCTTTGTATATAATATTAGTAGTTATACTTTTTATTATTAATTTAATAAGTTGAGTAAGTGTACATAAAAATGGGCAATTCCACCTACTCCAGCACTGCTAACATAGCTTTATTTTAAGAGTGAATTAACTCAATTTAATCTATTCATTTAAGTAGAGATTAAACAAATTATACAAACTTACAACTTGACATGTGTTATTATTTAAATAAATCCAATTTAATATTAATAATTAATAATACTAACATTATATAATTATGTCATAGTTATGTCATAGATCATTATAAGAATTATATATTCTTTTGTCCTATATTTTGAAAATAAAAGTGATAATTTAATAATATACAAAAAAAATTTAACTTATTTTTATTCTTTTTTATCTAAATTATAAATTCAATGGCTCCTATTTTTCCAAGATTATTATTGACCTTTAGAAATAGTCTATCAAGGGGAGCTTATTTTAACTTGATGCATTTATGATAAATATTATTTAATAAGTTATAAATAGCAAATGCTTTTTATATTAATAATTAAGTTACTTATTTTCTTAAAAAATATGAACAATCATAAATCATTATTAACTAAACATAAATTATATAGCATAAGTTAACATGAAAAATCAATAATTAATAATAAATATATAAAATATAGTGAAAGATATATAAAAAATAAGCAAAACAACAAAATATTTTATTCATTACTTAAACATTAATAGCTTTTATAACAATTTCACTTAGGTCATATGAAATTTTCCATTCTGTAACGTATGCATCAAGAGCCCACCATGTACAACAAAACTTGTTACAAGCAGATATTAAAATATCTGCTTAATGTAAAAATGGCCACTTTGACTCAAGTTAATGAATGAAACTTGTAATACTTCAATAGCCAATTCCAATAGGCCTAGCAAATTCATGAGAATCATTTGAAGTCTTCATATGTACGTGCCATTTTATGCTTATTTGATGCAAGCAAGCACTATCATAGTAGCCTTCACTCCTATGTTATCCTCTTTTTCCTCATCTTGTCCTCTATCTTAGCTATCACCATATACTACATTTAAGGACTTAAGAAAGATTTATGTGTCAATAGTAATAGTCTTAGATATTTGGTGCATCAATGTATACAATAAGTGTTATACCTAGAATTATATGAGATTTGATATCAATACATGTATGGATGTCAAACATAAGTTGAAATACTCCCATGTATGCAAGATTTGTATCACCATGAACCATTAAAAAATGTTTCAATAATTCTTCCTTAATTTTTTTGCTTTATATAACAAAAAATTCCAACCTTAACCTATGGTTAGTTTAGGAGTACGAGCAATGTAGGACAAGCAAAAGAAACCAAGGATTTGTTGTTCGCTTTTAAGTTTATATTTTAGGAGGATAATTCTCTATCCTTTACATTTCTCTTCATTCTTTCATATCCAAAAAGGCCATTAACAGTGTTTATCATAACAAACACACTTTAGATTTCCTAGAGTAATGGCACATAAGAACAATGTACAATTTAGGGAGTAAAAGAAAGGATATACATTCATTAAAACTTAATATTGCAAACTATTTCCAATCTTATTGACATTCAACACAAAATTAGATCATCTTAAATATCTTGAGTTTTTAACTTGATAGACCTTTGCTGTCTAAAATCATAATTCATAAACAAATATCAAATTGCATTATAACTATGTAAGATTTTGCATTTATGCTAGTTTAAAGACATATACTACTTAATTACCTAGTAATGGATATGGAGTAAATGTCACTAAATAGCCTACTTAGCTTTCACAATCCGCTAGTTAGGCTCTAAAGCATAAAAATGGATAATAATATCTGCAAAAAAGAACTCTTCAAGGCTAAATCAAAATATTGGAATGAAAGAGGTAAATTTGGAAAAAGAATAACATTCACTTTACACAAGTTATAGAGAAAATAGATGACAAAAGTTAGTAATCTACCAATATAAGTTACCACAAATATTGATGTTCAATTAAACTTTAAGGAAAGTGATACATGCCCATAAGATAGATTTACCTTCTTTGGAAAGTAAAACCCTCATATAATCCATATTCTTTCATCAATTCATTAAAACCTAACCTTCACCAAATCTTTTAGTTGCTAAAAAATTTATAGACTAACAATAACAAATCTTATTCTATATTTCCTAAAAATAGACACATTCAAAATAAAAAAAAGGGGCCAATACTTTTTGAAATCTACACAACCTACAAAATTAACTCAAATCAAATCATTCTAATGAAAATTCTTAATACCAAACCTAATACATTAGGCATTTGAGATAAATATTTAAGTTGGTGGGTTAACACTATAAAACATGATATAAATGAGAATCTATCACATAAAAAAATATTGCAAGATATTAATGTTAAATCATTTGTTCTTGAGGAAACTATAACTAATTCTTGATATTATGTCTTCTATAGTTACACATTTGCTATCATATAGAATATTAGAACTAAACGTGACTATATTGACATCTTAAAATCAATGTAACTTCAAATTTTTGTACAGTTTTCAACTACATTAAGAATATGGACTAAGGCATAACCATTTTTTTATATGCCACTACTCTTAATTTAAGGATTAAATTAACCTTGAATATAAAGCGATCGTCTCACCTTCTTATATAAGCGTAATGAGAACTCTCAAACCATCATAAGCACTAAGTAGCCTACATTTCAATCCTTTCTATATGTAGCCATACAATTTAAATCCATGTAAAATAGTTTTATGAAAAAGTTGCTTCCTTGTAAAATGGTCTTTAAAACCATATCCTTTTCACATTACATGTCATCTTTTAACATCACATGCATGAAATTAATAAAAGAAATCTTATGCTATTTGCAATCATATAGTTGTCTTACTTATCTGCAATTCTTAAAATTGAGGCCATATGATTATAATTAGTAATGTGGTAATTAATGATTAATAAAATTGAAGCAAAGGTGCTAAATGGCAATTAATGAATATTAAGCATACAAAAAATTAGATAATATGATTTCTTAGTATGTGTCCCTTTAGAGCATTACATTTGAAACATTCCAATTTTCTAGTGAAGTTATTCATTGCTCCTTATATATTTAAATCAAACCTAAAGATAATCATTGATGAAACTAAAAAAAAAAGGAAAGAAGAAGATCATAGAAACACTACTATTTCACCAATGGAAATGATAATTATATATATTATCCAAAAAAATGTATTAAAGCAACTTCAGTTACAATGCATTAACAACATTAACTATAAAATAACTATCCTCTTTCTTTGGTTTATTGGAAAGTGATTGAACTACAGCTGTCATAGTTTTAAGAGCATTTGCCATGCTATCATCAATTTTACTTTTCTTAGACTTTTTCAAGGCTTAAAGCATTTGAAGTTGCTTCTTTTTTGAGTGATCATGAGTATTGTTGCATAACATATGTAACACCTTAATTCTATGGATACCTTGTTGCATAACATATATAGTCAACTTAATTTATTATCATATTTGGAATTAGGGTTAAAAATAGTGTCTTTATGCATGTAGTACCTTAATTCTATAGGCTTATGTACATTAATTAAGTTTAACTTTAAGATTTGTTTGTAAGCAGTTAAGAAGTGAAGATAAAATTAGAAACAAGATCCATTATCACATTGTTTATACCGTTCGCATTTCTAACTTGCTATGCTAAGATGAGATGGCTATGCTCAAAGTTTCTAACAATTTGATTTTTATTCTTTTATTCTTATTTTTATCATTTATAAATTTTTAAAATTAATTTTTGCTAACTTTTATGATTTTTATTAGAGGATGTGAAAAAATTCACATCAAATTTAAATATGAATTAGATACTTTTAACCTTTTAAATTTCCTATCAAACTCAGGCTCAAGTTTTAGGCTTCTGTTTATTGACTCCTAAACATTAAAAAGAATCTAGAGTTGTAGTGTAATGACAGATTCTAATATAATTTTTAGGTTAAATTTTTTTAAAAAAATTATATAATTTTAAAAAAGAAAAAAAATAAAATACCCTCTACAATTTTGACATGATTAAATTTTGCTCCTATTAACTTTTGAAATTTAGAAACCACCTCTTTAGAGTTTATAAAATTCAAAACAAACCTCCATCATCCATTAAATTAATTATTTTTTTAAATTATATACTTTTGATATTTTGAAATAAGAATTACAATATTATAGAATGTTAATCTATTTTATTATTTTTCATATATAATTTAGTACCTCACTTATAATATTTAATTAAAAGTTTATATATATAATTTATTAACTTGTTATGCTTTGTATGAGGGGATTGATATATACACATATTCTCCTACAAAGGGGATTCATATGTCATACGAAAAAAATTATAAAACAAAAAAGAAGGACAAAGAATTTAGCTCAATGTGACACAACCACTTAATAAATAAAGGCATATGAATTCAAATTCATGGGAAAAAATAATTTAAGGAAAACAAATACTTCAACACTATTACCATCAAATATGACCGAAGGTATTCATTAAGAAAGATGTTAATGTATTAGGCTTGTAAGCTCTTTAAACCAAAGTTTTATATATACTATTGAAACAAAGTATCAAACATTTAGAATGCAAAGTTAAATTCTAAAGATTTTAAACTCAAGGAGTTTAGGAGGAAAAGGAAAGAAAGAAGCTCGATATCAAAGAGGAAAAATAATACCTTCATAATGTAAATCAAACTAACCTCCCAACAATAATGACAATTTTCAATGAATGAAACTTTTGAATTTATATATCCTATTATAAGCAATTTGGGTTGGGAGGGAGAGCACAAAATATAGAAAGGTGTAAAATTAGGATGAGAGAAATGAAAGGATTTGGTATAGTTTGAAATGATAGCTCAAAAAGAAAATACTCATCATCATAGCATGAATAAGTCTAATCAAGGGACTTGAGGATAAGAGATCAAATAGTATCATAATCATAAATTCATAATAAAGAAATAAAAATCTTAAAATAAAAGCAATAGATAGTGGTAAAGCATGATTTAAATTATGATCATGGTCGCGAATATAGTCACTTTTTATTTTTTGTGGTTATAGTTAATATAGCCTTTCTAATATAGATTGTAGCTATCACAAACATAAATTTATATCTATCTTATAAATTTTATTTATAAAATACTCATATTAATATATTTAATGTAATTTGTTAATATTATATTTTTTAAAAGCATAAAATAAATTTAATAACCATGTTTTATAATTAAAAACTTTTAAATTAAATAAAATTAAATTAGATTATGTTGATGATACAACATAAAAGATTGATTAATAATTTAAGGAAAAAGGGTGATTGCATTAAGTTAAAATCAAAGTAAAGAAATTATTAATTAATTATTAAAAGAGAAATCATAACAATTATAAATTACTTATGAATATGTTCTTAGTTTTTTAAAGGTAATATTCCTCCTTTTATTTATGGATTTGTTATCAATTTTTTAAATGTGAGAAATTCTTAATCAATTAATTTTAATTATTAATTAATATTTAAGATTTTAATAACATTATTCATATATCAAATTAAAGAAAGTTAATAATTAGTTAAACATAAATAAATCTTTCTTATTATTTTTCTATCTTTTATTTTCTCTCTTTACCTTTCATTTACTAAATATAGAACTTTTTTCCCTTTTTTAGGACATTCTATCTCTCTCACCTTCTCATCTAAATCAAAAGAAATTTATGCAAAGTGCATTGCTTTCCACTTCCTTTGAATTCTTCATTTTAAAAATTTACTTTTTCTTCTACTTTTCCAAAAAAGAAAGAGTAGAGGTTAAAAGAAGGAGTGCAAAATATGAGAAAGAGCAATAAATAATAATTATGAAAGAAAAAAGATGAAGAAATATACCTTAGAAAGCTGAAAGAGAGCTTCTAGAATGCTTCTGCTTGCATCTAATTATGGTGGAAATAATGTTCTATCAAAATTTATTTTATAGGCCTATATTAATGACACTTTTCTTGGTAATAGTATAGGAAAAATTCAATTGTTAGTATATTCTTTTTTAAATATTGCCACCAGTTTACATTGCGATGATACAAACATTAGTATAGTGTAAAAATTCAATTTTTAAATTTTTCAAAAAATTCATCTCAACAACATTATCATTAGTATGGTTCCCAGGAAATTGGTGCTAGTTGGTAACAACCCATTTTCACATGCACCTTATAGTGATGATCTTGTCATCAATATATATATCATTGTTTAACATTCCAATCTACTTGATTATTTGCACACCTTATAATGGTGACACATGTTAGAATATATAATTTTTAGTATCCTTACCATACATTTATGTCCTATACTAATGATTGACAAATTGTCATTGATATATAGTATTTTTCTTATAGTGTTTGATGTTTTTGTTTGTAAAATAAAAGACAAATTAAATGAGGTAAAAATTTCATTATTAATTAAGAAAAGAGCAAGTATACTTTGAAATTAAAAAAAATAAAAAAATAAGACTAAAAGCATTCTTGTAGATGTACAATTAAAATCAAACTAATTGAGGATGGCATATGCTTAATTTTTTTAACCTTGAAATCATTTAAAAACTATTTTCCAAATTAAAGAGTAACTTTAATTAGAACATATTAGTGCAATCTAATTAACTGTTGCTAATTCTTAAAATCTATCTTTTTTTCCTTTTGAAATTTGCCTTTGAATTGGAGTTGGTCTTTGAATTTTTTTATTGGAATATAGGGTTTTGGAAAAGTTATATTATATTTTACCTATTTTTTATTTCATTCATATTTACTTAACTCACTTATATTTTCAAGTGTTGAAATTCATCCATATGTGCTTTCTATAGTTAATACTTTATCTACTTAAACTTTTTTTCCATTCAATTTTTAATAGAAAACTTCATAATAGGTGAGTTACATAAAGTTAAATGAATTATATGGGGATAAAGTGTAATTTTTTTCTATTCATATAAATTGCGTTAAAAATTCTCAATGAGTACTTCAAAATATTAGTTTTATCTTCATATTTTAATAACATTCTTCACCTTTGTACATCCACTTTAAAAAATGCTTTATTTAATGAAAATAAAATTTGAAATTAATTTTTAATATTTTATATTTATAGAATTGAAATTTATAAATTTATTTACTATTCTATACATCATAACAACCCTTAATTTGCATTTAAAATTCAATTTCAAATTTCAATTTCATTGCATATAACATTGATGGCAGCATAAAAAAATCCATTACATAATATGGCATGAGTGAAAAAACAAATCAACTAATGTTTGTAAATAATAAAATTCTTATATTCCATTAGTGATAATTTTGTAAATGATATAAAAATAATATATAATTATAAATTTAAAACAAGGAGACATAGTTAATTTAGTCTCTATTGAGAATTTTAGACATCAATTCATATAAATGTGAAAAAATTATATTTAACTCATCTACATTGTCTTGTAAATTCACTTAACTCATTTATTATAGAATATTCTATTAAAATTAGGTGAAAAAAATTTAGATAAGGAAAGTATTAACACTAAAAATGTACAAGTAGATGAATTTTGACATTTAAAACAAATAGTTAAGTTAAGTGAACATTGATAATACCACGTATAAGTAAAGTTAATTTTCAATTGGATGACTTATCCAAGACATTTCCTGTAGATTTACTTTAATTTGATTAATTAGCCTAGGAATACCCCATTAGCATTCCTAATGTTCCTTAATTAACTAACCTAAACCTACTACTAAGATTAATTCCTTATTTTTCAATCCTATCACTCAAACAATAGTATTAAAATTTAGGGAATTGTTAAAACCAAACTAATAATCCAACCAAGCATTGAATCATTAATTCATATCCAAATTCTCTTAAGTGATGAATAATTTAATCTAACATCAAACAACCAATACTTAATTGCTACTTAAACAACAATTAATTTCAATATAGCATTATAATCAATTATTTAGTAATAGATCACAATTAGATAATTGACTAATGGATCTAAATTAGCAAATTATCCAAGGCAATCATAAACTTAAAAAAGTAAAGAATTAAAGGATAATCAAATCATAAGTAAGAGTAGAAGATTAAGTCTCAAAGTAAAACCAAATTAAGGTTAGAAATCCCTTGAAATAATTGAAGAAATTTAGCCACTCATGGTAAAATATAAAGAAAACTAGAAAAATAATGTTTGTTATCTAGAAAAGTGTTCTTTCCCTTGAAGGCACAAAACCACTTAAATGTGATTTCTTTGGCTATAAAACCTAATAGGTCAAATAAATATGTCTCTTAGTATTACAAAGAAGGGGGCCTTTCCTAATTTAGAAGCTCATAGCATAATATACAAATTAAACTAATAACAATGTTTACTGTAATGAAAATTAATAAATCAACTTACAACACAAGTTTAACCACTAAAACCACAATTTTGGTAACCCTAAATATAAACTTGTTAGGCCAAGTTTTAGCTAATTTTAAGCACTAGTTTTACTATAATTAAGCTTCTAGAGCTCTAGATATATCCTAGAAATTGTGACTAGTTCAACTTGGATAGAAATAAAATATCAACTTCACAATTATTTTTTACCTTCCAAATATCCGAACTAAGCTTCAATTGAAAAAATGAAAATTTTAAAACTCCTTCTTAGCTTTTGAATGATCTAAAGGTGACCTAATTTTAACATCTCTAACTCAAGTTATAGCAAAAAAATAGAAATAGTATAAAAATCTAGCATTAATAAAACAATTTTAAAACATTAGAACACCATTACTTAATCATATAACAATACTAATTCCATAAAATTAAATATAAGTAATACTCTAAGTGATGCAAAATAAGAGGAAGTAATGAAAACAATATTAAGCATATCAACATGATGCAAGAATCACGATTCTTAAGCTACAAAATGATATCATTATTACTAAATTGCAAGGGTTAAGGATATTAGTTCAATAAATGTCAAAAGAAGTTTATGATGAAATCCAAGCTGTAATAAGCACTCTTAGAAGGAACAAAAGGAATTTGCCATGATCTATGCCATTAGATGATGTTTTCATGTAGTTTTATGATGTACAACAACTATATGCATGCATTAGGATTCGTGCTATATAGTCTTAGGATAATGCATAAATGTAATTGCTATTTATAGTGTTTGTAGATAACTTAGGGTGTTATTGTTGTTACTATCTTAGGGATTTATATATTAGGCATTGATTATGTTACGAAGATCATCTTATGCATTGCATAATCATGATTTGGATACATTTATTGCATAAGGATTTAATATTTTTGCAATATGCACCTTTTGGAACTTGTTAATGAATTAAATAGATTATAATTAGGTATTAAATGCTTTGATAAGTTCAATGGCTTATAATGTGGTATACTTGATATTTTTATGCTATAAACTAATCAATTTTCTAGTTTTATTAATATGCATTAGCTAAAGGAAGTGCATTTATGATGACTAAATCTAACCTTTCTAATTTTATTATTTTTCCTTTTTCTTCTCCTTTTGAACTTGTTATTTATTTAAAATATCAAACACCTTTTTTTCCTATTCACATTACTTTAATACTTAGCTTAATTACTCTGATACTTTGCAGAGATTCTAGGACATTCACATTTTATGTTATATCACATGATTTTTCTTATGATGAATGGGGAGAAAAATTAGGAAAACCAAAAGAAAAGTGCAAGTAAATGCAATATCTACAAAAAGACAAAGAATATTAGATAAAAAAACAAGATGCATTGTTAAGGGCTAGAAATATATTAGGCTTTTAAATAAGTACTTAACTCTGATACTAAGTAGTATTTTGAAAAATCAAACCTGCTTTGTTACATGCTTAAAAGCTTGAATACATACTGCTTGGTTGCTCTTTTCCTTTATTTTCAAATAATATCTTTGCATATATATCATCATAAAAAGTATGAAGATTATAAATATGGAATCCCTTTATTACACCCTCTTTAATTATAAATAAATTAGAAATTATAATATGAGAAAGAATGATTAAAGCAACTGATAAATTCAAGTGAATTAAAAATATTATATATATATATATAGAGCTAATAAAAGTAAGAATATGATAATGTGATTTAGGTGAAATTTTAAGGAATGTTTACTAGAATCTTGAACTGTAAAGTTATATATTAATATAAGTGGGTATATGAGTATAAAAGAGGTTTAGGAGCATTGTTTCTCTAAAATGCCCTTGGGGCCTTATTTTCCCCCATTTTAGCCCTAAAACCCTCATCCCTTTCTCATTTCTCCATTTAATCCATTTTCTCTACAAAATCCTCTCGCTACATTAATTAATCAAGAAAGGCATTAAATCTTCTTGATTTCTTCATTTAATTGAGGTAAGAATAATGTTTTCATCAATAATTCCTCCTATTTTTTCTTGATTGATGAAGCATTTGAAGTTTAATTGATTTTGTTGAGCATTTTAAACCTTAACTCTAGAAACCATGAATTTTGATGTGATTAAGGTTGAAAGATCTTCAAACTAACCTTCTAGCATTCTCGTCCATATAAGGTGAGTGAATAATTAGCTAAATCTATAGATTTTGAGATTATATGAGGATATAGATAAAATATAGGTTGATTTGTGATTTACTTAATTCTAGTTTATTTTGATGTTATGGCCTTTTATAAATCAATTAGTATATGTGAAAGGGATGAAATTACTTGCATGACTTTAAGAGAAAGATTGGGAAAGCTATCAAGTAAGTTCTCAAATGAGTAGGCAATTCTATGAGCAAGCTTGTTTATTTTCTAGAAGTCTTTTTCACCTTTCCCTTTCTTTAATTGATTAAATGGAGGGTTAGTCAGTTGCTTTCCTTCAGCTTTTGATGGAGTAGAATTTATTTAAGGTAGTATATCCTCAATTCCTAGTTTTAAAGTGAAAGTGACTTTCATTCTTGCAAGTCGCGTGATAGGGCTCGAGCAAG
Source organism: Sindora glabra (assembly GCA_020226215.1). Lineage (NCBI taxonomy): Eukaryota > Viridiplantae > Streptophyta > Magnoliopsida > Fabales > Fabaceae > Sindora > Sindora glabra. Next base: position 61,632,946 of record CM035234.1, on the reverse strand, counting down.
AAAGGGAAAGCGCTAGGCATAGGATTTCATTACAAGAAGTCCAAAAACGAAATCTTTCCCAAAAACCCTAGATTGGTTGAGGGTAGCCCATTTTGATGAACGTGAAAAGTATAGTGGAAGTTCTTGTTGCGTTCCATGCATTTTCAGTTGGAGTAGCTTCTATTAATCGTCCTAAGGGGATCCCCTGCCCTATATAAAATTTATTTTCATCCCCTGCATTTCAAGTGATAAGCCCATCTCTTTCTTCTGCTTTCGAATGCGGTCTCGGCCAGCTACCTTCGATGCAGTGAAAAGGTATTAAGTTTCATATTAAGATGTTAAATAGGTATATTAATTGTTAAACTTGGGTTTGATGTGCATGATATGTATTTATGAGGTGTTTTTGATCAATTGCACAGTAAAAATTTCATAGAAAACTAAGTTTTTCATATGTAAATCGATTCTAGGGGTCCAGAGGTGAAATTAGGCTTTGGAATCAAGTAACTAATTGATTCTAGGGTTCCAAGGTTGATGAATCAATTCATCAATAGATTCATCGATTGTAAAATTTTATACTGAATTTGAAAAGGCATAACTATTAGTGTATATGCCCTAAAATCAATTATATTGGTGATTGTAATTTTGAATCATGTTATTTTAATAGCAATTTCAATTATTATATTTATATATATTGTCTATGTAATATATTTAATTATGATAATAACCTTAGAATAATTGTATTCTTAAATGTCTCTAGTCATATATTATTGTGGATTAGGCTGCTTTGATATGTTAAGACTAGCATGTGTGATGACTTATATGGGACATTAAGTTTATACAAGAGTACAAGTTAGAGAACTTCTATACTAGACCGACCCATCCTATGAACACTATATGGATCGTTATATAAGTGTTATAAGTGATTCTTAGTGATCATTATTAATATAGTCCTTTAACTTGAGATATCAAGGTTCCCTACATGTGAGTTTCATATTTTAATACTATTCTATGTCACTCATGGTTGAGTGAATGCAAGGGTAGTTATTGGATATGTCACATATCATGCAGAGGGATTTGTATGATCAAGATGGAATTTGTCCCTCCTATATAATAAGAGCAACATCTATGGGCCCCTTGATTAAGTAAAGCTGAGGAAATGCATGGGCATGCTCAGTTGAATTGACATAGGATGTCAATTATATTTGCTACAGTCAACTTCTTTAGGGATTAAGAAACCTCAAGATTGGGCTATATGGGAATGACACGGTCCATGTCTCGTACTCAATCTAGATGTTTAAGATAAAAGGACATAGATGACAATCACGTGTAAAGGTTTAGTCAAATCACCGACTTTCTCATTACTTGGGTAACAATGATGTGTTGTTAGACACCGCTTATTATTTCTGATCATTAATATGATTAATGATCATTGCCAATGTGATGAGAGCCTATAGGGTCGCACACTTAGAGCCTAATGGATTTGGAATTAATGAACCAAATTATTTGAGCCTAATATTTAGGAATTTCATGTTATAATTATAAGGCCCAATAATAAGCTCATAATTATACATGGAACAAAGCCCAAATAGTTAGGGTTTTCTATGTACCTATTTAAATAGACTTGTTAGCTAATAATAATAATTATTATTCATACATCCCAAGCATAGAAAAACCCTAACACTTCTCCTTGACCAAAATCCTTGAAGAGGCGTACGTAGCACTACGAAGCAAAGGAAAACAATTCCAACCGGCGTTTGTGTGGATGTTCATCAATGATTCGCGGGTTTGTGTGGATACCTCGAAGTCTTTGACCAAAAAGGAAGCTAAAGAGGTGATCAACGATCAAGTTCTAGAGTCATCATTAAGGTATTGAATGAATCCTTTGTTCTGATTTAACATTTTACATGGATCCGTTGGCTGGGATTGGTTTATTCTACTGCACTTGTATGGCTCCCGATTCCAACAATAACTCCATCATCTTATATCTATTTTAAACAAATCACTTATTATTTTAAAGATAATTAAATCTACTTTCAAATGAAATTAGTTTCAAATTAAAATATTGCACAGATCTTGAAATATCATCAAAAGAATGGAAAGAGGTTAAAAAAACTTAGGATTTCAAAAGTGGACTTTTTGCATCTATTTTCAAAAGGACATAACCTTTCAAAAACTTAACTGATTTAGGCAAATGACCAGTCTATAAAAAGTTAAATAAGACTATTTTCATATGAAATAATTTTTATGGATATCATATTTACAACCTTTTGAGTTATTCATAAAAGACCACTCAAAGGTCATAGTTAAGATAACCATATAGTAACAAATACCCCGTTCGTACTATGTTTTCATGACTTTTATTTGCCTAACATGAGTATTTGGTCACTAAACACTAAAGATAATGTGGTTCATGATAAGTATAAGATGATTACAAGGGCTGGATAATCATAACATGAGGAAGTAGAAGTTATGTGATATAACATGTGATATGATGAACTTATTTGCATTACTCATGAAGTGAGATATATATATATATATATATATATATATATATATATATATATATATATATATATATATATATATTGAGAAATGCTTTATGAAATCAGTACTATGATATGTGTGAATGCTTGTAACTATACCAAAGGTTATAATGATATTGATAAGTATTATGTTGTACATTGAAATTGAATTGTGACTGTGTTTAATAAATTTTGAGCTATAATACTCAAATTACAATTGTGAATCATGCCACAAATGGTATTAGAGATGAGAAATGTGATAGGGGTGATATTTTGAATACCAAATGAAAATTTCCTAATAACATACTTATGGAAGATATAAGGTAGACTTTGAAAGGATAAGAATGAAAAGTTTATGAAGGGTATAAGGCTGACCCGAGAGATAAAAGATGGATGATTGTATTGTATCAATTATTTATCACTTTAAAAGAGATATGGCCTAATTATAGCTATCTATGATTGTTTTTACATGAGGTATTGACAATGAAATGATTATATGTTAAACTATTATTATTAGCTCTTAGATTCTATTATGTTTAAATTTGATATGAATAGTTGAAGGAGGATAGTCCAATAGATAAGTAAGTATGAAATATTATTATTCTTATAGATTATTCACTCACTAAGTCCCAAACTTACTCCTTCGTGTTTTATTTTATAGACTCCCAGGTTGAGCCTCCACCTCTACTTCCTCAGAGTTAGAGTTCAAGGAGCTTATTAATGGTATTTTGATGGCATAAACTAATGTACATAGAAATATATTTTAAGCTTCTTGTTTGTCATAGAGTTGGATCGATGGAATGTTAAACAGATTCTTTAAGAGTTAGTTAAGCTTGCTTATCCTTATTTTGGGCAGATTATAAGTATTCCTAACTTTCACATCTTTTGTAGAAACCTTGATGAACTCTTTCTTCAAAACACTATTCTCTTTTATAAATGCATCACATTTGATAAGTCAGCATTAAGTTAATTATGTATAAACAGGTTGGTGGAAACTAGCATAAAGGTTTCACACTGGTCATGATTGGGTTAGGATTGTGACAAAGGTGGTATCAGAGCATGGTCTAGGTTCTTAGTGGGATGAGGCCTTTAGGTTATATCTATGTGCTACCATGATAGGTATTGTTTGAAACTGTACCAGTGGTATATGTACACCTGGAATCACATACCACCAATACTATTTTGATGGATCCTATTATGCCATGATGATGGGTGGTGAAGTTATATGCGGCAGAGTATATTATAAGTTATTTTATTAATTGATTGCCTATTGATTGTCTGGATTGCTATATGATTATTTGAGGAAATTTATGTATAATTAGGAAATAGTCAACACAAGAAGTCAAGCACAAGCCAGTCATCCTGAAGATAAGGAATCATCCAAGGGTGCTCAAACTCAAAATGATAGGCAAGAAGCTAGTGAGCAAATTAATTGGCAATTTCCACCTTGGATTGCACCCTCTCTAGAGCATGTTTTAAACCATGTCAATGCAGTTCTTACCTGATGATTAGGGCATAATGCTTTACAAGATCGAAGTAAGCCTTCTGGTAACCCTAGTGATAATGATGAAAGTCATGATCGGAGAAGAGAAAGGGTTCATGATCCTACCCCTTCTGCAAAGGCAAATAGGGATAGGTTCAAAATTGTACATGAGTTCCTCTGGCTAAATCCACCAAGATACTCCAGTCTTAATCCAACAATATATCCATATTAATTCCTTGAACATATTGCAAGGTTAAGTGAGATGTTACAAAGTCCTACTTCTTTGTTGATTGAGTTGGTGGGTTACCATCTAAATGATGTGGCCTATTATTGGTTCACTAATATAGTAACTAATCGGAATCCATGATTGGAGCCCTTGACTTGGGAGGCCTTTTGAGAATTGTTCATAGATCATTTCTTAGCACCAAGTGTTCATCGAAGAAGAGTTAGGGAATTTAAGACTTTAAAATAAGAGTTAATAAGAGAATTCAAGTTAGCCATGATGTCACATATCAAGAAGTGGTGGATCAAGCATTAACTCTTGAGATAATATTTAATGAGAGGAAAGAGAGACAAGTTCAAGATGGGAGTAGAAAGAGGAACTAGTCTAAGGGACCAAGCTAAGTACATTCTTCAAGTAAGATGCCTCCTCAAGCTATCTTTAAGCATAGGGGAAGTGGTTTCGCTAAAGGGCCACCATTTTTTCAAAGTGCACCTAGTGTATACTCTTCAAGGAATAACTCAAGAGGATAGAGAACTCATTCTAATCCTTTAAGTCAACCAAATTGACCTTTAAGGTAAGGTGGTGGAAGACATTGGTGCCCTCAATGTTAGCTTCACCATGATAGTCCTTATAACCATTTTGGAGGACAATGCTTCAAATATGGGATGATAAGGCATAAGGCAAGGGATTGCCTTAGAAATATTACAAGTTAAGGCATGAGTTATTCTATATCCCAATGGAATAATCCAAATCCTCTATCAATGTTATAATCTAAAAACCTTCTAGCACCTTCAGGAAGTGGTAATGTCTTAGGCCTAAGGGGAAAAATAAGTGGGAATCAAGCTCAAGTGTTTGCTTTTACCTACCAAGAGGCTCATGCCTCAAATGCTGTTGTGACAAGTACTATCCTTATTGAAACTTTTACTGCTAAAGTTTTATTTAATCGTAAAGCTACCCATTTTTTTATGACAAAGAAAATTGTTGCCACCATAAGTAGATGCACCAAAGAGATGAGCACTCCCTTAATTGTAATGACCCTTATAGAGAAATCCCTTATAACAACCCATAAATTAGAGGCTTGTCCCATAAGAATAAATAATCATATAATGCCAGTAGATTTGATCTTGCTTGATATGAGTGACTATGATGTAATTCTAGGGATGGATTAGTTATTTAAGTATCATACTTGTGTGAATAGTTTTGATAAATCCGTGACATTCTCCATAGAGGGCTCTACACCTATTAAGTTCTAAGGAGATAAGATAATGAATTCTATTGTTATTATTTCAAGCATTAAGGCTTAAAGGTTCATTCAAAAGGGAGGCACAACATATTTGGCACTAGTATAAGATTTGAATTAACTAATCCCAAATGTTAATATTGTCCCAATAGTAAAAGAATTCCTCAATGTGTTTCAAGAGGAATTACTAGGTTTACCCCTAGATTGTGAAATTAAGTTTCATATTGATTTATTACCAAGCACTGAACCTATTTCAATTCCTCCATATCAAATGATCTCGATAGAATTGCAAGAGTTGAGAGAACAATTGCAAGATCTTACAGATAAAGGGTTCAGTCGCCTGTGCTCTTCAACTTGGCGAGCTCTAGTTTTCTTTGTGAAGAAGAAAGATGGATCTATGTAGTTGTGTATTAATTATTGCTAGCTTAACAAAGTTACCATAAAAAATAAATACCTTATTCCTTGTATTAATAACCTTTTTGATTAAATACTTCTCCAAGATTATCACCAGTTGAAGATCCATAAAGGAGACATTCCTAAGATTGCATTTAGGACTCGATACGGCTATTTTGAGTTCCTAGTAATGTCTTTTGGATTAACCAATACTCCTGTTGCTTTCATGGATTTGATGAACCATGTCTTCAAACCATATCTAGATGAATTTGTTATTGCCTTCATATATGACATCTTAGTATAATCAAAAAGTGAGGAGGAGCATGCACGACATCGAGTGGTATTATAAAATTTACAAGAGCATCAATTGTATGGAAAGTTTTCCAAATATGAGTTTTGGACTACTTTCTTAGGGCATGTAGTGACACAAGAAGGGGTTCAAGTAGATCCCTAGAAAGTTGAGGTAGTAGAGAATTAGCCGAGGCCATCGTCAATTACAGAAATTCATAGTTTCCTTAGGTTAGTAGGTTATTACTAGAGGTTTGTTAAAGACTTCTCCAAAATCTTTGCACCATTAACTAAATTGACACAAAAGGGAGTGAAATTTGAATGGATAGATGCATGTAAGAACAACTTTCAAAAACTAAAGTCATGCTTAACGTCAGCACCAGTATTGGCACTTCCCTCAGGTATTGGAGGATATGTGGTGTATTGTGATGCATCAAGGATTGAACTTAAATGCATTCTGATACAGCACGATAAGGTAATAATTTATACTTCCTGATAATTAAATAGACATGAACAGAATTATCCCATGCATGATTTGGAGATGGCAGCGGTAATTTTTACCTTGAAAATATGGAGGCATTACTTATATGGAGAAGTCAATAAAATTTACACAGATCATAAAAGCTTGAAATACATCTTCAAGCAAAAAGATTTTAACTTAAGACAAAGGAGATGGATGGAGTTAGTGAAGGATTATGATTGCTTTATTTTATATCATCCTAGTAAGGCTAATATGGTGGCAGATGCACTTCGTAGGAAATCTATAAGCAAACAAAAAAAAGCACCAATTGAAGATTCCGGTATAGTGTTAGCCCATTTAGTCATTCAATTTATCCTTGTAGAAAAGATCAAAGATGCATAAAAAAGTGATGCACACTACATAACTTTGGTGAAAGAGGCAACTGAAGAATAGGGATCTGATCTGACTATTGATAAGAAGGGAGTAATTTGCCATTAGCGAGAATTTAGGTTCCGACAAGCACACAAAATGAATTGTTGCATCAAGCTCACGATTCCTTTTAGACCATGCACCCGAGAGTAGCGAAAATGTACCATGACTTGAAAAAAGTTTTTTAGTGAAAAAGGATGAAAAGAGATGTATTGAACTATATGGTGAAATGTCTCATTATTAGCAAGTGAAGGTAGAACATCAATGTCTAGCAAGAATACACTAACCGCTTTTGATATCAGAATGGAAATAGAAAAGTATTACAATGGACTTTCTGATCGCATTGCCTAAAACACAAAAAGGATACAATTTCATTTGGGTCATTGTTGATAGGTTGACAAAATTAGCATATTTTCTTCTTGTTAGGACTACCTTTACTGCAACTTAGTATGCTCAGATGTACCTTAATAAAATTGTACCATTACATGGAGTCCTAGTTACTATCGTACCAGATCTTAATGCTCAATTCACATCTCACTTCTTGCAATCATTTTAACAAGCGTTAGGCATTCAACTATAGTTTAGCACTACCTTTCATCCACAAACTGATGGGCAATTTGAAAAAACTATTAAGATATTAGAGGATATGCTTAGAGCTTATGCAATAGAATTTAAAGGTACTTGGGAAATGTATCTACCTCTACCAAAGTTTGCTTATAATAATAGCTATCAATCTAGTATTCAAATGGCACCCTATGAAGCTCTTTATGGTAAAAAATGTCGATCATTAGTAGGATGGTTTAAACTCAGGGAGGCATAACTTTTAGGACTAAATTTAGTGGGTGATGCTTTGGAGAAAGTTTGAATTATATGAGATCAATTAAAAGCAGCTCGAGATCAATTAAAAGCAACTCAAGATTAACAAAAGTTGTATGCAAACAAAAGAAGGAGGGAATTAGAGTTTCAAGTAAGGGATAAGGTGTTTTTGAAAGTCTCACCTATGAAAAGTGTAATGAAATTTGGGAGAAAAGGTAAATTGGGACCACCTTTCATTGCGCCATTCCCAATTCTCAAGTGTGTTAGGGCTGTAGCCTATTAGTTAGAATGGCTAGATAGTTTATAAGCCATTCACCTTGTATTCCACGTATCCATGTTTAAAAAATACTTGCCAGAAAAGTCTCATGTCATCTGAGATAGATCATTACAACTTGATCCTAAGCTATTATATGAGGAGTAACCCATGGAGATCCTAGATTGCTAAGTTCAAAAGTTGAGATCTAAAGAGGTTCCTTCTGTGAAAGTTTGTTAAGAACGTCACGAAGTGGAGGAAGTTACGTACGAGTTAGAGTCTGATATGCAGCAGGGATATCTTCATTTATTTAGTAAGTGGTGAGTTTGACCTAGTAATGATTTATACTAACTTCATAATAACATATGTGTTGAGAATTCGAGGATGAATTCTTTTGAAAGAGAAGTATTGTTACACCCTATTTAATTATAAATAAATTAGAAATTATGACATAAGGAAAAATGGTTAAAGTAACTAGTAAAATTATGTGAATTAAGAACATTATGTATAAAAAAAAATAGAACTAATAAAAGTAAAAATGTGAGAATGTGATTTAGGTAAAATTTTATTGGGAAAAGTTTACTAGAATCTTGAGATGTAAAGTTATATACTAATATAAGTGAGTATATAAGTATGAAAGAGGTTTAGGAGCATTTTTTTTTAAAATGCCCTTAGGACCTTATTTTCCCCATTTTAGGCCTAAAACCCTTATCCCCCTCTCATTTCTCCATTTCTTCCACTCTTTCTATACAATCTTCTCACTACTTCATTAATCAAGCAAGGAAGACTTCAAATCTTTTTTATTTTTTCATTTAATCGAGGTAAGAATAATGTTTTCATAAAGAATCTCTCATATTTCTTTTTGGTTAATGAAGGATTTGAAGTTTAATTGATTTTATAGAGCATTTTAAACCCTAACTTTAGAAACCATGGATTTTGATATGGTTAAGTTGAAAGATCTTCAAATTAGCTTTCTAACATCTTCTTTCATACAAAATGAGTAGATAATCTAGCTAAATCTATAGATTTTGATGTTATATAAGGATATAGATGAAATATGGGTTAGTTTGTAACTTACTTTATTCTAGTTTATTTTAATGTTATGAAAGTAATAAATGATAAAAATAGGTGATATAAGATATTAAATAAGTATATTGATGATTATACTTGGGTTTAATATGCATTATATGTGTTTATAAAGTGTTTTGGATTAGTTACACAGTAAAAATTTCATAGAAAACTAAGTTTTTCATGTGTGAACTGATTTAATAATCAAATGTAAGGGTCCAAAGGCGAAATTAGGTTTCAGAATTGAGTAACCAATTGATTTTGGTGTTCTAGGGGTTGATGAATCGATTTACCAATCAATTCATTAATTGTAAAGTTTAATGCCAAATTTAAAGTGTCATAACTCCTTCATCTTATATCTATTTTAAACAAACCACCTATTGTTTTAAAGATAATTGACTCTACTTTCAAATGATATTAGTTTCAAGTTAAAATCTTGTATAAATTTTGAAATATCATCAAAAGAGTGGAAATAATTCAAAAACTCAAGATTTCAAAAGTGGAACCTTTGCATTTATTTTCAAAAAGGCATAACATTTCTAAAACTTAGTTAATTTAGGCAAATGACCAATATATAAAAAGATAAAAAAGTATATTTTTATATGAAATGAGTTTCATAGATATAATATTTATAATTTTTGAGTTATTCATAAAAGACCACTCAAAGGTCATCGTTAAGATAACCATCTAATAACACATACCCCGTCCATACTATGTTTTCATGACTTTTATTTGCCCAACATGAGTATTTGGTCACTAAACATTAAAGATAATGTGGTTCATGACAAGTATAAGATGATCACATAGGTTGGATAATCATAACATGAGAAAGTAGAAGTTATGTGATATAATATGTGATGTGATGACCTTGTTGCATTACTCATGGAGTGAGATATATATATTGAGAAATGTTTTATGAAATGACTACTATGATTTGTGTGAATGCTTGTAGCTATATCATAGGGCATAATGATATTGATAAGTATTATAATGTGCATTGAAATTGAATTGTGATTGTGTTGAATAAAGCTTGAGCTCTAACACTCAAATTGCAATTGTGAATCATGCCATAAATGGTATAAGAGATGAGAAATGTAATAAGGGTGATGTTATGAATACTGGATGAAAAATTTCTGGTAACATGCTTATAGAGGGTATAAGGCACACCTTGAAGGGATAAAGATGGAAAGCTTATGAAAGGTATAAGGCTGACCTAGGAGACAAAAGGGGGATAATTGTATTATATCAATTGTTTATTGCTTTAAATGAGATATGACCTGATTATAGTGATCCATGATTATTTTTACATGAGGTATTGAGAATGGAATGATTATATGTTAAATTATTATTATTGACTCTTGGATCCTATTATGCTTAAATTCGATATGAATGGTCAAAAGAGGATAGTCCAATCGATAAGTAAGTATGAAATATTATTATTCTTTATAGATTATTCATTCACTGAGCCCCAAACTCACTCCTTTATATTTTATTTTACAAACTCTCAGGTAGAGCCTCCACCTTTGCCTCCTTAGAGTTAGAGTCCAGGCAGCTTATTGATGGTATTTTAGTAGTATAAACTCATGTACATAGAAATATATTTTAGGCCTTTTGTTTGTCATAGAGTTAGATCGATGGGATGTTAAATTGATTCTTTCAGAGTTAGTTAGGCTTGCTTATCCTCATTTTAAGAGGATTATAAACATTTCTAACTTTCACATCTTTTGTACAAATCTTATGAACACTTTCTTTGAAATACTACTCTTTTTTATAAATGCATCATATTTGATAAGTCAGCATTAAGTTAATTATGTATAAATAAGCTGGTGCAAACTAATAAAGGGATTCCATTTTGATCTCAATCAGGTTAGGGTCATGACACCTTTATAGTTTATAAATTAATAATTTTATTTGTTTTGATAAACATATGATATAATGGTTTAAAGTTATAGGACGATAAAAGGCTATACACTGTATTACTAGTTCAATTTAAAATAAATGTCCAATTTCTTTTTGGTTTGATACAAGTCTATTAAATTCAATTTCATTCATATTTTACATGCTTTATTACTTAAAATGAAATTGATTTAATTTGTAATATATTGCTTCTTTCCAAATAGAAAAATCTAGTGTTTTGGATTATTAAAACATAAGATTACATTAAATTTGCCCAAGTTGCTCTTTTGATCTGCATACTATCATATTGCATTTTGCAAATTTTTTTATTTTTTGTAGGTTACATTTTGGTGAGCCTTCTCATACCAACTTAGTTAAGGAGCCTCTGATTGGCTAAATATTTGAAAAAGCATGCAATAATACTGCTTAGAAAAAAAAATTCTCTATTATAATTTAAACTTTTTTGAAAAAGCAAATTGATTGTACTTTTATAGTATAAGGAGAAAATAACAAATGAAGACAGCAAATGAAAGAGCAAATAACTACACAATAAAAAATGCTAAAGTTAATGTGACTAGACAATAACAAAATGGAAAGAGCAAGTAATAAAAAAGACTAAAGAATAAAAGAATAAGTCTGTTTAGGTTGTGGTATTTTGTTAGGATTTGTGCACCTTTAATAGCTAGTTCTTTCCTTTTAGCTATAAATAGAAGGCCATACTATATAAATCAATAATATCAAGTATTTCCTTTTCTCTCTGAAAAGCTCTTTCTCTGTCATTCTCTAGAATTCTTTTTAATTCTTTAAAGTCTTCTTTATTAAGCTTAAACTTTTATATCTACACTATTAAAGTGTATAAGCTCTCTTAGTCTCTTCAAAAGACAAATTTTACCCTTTAAGGTCTCACTAGTTAAGGTGGAATGTGAAAAAAAAACTCTTATAGTCATCTTGTAGTTATGTTATAAGAAGAAAATCCTCAAGGATTATCTTAAGATAGCTTGAATCCTTAAAAAATTTAGCAAGTGTACTTAGGCTTTATAAAATAAAAAATGCTATTGGATAACCACTAAAATTAGATTTGATCTTAGAATAATGGAGTAGGCCTAAAGGAATGGTTACTACTTGGATAATCAAACCATTATACGATGGTGCTATCTTTTCTTTCTTATTCTTTTTTATTTCTTGCTCTCTATCACATATAATTATTTATTATTTACTTTATCTTTCAAATCTATTATTTGGTTGCTTTTTAAGGAATTATGAAAAAGTAAGTGTTTTTAAAGACTAATTTGCCTAATTTTTGAAATACTAATTCACCTCCTCTTGGTGTATTTTTGTCCTATTAATGCATTCAAAAATGCTAAAAAACCATAATGAAAATCATATAACTATAAAATTTGGGCACAAAATCAAATGTTTGGCATCAATTATTTGAGTGTAAAAATAAAAGGTAGCAACAATACATATATTGATTAAATTACTAAAGAAAATGTGATTTGGAAGAATAAAAAAGGAAGAGTCTTTCTTAAAAATGTGATCTGCAAATTATATTTTTTTTATTTTCTACAATGGATGACCATATTATTTTGTAAACCCTTCTTTCCAGGTTTTCTACTAGCAGCTTTTTAGGCTTTTTATTCCTTTAGGCTTCTATCTTATCTATTATTTAATGCTTATATCAATTCCCTTTAATTAATTGAATGCCTTTATTTGCAAGAGATAATGCATTACAACATTTGAATCAAGATGGAAGTCATGCAGTTGTGTTACTAAAACCTTCCTAAACTTATCCATTTTTAATTATTGATCACCATTGTGCATTGCAAAGTGGTGTGCTTTCTCTTTAAATTGGCTCTAAGTTGGATTCAAATTTTAGTAGTGAAGCTTTTCTTGAAGCTTTAGATTTGGAACTTCATGGTAAAGCTTAAAGTTCTTTTTGCCATATTCTATTTCTCCATTGCCCCTATTCTTTTTAGTGGAATGGACTGAGCATTACTCTTGGATCTATTATCTATAGAAAGATATGTTATGTTTAGTGAAAAATATTTCTATCGAATCATGTAAAAATGGTATGATATTATACATAGAAATAAATATTGAAATATACTTGACGACTTACTCTAAATGTGATCACAAATTTTACAACCTGATAGATAGTGAAATGGAATGACTCCTCTTATGAACCCTAATGATCACAATAGAAAAAATGTCTATCTGACACAGATAGGGTGTGTATAGATTAGCTTTAAGATTTAGGAGTGACAATCCTTATTTATAAGATATATCCAAAAATAGGTTAACCTTTTGCCAAGAACCATTCATTATCACATTCATAAGTTACATTATCATTTAGGTTCAACTTAATAGTCACTTTATTTAGGTCAAATCTTTTTACACTTTACTTAAATTATTAAATTAAAAGGTCCAAAATAAATTAAGTCTTATAATCTCCCAGACCATATAATTCAAATAGTAGTCACTTTAATAAAAATTTAAAAATAAATAATTTTATTTTTACACCCATAGGTCTAAGATAAAATTATAAGTGTTTAGTAGTACATAATAAAGCATCTGACAAAGATATCAATACAATACACACTATAGATTCACACCTTATTAACTAAGTACAATATCTAATAAGGATATATAAACAAAATTTGTGTTTATTAAGATTTACATAACTAAACATGACAATGTGTAAATCTTTACACATAAGGTCAAAGTATCCATCCAAGATATCAAATAAGAATCATTATTCTCAATGTAGTATTGAAATTGAGTTTAAACATCTTTATCAATATGCCATAATAAAATAATATGCATAATATATAACAAAACATGAATATTTCGTTCATATACATATTAAGAAAAATAGTTTATATCATAGTACTCCTACTAACTAAAAATATTAAAAAATTAACTAAACCTATATTAATTATATGATCATAATACATTCCTACTACTAAGCCTTTAGTCAGTGGATCCATAAGCATACAATTCATGGAAATATGTTCAGTACATATAATATGCTTGCATACCTTCTCTCGTACAAATTGGTATTTTATATCAAAGTATTTCATACAAGCAAAACTTTTGTTATTTTAAGAGAAGTTTGCTATAATAGTATTGTTGCAATAGATGGTAAAAAGTCTTGAGATGCTTTTTGTAATTTTGAAACTAGCTAGAAAATTCTTTAACCATATAGCAACATAAGAAGCTTTATGACACATGACATATCTTACTACCATAGTAGGGGTTGCTATTAAGGACTACTTAATGCTTTTTTATGATACAATTTCTCCTACCATCATGAAGACGTTTTTAAATATCAATTTGTGATCATTTGGACAATTGGAAAAATTTAAGTTTAAGTAACCTATAATCATGAAATCTTTTAATCTCTCGTAGGTCAATATATAATCTTTTGTACCTTGCAAGTACCTTATAGCTCTTTTAGCAACCTTTTAATATCTCTGACTTGGATTACTTAAATACCTTTCTACACTAATAGCATAAACTATGTCAAGATGTGTACATGCTTGACATATATCAGGCTACTTATGACCAATGCATATAAGATATTTTTCATTTTCTCTATTTCTTCATCATTCTAAGGATACTAGAACTTTGAGAAAACCTTACCATTTAAAATAAATGTTGAAACATGAGAGCATGTTAATATATTAAACTTTTTTGGTACCTTCTCAATGTATGTTTACTAAAACAAACTAAATAAACCTTGAAATCTATCTCAATAGATCTTTATGCCTAGAATATATGAAACATTCCCAAGATCCTCCATATCAAAGTATTTTAACAATATTTGCATTGTTTTAATTAACATGTTCACATCATTACTTATAAGGAGAATGTTATCAAAGTATAGTACCAATAAAATAAAACTGCCCACACTCATAAACATGTAATAATTGATTTCTTACATTCTCCTTAAACCTAAAAGAAGTCACTACCTCATCAAACTTGAAGTACCACTATCTAGACTCTTATTTAAGCCATATATAGAATTTTTATGTTATCTTTACATCCATCTGATGTATCTCCAAATTAAAATGAGTCATTAATGCCATAGCAACTTGAAATGAGTATTTTTTTAAAATTGGTGAGAAAGTTCCTTCATAGTTCATAGCTTTTTTTTTTTAAAGTGTAGCCTTTAACTACTAATCTAGCCTTGTACTTTTTGATTCCACCTTGAGTATCCCTTTGTTAAAGACCTATTTGTATCTAATTGACTTGTAACTTATAGATAGCTTAACTAGATCCCACATTAAATTCTTGTACATTAAAGTTATTTCATCTTTCATAACACTCAATTACTTAGAGCAATTTAAACTTAATATGGCTTAAGAAAAGGTTATAAGATTAATGTCATATTCATGCTTTTACAAATATACTAGATAATTATTAGAAATTATTAGTATGTAAACTCTATAAGATCTCTTTAAAGGAATCTCTTCATTTATCTCACCTACTTTAGTATCTTTTGTTATTAGCTACATTAAATTAATTGGGGAAATAATAAAAGATAATTTACCTAATATTGGATTTAGTGGGACAATTGTGTTATCTTCAATAAGATCTATAACATGTGGTACTTGGCTCTCACTATCTAGCTCATCTTTAAACATGATAACTCAATCTAACTCAATCACTTTAGTTGTATGAGTTAAACAATAAAACTTACTACCTTTCAAGCCACTACAATATCCAATAGAGTATCCACTAATTATTTTTTAATTAAGTTTCCTTATGCATGGAGTATACGATTTTACTATAGCTTTGTAAACCCAAACTTGAAAATTCCTTAAACTAAGCTTTCTATTACAATAATTCATAAGGAGTTTTGAGCACTAACTTATTGAAATTTACAATATAAGTTATTGTTCTGAATGCATCACCTTACAAAAATTATGACAGTAAATTATAGGTTATCATGCACCTCACTGTATCTATAAGAGTTTAATTTTTTCTTTCTACAATTTCATCTTACTCTAGTGTCTTAAGCATGGTGTAACTTACCTTAACTCCACATTCTTGTAGATATCTTGCAAAAAGGTGAGGATTTCTACCTATTTCTTCATACCTATCATAATACTCATCATCTTTGTTAGAATTAACATATTTATCTGTTTCCCCAGTTTCAACTCAATTGCCACCTTAAATAACTTAAAGGTTTCTAGTGATTCTAACTTTTCACCAAGCAACTCTACTAACCATATCTAGAGTAATCATTAATAAAAATGATGAAGTACTAATGGCTTCTTATAGTACTAGGTTTTATAGGTCTACTAATGTCAGTGTAAATCAATTCTAGAATGCTTTTTTCCTACTTTTCTTCCTATTTCTAGCTCTAACTGAAAGTTTACCCTTGATGCAATTTACATAAGTTTCATAGTTTGAGAAATTCAAGTCATGTAGTACTTCCCCTTCTATGAGTCTTTATACTTTTTCTTAAGAAATATATCTTAATCATTTGTACTAAAGCATTGGGGACTTTTCATTAGTATAACTTTTTTTCTTATTGAAAATAAAATTTATCAAATTTACAAAACTAGGATCTAAAGGAACTTTATATAGTCCATCACATAAAGAATCAATACCCATAATAGAAGATTTATAAAGCAATTCAGCTTTTCTATCACCAAAATAATAAGAATATCTAATATAGTCTAAAGCAAAAATAGAAATTAAATTCTTCTCATGGAAGGCACATAAATAACATTATTTAATAACAGCTTATGTCCATACTTCATATTTAACTTCACTACTGTAATGTTTTCAACTTCAATTATATCTCCATTTCCTAGTTGTATAATAAACTTTCTAGCTTTCTTAAATTTTTCAATGCTTGAAGACAATTTATGACATGTAATAGTTACACTGATGTTTAACCATCAAGTGTTTGATAGCACATTGATAATATTTCACTCAAAATAAACTAAAGCTAGATAGGTACTTCTTTTTTTTTTCCTTAACCTACTTTTTATACTTGAAACATTCTATTCTCTTGTGCCCATACTTTTTGCATAATTGGAAATTATCCTTAAACTAGGCCTTTTTAGGCTTATAATGCTACCCACTAGTTTTACCTTTCACACCCTTCTTCATTCCATGGTTATATTAATCTTCATTGCCTTTCTAATTAACTGTTATACCATGTTTTAAAGTTGAGCTATGCACAATATAATTGACCACCTAAGTTTTGCCTTTCTTCATATCTTCCTTAACTTAAGTAATAATAGAAATAAACTTTTTTATAGTATATTTAGTTTTCTAAGTACTATTAAACATTTTTAGAATGTCAAACTAAGACTAAAGAAATTCTAGTATATGCCAAGTCAAATAACTATCACCTAAATTAACTTACATAAACTTTAATTTGTTCAAATAGTATAGCAACCTTAGAATATGTTCTCATACCCTACTAGTACTATCATCTACTAATTTTTTGAGTAATGAAAGATATCGTCCCTTTTCAACCTTATCACATTTTTTATACTTTCCAGCCATCGAGTTTAGGAACACTTTCTTATTGTCAGGTTCAGGAATGCTCTTTTATAATTTTTTTCCATCATATACTTCATCACCATTAAACAAACTCTATTTGAGTTAGTCCAACTTTCATGACAACTTTTCTAGTCTATTGTAAATTCAACATTAATCATAAATTTTGTTTCCTTGATAGATCAAGATTGGAAACTTCCATATACAATTTTAATGACTCATCCCAATCCCTTATCGTTTGCTCCCTTAAGCATTTTAACAGTATTTAATTGCATAAATAATGAAATTAAGAAAAATAAATTTAAAACATTAACATATGATTGACTTTCATCATGCTTTAAAATTTCCTTAGCAAACTACTTAATTGTATACAATATTTTACTATAAATCCTAACACTGACAGGACATTTATGGTCTTACAATATAATATAAGGATTAAACATTATAATTCTAAAACCTAACATTAACAGGGTGTTAAAAAATTTTAGAAATACAATATTTACTCATAGACTTATGTTAACACCAATAAGTCATATTAATAATATCTTCCTAATAAGGTATTAAAATATTATTAATATGATACTCTTTTTAATGTCACGACTCAATTTTTGAATATTGTGTCTGGTACAAAGACACTTGAATAGTGTTAATTTATTAATTAGCTATCTTTACAAGCCTTTAAGATATTTCTAACTCTTTTACTACTTGACTCTACTAAAAGTAATAATAGACATTTATAAAAAGTAAATCTAATTGCACATGCACTTGAAAGATTAAAATATAATTTACATATATTAAAAGGTTTATACAAGAATGCTAAAATTTTTTAGAAATAAAAGTTTATAGACACATATAGTAACTAGTGAAATTTCTAATTTGACCCATCTTGCTTCCATTCAAGATCTTCCTCAAAATCAGATTTAGTAGATGAGGAAGAAGGAAGATCTAACCTGTTAAAACCAGACCTACTAAGTATATCCTCTTCTAAATTGTGTGATAAAATAGGATTAATGACAAAATGATTTGGCTTAAAATTTAGCTTTTTAAGGTTTACTATATAATCAATATGAGGCATCATCACTGTTATATGGAATTTATATTGAAATATAACTTAAAAAGTTCTCCACGGTGATAAGAAGGTTTTGGATAGACATTAATCATTCTTCAATAATCTATACTTAGAATCTATAAATAAAAGATAAATAATAGAAAATATGAGTAATAACATATTCAATGAGTGACTACCCTTCTCCTTTTTCTAAGAAGTATTCACCATCATAAATTAGAGGCATAAATATAGTAGAAAAGAATAATGAATGATTAAAATTCTTATGTAATTAGTTTATTAAGTTTGTTAGAAGAAATAGTAATAATTA
Organism: Sindora glabra; assembly: GCA_020226215.1. Classification (NCBI taxonomy): domain Eukaryota; kingdom Viridiplantae; phylum Streptophyta; class Magnoliopsida; order Fabales; family Fabaceae; genus Sindora; species Sindora glabra. Next base: position 61,613,998 of record CM035234.1, on the reverse strand, counting down.
ATATGTAGATTTCTCCTTATATCTTTGATCCAACTTTATCTCTCGCCATCCTAGGTATAAAGCTTCCAACCTTATCCCTTTAACCTTTATCACTCCTCTCTTTATCTACGAAGGATGCATATCTCACCCCACAAATTAGATTCAAAGTAAGTAATATCAAGATGCTAGCTGTAGCATCAACTACTCATTTTAATCAATTCATAGGATATGATCAAGTACTAACTATGCTATAAAAATTTTGCTATTCTTGTACATATTTGAATCCCATCATTAATCTAAGGATGATACATAACCTTTCCATTCAAGATAATGGCAACACCTAACTCTCTTGAATAGCTAGTAATTCATAATCTAAATATCATTCATACATTACAAATTTCATTCACTCACAACATTTATCAACGAGAATTAACAAATATTATACATGTTGAATGGTACTAGTCTTCCACAATTTGGTGCCTTCTTGGATTCCTAAATCAATATAAGTCTTTACCAAAATTTTATTTAATACCTTTAACACATTAATAAGCATAAAAAACCAATTTTCTTACTATTTAATCATCCTTGGGTACTGTTTACTCAGTACTAAAAGGATGAAATTCAAATAGGATAGCATAAGAGCAATCACAATAAAATCCCCATTTCAATATTCAAGCTACTTCCAATCGTCACCAAATTTTGGCACAGCATCTCTAGCATGTTAAGTGATAAAAAATATTAATTATTTTTATAAAAATTTCTCATGGTTATTATTCATACAAAGTCAAAAACTCTAAATTGTCAATTTTAGGCAATTTTGGAGTTGTTATGGAAAAGGGTCTTCTAGGCATCCAAATCAAATCCAATTACTATCAAATTTCTATACAAGATTACTAACATGTTAATTATCCTAGAACACCAATTAATTTAATTTCTTTCAATCAAATTTGGGTATGAATAGCACTAAACAATAGTATACAAAATCTAGTATTTTGTTTCAAACTATTGTAACCTAGTTGATTCAAATGCACTTTTTATAACTCTAAAATATTTCAAAATTTTTAATTTTCTCTACACTTATCCTAACATATTTATGACATTAAAACACTAAAAAAATGAAATTTTAATGATTTCTAATCCTTGTTTCCATAGAACAACAAAAACATTCCATAATCCTCCTTTAAAACAAATTTTGCTTCCAAATATATCATGAACCTATTATCATCTCTTAAAGAAAACTAGATAAATCTTCCTCTATCAATCCTAACTCTAAATTACTACTATTAAATCTTTATATCAACATTTATTCAATATTAAATCAATTTATACAGTACCTTAACTCATTTCACATCCAAAAGGACTAAAATCATCAAATTTTTCCTCTTTTATGAGAAAACTTAATAGAATAAGAGATAATTGCCACTCACTTCAAATTTTTGACTCTTTAATCTTTCAAAAAAAAATTTAGAATAGTAAGAAAAACATCACTACAATAAATCAAATTTTTTAGAGATTTTGGAGAGAAAATCATCATTAAAACTTGAAGAAAATGGAGAAAAATTTAAGTTACCTTACAATAATTTGATGAAATTCTTTAAAGAGCCTTTTGAGATTTATTAGGAAGTTGAAAACCTTAATGCAAAAGGACTTGAAGGTCATGGCTTTGGCTTAATAGACCAAAGGAATTTGTATAAAAAAATGGTCAAAAGCTTTTATATGAAACCATAATTTTTAAGGCTTCCATCATATGCTTCCTATTAATAATTTTTATAAAAATTTTGCTAATAAAACCAGCAAATAGGGCACAATTTTTGTTGGGTTAAAACATAGAATATTTTATTTTTAAATCCAATAAAATTTAACTAAAAAAATTCTTAGAAATATTTGCTAACAAATGCCCCTAATTTTTTATTTTTTCACCAAAATGCTATAAGCTTCTCTTATAAGATTAGTCCTTCTTGAGCCTCATATTTTATGTTCCTTAGGCCTCTCTCTTTTTTCAAAAACATGTCTGGGCCTACAAATGCTAGGCTAACTTAACCCAATGAATCAAGATAATTTATTTCAAATTTGGACTTAATTTCTAGATTTTTAGGCTACTTAAGCCATTTTTCAACTACCCAAGCCCCTAATTTCCTATTAAAAATTCATATAATTTTCCCAAGTTCAATGTTAGGCTTTTTAGGATGTTTTAACCCATACTAATGTTTAATATAATTTCTACAAAAATTTTAGTTAGGTGAACCGTTATACTATCTCTATGATTTATGAAATTTTACCCAATTACATTTCCATATTTCTATTCTAATTTCCTTCTTAGACTTCCTTACTTTATTGGCATATCACACTTAATCTAAGTAATATTTTAATAAAATTAACAAAATGATATGCAATTAGGCCCAAAATGGATAGGTTTACAATTATATAAAATTTCATGGTATAACATGAGCTCAAATGTTTTCTATAAAATATATTTTATAGGCATATATACATGAAAAATATTTAGTAGATCAAACAATGTCTAAATAGTCCATAAAAAATATGTGGTAGTGCTAAATATAGAAATCATATTGAAAAATTTTCAAGCCCAAATAAATTTAAATATTTAATTAAATTAAATAGGCAAAAATAATTAAAATATTATTAATTTTAGAAAAATATAAAAAATATCCAAAAAAATAAGTTTAGAAAATAGAGCCCAATAGTGCAAGCACCATTGCCATTCAACATCTGATAATACATGGCTTGAACGCATTGCCTTTGTTAGCCACTACTATACCACCTTCTTCTACCTTTAGTTGGGTTTATAACTCAAGTCGATGACCCAATTGCAAGCTCAAGCAACTTGATGGCAAAAATGGTCCATTTAACATGTTTTTTGATGCAATTTTCACATAAAATTTGATTTTAATACATTTTAATGTAAAAAATTCCTTAAAAAATTACATTTTAAAAATCATTTGAAAATCAAAAAATATTTGTAAAATAAGTTTCAACAATTTTTAATGGAGATAACCTTTTTAATGCTTCAAAAAATAATTAAAAGTGATTTATTGCCCATTTTAATTTTATTTCAATAACAATAATTGACACTAATCAATTTTTTAGAAAACATTTTATTTTCAAATCGAATATGCCCGAAAATTTCACAATTTGAAATTGTTTTCACCATTTTACAATTATATATCTAATGCCAAAGAGAATATGTTTACAAAAACTCAATATACCAAAAATCATGCATTTTGGAAAAAACTGAATATACTAATCAATTTTCATAAAAATCATTTTGAAACCAAAAGAGCATGTATTTTGGAAAACACCTTTTTTTCAAAAAAAAAAATTTGAAATTTAGATATTGGAATTCCATCATATAATTATAGAATCTCATACTAAAATAACCATATGTTTGCATACTAAACTAATAGGTTAAAATTATAGTCAAGCAATCTTTTTTTAGAATGAAACACAAAATATGATGTATTAAAATGAAAAATGCAAACTATACTTCATTTTGATTTCAAAAGATAAATGATAATTTTATATATTTGAAATTAACAATTTCAAAACATTAACTTACAATCTATGAAATATTTATAGCGTAGAAACACATAATTATATATTCAAAGATAAAATTTAAAAATAAATTAAGCTATGAAATAATTTTATGAATTCATTAGCAATTTGATCATAGAAAAATTCATCATAAATTTTAAATTACCTAAAAACAAAATATATTTATGAATTCGTGAAATAACATGATCAAATTTACATAATTCAAATGACTCTTATTGCAATTGTTATACTTTAGTGAAAAACTCTTCCATTGAATCATGTAAAAATGGTAAGATACTATATACAAAAATAAATTTTGAAATTTAATTGAAGCATTAGCTACATCTATTGTTATGATAATAACAAATAGGTTACACTATATTCCAAATTTGATCACGAACGTTGCAACTTGATAGTGAATAGGAATGACTCCTTCTATGAGCCTCGACTATTAAAATAAGGAGAATGTGTGTTGACAATCGTCGAGAATCATCTATTACCACATTCATATATTAGACTACTATTTGAACTTAACTGGATAGTCACTTTACTTGGATCAAAATTTTTTATCGTTTTAATTAAATTATTGAATTAAAAGGTGTAAAATAAATTAAGTATTACATATAGGGAATGGTTAGATATTAATATTAGGATTTATTGCCCAATGATGGTGAAGGAATGGGTAAATAAATGGAGAATATGGAGTTCTCCGTCCAATTTAAAATTTAACTGCTAAGATAACGTTTTTAACTTCTTTTGAAAAATTATTTGAAAGGCTTGAAATTTTAGGAGTTATTTGAAACAAAGCATTACTTCATGAAACTTATTTGTATTTTACCTAAAATAAAATAAATAGCTTGAACAAAACACAAATAAAGGAAGCATAAATAAAAATGACTAACCTATATATTGCGGAGATCTGTTAGTATCAACTAGTGCAATAAAGATACAAATACCAGAGTATCAAATGTTTCTCCTTATTTAGTAGTAGAGAATTTGAAGTTCACAACCCATTTCTATTTTTTCCAAACAAACACTGAAACTTAAGCAAAGAATATCCCTACAAGGATTTCATAAACAAAGCTATCTGTGTACAATATCAGCCTAATTTCACAAACATGGCCATCTATGTAAAATATCAGGCTATTAGCCTTAGTATTTATTCTACTTGAAGATTATGGGGGTGGTTAAATTTCTTCATATATTTTATTGTACTTTCTTTATATATTATTTTTAAAAAATCATAACTTCCAAGAGCATGAAGAGCTATGAAAAGGCAGCAACATGTATAATGTCACAAGTCAGCTTTGTGCACCAATTGACCAAGAAAAAAAGCTCCATTTAAGTTAAAACTTAGCAAAAAAATAAAGCTTAGGATAAAGATCTTATAGCCTAAATTTGGGATCATTCCAACTCATGAATTATTTTTGCAATTTTCCCCATTTTGAGACTAGACTTGTATTTTTTTATCAAGATAACTTATCTAGTATAAGTAGAAAAGTACATGGCTATGATCCTTACATTTTTATCTTAGTATTGGTGTAATTTGAAAGGAAAATTCCACCTAAAGCTTTGAAAAAAGCCCTTATAACAACTTAAATAATATACGTCTACTCTTGTCGGTCGAGTTTTTGCTTATAATACTTTTTAAGGGGTGCCTAATGACCTTGGTGGAAGCTTGGCACAAGTCTAGGGGTTGGAATATGCGGCTTGCGCCTTCCTTGTACATTTTCAACATTGTAATAAAGGATTATATGAATAATAAAATTAGCCTCTCTTCTAATTATGATATCATGAATTTTATCAATTTTGGCTGTATTTACTTGCATTTATCTGCATTGCATATTTTGTACTTGCATGCTTCGTGCCTATTTTTAATACATCTTGTACTATGTGTTGTGCTTTCATTGCCCCTTACTAATGCATGTTTTAGTTTCCTTGATTGTTTATCTTTTGTTATGCTCTTTACTATTTTGTTGCCTGACATGTTTGCCCATTTAGGTGTTGTGCGAGTAATCCTTAACTAGCTTACTTTTAAGTTGTTGATAGCAAGCCCCATGTGAACTAGCAAATGAAGTTGTCAGCTTATGACATTGTGTATCAGAGCGAGTTTTGAATCACTTGGAGATCACTTCAAATTAGTTAGGAGATTTAAAGAGCAATAACAACTACGTTAAACACTTCACACATAGCTGAACTCAAGAGCTGAATGGGACAAGTTAATGAATTATATAGAGCAGTTAAAGAGATATAAAGTCATAACATTCCTGAGTTTATTGAATAGGCTAGGGAATAGGAAGGAGTTGCCATTTGAGTTACGATTGTAGAATCTTATTTAGGCATCAATTAAAAGACCTTAAGTGCCACTCCTAAAGATAACTTAGGTGATCCTATTAGAGATCTGAAAGCTAAATTAGCTTATGCAAAGGCCTAGCTTAAAATTCTCATAAAAGTATTAAGAAACCAAGGCTTTAATCGAGGAGTTTCAAAATATGGGTGTATGAAGGTGCTCGAATGCTATTGTTTTGCAAGTGCATAATATAGTAAAGAGTTAGAAAATTTTCTTTTTGATATAGAATTGTATTTTTAAGCTATTAAGCCAAATTTAGAGGAAGTAATAGTTATAACTACTATCATGTACCTAATTGGTGATGTAAAACTTTAGTAGTAGATAAAATATAAAGATATTTTAGCAAGTTGATGCACCATCTTTACATGGGAAGACTTGAAAAGAGAGTTGAAGTCCTAATTCTTCCTAGAGAATGTAGAGTACATGGCTTGATGCCAACTCTAGGACCTTAAACAAACTGGTGTCATTCATGATTATATAAAGAAATTCTCTACCCTAATGTTAAAAATTCGTAATATGTTGAAAAAAGATAAAATATTCTTCTTTCTTAAAGGTCTCAAACCATAGACAAAAACTAAGCTCTAAAGATAACAAGTATAGAAATTGCCTATCACCTTAGTTGTTGTTAAACGCTTAATTGACTACCATGCTAAAAATCTTAGTAAGAAATCCTAAGCAAATAGTGGATTTTCTTTTAATGGAAGTAGGAGATTGTTAAACAAATCCAACAAAGGAAAAAATAAGGAAGGGAACAACAAGAAAAGACCCAATAGTACAAGTTTGGTATCATCTCAAAATGTTACTAACACTAAAGGAAAAAGACCTTTGGCATAAAATGGCTAACTACCCATAAAAAGTTAGTCTCAATACTATACTAGTCTCAAGAAAAGAACGAGATGAAAAAAAAGATAATTGTAATAATGAAGAGGACATAGCTTTAAGAATAAGTGCATTATGAATTCTTGGTACCTTAAAAAAGCAAGTGGAAAAAGGAAAAATTAGCTCAAACCAAGGCCTCATGTATGCAAATGGGTAAATAGCAAAGAAGGCTACCACTAGTTTGATAGTGAAAACTAATGCCACTTATAATTTCATCTTCAAAGTGAAAACCAAAAAGCTTAGTTTGAAGTTAGAGAAGGATTCAAGCTACAAGGAAGTTGTGAATTCCAAGCCTTCACCACTATAGGAGTTATGAAGTAAGTGATTGTAAAGCTTAGTACATGGTAAGAAAAAGCAAATTTTGTGGTTGCTTGGATAGATGATTTCAATGGAGTGTTAGGCATAGATTTCCTTTTGTCAAACCAAGTCATACTAGTTCCTATAACAAGTTGCCTCTTATTCATAGGGGTTAGCCCATTTGTGGTACTAATCCAAACTAAGCAACCCAAAAAGACAATACTTTTATCAGCTATGCAATTTAAGAAGGATTTGAAATAGAAAGAATTATCATTTGCAGCAACAATTGTGGGGGACAAGGAAAATAGGTAAGGAGAAGTGATACCCCGAGAAATTCAGGGTGTGAATCAATAAGAAGTTAATCACTAGATTGAGTTACTACTTGGTGTAAAACCCTCTACAAAAAGTCTTTATAGAATGGCTCCTTCCAAATTAGTTGAGTTATGAAAGCAATTGAATAAGCTTTTAGATGTAGGGCTCATTTGACCATCAAAAGCACCATTTGGAGCATCGATGTTATTTTAAAAAAATAGGATGGTAGTCTTCAATTGTGTATGGACTTTAGGCCTTGAACAAAGTCACAGTGTGAAACAGTAATCCTTTTGGTTCAAGATCTATTTGATCAATTGAGCGATGCTAGATATTTCACCAAGTTAGACCTGAGATTGGGGTATTATTAAGTGAAGGAAGCTAAGGAGAATGTAGTGAAGACTACTTATGTTACATGTTATGGGGCCCATGAATTTTTGATGATGCCCTATGAGTTAACTAATACCCCAGTTACATTTTATACTCTCATTAACTAGGTGTTCCATAACTTTCTGGGTAAGTTTGTGATAGTCTACTTAGATGATATTATTGTATTTAGTTCCACAGTAGAAGAGCATGTTAAACATTTGTAACTAGTGTTTGAAAGATTAAGACAACATCAGTTATATGTGAAGAAATAAAAATACTCCTTTGCTCGAGAATGCATTAAATTTCTTAGGCATATTATTGAATGTAAAAGGATTCATACAGACATAGAGAAGGTGAAAGCTATCCAAAAGTGAGAAGTCTTTACGAAGGTGACTAAGTTAAGATCCTTTTTAGGGCTTACTAATTATTATCATCAATTTGTAGATGGATACTTCAGAAGGACAACATTATTAATGAACTTTTTCAAGAAAATATAACTTAGAAGTGGAATAAGAAATGTCAAGTTGCATTCAAAGATTTGAAATGGGCAATGATTAGAAACCCCATACTCACCTTACCTAATATATCTAAGCCCTCTAAGGTTCAAACATATGCTTTAAATTTTACATTGGGTGGAGTCTTACTCTAAGAGGGCCATTCTGTTACTTATGAGAGTTATAAGCTGTTAGAAGTTGAGTAAAGATATATGGCATAGGAAAAGGAAATGTTAACAGCTATTCATTATCTAAAAATGTGAAAATATTACTTACTTGGGTTGAAATTTATGCTAAAGATTGATAACTCTATAATTAGTCATTTTTTCACTTAATCAAAGTTAACCTCAAAGCAAGGTTGTTGGCAAGAGTTTCTAATAGAATTTGATTTCAAATTCAAACATAATTTGAGATAAACTAACTAAATGGCAAATGCCTTGAATCAAAAGGTCATGCTTGTAGCAATGATGTTAATGGCTTGCATGGCAAGAAGCCATGTCACTTTAACTATGTGGAAGCACATAAGGGAGAACCTTGTCAAAGATCTGATGGCCCAAACAACTATGAATCTTACCAAAAAAGGATAAACTTGTTAGTTTTGGATAGAAGAATCATTTATTATAGGTGAAAGGGAGAAAACTCTTTGTTCTTAAAGCTGGTGAGTTAAGGAAGGTACTTTTGAAGGAATGCCATGATATATTATAAGCAGGTCATCTGAGGTGGCACAAAACTTATGCATTGCTGAAGTAAGGTTATTATTGGTTACAAATGTATGATGGTGCAATCAATTACATTAAGACTTGTCTTATTTACCAGTAAGATAAGGTTATTAAAAACAAGGCCATAGGGTTTTTGGAGTTGCTACAAGTGCTTGTAAACCTTGGGAGAATGTATTATTGGATTTCATTTCCAACCTTCCTAAAATAAGGAATCTATGCACTATCCTAGTGATAGTAGATCACCTTATGAAGTATGAAATATTTATTCTAGCTCCAAAATATTGCTCAGCGAAGGAGATAGCCTAACTATTTTTTAAGTTCATTGTGAAGTACTAGGGAGTGCCCCAAAATATAGTAAGTGACCAAGATAACCGATTCACCATTAAAATTTTTAGCATCCTTAGGTCACAATTTAATTTCTTATCTAACTATCATCCTCAAAGTGATGGCTAGACTGAGAGATTTAACAACCTATTGGAGGAATACTTAAGGTACTTTACTAATGTAAATTATAAAAATTAGCCTTAGCTTTTAGATATTATTTAATTTTGTTTCAATACTCAAAAGAGTTTTACTACTAACCAAGGTCCATTTGAGATTGTTATAGGTTAGCAGCCACTCTTACCCCATACCCTATCCAGAGTGTACAAAAGTATGAATCCTAGTGCATATCATTTCACCAAGGATTAGAAGATGAATATTGAAGTTACTTGTACTTATTTGGAGAAAGCTTCTAAAAGAACGAAAAAGTGGGCAAATAAAAGGCATTAAAAGTTAGAGTTCAAGGTAGGAGATCTTGTCCTTGTTAAACTATTGTCGAAACAGAAGAGTGTGAAGGTCAAAGATAATCAATTACTTCGCAAAATACAAAGTTCTAGTTCCAATTATAACAAAAGTTAGGAAAGTAATGTATAAGATTACTCTCCCCAAATGGTTAAAGATTCATTTAGTCACTCATGTCAGCAACTTAAAGCCATATTATCCATATGCTAAAAACCTAACCCATAATTAGCCCATCAGGCCAAAAGTCAACCTTATTAGCCATAAGCAAAAGTGCATGGAAGAGATTCTAGCAAAGTGTATGATAATACTGGGGAAGCACCCCAAAAAGGAGTTATTAGTGAAGTGAAGGGGTTTAGGAGATGAGGAGATCAGTTGAGAGAGAAAGGAAGACTTGTTAAAGTTCAAGTAATAGATTCAATCTTTTCAAGCAGTAAAGTCTCTGAGGACATTGACCAATTAAGTAGGGTAGAATTTATTAAGTCATCCTTGTGCACCAATTAATCAAGCAAACAAGCTTTGTTCAAGATGAAACTTGGCAGATAAATCAAGCTTAAGATGGAGGTCTTATAGCCCAATTTTGGGATCATTCTTGTTTGTGTACTATTTTTGCAATTTTTCCCTATTTTGAGACTTTACTTGTATTTTTTATCAAGGTAACTTATCTAGTGCAAGTAGGAATCCTTACAATTTTATCTTTGTATCGATATATTTTGATAGAAAAATTCGACCCAAAATTTTGAGAAAAACCCTTATGATAGCTCGAAAAATGTACCTCTACTTCTATTAGGTGGGCTTTTGCTCATAATGCTCTTTAGATGAGAAATGGCCGGTAATCTAAGTGGAAGTCTAGCACTAGTATAGGGGTTGGAATGTTCGCTTGCACCTCCCTTACACATTTCCAATATTATAATGAAAGATTATATAAATAATAAAAGTAATCCCTCTTCTAATTATAATATTCCAAATTTTAGTTGGTTTTGCCCACATTTATCCACATTACATATTTTACATTTGTTAGCTTCATGCCTATCTTTAATACCCTTTGTGTTACATGTTATGCTTTCATCACCGCTACTTGTACGTATTTTGGTTACCTTGATTGCTTATGTTTCGCTGCACTCTTTATTATTTTACTACCCAATATATTAGCCTATTTCAGTGTTGTGGGAATAATCTTTGACTAGCTTGCTTTCATGTTATTGATAATAAGCATTACACAATCTAGCAAGTAAAGTTATCAGTTTGTGACAATAGCCACGGCCGAGATCATCAGCAAAGTAATCTGAGTCTTGGTGAATTATGCACCAACAGTAATCATAACAGAAACTGCAGAAGCAAACGCCATGAAATTGAAGATAACCGACAAGGAAAGCAGTATGGACTTAAATCCATGTGTTTGTTTTAGTGGATTAATCAACATTGTTGGGAACGAAAGTAGGGGAAATGTCAGTGTGACCAAGGATGATGAAAATCGAGTCATCTCCTCTTTGCGCTTGTGTTGATTGAGGGCAGCAGGCTTTCCTGTATTGATTTTATCTGCAGATGTATGTTCTTTCTGTGCCCAATTAACCCACAGAAAATGTTAGGAATAATATACTACAATTGAAATTTGTTGAGAATGAAAAAGAAAATAAATATCTCTATATAAACCCATGATTTTGCACTAAGAATTAAAAAAAAAAAACTTTAAATTTAACAAGGCTAAGAGAAAAAAAAACTTCACTGTTTAAATCGCAAAAGTTTCCAGACTCTAATTCTCTTTCACAAGCCCAATTCCCTAGTTCACTAATTCTCTTCAAAAAAGTTCTATCATCAATTTTATTTCTTTCTCAAACTGCGCACACAAAATCACGTGTTTTTCCCTCCTTAGGGCATAGTCACATGCATAGCAAGCAAAAAATAATAACCAAATCTTATTATTAAACTTCAATAACGTTAACTTTTTCTTTTTAAATTCTATGTTTTTTAAACCATCCTAATTCTTTTAGAAGAATATTCTTATTCAAACTTTGCGTAAAAGATAGTAGAAGTTAGGATAAAGGGAAAAATACATAATCTTTCAATACTGTGCTTTGGAATTACAGTAGAAATTATCAATTATCCAATGGAAATGATGATAAAGGTTCTATTTTATGTAAATAATTAATAAATTAGTTAATAATTATAACTGATAATTAATAAATTAACCGATTGTATACAAGAAGTATTTCACAAAATTAATTATTTAATTATATGAAATTACAAAATAGCATAGAAAATATAATAATAGAAATAGATATATAAATTTAAATAAGTCATATTTATGTAAAGATCTAATTATACTAATGCAATTAAGATGCTCAAAATTAAAATATAATATCTAATATTTAATTAATTATATTTTATAAATATTACATATTATTTACTTACATAATTTTTATTTTATTATTTATAACAAATTCATGATTGCTTAAAATATAACTAATTACATTTTATAACATTATATATTTATTTTTGTATATTTATAGCTTAAAATAAGAATATAATTATATTAAAATTAAATTAATTATATTTTATGACATCATAAATTAATAAAAGAATAAAGATAGATTTAAAAAAATAGTAATTTATATATTATAAACTACTTAAGGTAATTTATTAAATCAGAACTTTTTTTAATAAATTAATATATATTTTTAGAAATTAATTTATAATTTATTAATTAATTTAATAGATTATAAATTAATTTATTTATTATGTATAATGAACTTAAAGACTTAAGTTATGCAAGTACGAAATAATTAATAGATTGATACAGACTAAGAAAAATGAATATTGATGCCTTGCCTTGTAAAGTTATGGCACACCATTGTGTGACAACTCGCCAAAATGCATAATGTGAATAGGCATGTGATGATCCAAGTGAACAAGGTTTTGGCTGGGAAGTGTCTAGTGTAGGGTGAATGGAGTTATTGGCCAGAAACTTTTAGAAGACTCATGAAAAACCTACACTTATCTTGTATTTTCTAGATAACGCTAGATAATTCTAGAAATATTCTAAAAGGTCATTTTCTAGAAAAATTTATCAAAATATTAATATGAACTAGTCCAACACTTTGCATGATCAAGCTTAAGTAGAGAAGGACTTGACTCAAAGTGAAGGCCCAATGATAAGAGGAAGGCTTAAAAGAATACAAGAAGCAATTGGAGCCTATATAAATGTGATCCTAGCTCAAGGAGCCTAAGTAGAAAAAACAAACAAAGCTAAAGTGCTACTCATCCAAGCCCAAGAAATCTGAAGAAAATTAGAGTGCAACGAATCTGGACACATTTTCCCAGTATGGAGCACTACAAATTAGGAGGTAATTCCCTATTATGAAATGCAACGAATGTCGACATATTTTCCTAATATAGAGTGTAACAAATCTGAAGATATTCTCCAAATGTAGAGTTCAATAAATTTAGACATATTCCCAATATGGAGTGCAACAAATACAAAGACATTTTCCTAATCGGGAGTGTAACAAATAAGGAAAATCTAAGGATATTTTTCATTTTTAATTTAATAATAGTCACAATTTTGTAATTTTCCAATTATGGCATTTACTATTTGTATTTTCTTAAGACTAGTATAAATAGGAGGCAATGTAACTCAGAATTCAGTAGTTTATGAATATAATATAAAATTGAGTGTTTTTTCTTCAAAGTGTGAGAATTTTATCTTCTTTTATTCTTGTGAAACCTTGCTTTATCAATTTTTTCTTATAAGATTGGTGATTCAAATTCATAAAAGTCCCTAATTTATGCTTCAACTCAGGTGCGTTGTTGTGTGAATTGGTCAATTCGTGTTCGTGGTTGGATAAGTGGTTTAAGTAGCAAATCGCATTTCTTATAGCATTAGTTGACTACTTGCATTCATCATGTCATCAAACCATCTTAAAGAGCTTATTACTCCTAATTTCCTTCCTCAATTTTGGAGTGTGACACTCATATCATTCTTTTAAATTTGTTTTAATTTACGTTATTTTGCCTATGCCTTAAAGATCGGGCCACCTCCATTGAATTTTCCTATCATTTATCTAGTGAAAAGTTTAGAGAATAGATCTAGGCTGTCGAATGTACAAAATCTCCACCATCCATTGAGGAGGTAGGAATGTTCTAGGACCTAAAACTAGTCTATATATATGTTTTTGACCTTCATTTGTAACAATTATTTAGAAAAGTGATATAAGTACGCTCAAGCATTCTCTCAAACTCTTATATCTTCTATTGAGCTTGTTAACTTATTTCAAGAAGGTGTTGTGGTGTTAGGGATCAACTAGACTTACTTGGTTATTGAAGAAGTTTGGATTAGTTAAGTGCCACACAATACTTGGGAAAGTGTTTAGGTTGTGATAGTTGGCTCAGTATAGAGGATTTGTTTTTGTCTCTTCCAACAAAATCACCTGCATTGTATCCATAGATGTAATGAAATATTAATAATTAGGTCTGTATTACATTCTGAGCTTAGTTATGGTAGGAACTTGCTTTTTTACATAAAATTAAAGAGTATTAAAAGTCTTATTTTTTAATAACTCTAGAGCATTAGTATTATATTTTATGTAACAATTCAACATTTTACTTACTCTATCATATATTAGTGTTTTATCTAATCTCTCTCTACTATCATGTTTTGTTTCTCAACATAATATCATAGCACATCATGAGGGCTTTGGATTATACTACTTCCAGCAACCTTAAAAAGATTAAACTGCCAAAAATGCAGAATTTAAATTTATTTATTTGTTTTTTTTATAATTTTAGTGGAAAAAAAGCAAAAAAATAATAATAATTGAGGGTTGCTGTTTCTTTAGTTCTATTTATTGTTGATTCGAGTTTTTTTGAGAGTTTTAGTGATTTTTTTTTAAAAAAGAAGAAATTAAGAAAATATATATATCAAGTTTTTGTTAAGGAGTGACTTCAGTGAGATGTCTGTAGCTGAGGCGTTTGAAATCCGAGGAGTAGTGCAACGGCTTGCCAGAATCTTGCTGACCGGCTCATACAGGGTTTCAATGGGTTGGTTCAGGTCCACCACCTTTTACGGGGTCTGACCCTCAAATATCGAAGCTTTTTTATCTTGAATTTTGGGAAAAGGAACGTTGGTTTAGCCCCTTAGAACTATGGAATTGAAGATGCTTCGGTGATTTTTTATCGTGCGAGTTTGAATGAAGACACAGTAATAGGGTCTATGAATTGAAGGGGTAGTTTGCGTATGCTTCAGTGCTTCATTCCGGTGGCAGACATCAGACGGCCCAAGGGCTTTTGTTACTTCGTTTGTTTCGTTTGTTATTCACCCTTCAGTCTTCATCAAATCAGCTTCAGGTTTCATGTACTACACTGCAAAGATGTCTCGTGGGGGGTATGTTGTAATTTGCACGCGAGCTACGAAGAGATCTTGAAGATGAATTCTACATATTCAGAGTTACTAGCAATGTGTGGGAAGCATAGTGACTGACCCAGAAAATTTCATCTACGGAGGGCAAAATTAAAATTTATCCATTCCTCACTACAAAAAATAATATAATAAAAAATTATTTAACAAATTAAAGAACAATTAAAAAATATTTATTTTATAAAAGGCTACTAAAATAATCAATTTTTTAAATACATATAATTTTGCTATATACATCTTGCCTTACATATTAAATGTTATCTTTTAAATGAATGAAAATAATGTGAGAACAATATACTATTTTAGAGAATAGCCCTTAAATTTAAAAGATGAGATAGATTATAGGAGCAACATATAATAATATATTATTTTAGTGTTATTTCCCTTATATTAAAAAGAAAATAATAATGTTATTTAATTCATAACAATAGAAATGCAAATGAGTTGAGTTATTTTTCAACAGTTTAAAATCAATTTGTAAAAAATTTCATTTGAGTTCAAATTTTAACGAGCCAATCTTGTTTATTAAATGATTCAAATATCAACTTTTTATTATTCAACATGCACTATTTATAAATCCAAATGAATTTAATATAAAATATATTTTTATTTTTTATATTATATATAATATAAATATAAAAAAACTCATTAAGCTCATTTAGCCTCATATAAATTTGTTTAAACTTAATTAAGATCGAATATAATCTAAGTTAAAGTTTGAACATGAATACTCAAACTCAATTAAAAATTTAAAATAAAGAATTTAAGATAAATTTAAGCTCGAATAAATTTAACTAAACTCGTGTTTGAATCAAGTTCAAACTTGACTTTTTGAAGCTTAATAAGCTCAAATCCAAACTTGTTTAATATTAAAACTCATTAAGTTTAAAAAATTCAAGTTCGAGTTCGAACTCATTTAATATTGCTAAATTTGATTTCAAATATGTAAATGTTCAATTCAATTTTACTCGTTTGAATGCTTACCTAACAATAAAAACATCTACCCAAATTACAAATCATGAGTTCAATATTGATTGTGTAAGATCTGAAGTTTAAAGATATAGGGTTTTACTAAAGGAACATTATAAACAATTAACAAATATAACAATTGGAACAAGATCCTTTTAAACATAAAAGATAAAATATAAAAAATTAGTAAACAAATAAATAATTATTATAAATAAAATTTATTTTTTACAAAGAAAAATATATAGAATTGGAAAAAGATTTTTTTACTTTGATTTCACTTTTTATTTCCTAATGAAATTTTGTAGTAGATCAAGTATAGTATTAAAATTGTGAAACTAAAAGGATAAATTAATAAAAGATAGAAGAAAGAATAAGTAAAAAGAAAATAGAAATAGAAAATTGAAAAAAAAAAGATAGAGATAAATAAAATAAAAGGGGGAGTAATTTGTAATAGTAGAAGTTAAAAAGATAAAATAAGTAAATATTTTTTATTTATTTTTATTTTTAATTTTTAAGAGAAACCTATAAATAATATTAATTAATAATTTTACTTTTAAATGCATTATAAATATATTATAACTATTTTTAATTAATATTATTTTATAGGATTCTCTTAAAAATTAAAAATAAAAATAAATGAAAATTATTTACTACTTTTCATGCATAATCCTTAAGGCTACGCTATCAAAACTTATTAAGAAAAAATAAAGAAGAAATGGTACAAAAGAAGTTCCGAAAGAATAAAAAAAATGAAATAATAAAAAAAAATTCAATAGTCAACAAAAGGGAAGATTCTTAATAAGATTAATTATATATAATTAAAAATTTTCAATATAATTAAAAAATTTTGTAACAAAAATAGTAGGAGCAAATCAAAATAATGAATGGGACAATTAAATTAATATCCATATATCACAAAAAAAAACTGAAAAATTGGTGGATGCTATCTCGCGAATTAGACGCTGTAGATCCAGCCGAGTCGGCCAAGTTGGACAAAGTTATGACCGAGTTGCAGCAAATTGTCAAATTGTCAAGGAGTTTGGACGAGTCATTTCCGAGACATGACAATCCTTTATTGAGTCAAGACGAGTTACAACCGAGTCATGCTGAGGATGAGGTAGTGCTGAATCCGCTTTTTTTTTTTTTCCTTTTTTGAGCAAAATTTCATATGATTTTGCTGATTGTTGCTGTGAACTCATTTTTGGTGTTAAGAGATCTAATTTGGCCGGTTTACCGCGGTTACATCTTCTCTTTTAGGATGTTTTTGGTTCAAGGAATGTTTCTCACATTTTCGAAAAATATTTTATGAGAATGTAATATTTTCATATTTGATTCAAATTTTTAAAAAATTTATCCGAGAATGTAACATTTTCAAAAATATTTTAATGTTCAATATTCTTCCTAAATATTTTCATAAGGGGAGGTGGATATCTCACATTTCTATCTCATGGGAATATGAATACTAAAATAAAAAGATAATTTTATCCACATTCTTTTATACCATTATTTATTTTAAAAACTTTTTATTTTTATTTTTTAATTTTAACTTATATTTTCTATTTTTAATTTCAATTTTAATTTAATAAATAATATTTTAACTATCTAAATATTAGAAATGAGTTATAAAATATTAATCAAATTCTAATTTATATATATTTAATATGAAATATAATTCTTAAATTTTAATATAAAAATATTAATAAAATTTAAATAAATAAATTTTAATTTTAACTTTTAAATAATTTTATAAAAATGTAATATATAATTTATTCAATTAAAATTTTATATTAAAATGATAACATATTTAAAATATTTATATATATAATTTAATTTGAAATATAACATTGAAAACTAATAATAATCTAATATAAATATGAAATATTTTATATATATTTTATTTGAGATTATAGTAATTGAGATTATAAGTTAATTAATTCATATAATTCAAATTAATTCATATTTTAATTATTTAAAAATTTAAAATTTTTTATTTTATTATCAATTCAAAATTTAAAAAAGATTATTTCTTTTCTTTCTCTCTTATTTTCCTTTCAAAGAAAATAAATTTTTTATCAACAATAGAGAAATTATTTATTTATTTTATATAATTAATTATATGAAAATTCAAATTTGAATTCTTAAAAATTTTAATATTTTATATATTAAATTATTTATTATATTTTAATCAAATATAATTTAAATTATTAATTTATTAAGTCTTCAAAATTTTTTATTTATATATTTTTAATTAAATTTATAATTTATTTCAATTTATAATAAAAAATTGACAATGGTATTTTTTGAAAAAGTAATAAAATTTCTGGGAATATGAAATATGAACCAAATATGGGAATATAATATTTTTAAGAATGTGAAAATATATTTTCAGGAATATTTGTATTGAATTAAATATAAGAATTTTACATTTCTAAGAATCACATACCTTGAAATTACATTCTTGAGAATACATTTCCAGAAATGTAAAATTTCGCGAACCAAATAATTCCTTAATTGTTTTGGTAATTTGGGTTCAAATTTTCAAGTGATTTTCTGCCTCTTTGGATTGTGCCATACATTTTGTTGAATTTTGTGGTTTGGTGTTGCTTCGACTCATCAAGGTGTGGTGCGGGGCAGTACAAGGGGCTTCTACTTTGCTGCTATATTGATTTTGTAGAATGGTTTATTTAACAATTATTTTTACCTATTCCATATTATAGGCAATGGTTTTACCTCCTAATTTACGATAATTTTTTACCATTGCCTATTCTTCATTACAAACAACAATCTTTCTTTTGTATTAAATAATGATTTTTTATCATTGCCTATACTTATAAGCAACGGTTTTAATTCTAGAAACACATTTTGACTAATATTTATTTGTATTTAAACAATAATTTTAATCTTATTTGTCAGCCTAATTAAACTATTGCTTTTAAATATTAGCATATCTAATTTAATTTTTTAAAAATATATTTATTTTAAATAAAGATAATATGCATAAATTAAAATATTAGTATTTCACTTGTCATAAATCTTAAATCAAATTTTCAATATAAAAACAGATAAAAAAACTCAAAGTAATAACAAGATATATATATATATTTGTTCATTAATTCAAATCAAGTAATTCATATAATAAAGATTCAAAAGATAACAATTTTCCTATAAAATGTTATACATCAAAATTTCAAAAAAATATGAAGAAACTTAAATGATCTCAACATCTAGGCCTTCAAAATCTTCCACATCATCTTCATCACGAATTCTTCCCTGTCCCAAGTTACAAAACTAAAATTAATAATCATCGAGTATAATTATTAAAGTGCACCAATAGAATATCTTCCAATAGTAAAAGGCCAAAGATTGGAATGAAGCATCTATTTTAAAGAAGTCACATGCCTTTTTTGCAACACTACTTGATGCAATTAGAGGAATGGCACAAGCTCAAGGACATCAACTCTCACAAGTCAGATTTCCATCCTAATATCCACTTGACCTTTGATTTACATAGAGAACATGGATTTAAGGTTATCATAATATCGCACTCTCCAACTGCCTATAAGATTACAAAAACTCAGAATGAAAGTATTATAAGTCAAAAAGGGAAAACCTTTACTAATAAAACCTCAAAAACTAGAGGTTATTGTCTTGTGAACATGTTCCAGTAAACAATGGATTAGTTTCCAAGCCATTTAGCAGCATTTCAAGTGAATGTTGTCTTAAGGTACTTCAATTTTTTATAAGACCCAAGCGAAGACATGTTAAATGTATATAGAGACAAATTTGCCTTAATAGCAAATACACATCATGTCATGAATAACACTCCGAAACATAGAAGCACTTTGAGATTAATAACGAATAGCATTCACTTAATAATGTAGAACAGCTGCAAGAACTTTGACAACAAAAGTAATAAGCATTCAAATGTATTATAACCCCCGAAGTGCAAGTAAGGTTTCAGCTGACCAGCAATTGACCCAATTAGATAACTCGAATGTAATTTGTTTGACCTGCAGCAAGAATAAAAATTATCATAACAAAAGAGAGATTAACTTTCCACAACATTTGATGGATACAAATTCATAACCAAATTCATGCCAAAAAAACCTTAGTACATAAACTTCCAATTACGTAAGAAATATACCTTTCTTGCACTTATAATTTCTAAAGGAAAGAAATAAAGGAAAAAGAAAACATCATTGCAAAGGTGCTCTTAGTCTCATCCGCAGCTTTTTCCTCTGTCTCTGAGTTCCTGATGCTATAATTTTTCATAATCAAAGTACAAATCGTTGAAAACTACAAATCAACATTATTATGACCCAAGTCTATAACAAAGCAAAATTGAAAATAAGATAGAGTACGGATTTCGTGAAATTATGAGCACATACTTTGTGGTTCATCACCTTCATTCCTCCTTCTATTTTGATGATCAGTAGCCTGTTAATATGAATAGCAGCAAAGAAAAGAAGAAAAACAGAACAGCTAATCTAAGTAAATCAACTTTGATGCAAGAAAAAGGGAACCAAAACCACTGAATCTTGTTAAACTTAACACTGAATATGGACATTTGAAATACTAAGCATATTATAAGATACATTCTAATCCCACCTGTCAATGTGTACCTAAGAATTTTTTGAATGTGAATTAGCACCAAGGCACCTTTGCAAAAACACCAAGAGCATGATGAATGCCATGGATGTTTACGATGTAAAGATGGCATTTTAAAATATTTTTACAGCAAATGCATGATAGATGGCATAGAGCATGGTATCGACTATCAACTGGTTATTAAATTATCTAAGAAGAATTTTACAACTGATCAGATAGGGTGTTCTCACTTTCCTTGACAAAATGAATGAAAGACTAAAAATAAAATAGAAAAATCTTGAGAATGTATAGTATTGTCACTTTCCTTGACAAAAAAACAAAAACTGACCTTAAGGTTGGTTGGTGAGAGGCAAGATCAGTTGGTATAAAAATGCATTTATGTCTCTCGTGTTGTTAAGCACACAACTCCAAAAATCAAACCAACAAAATTTGAGTTAGTATGAACGAGTGAGCAACTAAATTAGGATTTCGAATTCGAGTTTGAACGTTGAGGAAGTTTACGTGCTTGAATGTGAAATCCCCAAACAGAGATGGAGCTTGACTGCTTACGATAAGATTCTTGCCTCAGAGGAGATGGGGGATTTTTCTGGATAATGTTAGGGAGCTTCGGTTTAGGAGAAGATTTGGTTTCAGAAAGTGAGGATTTTTCTTAGAGAGTACTAGGAAGCTCAGGTTTCAGACGATTTGGGATTGTGGTTTCGCAGGACTTACCGCCATTTGGGATTTGGGTGCATGCATCTCTACTAGATGTGGAGCCGAACCTGAGACTGACGACTGTGCCATTGCTTAGATGCTGATCTGTTGTTGTGGGAGCAGCTGGATGATGGCGAGCCGCAGCGTGATTCCAAGAAATGAAGCATCGACGGAATGAAGAAGACGCCATCTATTCCTCTGTTTCATTGAATTAATTCCTTATAATTTTTGAAATTCTAAGGAAAATAGAAAGTTAAACTCGTATCTTTGTAAAATATTTTTATTGTATAATTTAAAAAAATTAATTATGAATTTTAAAACACTTAACACATAAAATAGTGTTGAAGTACAATTCTGAAATACATTTAATTTATAAAAATAATTTTATTGCATAAATTAAATTTTAAAAAATTAAAATAAAACTTTTAAAAAATAAAAGTATAATTTTCTAGGTTTAAAGAGAAAAACTAATTTATTCATTTGGTATAAAATATCATTTTTAGTATATTAAATATTTAATTATATATAATAATTTGTAAAAATAAGATAAAAATAAGTGATTCCTATTAATTTATAAAAGCAATATAACATAAGTGTTGTCTATTCTATAATAAAGAATATATAGTATGCCGCCTATAAATTATAATTTGACAACAATTAACAAAGTCTTGCCTTTGTTATATTAGGCAGCATTTTTATTCAACAACAATCATAAAATGTTGCCTATTTTATTTTAGACAAAAAAATTTTATCATTATCTAATAAGTGTTGCTTAAACTAATGTTAAAAGGTAATATTATCAAAATTGTTACTCATTTATACTTTAGGCAACAGTTTTAACCATTGCTAAGTTTAGTATTGTCATACACAAAAAATGTTATAGTGACAGTTTCAAATAGATGATCATTCAAGAATGCTATTTTTACATCTATTTGGTGTAATTCTAGATTAAATTGACCAATAAAAGTCATGACAATTCTAAAAGAATTCATCTTCGATATAAGTGAGAAAGTCTCTTTATAATCCACTCATTCTCTTTGAGTGAAACTTTTAACCATAAGCCTGACTTTATATCTCTCAATTTACCACAAGCATCAGCTTGGTTTTGAAAACCTATTTATATCCAATCAGCTTGTGATTTGTAGGTAATTCCATAAGATGCCACACATGATTTTTATCCATTAAAGCTACTTCATCCTCCATTGTAATGATACATTGAGGAAAATCAAAACCAAACACTGCCTAAAAGGATGTAATAGGATTAGTATCTTTATTTAGATCATACTTGTGCTTTTGCAAATAAAACATGTAGTCATTTGATATTACTAATCTATACTCTCTAAGTGATCTCTTTAAATGAACTTTAATATCAAAATTCTCATCTTCCTTTAAAGGCTATATTAAATCATGTTGTGGAGGACTAAAAGATGAAGATCCAATAGATTGAAATATTAAAGGAATGACTATTCTTTCTTCTCTAAAGTGTGTAATCCACAGTGTTAAACGTCCATTAACTAACTCATTCTCAAAATAAATTACTATGTCAAATTCAATAACTCGGGTAGTGTGAATCAAACAATAGAACTTATTACCTCTGGAATTAACATAATAACCAATAAAAAATCTAAATATTATTTTAGAATCAAATTTTTTTGTAAAAGGAATGTACGACTTCACTTTCACTCTATAACCCTAAATGCAAAAATGACTTACAGTTGGTTTATTGCCATTTAGTAGTTTATAAGGAGTAATAGGTACATATTTACTTAACACTTGATTCAGTATGTAGCCCACAGTTCTTAATACTTTTCCTCGTAAAAAGCCCAGAAGCGTAGAATAAGAAAGCATACTTCGAACCATATTAAGAAGTGTTTTATTTCTCTATTTAGCTATCCTATTCTATTCTAATGTACTAGTCATAGTATAGCTATCCTCAATGACACACTCTTATAGATACCCAGCAAAGGGGCTTGGGTTCCTTCTAGTCTCATCATATCTATCATAATACTCTTCTCCTTGATTAGAATTAATACATTTAATTTTCTTACTATATTTAAGCTTGACTACTATCTTGAATGTCTTGAATACATCCAAGGCCTCTAACTTTTTCACAAGTAACTCTATCAATTTGAAACATGAATAATCGTCAATAAAAGTGATAAAAGTATCTTTGACCTCTTATAACTATAAGTATGATGGGATTCTAAATATCGATATGAAGTACTAATGGCCTCTTATAACACTAGGTGTTATAGGTCCACTAATGTCAGTGTGGGTCAATTCTAGAATGCTTTCTTTTCTACTTCTCCCCTCTTTTCTAACTCTAGTTGAAAGTTTACTTTTGATGTACTCTGCATAGGTTTCATAGTTTGAGAAATTCAAGTTATGTAATGCTTCCTTCTTTATGAATTTCTATATATATTTTTTTCTTCAGTAATATGCCTTAATCGTCTCTGCTAAAGCATTAGAGACTTTTCATCAATCTTACTTCTTTCCTTATTAACAAAAAAATTTATCAAATTCATAAAGTTAGGATCTAAGTTAACTTCATATAGTTCATCACACAAAGAACTGGCACTATTACTGAAATAACAAGAATATCTAATAGAGTCCAAAGTAATAGTAGAAATCAAATTCCTTCTCAAAGAAGGTACATAAATAACATTATTTAATAATAGCTCATGTTTAAATTTTATATTCAACTTCATTAATCCAATGTGCTCCACTTCAACTCTATCTTCATTTTCTAGTCGCACAATAAACTCTCCCTCACTTAGCTTCCTCAAATTTGTTAGCACTTGAAGATAATTTGTGACATGAATAGATGCACCAATTTTTAACCACCAAGTGTTTGACAGCATATCAACAATATTTGACTTAAAAAAAATTAGAGCTAGATAGGTACTATTTTTTCTTAGCCTACTTCTTGTACTTGAAATAATCTATTTTCTTATGCCCATATTTTTTGCAAAATTGGCAATTACCCTTAAACTAGGCCTTTTTAAGCTTATGATGCTACCCACTAGTCTCACATTTCTCACCCTCCTTCATTCTATGGTTAAAGCGACCTTTGTTGTGTTTCCAATTAACCATCATACCATGTTCTGAAGTTAAGCCTTGCATAATGTAATTGATTGCTTGAGCTTTACCCTTCTTCATATCTTCCTTAACTTGAGTAATGATAGAAATAAGTTCATTTATGGTTCATCAATCTTCTAAGTATTGTAATTCATTTTTAGAATACCAAACTAAGACTGGAAAGGTTCTAATACATGCCAAGATAGATAAATATCACTTAAATTAATATGCATAAACTTTAATTTATTGTAGTAGTACACCAACATTAAAACATGCTCTCGTACCTCACTAGCACCATCATATATTGATTTTTCAAGTAATGAAAGATACCATCCCTTCTTAGCCTTGTCACAGTTCTTATACATTTCGGCTATAGAGTTTAGAAACACTTTCGCATTGTCAATCTCAAGGATGCTCTCTTTATAGTTTTTTTTTTCATAGTATACTTCATCACTATTAAATACACTCTACTTGAGTAAGTCCACATTTCATGATGATTCTTCTAGTCTGTTGTAGATTCAACATTAATCATAAGTTATGTTTCCCTAATAGATTGAGATTGGAAACTTCCAAATACAATTTTAATGACTTAACCCTATTTATATATTTTATCCCATTAAATATCTTAATAGTATTTAATTGCATAAACAAGAGAATCGAGAAAAATAAATTCAAAATATTAATGTGTGTTTAACTTTAATTATACTTTAAGTTTTGCTCAATAAACTATTAAATTGCATATAATATTATACTATAAATCCTAACATCGATATAACATTTAAGGCCTTATAATATAATACAAGAATTAAATATTATATTTCTAAAACCTAACATTGATAGGGTACTAAAAAATTTTAAAGATACAATAATTACTTTTATACTCATGTTATCACTAACAAGTCGTATTAATAATATCATACCGATAGAGCATTAAAACATTATTAATATGACATTTTTCTTAATTTAACTAATATTTTAATAAAAATAACAAAATTTTATTCAATTAAGGCTAGGATAGATGAGTTTGCAATTACATAAATTTTTAAAGATAACATGAGCCTAAATGATTTTTATAAAATATATTTTATAGGCATATTAGTATCCAAAAATTTTATAAAAATATGTGGAAGCCTAAAATAGAGAAATCATATTGTGAAAATTTCAAGCCTAAATGAATTTAAATATCCATTTTAAATTAAATGGGTAAAAAATATTTTTAATTTTAGAAAAATTTTAAAAAAAGTCCAAGAAAATAAGCTTGAAAAATGGAGTCAAATAGTATAAGCAGCACCGCCATTTGACATTTGACAGCACGTGGCTTACACGTGTTGGCTTAGTTAATCAATATTGTAACACCTTCTTCTACCTTTGACTAGGTTTTCAACCTAGATTGGGTGACTAGGGTACAAACTTACACAAATCCATTTGCAAAGATAGCCTATTTAGCATGTTTTTTAATGCAATTTTGATGCAAAATCTTACTTTAATGCATTTTAATGCAAAAAATTCCTAAAAAATCACATTTAAAAATCATTTGAAAATCAAAAAATATTTCTAGAATGAGTTTTAATGGCTTTTAATGGAGACAACCATTTTAATGCTTAAAAAAATAATTAAAAGTGATTTATAATCCTTTTCAATTTTATTTCAATCATAATAATTAATACTAATCAATTTTTTAGAAAATAATTTATTTTGAAATCGAATATACCAAAAATTGAAAGAAAAATATGTTCATAATTTGAAACTTTTTTCATCATTTCACAATTATATATTCAATACCAAAGAGCATATGTTCACAAAAAATAAATACACCAAAAAGCATGTGTTCTGGAAAACACCAAATATACCAATCAATTTTACAATAATCATTTTGAAACCAAAAGAGCATGTATTCTAAAAAAGACCTTTTAAAAAAAATTTAAAATTTGGATAGTAGAATTTCATCATATAATTATAAACTCTCATATTGAAATAACTGTATGTTTGCATACCAAACTAATAGGTTAAAACCACAATCAGGCAATTCTTTTTTTTTTAAATGAAACATGAAATATGATGTATTAAAATAAAAATGCATACTATTATACATTTTGATTTTAAAAGATAACTAACATTTTTATATATTTGAAATCAACAATTTCAAAACATTAACTTACAATATATGTAATATTTATAGCATAGAGACACATAATCATATATTTAAAGATAAAATTTAAAAATAAATTAAGCTATGAAATAATTTTATGAATTCATAGCAATTTGATCTAGAAAAAATTCATCACCAATTTTATATTACCCAAAAATAAAATATATTTATGAATTCATATAATAATATGATCAAATTTACATGATTCAGATGACTCTAATGTCAATTGCTATATTTGAGTGAAAAATATTTTTATTGAATCATGTAAAAATGGTATGATATTATAAGAAGAAATAAATATTAAAATATAATTGAAGCATTAGTTATGTCTATTGTTATGATAAAAAGAAATAAGTCATAATGTATAATTAATTCAATCACGAACTCTCCAACTTAATAGATAATGAATAGGAATGACTTCTCTTATGAAACTCAACTTTCACAATAAGGAGAATTTCTATCTGACACAAATAAGGTGTGTGCAAATTAGCCTTAAAGTTTAGGAGTGATTCCCTATGTTTATAAAATATAACCATAAGAGGGTCGACTATTATAAAAAATCATTACTACAAAAAATGGCCTATATAGATGACAAAATGTCATCTATATAGACCCCAATTGTCATCTGTGTATGCGGTGGGGATGATATTGTCATTTCTATTGAGTCATCTATATAACATTGTACGTGTTTTAATCTACATAGATGGTTTTTTGTGTTATTTGTATAGACGACAATAATTGTTATTTGTGTAGGTTTACACTATATAGATGACAAATGATTAATTTTACCTTTTTTTGGATTAATTGTATATCAAATTTATAAACAGTGTAAAAAAATTCAATCTGTGAAGAAATTTTAAAAATTTTTAATGATTTTATTTTTTATTAATTTTTTAACAATTTTATTTTTAATTTAAAGAGTTTATTTGTAAATATTGATAAAAAAATTCAATCCTCATTATAATATTATTTTTAACATAATTATTGATAATTATTTAGATATATCATAATATCAATTATAAAAATAAATAAAATAAAAATTAACTGCTAATAATATATAATAAAAAAACACTTCACATCCATACATAATATAAAGTATGAAATAAAAAGTAAATACATGATATATATATATATATACACACACACACATGCAATAGCTACATGAAATAATAATCATTATTGTCACCATCATCATCCTTATACTCATCATTGTTTGAAAGCACACATGAGGGACTAAGATGGAAGTAGGTGTGATTGTGGTTAAGGTAAGGGTAAGGGTTATTGCAGCCAAAGGGTTAGGGAATGCTGTGAAGTAGAGGGCGATTTACAAACGAATTTGGATGATACTCTCAGTTAAGAAATATTTATCTTAAAAGGAGAAGGAAGCATAATAGGATGAGGTAAAAAGAATCCCATGAATTGTAAAGTAGTATGCATGGCTTCAAGGGCAATATAAGTTTGCTACTATTCTTGTTCATGATAAAAAAATCTATTATTCCACTACAAATAAGGCCTACTAACTTTTAGGAATGTTTGTTCACACCTTTTTTTTTATATAAATTTTGCATCTTGTTACTACCTTCAAGGAAATGTTATAGTGGATGAACCGCTGCTGGGGGTGCCTCATAATATCCTAGCAAGCACATAACCAACCACCTTTCTATGCCCTCAATAAATGCCCAGCACCTTATCAGTAATTGTAGGCTTATCAAGATCTGAAGAACCTACCAAGGAACTATTAAGGGAAGCATTGAATGGTGAAGATTGATAGGCGATCAGTTTTAGTATTTTGGCCTTGATTTTTCAACAAAAAGCATATAGTTTTAGTCAAAAACTTTTCCTATGATAATTAAAATTATTTACTCAAAAAGTAGTATAAGCAGTCTAAGCATACGAATGCATCCATTCCTTTATATGATATGTATGATGCTTACAAAAATTCTCTTTTATTGGCTACAATTCATCTGTGTCCTTATTTCTCTATGCTAGTTTTAAAACATGGTATTAACAATTAGTAAGATTTTTTACAATAGCACCATTAGGGAATGTTAACTTAAAATACTTTGTCATGTCGTACTATCGCAATAAACTTTGATCCATGATAATCATTGTACACTTTTTTTTACCTATTATTCAAATTTTTTCTAGATAGCTCCTATATTTTCAAACTAAAATATTTATAATTAGAAGAAAAACTAATTGAATGTTAAAAATGACAAGTTACTAATTTTACTTTAATCTTACCATATGCTTGTCACTATTGAAGTATATGCATAACTTATCCTAATAATCTATTACGACATCAATGAGACAAGCTCACCTTGCACTGTTAAGATCATAAATGTCATAATGACCACCATGTTGCAAGAAATACTAATGAGCACAGACTTCCAATCCTTGTATCAATCAATTGCCATTAACTAAATACTAATAAGCACATATCCCTACTCCTCAAGTTCATCATCCATACAATCAAAATGATACTGCATTGGAAGACATGTAAAATGTTGCAATTATTGTATCAATTAATTTTAAAATCAAACATAAAATAACATCAAAGATACATTCAACAATACTTGCACAATACATTTTCTTTGCTTCTGAAGTACTTGCTTCTAATTTTTGTGGAAGGGCCCACAATGTTGCCTGACTAGCACTCTTATATCATGTACAAAATACTTTGAGTTTAGACCAATCACTTGCCATGTACTTGTTTTACCAAAATGGACAATTGATAATCTTCTATTATTCTTTTGGATTTTTTGGTGGAAGGTTAAAGGCCTTGATTTGTTGCAATACTATTAACTTAATACAACTTTTAAATATAATACATTGTTAATAATATATATTTATAGAAAAATGTAAAATAAAATATTTAAGTATAATCAATTTTACCTATCTCATACTAAAAGGGAATACGAGTGAGGTCACATAATGGGTTGTGTCCACCATCTCCTCCATAATGGTGTGACATAGCATCAGTCATAGTTATCAAGCATCATTATATATGATTAAACACACACAATAGTTATTACAATAGGAATTAAGTAATGCTTATAATAAAATGTCACAACTTTTGCATCTAAGGTAAATTACAAAATATCAAATTTTCAAAATAAAAGCGTAATGACTACTTGGAAAATCAAAATGTATTAACCTTTATCTAACTTATTATCAATGAATGTTACAGGATCATCATTCTCTTCATTAGTTAAGTCATCATCATTGGACTCTAAAAGCTTTTCCTCTATGTAATCCCTAGTCATTTCTTCTTTTATATTGTCATAATCATTTATGAAGTTATCAAACATTTGTCTAGCAAGATGAATGTTTCTAGAAAATGAAACATGATAAGGGTTGTGTTCTAATCCTACAAGGTAACTAAGTTAAAATCTCCGAAATTAATTATGAGGGTGAAGTTTATGAAGTTATTATCTTACAAATAAAATATGTTATTGACACTAACATTATCATCATTAAGGAAATCCTAGATATCATGATGCACTACATTATTTATAACTTCCTAGTTCAATCCATTGAAATGATCATCTATGTAAAAAATTATTTTGCTTGAAATGTTAGTATATAGAGATTATCTTTACACTATTAAGCACTAATATAAATGCTTATTATATTTTTATCTGTAATAATTTTTTTCTTTTTACAGTCAATGTCATACCATTTACTTTGAATAAAGTCACAGAGTAATTATGTAAATAACTCAACTCTATGACTTCTTTTAAAATATTGTAAAATATGTTATCATCGATTCCAAGCACATAAATCCCATTATTTTGCATCTTATGCATTGTATCTCAAGAAGCAGCTACAAAACGAACTCCATTTACCATACACATCAAACACAACATAATTATGAAACCTAGTTTGGAAGCTAAAAATAATAGCTCATCAGTCTCCTTAAAAGATCCATTCTTATGAGGTGGTAAATGTATAAAATTTTTCAAAGTGAACAATAACAACACAAGCAAGTAAAAAATAAAATTATAAAGTGTTAGATTATAATGGAGATGATAAATAATTACTTTAGATTAAAACCAAGAAGGAAATTGGGTTCTTTGTAGATGTTTAATGTTCTCACCATCATATGCTTGCAATTGTTCCTATATTCACTATACAATAGAAGTTGTTCATTAAGAACTAGAAAGACATGGATGAAATGCTAAATAGTATGATAGATTTACTTTAGATATTTTTAGATTTCAAGACAATTGTTTAGGATGTATCATATTATAATATATTAATCACTCTTATCTAAATGAACAATGCATTTTTTACTAATTGGTTGACATTGAGATCCAAAAATCAATACTCACCTATTTATTCTCATATTGATTACATCCTAGTTTTGATGAGGTTAGTTGAATTTTGTTTCCACCCCTTGTAAATACATGAAGCAAAATGTTAACGCCTCGTCTATAATATACCTTTCAGTAGTAAAATCTTCAAGTCAAGCATGATTCTTGGCATAGTCTTTTAGCTTCTTTATATATCTCTCATATGGATATATCTATTGAAAATGAATAGAACCTCTTAGCAATGCTTTTTCAAGCAAGTACATCACTAAGTAAACTATTATGTCAAAGAATTCTAGAAGGTATAAGTTTACAAAGAATTAGGACAATGTCTTGCCTATCTTACTTGACATCTTACTTGTTTAAAGTTCTTGCACAAATTTAGTTAAAGTAATTACATAACTCAACAATTGGGTATGCCACCTTTTTGAACAAAAATACTTGCATTATGGTACCAATAATTATTACATAATGACATGATAGCCATAGAATTTCAACCTCTTAATCTTAGCATCATTGTTGATCACATTTTTTCTCAAATTTCTAGCAAACCCACTAATGAACTTGACATTTTTAATGAACTGGAAAAAATGTCATTAATTATCTTGATTGAGCATATATCTAGAATGTGGTTTCATCCACCTCCTTTTCTCCTTGTATAGGTGCAATTTTGGTATTATATTCATGTTACCTAGATCATGTTTTGCATTGTTTATATCCTTTGATTTATATACAATGTCTAACAGTATGCCTATAATACCATTATATACATTCTTTTTAACATGTATCATGTCAATGTTATGCCTTAAAATAATTATAAGCCATTATGGAAGTTTGAAGAAGATATTCTTCTTGCTCTCATTAAGTTTGTGTACACCTCTTTTTTGCTTAACTCCACCCCACTGCATGTGTTTTCTATAAGGTTTTTATTATACTCTACTTAATTGGTCCATGATCATATCATTAGCAAACTGTCTGAAAAAAGCTTTCCTCTTAATCTTTCCATTGAAATCTTTACTATTTCGCTAAGTATTGGTCTTTAAAAGAAAATGACAATGATTAATATAAGCTATTTATCCTCTAATCTAAATTGATGGATTATCTTAATTACAAGTTAGAAATGCTTTGTATCCTTGTTTACTCTACCTAAAAAGATTACTTCATATAGGAAAGTTATTCACAGTCAATAATAATACTGCTTATATCTTAGACATGTTATTCATAGTAGTATCTTGAGTTTTAACTCATGTCTCCTATAATTGTTTTAGTTCTTTAACAAACAACATTAAAAGCACTTCTATATCTTTTCCTAAAGATTGTGGTTTAGGGATCAACAATGTTAATATGAAAAATAACCCTTTTATATACAGTCATGGTGGCAAATTATAGGTAGTCATTACAACTAGCCACATGCTATATGACATGCTCATATTACTAAAAGGATTGAATCCATCCACACTCAAATCCAATCGCACATTCCTCAGTTCTGCTAAGAAATTAGTATACCTTTTATCGAAATCCTACTAAGCTGCTTTATCAATAGGATATCATAAAACCCCATCCTCGATGGATCATTTTATATGATGCCACATTTTATCCTTTACTATGTGTCTTGATCCATACAACCACTTTAACTTAGGGATTAATGGAAATTATCGAAACACCTTTTGAGAAGCTTTTTTCCCTTTTGTATTTTTATCAATCTATCAGCTCTCTCATAGATTGGATAGGTCTCATTTCTAGTATGCTTTTTCCAAAAAATCACACAATTATTCTTACAAATATGAATTAATTTGTACCCCAATCCTAACTCATTAAGTCATTTCCTTATAACATAATATGATTTAGGCAATTTGTTATCCTTTAGTAGTGCTTCCTTCAATAACTTCAGTAGAAAGTTGGATAACTTATTAGTCCACTTATGCATTATTTTCATATGCAAAAACTTAATTAAGAAGTTTAACAAAGAAAAGGTTGTGCAACCAAGGTATATTTTTGTTTCAACTTTTGTAAATATATTATCAAAGCTTTGGCCATGAAATGTGTCCTCCTAAAATGTCCTTATTTTGATCTTCATAATTATTATCTACTTATTCAGTGGCATAAATGCTAATAAAGTCATGTATGATATCAATCATCTTGTCAACATCATTAGGGGGTGCCCCACATATAACCTCAACCCTAAATACATACTCTTTATCATGATGAACCCAATTCATGCATAGTAAATCAAATATGTTGTTTATTAGATATACCTCTATGGTCTCTAATGTTTAGTACAACATATTTAGACACTTTTTACATGGATATCTTGTTAAACCCTTATTATCGACAAAGTTTCTAGTTCTTTCCACAGATGCAGTGGCACCATTCCAATATGGATTGGATAACTAATCTTGTAAGGTTATTTAACTTTTATCAATAAACATAATGTAACTAGCCTACAATATCAAAATTCATTATATGATTCAATTATCCATGCATATTTGTTATGTGCTTTAAATCCA
Source organism: Sindora glabra (assembly GCA_020226215.1). Taxonomy (NCBI): domain Eukaryota; kingdom Viridiplantae; phylum Streptophyta; class Magnoliopsida; order Fabales; family Fabaceae; genus Sindora; species Sindora glabra. The sequence goes on along the minus strand of CM035234.1, from coordinate 61,580,540 downwards.
TCTTATCATTCTAACTCTAACAGGTATGACAGGTATGGCCTTATCCTATTCGAGATATTCATATCATTATTCTTTCAACTTATCTACGGTACATTACATAAATGATGAAATTTCGGCAACATCCCTCATAATTCTCCAAGTGTGTATACTATACACCAATATAGTACACACCTAGAGAGCAATGAAAAAAAAAAGAAATTTCAATAAAGTGAAATGATGAGTAGATAAGTTGAACATAATAAGTAAAAAATATATCCTAAACTATCCAAATTTTTAGGACAATTCAAAGGTTAGTTCATTTAGGATTTAGAATTTAAAATTATAGTACAAATACATTTTAAATTTAATATAGTATAATTTTTTGTTACTGTAATTTTAACAAAATCCTAAACTCATCAGTTTACATATTGTTACATTAGTAATTGAATCATATACATTTTAATATTTAATTACTCTTTCAATATTATTTGTTATTTTTTTTACTATTTTAAATGATTACTTAATAATATAAATATTCAACATTATCAAAAAATTGCATTGATTTGATTAATTTAATTGTTAAAATTATTTACAATTTTGTATCCTCTTAATACAACTTTCACCTTACATAACATAATAAATTAATTAACATTTTATAACTAAATCCTAATTTTAAATGAAAACATTTTTTATTATCCAATATTACTTTCATTTTTTTACCTTAAATTATTACTTAAATTATAATTGACATCATAGAAATCTTTCAATTTTCATTAATGCAATTGTGAAATTATCATGTTATCATTTATTATTACTTTCATTCTTATATAATATAATACATTAATTACCATTTTATGACTCACCTATGAAATAAATTATTATCCATTACTATTATATAAGTAATATATAATACTAAATCATTATGCATTTTATTATCTATTACCACTATTATTTTTAGTACTTTAAATTATTAATTTTATTCTTCTATAGTATAATAAATTAATTACAATTATATAATTTACTTATGAAATGAATTATTATGCATTTTATTCTCCATTACTACTTATATTTTTATTACTTTAAATTATTACTTTTTTACTTACATAATATAATAAATTAATTACCATTAATTGACTCACTTATGAAATAATTTATTTATTTTTATTATGCATTTTACTATTTGTTGCTTGTTATATTTTTAGTACTTTATTACTTCAATTTTAAAATATTTCGCATTGTAAAAAGTTTTTTATATCTATTAGAGTAATCACTAAAATTAATTGTTACCATTTTTTATTTACTTTCATTTTTATATAATATAATAATTTAATAAAAATTATATAATTTACTTTTAATATTAAATTATTGCATGTTTTATTCTCCGTTATTATTTAATGATATATTTTTATTAAGTATTTACTACTTGTTATTTAATAATATTTTTATGAAGATTTAATTAAGTGATTTTGTAAATGTTCAAGTTATATATTTTTCAATTTTTTAAATGATTGCTTAAGTTACTAAATATTTCACATCATCAAAGATTTTATATTTTCATTCATGTAATTGTCAAAATTTTATCTTTATTCATTTTCTATACAGTTCTATTTTTTATATAATTTAATAATTTAATTAATGTAATTATCAATGTTATTATAAATTTTATTATCCTATTTTCTATCAATCTCACTAGATATTTAAAGCAATAAATGTAGCAATTTCTACAAAATATTAATTTTACTAATCAATATAATAAAGCATTAAAGTAAATTTATATTCAACCATCATATTAATATTATTGGATATTTAAAATAATAATTATATCAAATTGCAAAAAATAATTATCTTTTCAAATTAACTGTCATATTAAAATATACAAAATAAAAAGTCACACTAATTATATGTTTTTTGCAGTAGCTAAGATAGTGAAACAACAACTAGGAATTTTAATCAACATACCAGCTGCATAATCTAACTATTTAACAAAATAAATACAAAAATTAGTAAATAAAAGTAAAAAGATGACAAAATTTATGAGATAAAAAGGAAATCATACCTAGTAGAGGAAGAGGAAAATGAAGGGAAAGAGGAAGGATAAGAGGAACCAGGACGCACAGACAAAAATGGAAGAAGAAGAGGTTGGTAGGAATACATAAGCAAAGATATACAGAATATTTTTTGTTGTTTGTATACCTCCTTTGGTCGTCTATATAGAATTTAAATGGGGGGCACATGCATTTTTTATGCCAAGCCCTATTCAGATGACGTAAATCGTTTGCTTATCCTCCATTTGTTGATTCATCTCCAATTTTTACCACCAAATATTTGTTGCCAACCAAAATTTTTTTAAAAAAATTCAAAAATACTATACAGATGACAAGATATAAAGTTCTTCAAAATACTATATCCTTCCTCTTTCCCTTCATTTTCAAAGCATTTAGTATAGAGTTGAATGTTTTTAAAAATGAAAATAGTGGCTTTTTTGGAAAAGATTTTAAAATTTTCTTTAATAAAAACTCTATACAAACAATTATTATCATTTGTGTAGAATTTTTTAAAAAAATTTGAAGAATTTTATACAATTGATATCTTGTCATCTGTATAGTATTTTTGAATTTTTTTAAAAAAATTGAAATAGAAAATATTCAAAGCATTTAGTATACGTGGAGTTTGTGAAATTATTTACCATTTTAATTTTTGTAAAATAATTGTTATTCTCATGTTTTATTTTTTTAAAATACATTTGATATTTATTTAAATATAACTTTTGTTTTTAAACAATAATTATGGGTGATAGTTTATAATGGATTTTGAAGGTAATGATAATTGTAATAAAGTTTTTAATAGAAAATGCTAAAGATGAATGGCAGTGATAACAGTAATAGGTAGATGAGATGGTGATGATGAGATGATGAGTAGAAGGAATGATAATAAATGGTAGTAGTTAAGGATATATGGTGATAGTGGTAAATCATTTTGAATAGTGATGATTGATAACTAAAAATAGAGTATAAGGTTGTTTTCAAACTTTGATATTGAACAAGATCTAGTTACACGAGTTAAACAATTTTATACTCTAATTTCGTTCACAGGATACAATAGAATATCATTAAAATACATAATTTGGTGAAATTTTCTAAATACTGCTACAATATATATATATATATATATATATATATATATATATATATATATATATATATATATATATATATATATATATATATATATATATATATATTAATATATTAAAAGGAATAAAAGTAATTCAATTATCAAGAGCATATAAAGTGGAAGAGTTCACATGTAAAATCAGAAAGAGGTAAGTTTATGGTGAGGAGGACGAAAATTTTAGAATCAAATTATGTCACCACCAATGTAAGGGGAAAAACTCGCCTATATGATGTATTAAAACTTTACGTGGATTTATTAACAAGCCATTGGTTTAACTGAAAACATGTTCATTCTAACAATGTTTTATTGTTAATAAATAGGGATTCGAATTCTAAAGAGACATTTTTTGAGAGGGAAAAAAATCCATTAATGCTCTAATTTTTTAAATGATTACTTCACATGGCAACCGTTTTATTTTAAAAAATTATCTATTTGGATGGAAAAAAAATTTTATGTGAGTGTGGGGTGACAAAGTACAGAACCAACTCTACAACTTGAATTCATATTAAACTATCAAATAAAAGGAAAATTTGTCAATTTTCATCCTAATATAAATAGAATCATTTTTCATACATTATTAATATCAAAAGAATGAACTCTAGATTATAAAAGATGTATCTTTTAATTCTTGTGAAACACTATGAAATATCATGATGAAAAAAATATTATTCTTAATGGAGGGGCATGGAACAAATTAATATATTATCTCTGATAACATGATGTAGGTTAAAAAGGGGTTGATATGCTCCTACCTCCTCCATTATTATTCTGATTATTATGTATTTTGGAAATCCCTAATAATTATATTGATGTTCAATAAATATTTTAAGTTAAATTACTTTCTTATTTTCTACAATTTTGCTTAGATTTTAATTCAATCTTTATAAATTAGAATCTTGTATTTCTTTTTAATTTTTAATTATGATACTTCCTATTATATTTGAAGTGAATCTTGTAACAATCAGTTTACATAAATAATGATTTATCAATAGTTTATCGAGCGAAAGACATACGACCCATCCTTTTCATCTAGAAATAAAATAATATCTCATAAGATGTCTTAATTAATCCTATGGTATTTTTCACAAAAATATAATTAAAAATTGTATACAAACTCCACATTAAGTTATTAAGCACTATTAAAAGAATTTTGTCCGTATATTTAAGCTAATTATTAACAAAACTAAACAAATAAATGAAAGAAAGTATCTAATTAAAAATATAACAAGTATGAGGAAATGATTCAACATTTTTAATTATAAAAACATAATTGGAAATTAACTGAAATTATTAGGTGTAATTATGTAATTTAACACATATTTTTATATTTAGCATCTATCAATATTTCCTCAGAAATCACATTAAAATTTCTCTAATTGATAGATTTTTCCTATGTTTAGAATTTATTTTTGTTAAAAATAAATTTATTTTATCTTGATAAAAATAATAATAATTTATTTACAAAAGGATTTCATTATTTAGAATATGTTAAAAGAAAGTAATTTAAATTCACTTGTAAATATACTAAATAATACATGAAACTTAATTAAAAGTTAAACTTTGATAGTATCAAAGAAAATAAAATATTATAATAATTTTTTAGAAAAACATAGTTATTTCAAATAAAATAAATTTTTCAAAAATTATTAATACATTTAATCAATTTCATAAAGATATAAATGTAATTAAATTAGAATGACAAATGTAATAGAATTGAAAGTTTTTAAAATTAAAAACTGTGATTTTTTTGGATATTTTTAAAAACCTATACAAATTACTTATTGTTATTTGTGTAGGTCTTAATTTTTTTTTCAAGAACCCTACGTATAGACGACAAAAGTCGTTTAAATAGACTTTCCCTAATTTTTCTGTGAAATTTTTTTTTACCACCCTATACAGATGATTAAAATTTTATTATTTGTACAAGTATCATCTTTAATATAATATTGGGATTGTGTAATAAAAACTATACATTTGTTGTAGTGCATCTATTACCACATTCTTGAGTTCGTCTATCATTCGAACTCAACCAAGTAGTTACTTTATTTGAGCCAAAAAAATTTTACATTTTAATTAAATTATTGAATTAAAAGGCATAAAATAAATTAAGCTTTATATAGGAAAAGGCCGGATATTAATATTGGGATTTACTGCCCAATGATGGTGAGGGGATGTGTAATAAATGGAGAACATGAAGTTCTCCGTCCAATGTATAATTTAACTGCTAAAATAACGTTTTCAACTTTTTCCGGAAAATTATTTGAAATGTTTGAAATTTAAGAGTTATTAGGAACAAAGCATTACTTCATGAGACTTACTTGTATTTTACCCGAAATAAAATAAGTGACATAAATAAAACAGAACAGAAATGAAGTAAGCACAGACCAAAAATGACAAACCCATACATTGCAGAGATCCGCCATTATCAGCCGCTGCAATATAGTAGTAAGAATTTGAAGCTCACAAGACATTTCTATTTTGTCCAAATAAACGCGGACACTTAAAGAAAGGACATCCCAAAAGGGATGTCACGGAAACGGAACATAAGCAAAGGACATCCCTAAAGGGATGTCACAAACAGCCATCTGTGTACAATATCAGCCTTAGTATCATTCTACTTGAAGATTATAGGAATGGGAACACAGAAGAGGGAAGAGCATGAAGGGATGTCACAAACACGGACACTAAAGCAAAGGACATCCCAAAAGGGCTGTCACAAACTTCCTAGAGCATGAAGAGCTGCGTAGGACGATGGTGACCACGGGTGAGATCGTCAACAGAATCATCTGAATCTTGGTGAATTGTGCGCCAACAGTAATCATAACAGAAACTGCAGAAGCAAACGCCATGAAATTGAACATAGCCGGCAGGGCAAGCAGAATGGACTTAAATCCATGTGTTTGTTTCAGTGGATTCATCAACACTGTTGAGAACAAAAGTAGGGGAAATGTTAGTGTGACCAAGGACGATGAAAATCGAGCCATCTCCTCTCTGCGCTTGCGTTGATTGAGGGTAGATGAATGTTCTTTCTGTGCCAAATTAATCCGCAGGAAATGTTAGGAATGATGTACTGCAATTGAAATTTGTTGAGAATGAAAAAGAAAACAAGTACCTCTATATAAACACATGATTTTACATTAAAAAAAAAAACTCTAAATCTAAGAAAGCAAGAAGAAAACAAGAACTTCACTATTTAAATCGCAAAAGTTTTCAGAATCTAATTCTCTTTCACAAACCCAATCCCTAAGTTCACTAATTTTCTTTCAAAAAATTCTATCATCAATTTTATTTCTTTCTCAAACTGCGTACACAAAATCACGTGTCCCCCCCCCCCCCCCAAAGGCATAGTCGCATGCATAGCAAGCAAAAATAATAGCCAAATCTTATCATTAGACTCCAATAACGTCAACTTTTTCTTTTTAAATTCTATGTTTTTTAAAACATCCTATTTCTTTTAGAAGAATATTCTTTTCATTTAAGTCAAACTTTGCGTAAAAGAAAGTAGAAGTTAGGATAAAGGAAAAAATATATAATCTTTCAATACTGTGTTTTGGAATTGCAGTATAAATTATTAATCATCCAATTGAAATGATGACAAAGGTCCTATTTTGCACAAATAGTGATAAACTAATTAATACCCTATAATTGATAGCTAATAAATAATTGATTGTGTAGAAGAAGTATTTTATAAAATTTGTTATTGAATTACTTGAAATTATAAAATAATATAAAAGAATATATTAAAAGAAATAAATATATAAATTTAAATAATTCGTAATTATTTAAAGATTAAATAATTATACTAACCCAATTAAGATATTCAAAATCAAAATATAGTATCTAATATTAGTTAATTATATTTTTTAAACTTACATATTTTTATTTTCTTATTATTTATAACATATTTATAATTACTTAAAATATAATTAATTATATTTTATAATATTATATATTTATTTTTTTATATTTATAGTTTAAAATAATGATATAATTATATTAAAATTAAACTAATTATATTTTATGATATTGTAAATTAATAAAAAGAATAATGATAAATTTAAAAAAATAATAATTTATAAGTTATCCAAGATGGCTTATTTAATCAAAACTTTTTTTTAATAAATTAATATGTAAAATACCTTTAGAAATTAGTTTATAATTTATTAATTAGATTAATAAATTATAAATTAATTTATTATTGTATAAATAAAACTAAAGACTTTAAGTTATGCCACTACAGAATAATTAAGATTGATACACATCAAGAAAAATGAATATTGATGGCTTGCCTTATAAAGTTGTGGCACACCAGGCTTCTTTTTTGTCTCTTCCAACAAATTCACCTGCATCATATTCGTAGCTGTTATGAAATATTAATAATTAGCTTTGTACTATATTATGAGCTTAGTTATGTTAGGAACTTGCTTGTTTTGTACTTAAAATTAAAAGGTATTAGAGTCGTATTTTTTAATAACTCTGGAGCATGGTGTTACATTTTATATAACAATCCAGCATTTTACTTATTCTATAATATATTAGTATTTTCTCTAAATCTTAAGTCTGAATCATGTTTTGTTTCTCAAGATGATATCATAGCAGTATCATCCATTATGAGGGCTTTGGATTATACTACTTCCAACAACCTCAAAAAGATTAGTTATTAAACTGCTAAAAATGTAGAATTCAAATTTATTTATTTGATCTTTTTAATTTTAGTGGGAAAAGAAAGGGGGGGGATTGAGAGTATGCTGTTTCTTTAGTTTTATTTGTTTGTTGATTCAAGTTTTTTTGAGAGTTTGGTATTTTTATTTTTTTAGAAAAAGGAGAAATTAAAAAAAATCAGGGGATTTCTACGGTGCCGCCTGGGTTCCAAAACTCAAGCGACGTGGCCACTGGTAAATGTACTACTAGCGTTAGTAGTCTTGACCTTTCCTATGTTTATCCCCAAAACCCAAGCGACGTGGTCACTGATAAATGTACTACTAGCGTTAGTAGTCTTGACCTTTCGTATGTTTCTCCCCCAAGCGTAAATTTGTGGTAATGTCACTTGTGCCACGTCAGATACGATGTGCTCATAGTAGGACAAATTTATCAAAATGGCCGAATGGCATTCCGCCACATGTCCTGAGTTTCAAACCCAGGATTCCTACAAAGACACCGTAGCAACGCCCAAAAAAACAAGTTTTTGTTAAGGGGTGACTTCAGCGAGATGTCTGTAGCAGGGGCGTTTGAAACACGAGGAGAAGCGCAACGGCTTGGCCAGAATCTTGCTGACCGGCTGAAACAGGGTCCAACCCTCCAGTATCGAACTTTTTGATCTTGAATTTTCAAGTCAGAATTTTGGGAAATGGAACTTGGTTTAGCCTCTTAGAATTGTGGAATTTATGGTGCTTCCGCGATTTTTTATCGTGCGAGTTTGAATGGGATGGTTCAACAGTTTTTAGGTCGTTGCCGATGGAATTCAACCATGAAGATACAGAAATAGGGTCTCTGAATTGAAGGGGTTGTTTGCATTTGCTTCAGTGCTTCATTCTGGTGGCTGACGTCAGACGGCCGAAGGGCTTTAGGTTACTTCGTTTGTTATTCACCCTTCAGTCTTCATCAAATTAGCTTTAGGTTTCATGTGATACACTGAAACGATGTCTCGTGGGTATGTTGCAATTTGGACTCGAGCCACGAAGAGAGCTTGAAGATGAATTCTACATACCCAGAGTTACTAGCAATGTGGGAGAAGCGTAGTGACGGACCCAGAAAATTTCTTCTACGGGGGGAAAAATTAAAATTTATCCATCCCTCACTATAAAAAATAATATATTTAACAAATTCAAGAATAATTAAAAAAATCTATTTTATAAAAGGCTACTACGAATAATCAATTCTTTAAATATGTACAATTTTCCCATATGCATCTTGTTTTACATATTAAAGACTATCTTTTAAATGAGTGAAAATAATGCAAGAACAATATCCTATTTTAAAGAGTTGTCCTTAATTCAATCTCACAAAAATGATATAGATTATAGGAATAATATATAATAATATATTAATTTAGTGTTATTTCTCTTATGCTCAAAATAATAATAATAATAATAATAATACCGTTTTTTAGTCCTAACAATAACAACATCTAGCTTAAGTTAAAGATCATGAGTTCAGTGTTGATTGTGAAAGATCCAAAATTTAAAGATATAAGGTTTGACAAAAGGAACGTTACAAACAATTAACAAATACAACAATCAGAACAAGATCTTTTTAAAAATAAGAGATAAAATATAAAAAAATTGTAAAAAAATAAATAATTATTATAAATAAAATTTGTCTTTTACAAAGAAAAATCTATAGAATTGAAAAAATATTTTTTTACTTTTGGTTTCACTTTTTATGTTCTAATGAAATTTTATAGTAGACAAAGCATAGTATTAAAATTGTAAAACTGAAAAAATAAATTATTAAAAGATAGAAGAAAAAATAAGTAAAGAGAAAATAGAAATAGAAAATTAAAAAAAGAGGCAGAGATGAAAATAAAAGGCCAGGTGATCTATAATAGTAGAAGTTAGAAAGACAAAATGAAAAGAGAAAAATACTAATTGTATCCTTAAAAGTTACGCTTAAAAATAAAAAAATATCTTTTTATTTATTGTTATTTTTAATTTTCAAGATAATTTTATAAATAGTATTAATTAATAATTTCATTTGTAAATATATTATAAATATATTATAATTATTCTTAATGAATATTATTTCATAAATTTTTTTAAAAAATTAAAGATAAAAAATGAATGAGAATTATTTGCTAATTTTTATACGTAACCCTCAAGGCTACGCTATCAAAACTCGTAAGAAACCATAAAGAAGAAAAAATACAAAAGAAATCTCGAAAGAAAATAAAAATGAAATAATAAAAAAAATCAGTACCTAACCAGGAGGAAAGATTCCTTATAAGATTTATTGTACATAATTAAATATCTTTAATATAATTAAATTTTTCTATAACAAAAATAATAGGAATAAATCAAAATAATGAATAGGACAATTAAATTAATATCCATATAACACTATAAAAAATAAAAAATTGGAGGGGCAGCGGCCCTGCAGTGACAACACAGGCCCGTCCTTGGAAGCACGGGGACCACATACTTTTATTTTTATTTATTGACTTCAAATATGGCAGGGAGGCGCAGCATGCTACTTCGCGAATTTGATGCTGTAGATCCAGGCGAGTCAGCCGAGTTGGACAAAGTTATGACCGAGTTGCAACAAATTGTCTGGGAGTTTGGACAAGTCACTACCGAGTCATGGACGACTTAGTGCTGAATCTGGTATTTTTTTTTTTTTGCAGCAAAATTTCATAAGATTTTGCTGATTGTTGCTATGTGAACTCTCATTTTCGGTTACATCTCCTCTTATAGTTGTTTTGGTTATTTGGGTTCAAATTTTCAAGTGATTTTCTGCCTCTTTGGACTGTACCATACATTTTGTTGAATTTTGTGGTTTGTTTGGACTCATCAAGTTCTTGTGCGGGGCAGTGTAAGGCGCTTCTACTTTGCTGCTATATTGATTTTCTAGAATGGATTATTACATCTCTTTATTATTTGGTCGACTTGGTACCGTTGAGACTTGGTTTGGTGGACTCAGAACTGTTCTCGTGAATTTTAGACTGTTTAGCAGTTTTTTTGGTGTGATTCTCAGGATGTTCAATTGCTCTGATTAGCGTATGCCGTGGCTCTTTGGCATGGAGAGGTGCATTTTTTTGTGTTCCCACTGAAATTTGTTGAGTTCATTTTTGACCTGATGGAGATGTGATTTTGTGAGATGTTATAGGAAGTAACTTTTTGGATGTTTCGATTGAAATGATTTCGACACTAGAAAGGTGTTGAGTGTAACTTCAGTTCATTGCAGATTTGTTGTTGGCAAAATTATCTTATTTGATACTATACATGTTTGCTTTGGTGATTTAGATCACTAATTTTAGTATTTTCATGTAATTTGGGACATAACTTGTTTTTGCAAAGATCTAATTTGGTAAGATTATCTTCTATTTAAGGTGGTTTACATAATTAATTTTGTCTACTTATCATTGAATTGATTTGTGCCTAATTAGTTGAAGGGCCAATTGTACAGTGTTAATATTTTTTACTAGGAAGTCAACGAGACTTCTAGAAGTTGTGTCCAACTTCAGTTGTTGGTATTTTTGTTAAAAAGTTGAAGGAGCAGCTTAAGGAAAGTTAATAGAAGACTTATGAAAGCTGTTATTTATTGTTCGTGAAGTTTGATATTTATCAAGTTTATGTAACAAGTTTTTAAGTTTCAATTTGAAAGAAAGCATCAAAGAATAATACTAATAATTAGTTTATGTTATATCATGGGCTTAGTCCTGTTGTAAATTTATTTGTATTGTCCCCAAAATTAAAAGAGTATTGGTAGCTTTATATAGGTAGAGTATTAGTGTTATGGGTTATCTAATAATCCGATTTTATTCATTCTATAATATATTCGTATTTTCTCCTATTCTCTCTGATATTTCACTGCTCTCTCCCTCTAGATACTAACCATATTTCTCAGCACACTTGAATGCAATTTGCCGGAAAAATATGAGAAACTTACTCATCAAAATTATTACATCAATGTTGTGTTGTTGTTGGGCATATTAATAACACATTTCCTAAATCCCGAAAGTAATTTTCATAATGTCTGTGTGAAATAAATTAACAATTAACAATAAATTGGTATTTCGTACTAATGAAATAAATAAATATACTAATCAATATCTTGATTTTCTGACCTGCTCTAGTAACGTTGCATATTTGCACAACAGCAACAGATCCTGAACAATTTCAATTCCCACTCGGGACAGCTGCAAGTGAACTTTGCCATATTTTGCTATCTTCTTCAAACGCCATGCAGGATCACCCATGGATAGACCGTCAATCTTCCAATAACCTAAAATGGCTTGACCATATTACAAGTCAGATTCACTATCATGTGAGAAGAAACGACAATGTTACACCTATTTCCTTATACACACTGTCCCATTTACCCACCGATTACTGTGACGAACCTATCACCGCTCAGCAAGGGCCCTTTGGCATCCCTTTCCTGCATCCAATTCTCATTGCCTTCGGATCCTGGTTCATCATCAAGGATGCATATCTCTGTCTTCATGGAAGGTTTGAGATTGATGGTGGCTATAAGATACTGATCAGATGGGGCATTGCACAGAGCAAGTTTCAGCGGACCACCGACATAGGCTGTCATGTTAGAAAATATAAAAGATGTACCCGGTACGCAAGAAAGCTCTGGTTCAGTCTGATTGAACATTGTCCTGCATCCATCTTCTTCCACAGCTCCGCTGCCTCGAACTATCCTGCAACTAAATTATAAATGATGAGAAAAGCATCATTTCTAATATACCCAAATTTTTGTTGTGCTTTAAATTTTTAAATGAAAATATATTTACTTTATTTATTATATTTTTTTAACTAATTTTCTTATCTATAAAGTCTCCGGATAACTAATCCAACTTCTAGCTTACTTATGCAAGACCTTAATAGAATTTAAATCCTAAATTAAAATAAAACTCGTGAAAAATTTTATTATCTCTAAAATGATCAACAATATAAATAATCTAGAGAAGATTACTTACTTATTGTAAGCCCCAGCACCCATCCATTTTTGCACCTTCTCTGAGTTTGTGAATGTTTCTTCATGCGGAGAAGACGCTAGTCGGTAAATGATGTAAGAACACGAGCTTAGATATACAAAATGCAGTTCCGAAGTTAGGAATTGATCAATTTGAGATTAAGTTTGTGAGAGAATGAAAATTAGTAAAAGCTGTCGGACGAAATTTGTATTACACTTGGGGAGTGAAAGATGAGAGTTCAAGAATGTTATATTTCCGTTATGAGATGAACGGGATCGTTTTAATTCAAAACTAGCCGTTATTTTTCAAATTATAGACCGACTAATAAATTACTGAAGCCAAGCTTTGAAAAATAAACTGCCAAATCGATTTGGCTCAAATTACAATCTCTAGGATGTCAAAATTTAACACCTTAATGATTAGACTATAGATTAGCTGCCTTCAGAATCGACCAAACCGATTAGTCACAAAATGCCCTCAATCGATTGGCTAATTGACTAACCCCTGTATTTAAGGTTTTCAAGCATCAAAACACATAATTTCCTTTCAAAAATTGTCTAATTGATTAATACCTTGATCAAGAGCTAGCAAACCACATTTTCAAATAAACACTACTGCAGGAACTATTTTCAAATCTATTTTTCAATAAAAATAAGGCTAATATCAAATAAAATCCTGTAAAAAATTTGAGACATATGTAATAAAATTCCAAAACATTTTTTCAAATAGATACCGCAATGAGAATTCGGATTCGCCATTTTGGAAGAGCTTATGTAGTATTTGGAATCACTGCAGAATTGGAGTTTCATGGAGCATAGGCAACGGGCAAAGTATGAATTTCTGGGATGATGTATGGTTGGAGGACTTGAAACTAAAGGTTCATGTTACGGGGCCAAGTTCCAAATAACATGGCTAATATATCTGTTTCACAGGTAATTCATAATTAACGGATGCTGGAATATGGAGATGTTAAAGGAGCTGCTCCCGTCAGTTATTCTTGACAAAATCCATCCGTTTCTGCCTCCTAATCAACTGATGGGTAAGATGTTCAAATGTGGAGTTTCAGCAAAAATGTGGCAAGTTCTCTTTAAGTATAGGATGCTTTCTCACCCACCTGAGATTCAACAGAATTAACCAGCTATGGAAACTTGTTTGGGGCTGGAAAGGGCCAGAATGTATTAAGCTTTTTCCTATGGCGCATCTCCAATAATGGTATTCTTACAAACGCTGAGAAGGAAACTTAACATGGGATATTCCAATTGTCCACGTTGCTGTGCTATGATAAAGGATGAAGCAGAGCCAAGTTCTCTTACCCTGTATTTGTTACCATGGGTCTAACGATATTGGATCATCCTCATCTAGATCTTCAGCTTCTTTAATTAGCCGATATTTGTGGGGTGCATAACTATAGATTAATTGGTTTGTAATTTCTTCTTTTCTGTTTTATGGGCTCTGCCCCTTTCATTTTCAATTTAAAATAAAAATAAGTCCAAAACATTTTACAAAGGTTTCTACACCTATTGTTAAGACTCCAAAACCCTTAAAACTCTCGCTAGTACCTTCCGAAAAATGGCTTTGCAACGATACGCATCACCCATTTAGTACGGGTCCTGACACCAGAGTTCCCTTTGACAGATAAATTTGGCACAATTGTTCCATTTAAATTCAAATAGCCCAAACTCCAACAAGGAAAGCACGAAATCCAAATTCTTTTTTCATGTCCTCAATCTCAAAGTCTCTTAACGTTATTCCCAATAAAATTATTCAAGTTCCAAGGGCATACCCAATGCTCCCCAAACAAACCAAATAACTTAATCTAAACCGGCCAAGCAATTTCGCGATGAACAAAGAGATGGCTATTTGTTTCAGAATTCCCCCATCACATATATATAACACAGCAGTCGTATTTTTTAACTTTCCAAATAATTTTTGTCAAAGCTGAATTATAAAATGACTTGCCAGGTAAAATTGGTCCAATAATGGATGATCCAAAAACATGCACCCGAAATATATTTCTGAAAGATAAAAACAGCCCAGAATTCTTTGAGGAAATTGGTGACAGTTGCAGAGAGTTGGATGGCTCCGAATATCACAACTCTATAATAAAATATTCTCAGGACTCGAATTCGTATGGCTCAAACTCAGATCTTACAGCATTTTTTTCTTTAAAATTAATAATGAGAGAGAGAGAGAGAGAGAGAGAGAGAGAGAGAGAGAAAGAGAATTAAGAAGTTACCCGTAATCATCGTGCCCCCGAACTCCGGCTGCTTGCTTCAAATCTTTCTCATGTTTCTGAAATCCCTTTTTTCGGCGTTCAAGTATAGAAATGAGTTCGTCTAAACACCAGCGCGAGGAAGCATAATCTTTAGAGAATACAATAATAACGATCCTAGATTCTTCAATTGCCTTGAGAAGAGCTGGTGTGATCTCTTCTCCTTTTTGAAGCTCCTCATCATCTATGATAGTGCGAATTCCTTTATCCTCGAGAGCTTTATAAAGATTACCTCTACCACCCAAACCATACACATCACTCGTAAACGAGAAGGAAAATGAGGATGATGATGATGCTGGTGGCCTCATCGTAAGCAAACGATATCAATACTCAGAAACACAAATGAGTAATTAGAATCTGTGGACATATGAAAAACTCAAAGTGGAGCAGTGACATGCTAAACAAAGAGTTATGCAACAAGTAAAGTTGTAAATCCAGCTTCCGCGAAGTTTCTTTGCGAAGTTGCTTGGCGCTGAGAGGAAGAAATCATATTAATTGGTGAGCACAATCCTAATGGGTCCTGCGAAAGGAGATTAAAATATAGAGTCCTTTGATTCCTTTCGGTGGTGGAGAAGAAAAACTCATGATTTTGACTTGAAGTCAACCATTACAAAGAAGAAAGGGAAGAAAAAAAAAAAAAAACGCTGTGAAAAGGTGCCATTATTATTTGGGAAAAAATCAGACCTATGTCATTTATTGTAATTTATTGTAGTAAAATATCTGAAATTTACTTTTTTTATTTAAATGCAATTGCATACAAAAATTTATCACGATATCTAAAAGATAAAATAATATAATTACAATACGTTTCAAGAAAACTAAAGAACCAAAATGAAAACTTCTTTTGCTATACATTAAAATTAGAAAAATTTTACTTTAATATAAATAGAAAAAAATTAAAATTAAAAACTTATAAGAATTGAAATCTGAAAAATTTTAACTTTATAAAAATTAAATTAATATAAATTTTAATTATAAATAAAATTTATAAAAATTCAATTT
The DNA here is from genome assembly GCA_020226215.1 of Sindora glabra. Classification (NCBI taxonomy): domain Eukaryota; kingdom Viridiplantae; phylum Streptophyta; class Magnoliopsida; order Fabales; family Fabaceae; genus Sindora; species Sindora glabra. Next base: position 61,564,473 of record CM035234.1, on the reverse strand, counting down.
TTTAGAAATTAAAATAAATGTTTTGTTAAGATAAAAAAAATAAATAAGAACTTAGAAATATAGTAACATATTATTATTTGATAATTTGGATGTTAATTAGACCTGATTTATTCATTTATTTGAGATTTTTAGTTAGTATTATTATTTTAGAATGAAATAGTAACATGTTACTATCTGAAGAATAAACAGTAATATATTATTATTTGGTAATTTAGTTGTTAATTAAATTTGATTAATCTATTTATTTGATATTTTTTATTGATGTTACTGTTTTAAAACGAAACAGTAACATCCTCTTTTTTAGCAGTTTGACTGTTAATTAAACTTGATTTATCTATTTATTTATAATTTTTTTGTTAGTATTACTATTTTAGAATAAAATAATAACATGCTATTATTTGAAAAATAAATAGTAACATACTATTCTTTGAAAGTTTAGTTATTAATTAGATTTTATTTATCTATTTATTTAAAGTTTTTAGTTAGTATTATTGTCTAGAAAACAAACAGTAACATATTGTTATTTAGTAATTTGATTATTAATTAAACTTGATTTATCCATTTGTTTGGAGTTTTTGATTGATGTTATTATTTTGAAACAAAACAGTAACATGTTACTATCTAGAAAACAAATAATAACATGTTGTTATTTTAACAATTTGGTTATTAATTAAACTTGATTTATCCATTTATTTAAAATTTTTTATTGATGTTACTATTTTGGAATGTTACTGTTTGAAGAACAAATAATAACATGTTATTATTTGGTAATTTGATTATTAATTAGACTTAATTTATTTATTTACTTCAGATTTTTTATTGATGTTACTATTTTAAAATGAAACAGTAACATTCTTTTCTTTAGCAGTTTGGTTATTAATTAGACTTGATTTATCCATTTATTTGAAATTTTTAGTTAGTATTACTGTTTGGAAATAAAATAGTAATATGTTACTATTCGAAGAACAAATAGTAATATGCTATTATTTGATAATTTAGTTGTTAATTAAATTTGATTTATCCATTTATTTAAAATTTTTTGTTAGTGTTACTATTTTAAAATAAAATAGTAACATCATTTTCTTTGATAATTTGGTTGTTAATTAAAATAGTAATATGTTACTATTTATTTGACAGTTTTATTATTAATTAAACTTAATTTATTTATTTATTTAAAATTTTTGGTTGATGTTAATGTTTTGAAATGAAACAGTAACATCCTCTTTTTTGATAATTTAGTTGTTAATTAGAATTTATTTATTTATTTATTTAAATTTTTTTATTGGTATTATTGTTTTGGAATGAAATAATAATATATTACTGTTTAGGGAAGAAACAGTAATATGCTGTTATTTAGCAGTTTGATTATTAATTAAAATAGATTTATCCATTTATTTTAAATTTTTAGTTAGTATTATTATTTTAGAATAAAAGAGTAACATATTACTATTTAATCTATAAAGAATAATATATTATTCTTTGATAGTTTTATTTGTTAAGAAAATTATTATAACACTACTAGACACCAAAAGAGTTAGAGATTAAAAGTTTAATATAAGATTTAAATGAATTTGAATTGATAAAAATGAAATTAAAGTTGGAAAAATAACAAAAGAATGAAAAAAAAATAAGAAAAGTCATTAAAAAAAGTCTTTTTTTACTAATTAGAGCGAACAAAACCTCTTTGACATTTTATAAGTACGTAGATCTCGAAAAGTTATATGAAATAAAAAAATTTGCTCAAAAAGGATAATTAAGTACAAAGTTATGGTTATTCAAAATTTTAAATTCAATTTACACATTTTTTATTAGGTAGACCCCGTAAAACTCAAATTTTTTTATTTTCTATCCAAAAATTATGGAAAAACAAATAAAAATAAGTAATCATATATAAAAATTGGTTAGCTAATAGTAAAGTTATGCCTTTTTGAAATTCTTGATTTATAATCATATTCTCTTGATTTAAAAAGAATATTTTAGGAATATAATAGTAATAATTCATAAAACTAACACATATTTGAAATAAAGACTAGCGCTAGCACCTTATTGAAAAAAAGGCTAGAAAGTACCACTATGATGCAATTTACCATTATTATTTATTAGTTATGCATTTGGTGCACAGAACCAGGTGTTAATTGTGATAATATCTTTTAATCTTAAAATAATTTATTTATATTATTAAAATATTTTCATATCATAAATATTTACTTTTATTAATGAAAATATTTTGATAAATATTGGAGAAAAATTTTCAAAAATATTTTTTAAATTTGAATTAAATATAATAATTTAATATTTCTTTAAAATATTTCAAAATAAATGTGAGAAAGGTTTGTTGCCCCAGTTTCATTGTAATTGGCCAGTCTGGTCTCCGGTTGAAGTGGCGGACCCTCACGCTTTTGATTCTCAAATCCCTTTACAAACTTGCGTGTATTGCTTAGATTTGGAGGGTAAACCTTAAAACAGGAGTGGGTCTGCCTGATGCCCCATAGCTTCCATCAAGTTTCTTTGCACTGTGAAAGAAAAAATCATAAGATGGGTGAGGTCAAGGCATGGATGCCTGTCCCACAAAACCAATAAAAAAGTGACACGTAACATTTTTGAGCTTTTTGTGTAGGTAACTTTTACCAGCTGTCAGTTGGTTTTTTTTTTAATTTGTTATTTAATGTATTTCCAAATTTTTCTCAAGACTTTTTCTTATTTCTTATTTACCAGGGGTGGATTGTGATTTTAATCTCAATTTCCCTATGTTTTGGAAGGCAAAAACATCTTCCTTGGAAACGTAAGATATTTTATATATTTAATATTAAATATAAAAAATTTAATATAGGATAATTTTTTAAAAATAATTTTTTTAATATCAAAATATAAATATTTATAATATTTTTATTTATATATAAGAAAATAAAATTTTCTTTAAAAAAATATATTCCAACAAAACTGACAGTGTGAGTAGATATGGATACATCTATGCCTTGCACTTGAACCTTTGGTGCACAGCGGTCAGGTCAACCATGTATAGCTAAATATATAATTTAAATTTGAATGGTTTTAGTCATGTATATTTTTTTCTCATGTGCATTAATTACTAATTTTGTGGAATATTAAATATAATGAATTTTTTACTTAATTAGTTCGGTTTCCTTGCCTCATCTGTATTTTTTATTTTACCCAGAAACAAACAACCTTTGAGAAAATGGTTTAACCTTAAATAAATGTCACTTAGGTATGTAACAGAATACTCCCGTTCTTTTAATTTTGGCTAAAAATATATTTAAATTCCTATAAAATTGATTTTTTATTAAAATAAAATTTTTATCAATTTCATCTCTAATTAAAATTTTATATCAATTTAATTTTTATAAAATTAAGAATATTCAAATATTAATTCTTCTGTATATGACATAAAACACTAAATTACTATATGAAAGAAAATTAAAATTTTATCACTTTTAATTTTACAAGAATCAAAATTGATACAAATTTTTACAATATTGTTCATAACCATATGTGGGGTATAAAGTAAAATATTTTAAATCTTAATTTTAAATATTTTATAGTATAAAATATTATAGTATAAAATATTTTAGATTGAAAATAGATCAAATTTAAACCCTCCATGATTAATGATTTTTCACAAATTATAACATACAAATTTGAGTTTAAATTTGATCAAGTGTAACATTTTTTACATTATTAGTGAATAAAAAGATGACATATCATTAAAAAATTTTATTTTATAATTATATTTTATAAAAAACACTTTTCATAGAAATAAACAATCTCAATTATAATGTCAAGGTATCTTCTTTATTAAAATATAACAAATATAATAATTTACTAAGAAAATTATAACTAATAATAATAATGTCACACTAGGATTAAAAATAAGAAAATACTTGCAAGCTTCCTACTTAACTCAATGATTTTGCCCCAGTGACACAGTGAAAATATTATTATTATTTTATAAATCACTCATTATTTCTCCTATTTTCATTTATTTTATTGAATATTTTTCTCCTTTTTTGTTTACACCTATTATTTATAACTTAAACATTACTAATATAATTAGATATTATAGATATAACGTATTCTATTTTTTACCCTTATTATTTTATTTATTTTTTTAATTATCCCCATAGCATGTTTTCCTTTTTGTTTTTACTTTTTTTCAATTCTTTTATTGATTACAATACAAACACTAATATCATTAAGTAATATAAATATAACATACTATATTTATTTTTATTATTAAAATATTTTAAACTAGCTAAAGCTTTTATATAGAAATACTAATTGAATTTAATTAATTTTACATTCCAGTTTTTAATGAAATTTGAATTCTTTCTATTAATTTCAAAAAGATATAAGTATAATTTCATTTTGAGATTCATTACTTTTTTTATTGAAACCAACAATTTTAAATAAAAATTATTTATATTTATTTTTTTCCAAATTTATATGATGTATTTTTCAATAAATACATAAAAAATATAAATTAAAGATAGAAAAGATATCCCCTATTAATAAACCACCCATTATACAATTTAAAGTTGTTACTATTAATATTATAGATTTTATTTGAAGATAAAGGCAAGGTGCATTATATATGCCACTTGACAAGCCCATCAGAATAAAAAAAATTTACTTGAAACTATATAAATAATTACACATTTTTTTCTTATTGATAAATTTAGTCTCATTCATGAGATTTAGAGCCACATGATAAAAATGGTGATATACACACCAAAACTAGTGGTATAAAAAATTCTTAAAGATGCATTATAAATCATATATTTTAATTTGAATATTATATAACTGTATATATTGATATTATACATTATATGAAAATTTTTCTCACAATTTATTATTTATTTTAATTATCATTTAAATGAGTAGAAATCCATAAAATTTTCAGAAGTTATCAATGTTGTCATATGAAGAAAATACAGTGCAAAATTTAATAGAAAATACTAGTACAAAAATCACATTATAAAATTAGATTTTGAAGAAAAATAAGAAATTTGTTAGAAATCTGAAGCAACAAAAAGTAAAAGTATAATTCACTAAACACTTCAAAAAAAATTTCTCAAATCCCTCTTTTTATTGCAAATAATTTAATTTTTATGTGAGTCCTAATAATAATAGTTAAAAAATATTATGTGAGTGTCCAGTGTTAAAAGATACATGTAATAAGCTTTAGTGAAAATCAAAACATTGCAATGCAATAAAAAAAACTAGAAACTATTATTAAAAGGATTAAAGATTAGATAAAAAGTCCTAAATTTAATTTTTACAAGGCATTTATTAGGATGAATTTATTGTTTATTATTTTTACCTCAAATAGAAATTAATTTCACATCTGATAAAAAAATATATGAAGATACCTTAGGTGAAAATTGAAAAAATTAAGTACTAATATAATTATTAAATCATAAATATTGGAATAAATTTAAAAATTTAACAATGTATTAGTCACACCTTTAATCCATTATTTAAGAAGAGTCATTGATCAAATATTTGACACAATCAAATGATTGACATATGTCTTGGCTGAAACTCAAGGCATGGTAGAATTGACCCAGTAACAAAACTTGCTATGAGTCATGATGTTGTCAAGCACATTAAGCGCTTTCTTAATTTTCTATGCTTTTTTCAGATCGCAACAAGCTTTCCACCGACATGGGTATATCTTAACAAAAAAGTAATTATTTTTCTTAAGTTTTATTTTTTTTTAATAACTCCTTCCTCATATTGAGAATATGCAGGATGCTCAAATTATAAAACATCACAATATTATATGTAAAATGTAGTACTGGTGCTCTACATACCTCTTTGGATTAGTTCTTATTAGGTTTAATAAATCATTTAACACATAAGTAATGTATTGAATTCGATTTAAAATCTTCAATAAAGAAAGAAAGCCTCACTCATTACACCACCAAAAAGTACCATCTCTTAATTAGATTTGTACTCTATATTTTAATCACCTTCCCTTGTAAATAGATAATTTTTTTTTTTTGGATTTTATTGTGTATAAAAGTATTTTTCCACCCTGCATAAAATTTTTTTAGTACATCCTTGCGTAAAAAATTCATATATAGTTTTTATTTATCATTTAGTACAACTTGTTCCAACCAAAGAATGAAGCCAGAAAAGAAGGGGCGTAAGTTATTGACAACGTGTTTATGAGTTTATTCGCTGGAAATTTCTCTGAGCTCTGCTGACTTAATTTTCGCAAGTCTTCCTGACAAAACGATTTCAGTGAACTCCGCGGGCACGACTCTGTGCACAGAGGACTACACGTCGAAACTCGAAAGACGTTGCTTATGGTCAAAAGTTAGGGAGACAGAAGTCATTAAGAATTTAAGATTAAGAAGAAAGTTGCCATGCGTTCTTGCCGAGAAACTTCAGGCAGGGGAAGCTAGAAGAAAAACAGGGTCGAAGCATCCCTTTACAAAGTTTAGAAATTTGCCCAGTATTCCTTACATTTTCTTGTATTTTTTTAAAGAAAAATTTATGCTTAATTATCCTAAAAAATAAGAAATTATTATAGACACCTTTTACTAAATTATATTTGAACCCTTTCAATATATATTTTTTTGCTTAACTTTGTGCCCTGATTTTAAGATTGAAAAAGGTGAATTAAAATTTATTAAGAATTTTAATAAAATACTTTCAATTTAGGAGATCATGTATAAATTTTTTTAAAAATAAAATTATTGTAAAAATTTTGTTAATTTTTTACAATTGTATAAAACTATGGAAAAATTTTCTTCATACTTAATTTACTATATTGTAATATTTATAATTTACTACACTAATTAATATGTGATTTTTTAAGTCATGATAATTATTTTATGTATATTTAATTGTAATAATTATTTTATGTAATTATTAATTTTCTAATCTTTAAGTTTTGTGATAATAATTTTTATATATTTTTTATTTATTAAAATTTTTAATTTTAACATAATTATTTATTTTAATAAACTTGTACAATATATATTAATAATATTAAGTATATAAACTCATGAATTATAACATTAAAAATTATTTAATATCATTTTATGTATATATAGCTACACGCATTGATCAATTTTTTTTGTTATTAATTATATATTATTATATTAATAGATTAATTTAACATATTAATCCATTAGTTAAATAAAATATATCACTTGTCAATTTCAATATCTTACCGGATCAAGTTAATCAATTTCAATTCCGTATTATTTTTATATTAACCTCAATCTCAACCCATACAAAGTTATATCAATTCCGATATAAATCATTACACTCAACTTTTTTGACATTTCTATTCTCGGACAAAGCCAATTACGGTGCATAAAGACTAATAAAATATTACCTAATATCTAATCCAGAAATTGCACGGAAGATGTTCGGATGGAATAATGATATAATTAAATTTCTTGGATTGAGCTCTTTCGGGGAGATTTCCTTTCTTGGAAAAAAAATTAATATTAAATTAACATTAAAAATTTAATATTTTTTTTATTTTTTTTTACAATGATTTAAGCGGACCAGACGTCAAAGTCAAATTTTCTTTTTTTCTATTTGGCCATCAATAGTCAAAAGTTAAGGAAAACAAAAATCATAAATCGGGAGAAAGTTGTCATGCGCGTCTTACTGTTTTAACATTTTGTTTCCATTAGAATATAAATATAAAATATTAAAACAGTAAAAAAAATATTTTATGTATTTAACATTAAATATAAAAAATTAATTAAAAATAACTTCCTTTTCATCAAAGATAAATTTCAACGTTATAACTTTGGTATCATATTTTTAATCAGGTAATATATTATTTATTTATATAAATAAATAAATTTTATAACATATATTTTTCAACAAAACAAGTGGGATTTAGATTTTTTTTCTGCTTTATGCATATAATTACAAGTATTAAAATTTAATTTATTATTATAAATCATCTTTACACTATCTTTTACCTATATATTATCATATCAATAATAAGTTATTAAAATTTTTTACTATAATAAAAAAAATTTAATTATTTTTATTTTTAATAGTATTTTTTCATTTATTATTAATGTAAAATATTTTGTACTATCAGTATATTAAATTTAAGCTCTCATTAAAAAGTATAATAAATTCACATCTTCAAAATTTTCATTCGGTTTGCTATCTTTTATTAGAATTCGTATCTTAGACGATGCGAGAAACTTACCAGTGAGAAGTTCATGTAACGCGAAGAAGGGTCCGAAGTTGGTGTATAAAATATTATCTACTTCAGAAATTGCATGGAAGGTCGTGGCAGCTCCTTTGGTGAAGATTTCCTTTCTCGATGGCAACTTCCTGCAAGCTTCGACTCCAATTCTCATCGTTCTTTTTGAACATTCGATAAAAAAATATATGTATTACTTACGCTCGGTTTAATTTTTAGGGATAATTTCTATAAAAATTATTTTCTCATATATAATTCGAGAAATACCATTTATCTTTCATTCTTTATATTTTGTAATAAAAAATTCTAAAATTGTAAAAAAATTATTATATTTAATATTAAATATATTAATAATTATTCATTATTTTAATAATTTGTAAGTATATTCTTACGAAAAATATTTTATACCAAAACAAATAGAATTTTCTTATTCACTAATTGTCATACACTGATTATAAAATTTCATGGTTTACATCCTTTTTTTTTTCTCATTTATAATTATAATCGGTTACTTAATATCCTATTACAACGTGGAGATTTATGCTTTATTTCCATATTTTCCCTCACAAATATTACTCATTACTCACTTATCACAATAACTTAAATTTAACTCAACAATTCATTAATTTTATATATTTATATCATACTGCACAAAATGATATTTATGTGTTCTAAATTAAACATTAAAATGACTTAAGGTATTGTTATAATAAATTCAAATTTGATTTATTTTCAATATAAAATATTTTATATTATCAATAAGAAAAATATACATTATTAAAAAATCAATAATAATTAAAAATTTTTAACAATAATAAAAGAGTTTTAATAATTTTTATTGATATAAAAATAGTATAAAATTGATTTATACTAATAGAAAATTATATTTAAATCCTAATATAATTATAATAGTATATAATTTGTGGGCTCACCGATTTCAGTCCACCCCCCTCCTTCCGGGCAATTTCCCTTGGCCCAAGTTTTCCTATTTAGATTTTGTCCCCGACTCCCTCCGCATTTCATCCCTTCCCTTTCCTTGTCCTTGATCTGTGTAACCAAAAAGGCAAGGCAGTTGTGGAGCTCAGTTTTCTATGCTGTCTTGAGTTTGTTGAAATTATTGCACTGTAATCATTGTCTTAGCTTTCCATATGCATGATTGCCGCTTGCTTCATCGTTTCCTATTTCTTTCTCCTTAAAAGCTCCACAGATTTTCAATAAACCCAATATCGTTCTCAATTTTTTATCATTGTTGTTTAGCATTTCCATTGTTGGCTTTTCACTTCCTGTGACACTATGCACTTAACCACAGTGCTCAGGCAACAACCAAATTTTGTTTTATATAAAAAAAACTATTTTTATCTTACTTTGTTTTGTAACTGAATAGGACCTACAGATTCTCTGAACTGCGAACTCATGACACGGCAGAGAAGAGATATCGTAGTCTACGTTGAGTTCCGGCGAAAGGCTTCTTTTTCCCGGTACTGTCATCAATCATCCTGAATTGTTATGTAAATTTTACAATGCGTTTATTATCAAATTTCTTATTAATTTAAACACTATGTGATTTCAGGTGAAATTAACTTAGTAAGACGATTGTAAATTTTCGAGGAAAATATTTTTATGGGAGGCAACATATGACATATTATGAATTCATCAGTGATCTTATACAATGAAAGAAATACGACTTAGTCTGATTTTCTCTTTGGATGATCACTATGCTTTCACAATAGTTACAATTTTGAGGGTGCTTTTTTTAATTAGAGAAATTAAAAATGTATTTATTTACTATTTTTAAAAATAATTTTTTTATTTTTAAAAATAGAAGAACTTGTTTTTAAGAAGTTGTAACTCTAAATATGTAATTTAAAAATAAAAAATAAAAATAATTTTTGGATATTTTTAAAAATTTTTAATTTTAATACTAATTTTATAATTAAATGAAATATTATCATTTTCAAGCAATGCTAACCTTTCCAAGTAATACTACAGGAAGCTTTACCTTCTAAAAACTTGAATGTTTTAGTTGTTGAATTATTTTTAATACATTGAGATTTATGCTCTTAATCTTAATTGACAGATTTTGAAATTCGAGAAAATTAAGAAATCTAATTATAAAAATAATCAACCTCTTAGAAATGAGAGTTTTTTTATAGTATTATTCTTTTCTTAATTAATTATAACACCATTCACTTTTTATTTTTTTTATTCAATTTGAAAATGATTTTTTAAAAAAATTCTAAAAATAGAAAATTAGAAACATATTCAATCAGGCCCCAAATTTCTATATGTTCAAAATATGCAAATTTAATTTGATTTTTCAAATAATGTCGACCATTTTAACTATACATATAATGTTTTGTGCGACAAGGTAGCTCGAAGAATACCAACAAGCGTCCGAGAAAAGAAAATCTAATTCCTATTTCAACCACAGAAACCATCACCAACAGTTCTTCATCTTGGGGGAAGGAATTTTTAAAATTTTTTCGTCGTGAAATAATAACACAACAGGCGCATGCACTTGTTCCGATTCTTTCACAAGTAGCCTTCGGGCTTTCGACGGCTATTGGTAGCCCATTTGACAACATCAATTTACCTAATGCGCTAAGGACCCTAGGAACTAAGGAAGCATTCCTTCGACTTACGCCGACAATAATATGGACAGGAATGTTTATGGTAATCTTGGGTTATACGTTCAAACTCATGTTAGCTCTGCGATTTCGACTGCCCGCCATTGCATTGTTATTGCTGTTGCCATTTTACTATTTCTATGTGTTGTGGTGCACTTTGATGCCCTTTGAGGTCTCTGTCGGTGCTAAGAAGATACCAGCATTGGTTTTCACGCTCATTGGAGCCTTAGGATTCTCGTTGGTTTCCAGTTTTGTGATAATCCTATTATCATTTCTTTCCTGGCGTTATGTAAATAGAGCAAGTATGGGTTTCGGGGGCTTCTAAGCAGCATATAGTACAATTGATTTCATGGAATCATTATTCAATTGCTATGCAAAAGTAAGTTCAATGTACTTAATATTGATAATGTGATACTTTATTGGTACAATTGATTGGTTTCATGAAAAGCATAAATTATGGTGCACCAGTAGTATTAAAATATTAATAATCTAAATTATTAAATTTTATTTATATGTGTAGTATTGTGCAGTCTAACAATGATATTTAGTGATGTACTAGTGTCACAAGTGCATCATAGTCTCTCCCTTCATGAAATCATTGCTTAATTGCCCAATATTTAACAATAATGCAGAAGTACTTATAGTACCAATTCGATGGGTACAGATGTGGACTTTTATTGGTATAATCATTGTTATTAATTTTTTTCATTGTGTTACTTGTTACTTCTTCCATATATAGATAGCATGGAAATGGTGCTATTAGATGCACAGGTTATTATATATTTCGTATGTGCTCCAAGTTTATTTTATAATGATGAAAAGTTTCATTATGATTGTTATGGCTAAATTTATAATTTTTTTTTTATCATAGGTTGGTTGGATATGTGTAGACAAGTAAATTTTAGATTAAATTAGTTGGTTATTTAGTATTTGGAATAAATAACACTTTAAACTTTAAAACAACAATAAATTTATTTACTTTTCAAAATGATTAATATTTAAATTGTAATTTATCTAAAGCACATTAAATGATTAAAGCAATAAAATAGATTTCTATATACACCACTATTAGTTTTTTAGAATCTAATAAAATTAAACTTTAGTGCTACTTAATAAAACTTTAAAGTTAAATTTCTTTCATAAAGTAAACTAAGATAGCTGTTTAGTAGTTAAGGTAAACAATTACTCGAAATATTTAAAATATGATTAAATTATTTATTTATTTTTAAATTAATTACAAAAATAGTTGGTTTTGTTTTTACCTTCTTTTATCAGGTTGTAACTAGTTTAAAAAAATTATTATCACACAAAATGAGAAACAGATCTGTATGTGAAGTAAATACTTATGTTTAATATGTGATTTAGTTTTCTATGTGAGCAGCGATAGAAATGTCCTTTACTTATCCACATTGAGGAATAATGATAAGGCGGATACGTCTAGAAAATATTGACCAACTCTCCTGAAGGAGATAAAGAAAGAAAATAGAAAAGTTGTGTGAGATTATATGATATAAGGTAATTTAAAAAATTAATTTTAAATTAAACTAAGAAATTACTTTCTTTAAATAGACTATCATTTCTTATTAAACATAATTTACTTTTATATAAGCCTAGAATTATATAGTTAAAATGAAATTCGTCAAAATTTCTTATGGTCGAGGCAAAAGGATTCCATTATAATTTTTGAACTTAAAATAACTATGGTGGGGGAAGCCATGCATATATTTACTCCTTCAAGAGCCTTGGATCCAACTGAGAAGATGATTTGTCCATTCGAGATGTCAGCTCATCTAAAGATCAAAAGAGAAACAACCATCTCCAGACCAGCACTCACTGCTTTCCTTTGACCTCAAAAAATTCCTCTCTTCTTTTCCCCAAGGAGGTAACATTGTCGTAGAAATGCCTTTTTAACATTTTTTAATAGATTTAATATTAATTTTTATGTGAAGTATATACAAGCATCATTGTGTATTAAAAAATTTTATGTTAATTTCTTAATCGATGTAGAAAAATAAAATAATGTTGATTTTTATATATATAAAATCAAGGGAATTCTATGTTATCTTATAGGTTTGGAACTCATAGGAATGTGGCAAAATGCAAGCCATTGAATGAATGAAACAATTCAATAACTTGCATTTTACCACATTTTCATAAGTTTCAAACCCATGGAGGTAACACCATAAAATCATCATTGTCTCTTTATAAAAATATTATACAAAGAATTTTTATTATAAAATAACATTAGATTTTAGAAACAATAAATATTATATTTTATATATCATTTCGGTTGATAAAAATAATTGATGCGATGTATTATTGCTTTAACCCCACCCTAAATATTAATTCTAATCCCCTACCATCTTTTCATCCTCTCTATTTCCTGTATTTCCCAAACTCTCATCAGACCAATATTTTTGTCTCAATTTTAATAATTTTAAGTAAAGAAGTTTGAATACAATAAAATATAACATGAATTAGAGATGGGTGCTTCAATGATAGTATCTATGGCTCAATATATAAAATTAGCACTTTTAAAAAAAAAAAACATTCTATACTTACAAATGTAATGAGCAATATTCTTTAACATTTTATATTTGACATTACATCCAATGCCAAAAGAAAAAATAAATGAAATCAAGTTGCTTATCCGTACAATCCTGTAAAAATTACATCAAAATAAAATGTAATGAAAGATTGTCGATTATGAATTAAAAAACAAAATCATATACCTGAATCATGATCAAGAGAATGAGGTGTAGCAGGGTCTAAGGAGCATAGATCCATTTCCTTTCAGGAAATCAACGCTCAGTTGTCCTTGATTTATAGTAGGGAGCCTGTATCAATCGAAGGCGTGCCAATCGAATTCGATTGGCACGCCTTCGATTGATACAATTCTTCTCACTGGCTTAACAATTTTCTTGGTTATGTTATTTGTTATTTCTTTGATGCTGTAACTGCCGATAAATGGATAAATGGACAGTATGTGTTAGATGTGCCGCAAATTTCTTTTATTATCAACAGAAGTTTGGATATGGATATTATGAATAGATTTTTATCGTATTTTTAAGAAAAATTTATGCATAATTATCCTAGAAATTAATAAATTATTATAGAAGCTTTTACAAAATTATATGTCAACCCTTTCAATATTGTTTTCCCTAACTTTGAGCCCTGAATTTAAGATTGAAAAAGCCAAATTAATATTTATTAAGAATTTCAATAAAATACTTTTAATTTAGGAGATAATGTTTAAATTTTTTAAAAATAAAATATTGTAAATTTTTAGAATTTTGTAAAATTATAAGAAATTTTTTCTCAGTACTTAATTTATTATATTGTAATATTTATAATTTATTACACTATTAATATGTTATTTTTTCAGTTATAAATATTATTTTATATATATTTAATTCTAATAATTATTTTATTTAATTATTATTTTACTATTTTTAAGTTTTATAATAATAATTTTTATATAATTTTTATTTATTAAATTTTTAATTTTAATGTAATTATATAAATTTGTAAAATATATATTAATAATATTAAACATATAAACTCATTAATTATAATATTAAAAATTATTTAACATTATTTTATTACATTAAAATTTTAATTTTAATATATATATAAATACACACATTAATCAATTATTAAACTTATTATTTATTATATATTATCCAACTAATAAATTAATTTAACATATTAATTCATTAATTAAATAAAATATATCACTTATCAATTTCAATCCTTTATTATTTTTCATATCAAATTTAATCACAAACCATGCAAAATTTTCATTCCAATTCATTAGACGCAACTCTGTTGTTAACATTTCTAATCTCGGAGAAAAGCCAGCAGTTTGGTGCATAAAGAATAATAAGATATTATCTAATATCCAATCTAGAAATTGCATGGAAGATGTCAGGATGGAATAATTATATAATTAAATTTCTTGGATTGAGCTCCTCCGGGGAGATTTCCTTTCTTGGAAAAAAAATCAATATTAAATTAGAATTCAAAATTTAATGTTATTTTTATCTGATTTTCAACGATTTCTAGGATTTAAGTGGACTCAGGCACACAGCCAGTCAGTCTGCACTGGCCCACGTACAAAGAACCAGACGTCGATAGTTCCCCTTTTTTTTCCCCCCCTCCTTTTTAGCCGCCTATAGTCAAGAGTTAAGGAGACAACTCATAGATTAGAAGCAAGTCGTTGCGCGCCATCATTCTCATACTTTTTTTTTTTACTGTTTTAATATTTTGTTTCTATAAACAGTAAAAAAATATTTTATATATTTAATATTAAATATAATAAATTTAATTGGAAGTAGAGAAAGTTCTCTGTTATAAATTCGGTATCATACTTTTAATTAGATAATATATTATTTTTTGTCTATATAAATAAATAAGATTTTTTGGTAATATATTTTTCAACAAAATAAGGGGAATCTAAATTTTTTCTGCTTTATGCATATTATTAAAAGGATTTAAATTTAATTTACTAATGATATAAATTATTTTTATTATTTATTTTTATATAATCATATTAATAATAAATTATCAATTTTTTTATTTTGTATTTTTTTAATAATATATTTTTATTTATTAATATATAAAATGTTTTATATTATCAATATATTAAATTTAAACTCTCATTAAAAAGCACAATAAATTCACACATAAAAATTTTTCATTCCTTTTGCTATCTTTTATTAGAATTCGTATCTTAGAGGATGTGAGAAGCTCATGCCGCGTGAAGAAGATTCCGAATTTAGTGTATCAAATATTATCTAATTTAGAAATTGCACGGAAGGTCGTGGGAGCTCTTTCGGCGGAGATTTCCTTTCTCGATGACAACTTCTTGGAAGCTTCAACTCCAAAGCTCATTATCCTTTTTGGACATCCGATAAAAAAACCATATTACTTACACTCGGTGTTTTTTTTTTGAGGGATAATTTCTATAAAAAAATTATTTTCTTATATGTAAGTTGAGAAATACAATTTATCTCTCATTCCTTATATTTTGTAATTAAAATTTTCTAAAATTATAATAACAGAGAAAATTTATTATATTTAATATTAAATATATTAATAATTTTATCATTTTATTTATTTTTAATTATATTTTTATAAAAGATATTTTCTATCAAAATAAATGAAATTTTTTTGTTTATTTATTTTCATACGATAATTATAAAATTACATGGTTCACATCCTTTTTCTCTCATTTATAATTATAACCAGTTACTTAATTTCCTATTACTGCTTGGAGATTTATAATGCTTCCATGTTTTCCCTCACAAGTGTCACTCATTGCTCACTTATTCCAATAACATAAATTTAACTCAACAATTCGTTAATTTTATATAGGCACAAAATGATATTTATGTATTCTAAATTAAACACTAAAATAACTTAAGGCATTAATATAATGAATTCAAATTTAATAAACTATTAATATAAAATATTTTACATATCAATAAATAAAACAATATGTTAATAAAAAATAATAATAATTAAAAATTTTAATATTTTTATTAAGGTAAAAATATATAAATAAATAATAATATAAAATTAATTTATATCGATAAAAAATTAAATTTAAATCCTAAAATAATTATAATTTAAATTTAGTTCAATTTAATATCAATGCGAACATTTTGTAACTGAATAGGTGGGAAGTCCTCAAGGACACCTACGGCTTCTCTCAATTACGAACTTATGACACGGCCGAGGAGATACCGTAGTCCACGTTGAGTTGCGCCGAAAGGCTTTGTTTTTTTTTTCCCGGTACCGTCATCAATCATCCTGTGGTGTCATGTAAATTTTACAATGCGTGTATTATCAACTTTCTTATTAATTTAAAGATTATGTAATTTCAGGTAAAATTAACTCCATAAGGTGGTTGTAAATTTCGAGGAAAATATTTTTATGGGAGGCAACGTGTGCCATATCATGAATTCATCAATGATCTTATACAATGAAAGAAATACGATTTAGTCTGTTTTTCCCTTTCACGATTGTTACAATTTTGAGGGTACTTTTTAAATTAAAGAAATTAAAGGTGTATTTATTTACTATTTTCAAAAATAATTTTTTATTTTTTATTCTTAAAAATAGAAGAACTTTTTTAGACTTTATTTTTCAAAAGTTATAACTCTAAATGTATAATTTAAAAATAAAAAAAGAAATAATTTTTAGATATTTTCTTATGTTATTTTTTCTTAATATTAATTTTATAATTCAATAAAATATTACTTTTTTTAGGTAACGTTATGAAAAGTTCCATTTTTTAAAAGATTGAATCTTTGAATTATTGGATTATTTTTAATGCATTAAGATTTATAATTTTAATTCTATTTCACTTATTTTGACATTCGAAAGAAGGTAATCTAATGGTAAAAATGATCAACTTTTTAAGAAATGGAGTTTCCTATAATATTACCCCTTCCTTAATTGCAACACTAATCACCTTTTATTTTTTTATTTTTATTCAATTCAAAAATAATTTTTATAAAAGAAATAACTTTTAAAAATAACTTCTAAAAATACAAAAATAGAAACATATTCAATCAAAAGCCAAATTTCCATATGTTCAAACTATGCAAATTTAATTTAATTTTTTAAAAAACATGAACCATTTTAACTATATATATAGTGTTTTGTGCAACAAGGTAGCTCAAAGAATACCAACAAGTATCATAGAAAAGAAAATTTAATTTCTATCTCAACCATAAAAACTCTTACAAATTGTTCTTTATTTTTGGGGAAGGAATTCCTAAAAAATTTTCATCATGAAATGATATCATAGTAGGCGCATTCACTTGTTCCAATTCTTTCACAAGTAGCCTTCAGTCTATCGATGGCTATTAGTAGCCCATTTGATAGCATTAATTTTCCTGATGCACTAAGTAACCTAGGAGTTGAGGAAACATTCCTTCGACTCACGCCAACAATAATATGGACAAGAATGCTTACAATAGTCTTTGGTTATTCATTCAAACTCATGTTAGCTTTGCAATTTCGACTGTCCACCATTGCATTGCTATTTCTATTGCCATTTTACTATTTCTATGTGTTGTGGTGCACTTTGATGCCCGTTAAGATCTTTATCAATGCTAATAAGATACAAGGATTATTGTTCATGCTTGCTAGAGCCCTAGGATTCTTGTTGGTTTCCAGTTTTGTAATAATCCTATTGTCCTTTCTTTCCTGGTGTTATGTAAATCAAGCAAGTATAGATCTCAATGGCTTCTAAGTAGCATATGGTATAATTGATTTCGTGGAATCATTGTTCAATTGCCTGTTGGGTGCTTGCTATTTACGATAACATAGAAGTAAGTTCATTGTACTTACTATTGATAATGAGGCCATAAAAATATATCTAAAAATATCTAGCAAAGACCACAAAAATTAACATAATATTTGAAATGTCATCAAAATAGCATAATAAAGCCCATCAAGGTAAATGCAGTTAAAAGGATATATATAACTAATCATTAATCATATCATCCTTATCATCCTCAATATCATTTCCATCATTTGAAGCTATAGCCTCCTTATCATCTTCCTCTTCTTTTGCTTATACATCTTCCTGCTTTTTCTCTCATTCTTCTACAAATTCCTCTTCATTATCTTCATCATTTTTTTCAACTTGAATAGTAGTAGAAGACGAACCAATACTTAAACAGGATACTTTTTGGTCAATTTTGCCAAGCCACTTATAAGCCTTCTCGAATTTCCTTTAGATGTTATTCTGTAACCCATCATAGTGATCATCAAAAGATCATAAAGAACTCCAATGCCTTTCAATGTGTCCATACCCTTTTGCGCTTATAAAAAGACATATGTTTTATGCCTGATTCCCCCTAAGTCTTGATGACACTTTAAATTTAGTGAATTCTTCCTCAGAATCAACATTAATTCCTCCTTATAGTATTTGCATTCTAGATGATGTTGTAAGGGTTCAGAAATGTTTGCAAAAGCCTTTCCCTTTCCTTTTCCTTTATTAGTTTTTCACCTTTTTAAAGGTATACTTATCTTTTCCATCCAAGGACAAAAATGGATAATGTGAAGGGATTTTTTTTATTGAAAAAAATGTTTAGAAGTGATAAGGAATATGTTTGGAAATGATTTGAAGTTAGAGAAAAGAAAAGGAACAAAAGTTAGAAGTTAAGGTTTTAGTGGAGATTTAGGGATTTATAGGATTAGAAGTGTTTTTGATGAAATTAATCAATAAGAAATGAAGAAAAAAAGGGTAAGGATGGATTTAATCGGTTTAGTTTTGCAAGTTTTGGTGAAAAATTAAAGATTTGATTAAGATAAGGATAAGAAAGAGAGATAATGCTAGAAAGTTTAATAGTTATGAAGAAATAAAGACCAAATGGGCACTAGGGTATATATATAATACCTTGTTAAAGTACTTCACAAAGTACTTTGCTAATGAACAAGTTCATAAGCAAAGTCATTTACAAAGGACTTCCATGCTTACAATATCAAAAGTTTAATTTTTGTGCACAAACGAAGCATTTTGCAAAAATGCTTCGCTACATTGGAGCCAAAAATGCATGGCAAAATGCTTTACAAAGCACTTCATAGCCCTAACCATAGAATTTCCACTTTCAACATTTAAAACTAAAATTGATCCAAACTTGATTTCTTTGAATTTTAACCCATTCTTAACCAAAATTACACT
Source organism: Sindora glabra (assembly GCA_020226215.1). NCBI lineage: Eukaryota > Viridiplantae > Streptophyta > Magnoliopsida > Fabales > Fabaceae > Sindora > Sindora glabra. Next base: position 61,544,936 of record CM035234.1, on the reverse strand, counting down.
ATTTAGACTAAATGTTAATGGGCAAACCCTACAAAACAACTTTAGGGATATCTCCAATGCTAAACTTGGTAAATGATTCTTCAATAAAACAATAGTGAACAATGAAATTAAATGCATAGAAAAATTGAAATTCATTTAATTACCTTGAAATAAGCTTGAAGTTCATAAGGGGTTATTTTTAAAAAAGAATTTAACATGCTTAATTCTTTTTTAATAAAATTGAAATGATGTTCACTAAGTGGCTTTATGAAGATGTCTACAAGTTAAAAATTTGTTTGGATAAATTCAAGCGCAACATCTCCTTTTTAAACTAATCTTGATGAAATAATGTCTTATTTTAACATGTTTTAATCTAAAATGCATAATAGGATTTTTGGTAAGGTTAATGGCACTAGTACTGTCACATTTAATAGGAATATTTTCAAATTTCAAATCAAAGTCTAATAATTATTGTTTCATCCATAGAAGTTGAACATAACAATTATTGATGACTATGCATTCTGCTTTTATGATAGACAAAGCATACTATTTTACTTCTTACTATATCAAGAAACTAGTCAATGTCCAAGAAATTGATAAACACCACTAGTACTCTTCTTATCCATCTTCTGTAACTCCCTTACTTATTAACACCTTATTCCTCAATTACTAGATGATTATTACGCACTCATTCGCCATCTACCTCAAGCTAATACGGAAAATCTCAAAATTCTATACTTTATACACATGAGCAAAAGTCATATAATTATACAAAAGTTCAATTTACAAAAATATACATCCGTCACATACAATATCACCAACTATATAAACGTTTACAACTTCAAAAATATCATTGTCCTCTATCATGAGAGCCTTTGGAAGCATCACCTGGAATGGTTAATAACAATACAGAAACATAAGAAACAAAGTTTCCCAATAGCTAGCATTGCCATAAAAACATTTCAAGCCATTCCAGATCCTTAAGCAAATAAAACATACGTTTCGAAATCAATTAATCGATTATCATCATATTCAATACCATACCATTGTAGGAAATATGCATTTCACACAGCAATCATCAAGTCCATTCAAGGATTTATCTCAATATCTAGATGGCCATCACAAATAATCATACCTAGGCCTCACACAGCATCACGCTATCTTCCCGGGGTTCCCGAGCCAAAGGCCTAACACAGTATCACACTGTCTTCCCGGGGTTCCCGAGCCAAAGGTACCACACACAACAAATGCACTATTATCCCCGAGGATCCCGAGCCATAGGCCAAACACAGTATTCTACTGTCTTCTCGGGTTGTGCCACAACAATTCCATACACATTTCATACAATGGCATAAAATACAGAAAATCTTGTAAATAGAAAATAGCTTAAGGATAAAGCTAACTACCTTTCACAAGCTTCCAATGTGATGTTCCCTTTGCTCTCACTTAAAAACTCCTTTATACTTCCTCTTGCCTTTGCAAGTTGGCAAGTTGTCACTCTTTAGTCTATACAAATACACATCATAGCTTATATTAGAACATTATCACTTTCCCTAATCCTCATGTACTCTTTACTTTCTTCGCTTAAATAAATGCATACTTAGATGCTCTATACTTTGTTTTCAAGCCTTGTGATGACACATAAGAACATTAGAAAAGGATCCAGGGGTAAAGCCATGCAAAACATGAAGAATTAAAGCCAAAAAGTTCACTTAACAAAGAACACGGGGGTCCCATACCCCGTGTTCAGGGCCGTGTTCCTTACTGGTTCACTTCTGGGTTACTCGACAAAGAACACGGGGGTGAACACGGGACGTGTTCTACCCCGTGTACCTTACTGCCCTTCAGTCCTGAGGTAAACACGGGGAGTGTTGCACCCCGTGTAGCTCCCTGATCAGCTTCGACGAGGAACACGGGGTACAACACGGGCCGTGTTCTACCCCGTGTACCTTGCTGATCCTCCGAAAACACATTAAACAGCTAAAACTCCTTCCTTCCTTCTTTTTCATGTCTATAGTTTTGGCTTCTCAAAAGGAAAAATGCACATAAACACTTTCACAATTCCAAGTTTCATCTTTCATAGGCTTTAGGCTTCATAAAAGTTATTCTAACTTCATCATTTTAGCCAAGTTCCAAACATATCATGCCAACTCTACACATGCACCATTATACCTCTAAAACCCAAATGTGTTCATCATGTTTCTTGTTGTTTTTACACTAAACCAAAGCCATAGCTTAACATAACAACATCTAAAACACCCTTAAACATATTCAAATCATCCTAAACTCCATGTTCAAACACCCTTAACCACACCAACCTCAAGATTTCAAGAAACTAAGAAGAGTACATTAAAGAGCTCTTGGAGGAGAACATTTTTACCTCTTAGTGCAACTTGAAAATCCTCACTTGGAGCTCCCCAAACTTAATCAAACTTGGGCTTTTCTTCAATCTAGAGACACCAATAGATAGAGCTTGATGAGAAGAGCAATTTTCCCTTCTACACCTTAGCTTGAATCTTGGTATTTTTGAGTGAAAAACTCAAAAGAAACTTTCTTTCTCTTTCTCTCTCTCTCCTGCACGTTTTGGAGCTTTCATGGAGATTTTCTGCAGCTTTTAGAAAAGTGGAGAAGAGAGGAGAGTTTTCATGAAGCTCTAGGGGCATTTTGGTCTTTTTTGAGGTTCCCAAGGGTATTTTAGTCCTTTTTCACCAATTATTAAGGCTATTCTTGCCATTATTTTTCTAATAATGACACTTATCATAAATCCATTGGTCACACTAATTAAAATCACATATTGCACCCCAAACTCTTGGTTATTCACATTAGATCCCAAATCCTTAATTATTTTCACTTTAACCACACCCGATTCTACACTTTTGCAAATTAGTCCATAGGGTTTCTGTCTATTTAAAATTCCTTACACTATCAGACTTAGACAACCTCCCCTTTTAGGGTTTTCCAACCTCCTCTGATCATTCATACTATTTAGGGAAATTAATTCTTTCCCTACTATCCGTTTTCCTTCAAAATTTCGTTTACCCTTACACTTAATTCCTTTCAACTTGAGATTCACCCACCAGGCTAATTCAATCATGCTCTTCATTTCTACAGCCTCAGAAATTAAAGATTCAAATAATAGAATTGAAAATTCGGGACATTACATCTTCCTACCTTCAAAGTATAACTCCTTTCTCTAGGACACCACAACCTAATGTGAGATATGCTTACAAGATATCTTAGAATTCATTTTATGACAATCAAATGAGACTTCTTTAGATTAGCTTGAAATCTTGCACACATGCACACACTAAACGTGATATTGGGCCTATTAGTGGTAAAATAGAGTAAGGAACCTATAATGCCTTTATACATAGCTATATCAATTTTTTTACCTCCTTCATCCAAGTTTAGCTCTATAGATATACTCATGAATGTTGTATATGGTTTGGCCTCATCCAAGTTGTATTTCTTGAATAACTTTTTTATGTATTTAATTTGGCTCACAAAGACTTCATCACTTAAGTGTTTGATTTATAATCCAAGGAAGAAGTTAAACTATCTCATCATAGACATTTCGAATTCACTTTGCATTAACTTAGCAAATTCTTTGCACATAAAATCATTAGTAGCACTAAATATAATGTTATTAACATATATCTACACAAAGAGAATATCATCTAGTTTATGCTTTATGAATAAAGTTATGTTAACTTTTCCTCTTATTAAACCTTTGTTCATTAAAAATTTTCTCAATCTCTCATACTAATCTCTAGGACTTTGTTTGTGATTATAGAATGCTTTTTTTAGTTTAAAAACATGACTACAAAAGAAAATAATTCTCAAAACTAGAAGGTTGTTCAATATATATTTCTTTTATAATTATATCATTAAAAATGCACTCTTTATATCTATTTGATAAAGCAAAAACCCTTTCATGCAAGTGCTAATAACATTTTAATAGCTTCTAATCTAACTACTAATGCATTGGTTTCATTATAATCAATACATTTCTTTTGGTTGTAGCCTTTTGCAACCAATTGGGCTTTACTCCAAATTATGACACCATTTTCATCAAGTTTATTTCTAAAAACCCATTTAATAATAATAAGTGGATAATCATTACATTTTGGCATAAGTTCTAAAACTTTATTTCTTTCAAATTAATTTAATTCTTATTGCATTGCCAAGGTCCAATGCTCATTGATCGTTGCTTTATCAATGTTTATAAGCTCAATTTGGGATAAAAAAGCTAAGTGACCTCATATATTTTTAAGAGAATTATAAGTTATCTTTTGAGACATATCAATAATGACTTAATCAATGAAATGACTCCTTATGATTTTTCACTCTCTTTATAATCCATGATTTTGTGTTCAATTTAAGTTGTCCATAGGAAGAGGAAATTCTTGATTTTCTTCATTTTTCTCTTGAACCTCTACTTCTTTAATTTGCTCATTCAAATTTCTTTGAGAAAACCAAGAATCTACTAATTTTTCATCTTCTTTTGACTTTGTTTTCACACTTGAAGTAGATTCATCAAAGACCACATGGATAGGTATTTTCACTAGCAAAGTTCTTTTGTTGGAAACTTTGTGAGCTTTTCTATCGCAAGAATATCCAATAAATATAATTTCATTGGATTTGGCATTAAAATTTTCAAGATTGTCTTTGTCATTATCATGCATAAAGCACTTACAACAAAAAATATGAAGATGTGATATATTAGACTTTCTCATTTTATATAATATAATTTATAATTTTTTTTCTAAAAGTAGCCTTGTCAAGGCTTTATTCATCACATAACAAGTAGTGCTAACCATTTACACCTAAAAGGACTTAGGACAAAAGCTATCATTTAGCATTATCCTTACTATCTTTTTTAGACATATATTTTTATTTTCAATAACTCTATTTTATTTTAAAAGATGAAAAGTTATGCTTAATGCCATCTTTATTACAAAAACACCACCAAGATCATTTCTAATGCTTACAATGGTCATTCCTTTTTCATTTTGAATTAATTTTGCGAGCCTTTTGAAGGCTTCAAAAGTATCACTTTTGTTAATAAGGAATAATGTTCATGTAAATCTAGTAATTACAAATATATAGTAATTACCACTATGGCTTCTAATCCTTATTGGACTAATCAAATCCATATAAAGTAATTAAAGTGATCTAGATGAAGAAATTTAGGTTTAAAAGAACCTTTTACTTGTTTTCCTTTTTGGCATGCTTAATAAATTTTATCTTTGTTGTATTTGAGTTTAGCAAACCATTAACTAAATCATTGTTTGAAAGTTTTCCATTAAGATTTATCCTTACATGAGAAAGCTTTTTATACGAAAGCTAAGAATCCTCATTTATGCTAATTAAATAATTAGGATCGAAATTAAGCTCATTATCAACATCTATCATATAAATATTATTGTATCTCTTTCAACCAACTTAACTTGATTATTATTATGATTCTCAACAATGCAATAAGTGGAATCAAAAGTAACTTTATTTTCTTTGTCACACTTACTATCCATGTATCACATGTCACTTTGAAACCTTATGCATACCTATAAAAAGAATATCAATTCTTGACTTTTGGTACCTAAATTACCTTGGGTCCATTAGAGTTAGTTGCATTATATGTTCCTTTTCATACTGAAATTTTTTTCTATTCCAACATAAGTGTTCTCTTTTAAGCACAAGAATGAATTACATGTCATCTTTCTTCAAAATAAAAACAGGTGATGTTGGGTTGCCTCTTCATGATTTCTTTAGCAATGAAGTTTTTGTAAAAAGCATTTCTTCCATTTGGTATATAATCAAAACCTTCTTTATTAAAGCCAATTCTTTAGCTAAGCAAGGTATTAACAGAGTTTTTCCTTAAGACTTTCATAAATGGTACAAGTTTGTGTGATTTTCTTAATGTTCTTAATCTCTTCAATCAATTCATCATTTTCTTTTTTAAAATTTTTAATGTCCTCTTCCAAAGAAGATATAATTTTCTTTAAAAGCATAACATTCATTTTAGCCTTAAGTAAATCTTCATAAAGATCAATAAACACAAAATTATAAGATTTATTGAAATCGGTAACAAATGCCTCATCTCCATTATGATCTCCAATTACCATTAAGTAAAGAAATGCCTCTTCATCTTTGCATTTTCTCCATATGAATCAATATCATCATCATCTCCCTATGTAGTAAGGTGACCTTTCTTGCTTGAACTCTTGTTCATTTTTTTTCTCATGTTTCAATTGCCTTTTCAAAAATATAGGGAAATCAAACTTGATATAACTCGACTTTTTACATTCATAGCAAGTTAGAATGGCTTGCTTACTTTCTACTCCTTTATTTGTGTGTTTGCTTTAATAAGGGACTCTTCTTCTTTCACCAATTCTTTTTAATGCTCTTTGATACTTTTCGGTGAGAAAAGCTAGATCATCTTGAAGAAAGGTATCAAGATTTTCCTCTTGATTTTCATCATTAACATCTTCCTCCTCAATAATAGTTTTTGCTTTGAGAGCAAATGATTACTTTTTCTTGTCATTATTATTGATGTATCTTTTAAGCTCTATCTCATGGTTTTCTTGATTGCTAAAGAGATCTTGAAAAGTTAGCATCCTAATTTTCATTGCTTCTTTGATAATAATAGTTTTTGGTTGCTTTTCAATGGTCAATGATCTAAGAGCTTCATGCACCAAATCACCATTTGTAAAAGTCCTACCAAGAATACCTAATTAATTGACAAGAGTAGTAAATTTTTACCTCATATCTTTAATTGACTTGCTATCATTTATTCTAAACAATTCATATTGATATACAAGTGTGTTAACTTTGCTTTCCTTTACTTGTGTGGCACCTAAGTGAACAATTTTTAAAATATCTCACATTTCTTTTGTTGTTAAACAATTTAAGACTCTTTCCTACTTTCTAGGCCATAAGGAATTTTATGAAATTCAATTAACCTTAAAGTGAAGTTGATATATCTTTTTGTCATCTTTACTCTAATCAACTTTTGGTTTTAAAACATCAATATTATTTTTTTTAGTTGGTATACTATATCCTTTTTCAATCAATTCCCACATATCAATATCAATTACTTCTAGAAAATCCTTCATCTTTTGTTCCTTATAAGTGTAATGTTGTCTATTGAAATTGGAAGGTTTATTCAATAGAGAACATTCAGGTAAAATATTAGAACCACTTGAATCTATAAGATCTTCTTGTAATTGCAAGATCTTTACATAAGAGCCAAGTTCAGATACTAATTATAGCAAAAGATTTCACCTAAGACAGGGTGAATTGGGTTTTAGAATTTTACACTTTTTAAAATTAAAACCAAATTTTCAAATGACTTTATAAACTTTTTAACACTTGCAAATATTAGATAAGTGCATAGACTTAAAAGCAATCAACACATGGATATGTAAAGCAATTCAATTACTTCTAGAAAATCATTCATCTTTTGTTCCTTATAAGTGTAATGTTGTCTATTGAAACTAAAAGGTTTATTCAATAGAGAACATTTAGGTAAAATACTAGAACCACTTGAATTTATAAGATCCTCTTGTAATTACAAGATCTTTACATAAAAGCTAAGCCTAAATACTAATTATAGTGAAAGATTCCACCTAAAAAGGGGGTGAATTGGGTTTTAAAATTTTAAACCTTTTAAAACCAAAATCAAATTTTGGAATGATTTTATAAACTTTTTAACACTTATAAACATTAGATAAGTGCTTAGACTTAAAAGCAATCAACACGTGGATATGTAAAGTAATTCAATTAGCACACAACAAGCATATGATAAAAAACTTATGCAAAGAAATATAAAGAGATAGGGTTGAGAAAATCAAATGCAAAAATTTATAATAGTTTAGCCTTAAAGATCCAACATTCTAAGGATTACATCTACTACCATGCCTACTTGACTTGGATTTTGTAAATTTCACTATCTCTTTAAGCTTAATCTGAACACTTGAAGAAGCTTCCTTACAATTTCTTCTTGAATACAAGAAAATCCCTTTGAGTTTCCTCACTCAAAGAATACTCTACCAAGAGATGTCTCACTCTTGCAAATTTTAGAGATACCTCATCCCAAAATATAGATAATGAGTGTTTGAAATCAAAAATTTAGCTCACAAAATTCTCAAGAGCAAATTACACAATGAAGAGTTAGAAAAAAATTTAAATATAGTGAGTTCAAGGGATTTTTTCATTGGAGAGCAAGGAGTTGAGAAAGTTGTGTCAATTGAATAGTGAAAGTTCTAAATGAATGTTTAAAATTGAGTTTCAATCTTTAAAAAGAGTTTGGAACTCTTAAATGCCTATTAGACTCTTAAAAGAACTGTTATAATTGTCTTAATGCAAAATGAAGCACTTCGTAAAGTGCTTCACATGCTAAAAAAATTCAAATTTTCTAAAGGATAAAATGCTTCAAAAAACACTTCGCCTTACCTAGGCAAAATTAATGTAAGTGGCAAAGTGCTTTGCAAAGCATTTCACTTGGGGCATTCTAGAAAACTAAGACAAGGCACACAAAACACTTCATAGAATGCTTCACAGGCCCTCGTAAAGTAGATGAAGAACTTTGTAGAGAGCTTCACTTCCTCCAACATAAAAGTCTCAAAGCAAGTTATTTTCAAATCATTTTCAAATCCATTTTAAAATGCTGATTTAAACTATTTTTAAACTATTTAAATTATTTTCAAACAAGTTTTAAGCATTTCCAAAAAAAAATCATTTTGTAAACCAAATAAAATGTTTTTGGCCTTAATTTATAGTTTCAACTTTTTGAAATTAAGAATGACAAAAATTAAATATTTTAAAACTAACTTCTCTACTATTTAATTACGATCTATTTGAACCTAATTTTCTATTTTATAATTGAACCTAATTGAAATAAAAAAACCTAACTACAAGTCTTAATCAATCATCAAACTTTTCAAAGGTCTAATGCAACAAGTACCCATTTAACACACTTAAACAAGTTAAAATGTTTTGTGATCAGCAAAATCAACATCTTAAATAGGGCTAAGGCTAACACTTCACAATACACTCATATCACCCCCCAGATGGTGTGTACCAGATCAGAAGGGTAGCCAATCAAAAAACATTTATACTCCTGCTATTTCAGAAATATCGGATGGTGCAACAGCAGAAAAGCAACAACGCACAAATTCAACAGGCACAGCACAAATTACTCCCCCGAGCTTTCGCAGCTGAAAACGGCATGCTGTTCTTTTGAAAAGGTGCAAACCCAAAACATAATGGCACAATCAAGTTTATAATGAAAAAACTACATTGATATATTATTTTAGCATAGATAAAACAAGGAACTCTTGATTGTTTCCAAATTGAAGTGTTCAAGTGATTTCGTTCATTCTAACTTAACAACTATCTAGAGCTTAATTTGAAATGACACCTTCAGCTAGGGATCGTTAATGTTTTACAGCCTTTCAAATATTCAAATGTCACAGGAACTCCATAATTTATTAAGAGAAATTTTGCAACCACTGTTCTAACATCTTTGAGCAACTTAAATAAAACTCAACCAGTTAGAAAAATTGATCTTCATACTTAAGTGGCAAGCGTATCCTTATAATTGTAACAAATATGAAGCATCCAATATATACAGATGGCAGGAAAGCACTTGGAAAGCAACCACGTCCAAGCATTCTTACACTTTCCAAGCACCACCATCAAACAAACGGAAAGGGGGACAAAAAAGGGCGTTCCCAATGCAAAATTAGGAATAAATTGATCCATATGAAACCTGTAGTCCAATGGGGAAGGTGAACAAATGAGCTACTAACTTGATCACCATAACTGATACACCACAATGAAATATAGCCCACAAGATATTCACTGAAATAAATAGAAATTGAGACTAATAGCACAATTTTGCGCTGGCATAGAGCAAATCAAATTTGAGTTTTAACTACAAGAGTTAATCTAAGCCAAGAGAAAATGGAATACAATAGTGGATCCGAAGTTACTGAAACAGTAGTATATGTCATTAAAATGATCATTTACATCAAACAGTGACTTTACAGCTATGTCATCCCTTTAGTGTCCATGTTGTCCGAAGAGAATCTCACATTTTATACACGTATTGTTCCAGGAAGTCCATCACTACACACCATCAACTATTTTGGAAAAAGTGAGACCCTAAATGCCATCCATACTTCTATATTAGAAGTCTGAGCTTACGTCAGACAAAGAAATGTCACTTAAATGTTGATCTCTTCTTTCTCACCAAGGTACTTCAGCTAAAGCTTGAATTGTAGCATGACGCAACATGCATATCATGAGTCCATGTCTACTTGAATAGAAACATGAAACAAGTTGTAGCTCATTCACTTAGCCAAATTCTTGAAAAGAAGAAAAATTCTCCAAGAAAGATGCCCCCGGGATTATTGTCACTTGAGACCTTCAACACTGTTACACCAATTCAATTGCAGGAAAGGGGAAGAAAAAGACATAAGAATCATTATGATTATGTTTCTGAAAAAAGAAACAATTATTAAAAAAATTGGTTGAATCCTGAATGCCAAATATCCACATTGATTTTTTATTTTTTATTTTCTATTTACCAAATTGACAAAGGCATTTTAATAAGACTGTGCCCATCCTTTATATGTCCTAAAGTGTCATTATATGTAAAAATATACTAAACAATATTTCCGCTGGAAAACTTCACAACCAACATAGTGGATGGGAGCTACACTTTTTATCAAACCTGAACGTTTCTATACATGCAAGCTTCTATTCCAAAAGATGGTAAAGCACACATCATCTCTTCAAGACCAAGTTCCCTTGGATAAATCCCAAAAAGACATGGACAGGCACAGGCGTACACTGCAAAATTTATATTGGCTAAATTATCTTAAAAGCTGTAAACTTGGATAAATAATATACAGAAATGGGAAACTTACTTGGGATCATTAAATGTCATATCGTCTTCATACTATTGTAATATGAACCGCCACCTTGGTGATATGATTCAGAGGAATGGGTATCACAAGTCCAAATGCTAGAATCATTCCTTTGCCAATTTGGCATTGCTTCACTGCAATTAGACAATCTTTGATATGCCTTTTCGTCTCTTCAACAGACCATCCATTAGCTTGATATAAGCAAATTTACTGATATTAACTCCTTTTTGCTCTGATTCTACAAAAATTTGCATTGCTTCCTTGTACTTCCCCTGAGTACATAAATCACTTATCTGCTCTGAGCACATTATAGCACCTGAATCATGCTCTTCAGACTTGTCATGAGTTTTTGCATCTTGACTCTTGTCCATTTCCAAGGACTGGTCATGTAATTTTCCTGTCTCTACAACTTTAGACCTCAACTTATTTGCTTCCTCTATTCTACCAGCATCATTAAGTGCAGTGACAAAGGCATTATAGGTATACTGATCAGGCCCTAATTTCTTATCTTCCATTTCATTCATGAGATCAAATGCATCCTCGAGTCTTCCCTCTTTGCAAAGGGAAGATATTAATGTGTTGTATGTTATTGCATCTATAGCTTTCCCTTTGGAGACCCAAGTGTCGAAAAGTTTAAGAGCCTTCTCCAACATACCTTCTCTGCAAAGCCCCTGAAGAAGAATGTTACATGTGAACACATCTGGCTTGAATGAATTCTCAACCATTTTGTTATGGAATTGAAATGCTTTCTCCACCAACCCCTCCCAACAATAACCATGAATAATTATGTTGTACGTAGTTTCATCAGGGACCAAACCCCTCTCCAGAAGTTCATTCAATTTATCCACTGCTTGATCAGTTTTCCCAGACTGGCAAAGCCCTCTAATTATTGTGTTATAGGTGACAATACTAGGAATGATACCCTTCTCCTTCATTTCATACCAAAGATTCAAAGCTTTGTCTGCTTGCTCATCCCTAAAGTATCCCATAATTAGAGTTCCATAGGTGACCTCATCTAGAATATAACCTCGCTTTTTGGCATTCATAGTCAACTCATATGCCTCTTCAACCTTCTTTTCCATGCAAAAAGTGTTTAAGATTGTATTTAGAGTAAAAGTATCTGGCTTCAGTCCTTTCCTTCCCATCTCATCCATCATTCTGAATGCATCCCCCAACTTTCCTACTTTACAGTAACTATTTATCATTGTATTATAAGTAAAATGGTCTGGAGAAAACCCACTTTCTTCCATGTTCAGTACAGTCTTCCTTGCTTCATCAGTTTTACCTTCCTTACAGAACCACTTAACCATTACATTGTGAGTCACTGCATTTGGTGTGATACCCTTTGCCCTCATTTCCTCTATTAACCTAGAAGCTTCCATACTGCCCCTCCACTCAAAACACCCATCGATCAATGTATTATAAGTAACAACATCAGGAATCAATTTTAAACTCTCCATCTCATCCCTAAGCCTGATAGCCTCAACAACCTTACCTTCATCACACAACCCCCTGATCAGAGTATTATAAGTCCAAATATCTGGCAACATACCATTTTGCGTCATCAACTCAATAACTGAAGCAGCTTCCTTCAACCATTTTAATCTGCAGTACCCATGAACCAAAATATTATATGTATTCCTATTTGGAACCAACCCATTTTTCTTCATGTCAAGTAACATATCCCGCACCCTATTCAGCTGACTCCTCTTACAAAATGCATCCAATATGGTGTTATAAGTCACATTATCAGGTGAACAGCCACTCTCACCCATCTGATTCATTAACTCAATAGCTTCCTCAAACTTATTCGCCACACAATACCCATATATTAATATATTAAACGAATTGGTATTTAAATTCACTCCAAGTTTAATAGCATCCTTAAAAATCTCTCTGAACAAGGAAACGGAAGAAGAGGATGGGTATCTTACCAATGCATTTAGAAGCGTATTACAAGTGAGCAAATTGGGCTTTTGCCGCAAACGCTTCATCTTCTTGAAAATCTGCACCGCCAGGTGGGGATGCCCAGCTTTAACATAAGCGCCAATGGAGGTATCAAGGAGTGCTTTCGACACACGCGGCAGGTTCCTACTGGGTCGGAGAATCAAGCTATGGAGAGTGTGATGGCGATCAGAGTGAATAAACGATAAAAGAAGAGACTTTGCATCGGAAAACTTGTTGTGGCTAAAGAGAGACGGAAGGAGAGTGAGAAGAGGTTGGGGGGTTTGAGAAACCGCAGCGGGTGTGTGAATTTGAAGCCATCTGAAGAAAGAGAGAAGGGCATTGGGGCGAGAAGAGAGGGTTTTGGAGGAAAGAACGGAGAGGACTAGGGACATACTGAGGTGAGGAATAAAGGGCTTTAGAGAGTGAAATTGGGTTTGTCCAGAAGCAATGATTGGGATTATAGTTAGCAGAATTTGGGATTTTGAATTTGAAAGTGGTGGCGTTGAAATCATCTTCAATGTCTCCGCTCAGAGAACTATTGCGACATTTGGAAGATTGGTTCAGAAACGGAGGACGGCCGGACGAGAACACCAAAAATCTAAACCCCAATCTCTAAAGCAGAACAACGTTGATGACAGATGACGGCTCAGAAAGCCATTTTTTTCCCTCAATAAACATAGGTTGACAAGGCTAATTAAGTACTTGGATCAATAAAACTTCAAACATTTTTTTTGGTAACTACTAAAATTTTAAATTTAATTGCGTCGATTCAGAGAGAACGATATATATTTTTCTAGGAATTAAATTTAATGTATTATTAGTATAAAACTTTTAATATAAATTAAAAGAAGATATAATATTAAAAAGTAAATAATAATTAATTTTTTATAAAAATTTTAATATTTTTTATAGTATAATAATGCATGAATAAGCAATAATATAAAATTATTTCTATAGATGGATGATCAAAGTTTTATAATAAATAAATTAAAATTTTTATTTTTATTTTAATTAATAATTATGATTAAATAATCAATTTTTATATCTATTGTCATTGTATTTCACGTAACTTATCTCATAATCAATTACTACTTATCTCACAAAATATTTAATAATTGCCACCGTATTTCATAAAAGAATAATCATTGAATTTTAGAATGAGAGGACTTGCAATAAAATATTCTTACATGGTGAATAATTATAATTAAATATGGATGTCTATAATTTATACAATATTTTATTTTTTCTTCTTGACTAATTATTTTTTTTATTCTGATTGATCATTAAATTTTATTTTTTATAAGTCATTAATATAAAATTATAACCTATGATCAATCTATATTATAAATATGAGATTGTAAAAATCATTCAATTTATAATTGAATCATATTATTCTCCTTCTCTTATAATAATCCTTTTATATATATTTTTATTTTTTTAGTGTGGAGTTGAGCATTTTCATAATTTTATGTATATCTAAATGAAACCATGAGTGACGACGGAATTACATAAACTAATTAATTTTCGATGAAAGTTTTGCCCTGTGAAGACGTGCAAGCCACCATTTTGGTGTCTATGCTATTTCTTTTGATATCTTTTTTCCCATCATTTGTCTTCTTTCTCTTCTGGTTTACCCCCATTTTTCTTCTTCCTCTTGCAAGTTCTCATGTTATTATTGTAAAAGTAAAATAGAAATAAGGTATCATATTTAAACTTTTAGAATTCCAAAATTTGCATATCTCTTACTCTACTAAACTTTATGAAATATTTTATGCTTTGACATTTATAAAATTTCTCACTAAAAGAAGGTTTTAAAGTTGATGATAATTTACAAATATATAAATTATACATATGATTGATAAGAAATGATCATTTTTCTTCTTAAAAATAAAATTCAATTGAATGAGACATAAGAAATTAGCTTCTCAGTAAATGCTATTTAAAATTCTGTTTCAATTCTATCACAAAACCTAAGATTTCAAATGTTTTGCTTAGAGGTTAAATTTTTTTTTATATTTGTATAATGAACCGTTTATTATTATTATTATTTTAAAATTTTGAAAATTTTTAAATATCAAGATTTATTGAATTCTTTATAAATCTTGGAAATAAAAAATTGATAATTTATTAACAGTATAAAGTTACAACGGGGATCTTCAAAAATTAACATTTGACATATGAAAGCTTCCTCACTCATATCTAATTAAGTGTCAAATGTTTTATCTAGTTTCTATTTAAATTGAAAATCAAAATTTTGATGCTTTATAATTTAACATTACATGCATGTGTTTATGAATTCATATATAATAAAAATTGCTAAAGATTTTATTTAAATCATCAATTATCTATTGAATGTCTTCATTAATTATAATTAATATATTAGAAATCCTCTAAATTATTTTTTATTCATTTAAAAATTAAATTTATGATGATAATTAACATATTAAGGTAATTTTTTTCTTGTGCTATATTTAAGGCCATAATTTATAGAAATTTAGATATGAATGCTTTACTTTTATATATAATGCCTAAATTCATGAATATTTATGTGCATTAATTATTTTCTACTTAGTTTTGAAAATAAAATATTATGATGATTCATGATTCTATTATATATTTTAGATTAGTATTGACTAACTCTTTGGTTATGATGGGCCAATTGGTCATATAATGGTCATATCATTTTTCAATAATGAAAAACTTGTATTATTGCCTAGTACGAGCAATTCAAAAACAAGTTAAAGAAGACTTTGGGTTAACTCTTTTCCCTATCACCATTAAATTTGGTTGAAGTGTAACTTTTTTTCTAGGAGAACCAAATAAGCAAGAATTTATATTGCTAGATATGGAAATAGTAGCTCTTGAAATAACTTCTCCTAATAGAAAGCAGAGAATAAGGGAAGAAATAATGAAGGAAGTGTGAGTGTCATAATTTTGAAGAAAAAGTGTAAAACAATTGGGTATTTGGAAGTATTCGCATAAAAGAGGAAATGAATAGGGATGAAAATTGAACTTGACTACAGTATTCTTTAAGCAGTTCTTTACTTTTATGTCTATAACAACCATTTTAATCTTTAAGGCTTTTATTAGAAAATTCTCATAGAAATACATGCTCATTCTTCCTAAGGAACTCTTAAATTCACTCCATTGAGTTAGTAGTGAGTGAATTGAAACAAGGCCATCTTTGTGTATTTCACAATATTTTTAACTTGGATTGGCACCCAGGCTTAAAAAACAGACTAGATGAACCATAAACCTATTTTAAGTAAAAAAATACCATATTAGTCCAATCAAACCTAGTAAAAACCTAATTAAATTGGTCACTTGATTGATTTGTTGACCTAGTTTGCTCATTTTTTATTTTGTATTTAACAAAGTCTAATGTAATTGTTATTATATCTACTTTATATTAAAGTATAAATAAGAGGTAGTGTTTATATTTTAAAATTCTGAAGGCTACAAATTTATAATCTGTTTATTATAGTATGCATTGCTATTATATTTACCTATATTAGAGTATATATCAGAAGTAATATTTTACTAGTATATTTAAAGTTAAATCTACTAAAATACAAATTTCCAACAAATCATAGCCCTATAATTTGAATGCAAGATATTATGCTTTAACTACCTTAAAGGTTTTTAAAATAAGTTTTCTTATAAAGAGAAAATTTTTGTTATTGCCTTTTATTTTAACTAAAATTATGTTAAATAATTATTATAATTATAGTAATAGCAATATTTATTTATGCTTTGTCATTTGCCTTTTATATACATATATATAACATATAATTTAATGTATATAAAAATAGTAGAATATAACAACTACTTCAACTATTCAATTTGATTGGTTAAACTAATTTGACTTTGACTCGCTCACTTTATCGAATCAATAATTAAGTCAAATTTTAAAACATTGCTATTTCATAATGATTTTTTAATAAAGATTATGATTGAGAGAGAATGACAAACTAGAAGCAATGATTTACATCTTAATAGTTAATAATTGAGAAGTATGGATGCAACACTAATACATTATTCAATAGCTAGAAATTTTTTTATTTTTTTATCATATGTATAGAGCTTGGACATCAATTTTTTTTAGGAATATATATTGAAATTTATTGATTTTTTTATTTTTACTTAACATAAATAAAATATTTACATTCAAATTTATTTTATGAATCAATTTTATTTTATGAAATTTAATTAAAATATTTAATTATTAAAAAGATTTAGGCTTTGAGAAATTTGATTAAATAATGGTTTCATTATTTGAATTGTTACAAAAATGAATACCACATTGACAAAATGCATAATATTAAAAACAACATTTTGAATACAATGTCACAAACTTTCTAGGAATTTTCTAATTTAATGACAAATTTCCTAATGATTTAATATTAGTGATGGATTTATTAATGGCTATATTGAAACTTAATAATGGATACAAAGTAGCAACTGAAAAATCTACTGCTAATTTGCATTCTAGAGATAGAAATTTCATTATTGTATATAAATTTAATGATAGAAAAATATGTCATTAATTCCATCTTGACATGCACTCCTTCTGTTGCTCTCCTCACAAATTGCGATATAATTTAGCAGTGGATGAAAATAATTTATTGGTAATTAATTATTAATGCATTATTAACTAACATTTTTTATTTCTTTGATTAACAATAAATTTTTTAATCATTAATTAGAGTGTTTTTTTGTAGTGACCATTTTCATAACCTATTATAATTTTTTACACTTTAAAACTTTAAGAATTGCTTGGTGTTTGTACATTGTACTAAATAATAAATTTAAGCATTACAAGTCTATAATTTTTTGAGTTTTATTGCCCTATTGTTAATGTAGCATATGATTATGATATTTCTTTAATAAAAAAAGATGCAGGGAAGTCAAATCTTATTGTATACTTTGCTTGATTTTACCTTCCGATAAAATATAAATTTAACTTTTATGCAAGTTTCATTCTCATCTTCCTAAGAAATATTTTTTCTAATAATCTTATTTTTCTAACTTCTAAAAATTGTGCAATTTCATTCGCAAAACTAACTCTATCCAATTTGCAATTAAAAACCTAAGTGACATTCTAAATGACATAAAATTAATTGGGAAACATTAAATGTGAATAAATTCATTTTTCCTCTATCTATGTCAAGTTCATGCAATCCAAAATAGCCTTATCGGATTGCTTTACGAGAGCATTTGGTTTACAAAATATTTTTAATATTTTCAAGAATGTTTAAAGAAAATATTATATTCTCATATTTGATTGAAAGTTAAAAAAAAAATGCTTAAAAATATCACATTCTTAATAATATTTTTGGTCCAACTTTTTTCTGAAATATTTTTATGAGAGAAATGAGTATCTTATATTCCCATGAAATGAAAATATTGATACTAAAATAAAAGTGCAAGATTATCCTCATATTTAATACACTTTTATTTATCACTTTATTAAATAACTTTTAATTTAAATTAAAAAATAATTATTACTTTATTTTCAAAATATTTTTATTATTAATAAATATGATAAAATTAATTATTTAATTATAATTCCTTTTCTATTATTGTTTCTAATGTATGGAAGATTATTTTAATATATTTGTATGTACATATGATTTCTTTCATTGAAGAATAATATAGTAGAATTGGAATTTCTTTTAAAAAAAGGCATGTTTATACATAAAAAATATAAAATAATAATATTTTTATATTAAAGAAGAAATTACAATATAAAATTTAATATTAGTATGAAAAATAATTGTGGAAATAATTTGATGATGAAAATTTACAATTTTGTAAAAAGAAAAATATCAAATATATTTGATATTATAATAATAATTCAAATAAATTATGCTTAGTTCATTTTAAAAATTGATCTAATAATAATAATAATAATATGACTAATGATGAATATATATTGTAAAAGTAAGAAGTACAGAAAAATGAACAAATAGCTAACTTATACATAACTTATTTTTAGGTAAGGTTATAACATTTGATTGCTACCACAAGTAGCAACCAAATTCTATTTTGAATAAAAAATATATTAATTGTTAAAATATAATAAATTAAATATTAAAATATAATAAAGTATAGAATATTTTTATGTATATTTTAATAAATTTTTAGATATTAAATATTAAAATTTAATTTATTAAGTGTTACAAATTTTTAATTATTTATATAGTTTTAAATAAAATATGATTTATTATATTTTTATTTTATAATAAAAAGCTTAATAAGAATATTTTTGAAACAATCACAAGATTTATGAAAATATCAAATATGAACTAAATATAATGATATAATATATTTAGGAATCCGATAAAATATTTTCAAAAAAATTTATAGTGAATTAAACATAGAAATATTATATTTTTATCAATTAAATTTTTAAAAATTACATTTTCAAAAATATATATTTTTCTGAGAATATAAGATTTTACGAATAAAAAATTACCTATATTTAATATTTCGCAGCTCGAGCTCACTCCTCCCAATAGTTGTATATGATTTTACTTTAACAGTTGATTTTTTTCTTTTTTGGGCCAGCTTTTAAAATTGGTTGAGAATGCCTAAAATATTATTATCTTCTTCTTCTTCTGCCTTAACGCTTTAGCTATGCAATAAAAAGAAAACCTGTGAAATATA
This sequence comes from Sindora glabra, assembly GCA_020226215.1. Taxonomy (NCBI): domain Eukaryota; kingdom Viridiplantae; phylum Streptophyta; class Magnoliopsida; order Fabales; family Fabaceae; genus Sindora; species Sindora glabra. Next base: position 61,525,407 of record CM035234.1, on the reverse strand, counting down.
TTTTCTTAATATTTAATAGCTATCAATTAATTTGATGCTACATGAAATGTCAACTTAGATGCCAACAAGGATTTTTTTTCTTAGTATATTAGATAGAATTAATGTTTAGAATTAGTGTTGTGAGTGAAATTCCATGCTTTTTAAAACCGGAGAGATTAAAGTGTTTAGAGAAATTTGTTTTGGTAAATGTTTAAAGAACTATTCAGAGAATAAGAATGAAGCTTGTGAAAAAATTAGTAGGCCAGATTTGCGTTTCAACCTTCGCTTTTTTATAATTTTTAGTTATCACCTAAATCAATTTATTATTATTATTTTGCATGTTATAGTCAATTTTGCATGGTTCTTTCTTAAATCATACTAGTCAAACACCACATGTAACCCTCACAAAAGAAAAAAAAATCCCGTGGATCAATTTATTTCAGCTATCAAATACATACGTAAATAATATTAAATAAACAAATAAATATGCCAATATTTTTTGCTTTAGGCAGGAGTGAAATAGAAGCTTAAATCTGGAGGAGTTGAAACATAATTCACTGAGGACTTTAAAGAAAATATTGTTTTAGAGGGCTAAATATAAGTTTTCTTAAAAATATATTAAACTTCACAGGGGAAAAATGAAAAACTCTCTCATTTTGGGATAACTCAAACAACCATGCTTCACCCCTAAACTCAAGTGATATTTAATGTTCTTTAAAGGTTTTATATTTCTTACTACATTAAGGTACATTGACCCCCTATTTGGTATAATAACAAATTAGAATTCATTTCGTTCTCAAATGAATTCTATTAAAATATTGTGTTTGGATTTAAATTTTACTAGATTTCATTTTATTTTAAAATCTTATTTTATTTACATTCTTGTCATTTGAAAATCCTATCAAATTAGCTTGGATTTTGTAGGATTTCATTTCATTTGAGATGCAAAATTTTTGCTAGACAACTTTATCCTTAACCATTCAATTTATTTACAAGTCTATCCTTCTTTGTTAGAACAGTGCCTGAGCTACATTTATAAGATAACATTGCTGTTCTTGTATTTTTCACGCCATTGAGGAGTTAGTTTCGTTTCATCAAAAGGTATTGTTAGTAAAAAAAATTATATATATAAATTAGCAAATGAATCGTAAGTAATTTGTATTTATAATTTTAAAAAATAAGATATAAAATTATAATAATAAAAAAGTAAATTATTTTTTAAAATAAAAAGTTACTTTTTTTAAATTATTTTTATTTAATATTAAATAAATATAATTTTTAATTAAATTTTACAAAAAATTGTTTTTTGAAAAAATTAGAATTTTGAAATGTATTGTCATTGCTATGAAAAATAATTATATCTGCTAAATATAATATTTGTTTTAACTGTTTTATGATATGTAATAGGTAGCTACAATTTTTAATATTTTAAAAATAAAAAAATAAAAATTTTAATACATATGAATTTTGCCAAATTAATACATAAATAATAAAATTGATAACTATTCTTTTATGGAATAAAAATAAAGATTATTATTATTATTTCTCACTAGATACATCTTGAAATCTCCAATAAACAATCATTTTTTTAAAAGTTATTTTATAGTAACACTAATTTTTTTTAAAAGTTATTTTATAGTAACACTAATTTTCTTTTTATTTACTTGAACATTTGGTAAATTGTCTTAACTGAATGATTTTTCATTTACATTTTTACCTTTCTTTTGTCTTGATCTAGATGAGAGAGAGAGAGAGAGAGAGAGAGAAGCAAATTATTACACAAAATAAATAAAATATTATATTAGGGTTAATATAATAAATATAAGTATTTCAAATGAATTCCATATGTTTTAATTAAAATTCCAAACATAAAATTTCATTTTAAAATGAAATGAAATTATATTTTATATAATTTATTCCAAACAAAAGAATTCATTCAAAAATGAAATGAAATCATTTTTTTAAAATAAAATGAAATGAATTCTTGTTTTCAAGTGTGCCAAACAAAGCATAAGAATTTAATCTCAAATTCTTATATGTTAATTTAGTAATTTAATCACTTTTACCTTAAGAACTTTACTCCACATCAAGTGTGGGGTTTAAATCCAAAATTTTACACATATACATTAACAAAATTATCATTTCTATCATTGCCAAATAAATAAATAAATATAAACTAAAACCTCTAGGTAGATATAATAAGTTTAGGATGAGTCCACGCTATAAACACCGAAGAGCTTATATATTTTACCTCAAATAGTAACTTTAGTTCACTTAATCATTTATTATTAATTACACTTAATCATTTATTATTAATTACCATCAAGGTAGGATTCATAGAAAAAAATGTTACATTTGGTATAGTTATTACAACTTAATCACTTATTATTAAAGAAATAAACTAAAATTACTACTTAAGGCATCGAGAAACTCACCTAAATTTATGTTCACTTTCAATGAATCATTCAATCTTTCCCGCATTTCCCAAAGTATCTGAGGTACATAATGAATTGAATCCTAATTATTTAGATTCTCTTTGTTTTGTCGTCGGAGAATGGAGCTTTATAAAAAGTAATTTTAAAAGAAAATAAAATTTTATAAAATAAAATAATGTTTTATTGTTTAACAATATAATAAAAAATACTATCTCCAACAGAAAATATTTTATCTTATTTGAGGAAAATTATTTTCATTTAATAAAAATTAACATTATATATACAAAATTAATTTTTATGTTGTACAATAATCATATTATTATTAAATGTTATTAAGATCAAAGTTAACAAATCTTTAATAGTATAAATCAAATATCAAGTATATTTTGTATTAAAAATAATATTAATGAAGCAATATTTTAAAATCAAATCAAATTAGGTATTCTAATTGCTTGTCTTTATGTTATTCAATTTGAGTCAATCCAAACCATTTTAAGAGTCAAACTAGTGTGAACCGACACAAATTCAAAAAAAAAAAATGGAAAATTAATCCAATTTTACAAAATCGGCCATTTAATCTTTTTTTTTCCTTTTAGAGTTCTTTTCTTTTGGTTGGGCTGGCCCTCTAAGCACATAATTAAAAATAAAAGAATAAATTTAATATCTAATTAACTAAAAAATTATTAATATAATTTGTTTCTTTTTTATTTTTAATTGTTTATATAAATTATAAGTTCATATATATAATGTAAATTAGCTATCATTTAATTTTTTTATAAAATTTTATTTATGTCATTGTCACTCAATTCAACCAATTAAACCAATTGGATTCATGATTCAATGATATTTTCACTTCGCTGTTCAATCCAATTTTTTAAACATCACGAAGAAGAATGTTTAAATGTTTGTTTTTCATTTTCATCATTTCTTTATAAAATTAATTTATATTCATTTGATTCTATTTAAAATTAACAACCATATTTATCAATTCATATAATTATCCAAATATCTTATTAACATAATTTTTAATACATTTATAGGAATTGAAGGTGAGAAATAAGAGAGACTCATTATAATAAATTAACATTTGTACCACGAATTATGTCATAAAAATTTAAAAATTGTAGCAATCCTATCTCTTGGCACGTGGACAAAAAAATTCAAACAAAGGTATAAAAAATTGAAAAATTTATGCCATGGAAAAACTTGTAGCAAAATATTGCTTGTGTTTTGAGTTAAGGTATGAAAACACATTACTCATGACAAAATATCACTTGTGCTATGAAAAAATTTTATTTGTGACAAAATATAACGTGTGCTACAAAAAAAAATTTATTTGTCACTTGTGCCACAAACCAAGTTATAATAGGATTGTTCAAGTGTGCATAAATTGCAATAAGCTAACTAACCAAACCTAAATTTGGGTGGTCAATGGTGAGTTTGATAATAGAAATGGATAGGAGTGGTCAAAAGAAACTAGTAAATTTTGGTTTTCAAACAATAACAATTGATGATGTCTTAATTGAAGGAAATTGATAACTAATCGAAGTGTACCTTTTAACAACATCGTCTAGTACAATGGATTGGATTCTTTTTGTCTATTGGCTAATTGCATTTTCATTTTAGCCTTCTCCTTTTGAATTTGCTCTAGAACCTTAGCAAAGAAAAAAGAGTTACTAATCCTTTATCTCCTTTGATTATGCCCTACCAGCCCTCACTCACCGCTAATAACCAATCAGTTCTCCGCCTTAAACACAATACTTACACCAAAGAAGATTAATGAATTGGTGAAGAAATGTGTTACTGCATTAGGTGTGAGAAATTAATTAGCATTTATCTTCTATAATTTAAAAAATCCCTATTCATTATTCTTAGTTTTGTATTCATTTTTGGGATTTCATTTATCTATTCAATTGGTTTCATTGAATGGGTTTTGTTTAGGGTTTTCTTAGTGACAATGTTTAAGTGATTTCATTAATCTATATCATGTGTCTTCAACCATTAGTTTAAAGTTTTGACTAGTACTAGAAGTTTCATCTTGATATTTAAAAACTTAGAACAGAGATCATAGTTTATTTATGGTTAAATAATCGATTATAAGGCTTATATGGTAGCAAGATTTTTTTTAATTTTAATTTATTTTCCTTTAATCTAATAGCTTTGAGAGAATGATAACATTTTCAACAAAGTTAGGTGGGAGTTAGATAATCTAGTTTTCTTTCACCTAATGAAGAATGTATAAATAAAGTAAAATTATCGTTTAAATGATGAAGAAAGGAATAGAAGTTGAAAATGATAATTGGTCCTCTAAATCACCCTTATTTTCATGGGCACTATCTCCTGAGTTTGTGATTATGGTCGAATCATATGGTTCTATTTTGTTTCTATCTAGAATGTGACTTACATACACCATTATAATATCATAAAATTCAGTTTTTTGTTGTTCTATCTTCATCATCATTTCATCTAGACCTTTTCTCATGAACATTTTTCCTCTTTATAGCTAAATGATTAGTATAAAGAATTGCTTTGTGAAAAAAGGCTAAATGAATTGTAAGTTGTTAATTTTTTTTCATCAACTTAAAAAAATAAATATATTTTGGTTTTTAGTTAATTATAGTATCAAGATATGCACTTGTTTCACTTCATCATTGGCTTTTTTCTTTTTAAACTACATATGTTATGGTTAGCAATATTATACTTTCTCTTCTATTTTTTACCCTTCTTAAAAAATCTGTTTCAATCTTCTAAAACTTTAACACTGATTTTCCCTTCCTTGCTTATAAATTAATCTAATTTAACTAAAACTTTTTGGTTCAAACTGTCAACCTATGTCTATGCACATCATAAACTTCTATTTAATTTGTTACTCTTTTAATGCCAAGTAAATCTATTTTTTTTCAATTATATTTCATTATGTGACCACAAGCCAGCTATAGTTATCTACAATGAAGATTAAAAATAATGTCATAAATCTAGCAATCCACTTAACCAAAGAGAATAATAATGATTGTTAATCTTTGAGTGGATCATTAAAACAATTAGAAGGAAGGGTTGGAATAAACAATGAAAACAATAATTTTGAATAAAAATTTACCAAAATTACTTCCATATTCAAATTATTGCAAGCTTTGAAAATTATAAATAATATTTATTAGTATTTAAAGAATATAAGGAATGTACTATAATTTAGATTAGCTAGGCTTTTGTAGTAATGATCTTAAAAAGCTCAATTAAGTAGCCAAACTTTATGTAAAGAAGAATAACAACTAGACTTTTAAAAAACAAAGATCAATTTGAACTAGAAGAACTTAAAATACTAACTTGACTAAGTGTAACCCAAAGAAGAAAGGAATATAATTAATACATATTTTATGAAATAAGCAAGTGTTGACCTAAAGCTTTTATCCTTGAACACTATATAAGGAGATTATAACAATTTTTATCCATGAGTGCACCATACAAAGCATACATTGTGTCTATCTGAATTTGGTGCACCTAGGCATGCTATTTCCCATGGCACATGTGCATGCCATATATACAGAGGAATTATCATTACTTCCTTTTGGTTGTCTTATTAATAACCATTTTATGCATCTATATGTTCTCCATCTTAACCTTTTACATTAACATTTTGATGTATGATGAGCACGACCTAGCTTGGAAGGCTATGAAAGAATCCCCTATATTTATGATATTAATGCCTTATTATTTCATCTCTCTGTGGTTCATCAATGGATTAAATGGTTTTCATTTGTACCTTATAAGCAAAAATAGGTAAGTTAGCTTCTCTTTACATTTCTATATATAACTAATAGGACAATTAGAATTCAAATAAGAACTAATACCAGACAAGAAAATACTTTATGGTAAATAACAAGTTTCATTAGCAATATCATTATCCTCTTTTCTCAATGATGGAATGCATTATTCATATCTTAAAGCCAATATATACACAGATGAAAGAATTATAAACCTCTAAAATTAGCCTAAGGCTTGTAGAACTTTAGCAAAATACTAATTTTTTTTAAAAGGATCATAAGAGAAAATTTTAAAATTTGGCTTGTAATGTGAAAGGGGCATAAATGATGTTATTATCCCTAAAAGTATCTTTGCATGACTTAGTTTAAAAGAACTTAGTTTCTTTTTTTTTATTAGTTTGTTTATTTGTGATAGTATACCTATTTGACATTAGAAACTTAGTTTTTTTAATTTTTTTGTGTCATGGTAAATTACAATGTCTAATTACACATGTTATGTGTAGGTAATGCTACATGGATAAACCAAGTGGACTTCGAACTAGTGAGGTAGCAATAACCACTCTTACTCCAACTACTACTAATGCTAAACCAAGTGCAGTACTAATCACATAAAGCAAGGCGGCTTCAAAGAGAAAGAAAGTTAAAAAAAAGAAGCCTTCAATCAATAAGACAATTAGTATTAAAACAAGAAAGTAGAGCAAAGCTTAGGACAATTTCAAAAGAATGCTTGATAAAGAGGTGAGTGAACCTACAGCTAAATGTATTTACTGTGGAACTAGTTTTCTTTATGATAGCAAAGGACATGGCATTTTTAATATGTTGGCCTATATTTCTAAATGTCTTAAGTCTAACTATTTGTTAAAGAATGATCTTAAATAGCAAATCCTTGATTTTTATAAAAATTCTAAGAAGAAATTATTAATGGGTTCTACCCCTCATGTGTATAACCTAGAAATTTGTAGGAAGGTAATTTTTATGTTTATCATTTATGATAAACAACCCTTTAGATTAGTTGAAAGGTTTAGATTTAAGTATATGTGCAAAAGATTGCATCCTCAATTGAATATGTCATTTAGGCATACTATTAAGAGAGATTGCATGAAAATTTATATAGAAGAAAGAGGTAAGTTGAAGGCATTATTGAAATCTAATTATGTTAGGGCTGCTATAACTTCTGATTGTTAGACAAGTGTACAAAAATCTTAATTATATGGTTTTGATAATTCATTTCATTAATAGTGATTAGAAATTACAAAGAGGAATTATTAATTTCTATCTTATACCAAATCACAAAAAGGAAACTATAAGGAAACATATTAAATAATGCTTAAATGAATGGGATATAAGGAAATTGTTTTCTATTATTGTGGATCATGCTGGCTCCAATGATAAGGCCACAATATACTTGAGAAAAAAATTGAAGAATTGGAAAGGATAGGTCTTAGATGGTAAGATGATGCATGTTATGTGTTATGCTTATATCTTGAACCTAATAGCCAATAATGGATTAAAAGATATCCACAACCCAATTTTTGCTATTAAGAATACGGTAAGATATGTGAGATCTTCTCTTACAAGATTGGGTAAGGTTAATAAGTCATAGAGGAGGAGCACATCACCTAGAAATCCTTTGTATGTTCTCATGTGCTCACAAGGCAAAACTTAACTTATAAAATGCTAGAGGAGGTTGAGAAGTACTAAAAAGTATTTAAAAGTTAGAGGATGAAGATAGTGATCACTTTATTTACTATATGAAAGATGCTATGAGGGCAAGTCCACCAGCTAATAATAATTGGAACATTGCAAAGGCATTCATCAATTTTTTTAAAATTTTCTATAATGTCACATTATCTTTCTCAAGTTCATTGCATGTCACTTTAAATATTACCTACACTTATATATCTTTAGTGCAAAGTGAGATCAAGAAATGGAATGAAGGTGAGATGGTTGACTTAATCTTGCATGTTATGGTAAATGACATGAAGAAAAAGTATGAAAAGTATTGGGGAAAAAGTATGAAAATGAATCCTTTCATATTCTTAGTGAATGTGCTAAACCTTAGATTTAAGATGGCTTATGTTTTGTAGTCATTTGAAGATATATATTAGGAAGATATAGCTCAAACAATGGTGAAAAAAGTTAAAGATGAGTTACTGAAAATATATGAATGATATTTAAAAGAATATAACCAATCAAGTGACTCTTCAAGGACTTAAGGAATAAGGGAATCATAATCTACTACTTTAGCTATTGAAAGCTATGTTGAAAAAGCTAGAAGTGCTACATTTAGATCATACTTGAAGAAAAAGGACACAACTGAGGCAAAGAATGAAATAGAGGGATAGTTACATAAAATTTATATGGATAAAAAGGAAAACTTTAACATTTTTGCATGGTGGAAGGTTAATGCTTCAAGATTTAACATTCTTTCCAAGTTAGTTAGAGATGTGTTAGCTATCCCTATATCCATTACGGCTTTAAAATTGATGTTTAGCATTGAGGGGTGAGGTTGGGTGAATATAGGAGCTCTCTAACTCTTAAAATGATTAAGGCATTTATTTGTACTTAAAACTAGTTAAGGCCATCATAGGTTGAATGACATTAGAGATTATGGTGAACTTTGAGAAGTGTGAAGAAATAGAATTAGGTATAATTTTTGTGCATTTACTTTTTCTATTAGCATTCTTAGCTATTTTTTAGATTTTATGTTTTATTAGTTTGCCATAATAATGCATTTCTATTTTTTATTATGCAAGAAATTCTAAGAAATGATGCATCAAAATCTTCTACATTTGCTGTTCTTGGAGATACAAAGCAAACTACAACAAGTTCTATTGGAAGTGGTGAAGGATAAACTCAACAGCATATGGCTATTGACTGAATTTATTTTCTTGCACAAAATTGATGGTTGCTTTTAAATGGTTGGTAAGCCACCAATTACCATACAAAAGGAGGGAAATCAACCTAGATTTAACATCAAGTAAGAAGTAAATATTGATGTTACTTTTGCATGACATTTTTTTGTGGTACATACACACTTGCTACTAGGTTAGCATTATTTTTTTGAAGCTGCTATCCTACGTTGCACATACTACCACCTATACAAATTATGCTAACTAGATTTTTTTATTTTAGGGTTTTAGTAAATTAGTAATTACTAGTTAGTAGCTTCGTATAGATCTTTTCCATAAAGAGATACACTACATAGAATTACAAAGGTGGTAACCTATTCAAAACAATATAAAGCACTACAACTATGATTTTCCTAAAAATTTGGAACCTTTATTTTGCTTCTAAAATATAATAAGTGGGTTGAATCCCTATTCAAGTTATGGCTTTCTTATTACTTTGAAATTTAATGAAATGGTAAATGCTATCATGCTTGCTTAAATTAAAGCCTTTTGTGTTAATTATTTACTTTTATATTGTTAGTTGCTTTTATTATTGGGGTAAGTTGTTTTATGTTTTTTACTTATTGTTAAGGGAGGGAGGAATAGCTACAATGCTATTTGGTTGCATGCACACAGGATATGAATTCCTCCTTTAAATGTTATTGTAAGATCTATGGTAAATGAAGCGCTTATTGGGTTTCTTTTATTTTAAATTTTAAAGGCCTAATATTATTGTTAAAGGTTTAGTATTGTTTTCCTTTTTCTTGCATGCAAAATGGGCCTAAGCTAACTCCAAAAAGGTATTGGATTGGACCTTTTATGTTGGAAAAAAAAGTCCAACCATTGAGAACCAAAGTCAATTAGCCCAATGACCATCAATTGGTTTTGCTTGGTTATGTGCTAGGATATAGGTTAACTCAAATTAGCTTTATGTAATCAAACTATTGGTTTGTCAATTAGTTAGGCAGCCTTTAATTGCATATAACCGACTAATAAGTAGGCTTAAACTATGGGAATACATTTCTCATGATAAAGTATAACTTGTGCTATGAAAAAACTTTACTTATGGAAAAATATTACTTGTGTCATAAATCAAGTTATGAAAATACATTTTCTATGATAAAGTATTGCTTATGCCTTAAATTAAGTTACAAGAATGTATTTCTTGTAATAATGTATCACTTATTCTATCATATAAGTTAAAAATATTTATCCATAGTAAGGTATCACTTATACTATCTATGTGGTAACTATACATAATAAAAGTCTATTTATAATATATGCAATATGCTACAATATAGTAGACAGTAAAAAAAAATATAAATATTTATATGTTGTGGGTGTTTGGTAAATAGTAAATTCATCATTTGAATTAGGGGCTTTTAACTAATTGACTAAATTAAACAATTATTTTAAGAATCTAATAAACAACTTATTTGATCAACTAATTAGCTACTAATCAATTAAAATAAAAAAATATAAAACTTAACATTTTCAATTAACTGATTCATAAAATATATATAACAAAATAGAACTATATGTAAATTGTATAATTATATACATTTATTAATTTTTTAAAAATAATAAAGGTAGAAGTTGAACTTTAAACCTTAAAATATATAAGAAGGAGCTTAAGTATTAAGTTTCTAGGTATTTTTATTTACATATGTGCTAAATTTAATATTTATTACAACATAATAGCTTTTCATAAATAATAAATAACTATTTAAATTTCTATCAATTAAATTTACATAATAAAATTAATATGTATTAATAAAATAAATATTATAATATATTAAAAATTATGTTATATAATTATTTAATAAATTTAAATTCTTTACATATTAAAATTAAAAATTAATAGGATTAACTTATACATACATACATACATACATATATATATATATATATATATACATATATATATATATATATATATATATATATATATATATATATATATATATATATAGATATATACAATAATTTTTTCAATTCATTGTTTAATCTAATTTTTAAAATATTATCTAAACAATCATCCAAGACACAAGATATTATTAAAAGATTTATTTTTTATTACATCACATTATTTTTAAAAAGATGTTGATGAAGAATATATATATATATATTACGAAAATACTAAAATCATTGTGTTATATATAAAGAGTATGAGTCATGGCATAAATGATAATAAATTTTATTATATAAATATATAATAACAAATTTTATATTCATCACTATAATATTAATCAAAATTTCATCAAAAAGTTAAAAATAATAATTGTGTAAAATTACATATAATTTAAAAATAATTAAATTATTATATTAAAAAAATTTAAGTAAATTATATTTAAAGAGGTGATATATATAAAATAGTTTAAATTTTCATTTTTATCTTTTATTAATTTTAGTCATATCAATTTTATTTTTCACAAATATTTTGTATTAATTTTTTCCTTCTAAATAATAATTTAATTAATTTGGCCTATTTATTTATAATTTTATTGATAAGTTAATGATTTGATAGATGAAAGGCTAAAATTTAAATATAAACAATATATGAAGGATTTATAAAGGGTCAAATGATTTAAGTTATATTTATAAATGACAAAAGTATGTATTATAAATTAAAAATTAAAATTAAATAATTTATAATAATTTAAATTTTAATTTATAATTAAAATTTAAATATGCATGATAGTTTAAAATAATAATTTATATGGATATTTATTTCATATAATTCAACCTTTATTAAAAAAAATTTTAAAAATAATAAAAGATTAGTTGAAAGATGTAAATTTTACTTTCATCTTATAATAACTCAATTAATAATAATTAATGAAAAATATTGATAAAATGCTAAAATTAACTAATTAATTATTTATAAGAGATAAGACATTTGTAAAGGACAAATTTAATATAAGTAACATTAGTGATGTAACAAATGGGAATTTAATCTATACAAAATAATTTTTAAAATAAAATTATAAAGCTTTTAGTATTAATGTATTTTTATTAAATGTATTTACGTAATATTTTATTATTATATAATTAATGTCACATGAGTGTACTTTCATTTTTAAAGTTAATCAGTTAATTAAAATTTTGTATAATATATATTGTATTATAATATTAAAAAAGAAAATTAGGATAATGGTAAGGCTTGGTATTTGTTAACCTTGAGATTTAGATTCAATTCCCTTTAAATGTAATTTGTAATTTCTATGCAAATAGAGTTTCAACAATCTGCACTAGTTTGATAAGGGTAAAAAACATTAATAATTTTTAGCAGATATACAAATAAAATGATAGGATAGTACTTGATCAAATTAGCTTGATAATCAATTCAATTTCAATATATAAAAATTATGTTAGCTAGCTATATTAGTTTCAGTAATAATTTTATTTTATTTCTTTCTTACTACATTTTGTACTTATAGTTAGAAAAATCTATTAGTTACAGATGAATTCAAGGCATAAAAAAATTATTTATGCCACATGACTTTTTTTCCATGGTAATTTCTTTGTCACACTTACTTGTACCACAGGATTATTAACCAATATTCTCATGACTGAATAGCTTAGCTATGAAATTTTGATCTTGTGCTACGATTTTAATTATGCACAAGTGATGATTTGTTGTTGTGAGTGAAAGAGTGATTGAAGAAGGAATGAACAAAAAGCTAGCAAATAAAAGGGAAGAAAAAGAAGAGAAAAAAAAAAGATGAGAAAGAAAGGGAAAAATTAAAGAGTGAGAGCATTGTTTTAAAAATTGAATTGGATAAAAAATCGAAGTGTATTATATATATACATATATATACATACATACATATATATATATATATATATATATATATATATATATGTATGTATATATATGTATATATTATATGTATTACATGTATAAATGTAAAAATATAACCTTAATAAAAATATAACATTAATAGTTCTAACTTCTAATATGAAAGAATTTGAGTTCATTGAATAATTATATAACACAACTAAATAGTTAACTATATTATACTTTTTTTTGCTAAAATATTGACTTCATTATGTGAATTTAATAAATATAAAGTTATATAGTTATTTATTATATGATGAAAAATTATTAATTTTAATATACATCAAATTCATACTTATATAATAAAATGTTCAAATTGGCTCAGTGGTTTGTTATTAGTTATTTCACCTCGAAAACTAGGGTTCAATTTTCTTTGCTTGCATATATAATTAAAAACCCTAATAACTACTTTTGCAAATTCGGATCCAATTTAATAGCTTTAGAGAGTTGATCTAGTTCTAAGTGGTTATGACTAGTCTAACTTAAGCTATCCACCACAATAAGTGTTGAGAATTATTAATTATTATTAATTCTATTTATTCTGTACAAATTTGTTAGTTATTGCTTATTATTCTTTTTTATTCTATACAAATTTGTATAGATTTCTTATGATTTATTTTCTTTTATTAGGTCAAATTTGTTACCCATAATACAACTCCTTTTTAGGCAAGTAGTTATAAGTATAGGTCTATATATTGTAAATCCCTATTGTACAAAAGTTATTAAGAAATAATATTTAGTTTTGTTTCTTTTAAATGGGTATCAGAGCTCCCGATCTAGGAGACTCTGCTTCTACAAATTCAACCCTAGCTTATTTTCCTTCATTGCAATTCTCAAGATAGTCACCTTCATTGTGACTAGATCATTCTTCTTTTTTACAACCTTTTATTGTGAACTTTTCACTACTAATAACCATTAACCTCTGCTATGATAAGGAACAAAGCTATTTCCTCCACTAACACCAATTCAATCACTTAGCCTAATTTCATGTCTACCATACCTCTGAATCCTAATAATCCTGTCTTGCATCCCGCTTATCACCTTAATGGAAAAAATTACCTATAATTAGCCAAAGTTATTCGTGCCACCCTTAAAAGATGTCAAAAACTAAACTACATTGAAAGGATTGCACCTAAAAAGGATAACTCACAATTTGAATCATCAGATGATAAGGATTTTTTGATCTAACTTGGACCTGGAACTTTATGACTCTTGAGATCAACGAGAATTGCATGTTTCTTCCCTTTGCTTGAGAAATTTGGAATAACCTTCACTAGACTTTCTTTATAAAACAAGATGTTATCACATGTTATAAACTAAAGGTAAAAACATTTACAACCAAATAAGGTCCACTCTCAATTATAGAATATTATAGGATCCTTAATGGCTTATGGATTGAGTTAGATGAGTATTAGAATCTAGAACTAGAATATAGTAAGGATACTACCATGTTAGCCAATTTTTTTGAAAGAAATTGAATATTTAAATTTCTCTTAGGCCTTAATCCTGAGTATGGCCCTATTTAGGTTCAAATTTTAGGTAAGGAGAAATTACCTTCACTTTCTAAGGTGTTTTACATTATTTGTAGAGAGGAGAGTCATTAGGTAGTCATGCTTGATGAAAAGTCCATTGATGGATCAGCTTTATCAATAAGTAAGATGCCTAAAGGAGAATCCTCCAAGCTTAACCAAGAAGGTCGCTTGTGTTCCTATTGCAAAAAGTATAGGCATACTATGAAGAATTATTTTGAACTCCATGGAAAGGTCAAAGTTCCTGGTTGCATCAACAAATTCAAGGGTATTCAACATAACCAAGCTAATCAGACTACTTCTGATACAACAAGTGCTACCTTATCGATGGAAAAGAAGGTTCCTACTTTTAAGAAAACTAAATTATAGCAACTACATGCACTCATCGATTCATTTAGTAAGCCTCCTATAAATTGTGCTCTTGCAATGACTAGTGAGAATCTTAGTTCCCTATCTTTTAATGCTTTTAGTAATATATCTCAGGATCAATAGATTATTGACTTTGGTGCTACTAACCACATGATCTCCCATTTTTCACATTTTTTGTCTTATCACCCATCTTCTAGTAAACATCACTTAACTGTAACTAATAGGTCTCATACCTCCATTACGAGAAGTGGTAACATTACACTTCAACCTTCCTTACACTTAAATAATGTGCTTCATATTCCCAAGCTTTCTAATAACCTTATTTCCATTTATAAATTGACTAAAGATTCAAATTATGTAGTAACTTTCTTTTAATCTCATTGTGTCTTTCAGGATCTTGCCATGGGGAAGATGATAGGAGTTACTAAGGAATGAGAAAGGTTGTATTATCCCCAAAACATTGAAAATGAAAGTGGTACTAGTTAGAAGTTGTTGCATTCCTATCACCTAATTGAATCAGAGTTCATTAATTCTTAAATTTGGGTTCAACAAAAATGTTTTGGGCATCCTTTTTTTACTTTACTTAAGTCTTTGTTTTTAGATAAGTTCGTTAAGTTATTTGATTAAGGTATCTGTGAGTTTGCTAAAAATCATTGTGCAACTTTTTCCCTTAGTTCTAATAAAAGTGTTGAACCTTTTGATCTCATTCATTTTGATGTATAGGGACTAGCACCTATTTCTAATATTTCTAGCACTAAATGATTTGTTTCTTTTATTGATGATTGTACTTAGGTAATATAATTGTTTCTCATGAAAGATAAATCTGAGGTATTCCAATTGTTTGTCCAATTTTGCCATATGGTTCAGACTCAATTTAGAAAATTAATTAAACATTTGCATTCAGATAATGGTAAGGAGTATGTCCACTAAAATTTTTCTAAATTCCTCAAAGAATATGGTATTATTCATAAGCTTACATGTGTAGATACTCTTCAACAAAATAGGGTTACTAAAAGAAAAAATCGTCATTTGCTTGAAATCACTAGAGCTTTACTATTTCAAATGTCTATTCCTAGATCCTATTGGGGGGAAGTAATCTTAACTACTGCCAGTTTGATAAATAAATTACCTTCTCCTACTTTAGGTGGTGTCAGTCCTATACAATATATAACAACTTTTTTTCCTTTTGCTCTTATTATAAGGAGTCTACAGTTTCGTGTATTTGGTTGTGTTGCCTTTATTTATATACATAAGCAACATCATAACAAACTTGATCCTTGTGCTATTGAATGTATCTTTGTAGGGTATGCCTCTAACAAAAAAGGATGCAAATGTAATCACCCTCAAAGTCGTCGTTTCTTTGTTTCTATGGACATCACCTTTCATGAATATGAGTATTTTTAAGTTGTCCTCAGCCTTAGAAAAAGATGATTTTAGAAATTAAGTTTCTTTTTCTTGAGTCTCCTACATTTCCTTTATTGCCTTTTAAGGCATAGGAATTAACACCTTTTAAACCAGTAAAGACCAAAGTTGATTCACTAACATTAATATACCAGAGACAACAAAAACCTAAATTGATCCAACAATAACACAAATCGCCTATACCCATGGTAATTACTAATGATACTTTAGATACTCATACTTCTAAATTAGATACTTCTTTGAATAAAAATGAACCTAACCTAGATTACTTACCAATTACTTTGAGAAAAGGAAAAAGGTCTTATACCAAGTACCCTATATCTCAGTTTGTTTCTTTTAAACACCTTTCTTTACAACATCAGAGTTTCATTTCAACCATTGATTCTATTAAAATTCCAACATTAGTACAAGAAGTCTTAAAAGATAAAAACTAAGTTTAAGCCATGAATAAAGATGGGTGCATTGGAGAAGAATGGAACATAAGAGATTGTTAAGAGATTATAAGATAAAAGAGCAGTAGGATGTAAGTGGATATATACCTTAAAATATCAATTTGATGGCACTCTAGATAGGTACAAGGCAAGGCTGGTTGTAAAAGAATACACCCAAACATATGAAATTAACTATGAAGAAACATTTACTCTACTAGCAAAAATGAATACTGTCAGAATATCACTTTCTCTTACTGCTTAATATAGTTAAGAACTACACTAGTTTGATTTTAAAACTGCATTCCTTAATGAGGACTTGGAAAAGGAAGTTTACATGGAGATTCCACCCAGATATGACAATACTAGTGGAAAGAATAAGGTGTACAGGTTAAAAAAGGAACTATATGGATTGATGTTGGGAATTCGGATTATCACATGCAGCGGAATTTCAAAATTTTAATCCAAATTCTACCTAGGATCCATGCAAAAAGCATAAGTCAATGATTAGGGTTTTACCTATTGAGCACTTGTATTTCTACTGATTAAAACATGAGAGCGGATGAATCAAACGCCGGTCGAAAGGTATAGCGTTTCAACGGTATCCACACGGAGTGAACAACGACCTCTCACCCTCCACGAATCTGCTAGAATGCATTTTTCTCTCTAAGAATTAGGATTAGATGTTTTCTGAGTTATTTAGGATTTATATGGAAGCTTTGAACGTGTTGTAAAAGTGCTGCCCTCAAGTCCCTTTTTATAGAACTTAGGCAAGCTATAATCCTAGTCCTACTAGGATAATGCTTCCAAAATCCTAATCATACTTAACAACTCATCTTATCCTTATCCTAGAGATAACGGGAAGAGCTAGGACTTATCTATTAATTATCTAATATTAGATAATAATATTATCTCACAATATAAATATCTTAATTATTAGATAATTGCATATAGTTATCAAATATTAAAATAATATTATCTCATAATATATTTATCTAATATCTGATAACGTAATTATTTAATATTACTTTAATATTAAATAATATCACATAATATTATATATATATATATATTACGTGAATAACTTATTATTATTCTTAATAATAATATATATGCACGAAAATAAATTTAATTAATCGGATATTAATATAATTAAAGTCTAATTAATTATTATCTTATTCCTACTCCTTTTGTGTGACCTTGTAGGTTCTTCTACATTGACAATGACTCATTTATTGAGCCATAGACAGTAAGTAGTATCTAGCAATACATCACTGCCACTCAAGTAGTAAAAATGTCTGTGATTCGACATCCACCTAATACATAATTAACGTTTTGCATCATAACCCTTTTGTAATAATATCCAAATTGAACTGGAGGCATGGAATGTGTCATCCTCGTCAATGTTCAATTTATATTTTTTGATACTGAGTAGACTTAAAATAAATTATTAATATCACATATTAATTCAATTGAGCATGGCCATGCATTTCTAAGTCTCACTCAATCAAGGGACCCAAGGATATCTCTCTTTTATATAAGAGTAACAAAATTCCATCTACATCACTTACTTCCCTCTGCACGATTTATAACACACCCAATCAATGCCCTACTTGTCATCCTGATTAAAGGTGACATAGGACAATATTAAAGTGAGTAATTCCTCATGTAGGGAACGTAGTGACTTCAAGTCAAAAGTTTATATGTATTTGTGATCATATGAGAATAACTTATGACACGTCTATCCATGCAATATTCTCATAGTGGGTCAGTCCAGTACATTGTTCACTAGCAATGTACTTATGTATTGACTTGATATCACATATCCATGATTCGTAATCATCAGTCACTATACATGCTAGTCTCGATGTATTATTACTATCCTTTTTGTAATAATACTTGACTAAGGGCATTTTAGGAATAGCAAAGCTATTCCAAGGATAATTATTATATTAAGTTATAAATTGTGCATAATAATAATAAAATTATAAAAATAAAATATAATAATTAAATTACCTAAAATAAAATATAATACATTGTGTATAACTTCAATCATCTATATGATTAGTTCTAGGACACACACCAACAATTAAAGCAATCTTCCTGTGCTTGGTTTGGAAAGTTTACAAAAGCAATGATATCCATGGGATATAGATAAATTTAAAGTGATCATACTCTTTTCTTCAAACCCTCCAAAGCAGGTAAAGTCATAGTTCTACTTGTGTATATAAATGGCATAATCATATCGGGTGATAATGCAGTTGAAAAGCAACTCCTAAAAGAGAAATTAGCAACCTAGTTTGAAATAAAAGATCTTAGAAGATTGAAGTACTTCCTTAGAATTAAAGTTGCTTACTCTAAGTAGGACATCTTTATTTCTCAAAGGAAATATATCCTTGATCTTCTTAAAGAGATTGAAAAGTTAGGGTGCAAAACTACTAGTGTGCTAATTGAACAAAAGCATAGAATGGGAAATGATGAAGAAAGTCCTAAGGTTGATAAAATTCAATATCAAAAGTTAGTAGGTAAATTGATATATCTAGCATATACCAAACTAGATATAATGTATGCTATTAGCAATGTTGGCCAATTCATACATGATCCAAGGGTGCGACACTTGGAGGTTGTGAATAGAATTCTACACTATCTTAAAACCACACCTAGAATAGGAGTACTATTCAAAATGGGTGGAAATATATCCATCAAAATGTACACTGATGTTGGACATGCTAGATTAGTCATTAATAGAAGGTTAACCTTAGGTGGAAACCTAGTAACATAGAAGAGTAAGAAAAGAATATGGTTGCACAATCAAGCATAGAGGCTGAATTTTGAGCCATGGCTCAAAGGATATATGAATTGTTATGGATGAAGATTATACTAGATGATATTAAAATAAAGTATGAAGTCCCTATAAAATTGTTTTATGACAACAAATCAATCATTAGTATTGCTCATGATTTGATCTAGCATGATAGAATGAAACACATAGAGATAGATTAATAAATTATCAAAGAAAAACTAGATAGTGGACTGATCGCCATAGCTTATATCCCTTTAGGACATCATTAGCAGATGTATTAACTAAAGGACTTCCTACAAAAAAATTTCAAGATCTTACTGGCAAGCTGGGAAGGATAGATATCCATTCCCTAACTTAAGAGGCAGTGTTTTTGTTTATTCTATAAAGATTTATTAGTTATTACTTATTATTCTTTTTTATTCTATACACATTTCTTATAATTTATTTTCTTTTATTAAGTCAAATTTTTTTCCTATAATATAGCTCCTTTTTAGGCAATAATTATGAGTATATGCCTATATATTGTAAATCACTATTGTATTAAAGGTATCAAGAAATAATATTCAACTTTGTTTCTTTCAAGTGTAAGTCTAATATATGAATTAGATTGAAACCAAGACCAATTTTCTATTGAATCAATCTAATTGGTCCTATTCAATTTTATAAACATTAAGTAAGAAGAAAGAGAAAAATATAATAGATGAAGGAGAAAAAAAAAAGAAAATGAAAAGGATGTATGAGAATATATAATATAAGATGATTTAGGAAATTAATTTTTTAATTACGAAAAGAAAATCATATTTGATTTGATAATTCTTATGAGTTGATTTAATTTGGGCACTTTTAGCTTATCCAACTTAAGCTAATTACTATAGTAAGTTTAATATAAATGTGCTTAATGGATGAATTGGACTAGACCATATCAAAGTCTATGCAAGCCTATTTAGGCCTATATTTTTAATGAGTCTAATTGAAGTGGTCCAATATATTTTTAAAATGGATCAGATTGATCTGTAGACCAGCTTGCCTTTTTATTTTCCTTTTTAAAATTTTATTTTTATATTTTATCTTTTATTATTAGTTGTGTTTTTAATATTTTTATATGCATTATTTCATTTTAATGTTTTTAAATTTTTTTATATTTTTATATTTATTTATATATATTAATTTTATTATTTATTTTTATTTTTGTTATGTTTAATTATTTTATGTAATTGAGCTTAATTTTTTGACAATTGAATTATGTTTTATATTGAGTTGTGATCAAAAAATAATTAATAGATTATTTTCTTTTTTTAACATAAATTTATTTAAATTATTAAATATAAAAATTTAAAAAAAATGTGCAATTCAAGCCATTCTTTGCACGTAGATCAACTAGTTTCATTTAGATCCAATCCACTTTAGTTTGCTACCCACTAGAATATATTTGTTTAGACTTATTTCAATAAACATAATGTTTCCTAATTTGATCCATACAAAGTCTATAGATCACAGGCTCATTAAGCATCCTTACTCCAATGTACAAATTAGATAGGAACCAAACCCAATTTCCAATTGAATTGGTCTAATCAACCTCATTTGGTTTCGTAAACACTAAGTGAAAGTAGATAAAAAAAAAGAAAATAAAGAGGATGTGTGAAATTATATAATATAAGGTTATTTAAAAATAATTTTTTAATTAAAAAAGAAATTATTTTCCTTTAGATCCATTATCATTTCTTATTAAACATAATTAACTTTTATATTGCCTCTAAACTTAAAAATTAAAAAATATAAACAATACAATTTTTGAATAGTTTTTTTCCTCCTAACAAATGGAAAAAAAATTTAATATTACATTAGTACTGAAAACTCAATGCTATTTCTATATTTTTTTTATAAGTGTACTAGTTTTTTTGTAAAAAATAGTTACAAGATACATTTTAGTATATTTGAGGGAATAAAAATGAAATTTGATGTTGAAAATGAAAAAAAAAAGTGAATTTGTCAAAAATTGTATGGGAGTAGCACTAAAAATTTTCCTATCAAATCTAGCTTTAATAAAAGGGGGGAATGAAAGTATTTGCTAAGGGAAAAAACTAGAACTAACCTAAAAAAATAATAAACTATGTACAAAAAATTAACATTCAAACTTGCAATTGAGGTGTGTTTAAAGGATATGATAGTATAAAATAAAATAGAATAAACAAACATGATAGGATAATATAAGACAATGAAAAGATAAAATACAATATTATCAAGTATTTAACAAGCAACCATATAAATAATTTAATACTATTATGATAATTATAGTTAATGTGGATATCCATAATTTATGTAGACATTTTATCCCTTTTTTATGGCTAATTATTATTTTCCCATTATAGTCAATTAGGTTTT
Source organism: Sindora glabra (assembly GCA_020226215.1). NCBI lineage: Eukaryota > Viridiplantae > Streptophyta > Magnoliopsida > Fabales > Fabaceae > Sindora > Sindora glabra. The sequence goes on along the minus strand of CM035234.1, from coordinate 61,503,567 downwards.
AATTTTTATTCTAAGTTATTAGTATAAAATTGTAACATACAACCTACATACCATATAAATATAAGATTGTAAGGATCATTTTATACATAGTTGATTCAAACAATTCTTCTCCTCTTATATGTTTTCTACTTATGTTTTTATTTCTTTAGTGTTAAGTTAGCATTTTATAACATATTATTGGCATGAAACATGATATAGTATAGTCTTGCTACCATTTATTATATTTTTCTTTTATTATTATAGCTAATATGCTTTTGTTTTTAACACCAACTAATTATTTATTCTATATGCTTTTCCCACCGCCATTCATCCATGCTTTAGATTTTTATTCTGGACTCCTTATATTTACCAATGCATTATGGGTGAAGCTATGAAAACTTTATTTTTCTTACATCATTGTTAATCAAATTTTCAAGTTTTGAATTGTACAATCATGACTAGCGATGTTAAATTTATGAATAATCTATTTTAGGAAATTATAAAATATATAGATCTATCTTTAGAGTTATAGCCTTCTATGCTTCGCTTGCATAGAAATATGATCAATATGAAAGAGTTTAAACAGAATACTATGTAAAAGGCACCAATAAGAACTTGGGACTTTCTAAATTGTTTCATCATAATTAGTAATGGTGAAAAAAAGTGCTCAACTTGTGCAATTTTTTTTTTTATTTTTGCCTACGTGCAAAAGAAATACCTTTACTAATTTCAAAATTTTTGTTTGAAAAAATTACAAATTTAAATGATAATTGATTATTTCATTTCATTATTTATTAATAGTCTATACATTTGATATTATTTATTATAGTTTTAGAAATAAATATCTATTATTTTCTTACTAATTATGAAGTAAGTAAATTTATGAATCATAATAAAATTAAAATTTTCAGAAATAGCTAATTTATTATGCTAATTCCTAAAATAACATTCTATTTATTTTTAGTAAAATTCCTGGGAAATTAGGATCATTTGGATTATGGAAAAAAATTAGTGTATCTTAGATATTATCTAGTAATAAAAAATTTTAATTGCCACAATTGACAATTTCATTTTTGGAAGATTATCATTTTCAAATATGATTATTAAATACAATGAGAGATGTTCAATACTAATTAGTTATTATTGTGTTAGGGAAATTATCATGACAAGTGCATTAAATTTTGTATGATGTACTTGTATACACATTTCCTATTTTTTCATCAAATTCTAATTTATATGTTATTATGTTTTTATAAAAAGAGAAAATTGTATTTGTGCATTCCTTTCACATATAGATCCTTGATACTATTAATTATACTTTTTTCACCATTATGATTTTTACTTGAAAACAAGCATTTTAACTAATTCATAATAAACTTTAACCATGTATCTCAAATTGATGATTGAAATAGTGTGGAATGGAATAATTTTTTTTAATATATCACTATATAATATGCAGAATGTCATGAACCTTATTTTTAATTGTGAATTATTAAGATATAAGATAGATACTTACTATGTCTTATTATTTTTATTGTTGAGGATAATATATATATATATATATATATATATATATATATATATATAGGGTTACTTCTAGTTTCCCTTATTTTATGGTTTATTATATGTTGAAGATTGTATAAATAGTATGTAATTAATATTTTTCTTCAATGTTCGCTCTTTATTATGTATATTAAAAAATTTTCAAATCATTGTTTACATGCTTATAATAGTGTCTTTATATTGAATCTTATAAAACTTGAATTTGTGACTCTTGACATTACGGGAAAAATCTATTTGTCATGGGTATTAGATGTTGAAATTAATTTAAATGCAAATAGTCTTGGTGATAAAATTAAGGAGGGGAATCAAACATGCAATTAAGAAAAAGCTAAAGTAATTATTTTTCTCCACCATCATCTTCATAAAGGTTTAAAAATTAAGGACGTTATGGTAAGAGATCCATTTATTGTTTGGAATAACTTAAAAGAAAGATATGACTATTAAAAAAATAAAAATCCTTTTAAAAGCTTGTTATGATTGGATGTGTTGATGCTTACAAGATTTTAAAGCTATAAGTGAGTATAACTCAATAATATTTAAAATCACTCTCAATTGAAATTATGTGGAGATAAAGTTATTAATGAAGATATGTTAACAAAATCACTTTTCATGTGTCAAATGTGCTCCCATAGCAGTAATATCGTAAAAAAAAAAATTAAGAAATATTCTAAATTGATCTCATGTCTTCTTATGCTTAAGCAAAATAATAAGCTTTTAATGAAGAATCGTAAAGGTTTTACACCATTCCTTAAAGTGAATGCAATAAAATATAACTAATATAATATTGAAAAAAGTAAAGGTTATACACGTGGCCAGGGTTGTGGATGTGGTCATTATTGTGGTGATTATTTCAAAAATGCATGTTCCTTCTAAAAGGATGGTGAAAAGAAACATGTAAAAGGCAAAAGTGGTCAAAATAAAAAGAACGAAAATAATTTATATTATCATTAAGGTATGAAAGACCATTTGGTCACGAATTTGCCATATCCTAAAACATCTTGTTAAACTTTAGTAAGAATCATTGAAAATAAGGAGAAAAAGATAGAGATAAATTTTGTCTACGAAGATGATAGTTTTGATGATAGCCTTCTTGATATAACTTATTTAGATGTGGCAAACATCTTTACCTGCCTCGAAGGAAAAATTGATTATTTTATTGGAGATGAAAGTTTTCATAAATAAAATCTTTCAACTTCTTTGTTACAATTATGTTTTTACTTTTTATGCTATTTCAATAAAAAAATATGAATAAAAGGTTGTTATATTTTTAAGCATTTTATTACATTTGTTTCATTTATTTATATTAATTGTAAGTTTTTCATGTTATGTATCTCAACAAAGAATATGAGTACTCTTCTAGTTGGATTTGTGATCAATAATAAAAATACAAGTCCATACATGATGCAACAATTCACACTATACTTAAAGATAAAAAATGCTTTTCATATTTGATAATGCAAGAAACCAATATTAATATTATATTTGATAGTATAAAATTAATTGATGGCTTCAAAAGAACTAATATATGATTAATTAGAGGAATAAATTTTCAAATCGATATATCAAATAAACTTACTAAGTTTTAAAGATATCCAACTAAATGGATACCATGTTGAGATAATAAATGAAGGAAATATTGAATATATTACAAAGATTATTTTGGGTGAAAAAAATATATTGGTAAAAGTACCCACCTTTTCCTCTTATTTGTATTACACAAATATAAACACAATTGAAACATATGCTATAGTAAACAAAAAGTTAGGTATTGGGACTAGACAGGTTTATGACCTAATGATGAATGTTTGCAATGAAAAGAAAGACAAAAAAACTTCCTAGTTGATCGTTTACTTGGACCTAGCTTATGAATTCTTAATTATCATATGACAAAAACCATCCATGGTGATTAAACCTACATAGATAAGGATAGAGTAAATTAGCTACATAGAACTACAAAATGGTTGAGTAAATGTTGCCTTTTCCTTTATGCAAAAGTCATAGCCAAAGAATATTAAAATAAAATGATTGGTAAGTTTAGAATAGATTAATTAACAAAGTAAGAACCTATTATCCTTTGTTCTGGATGTGATTGGTACCCTATTCCATCTTTTTCAGAGCTTCCTTGTAGCACTACTTCTTAGAGATAGAGTTATCAGTTAAGAAAGCAGTCTATAGTGAAGTTTTCATAAGCAAACTATTTCTCTGCCCTTATGGTTTAAAGGTCTTATCCATAGCTATCAAGTGAAGAATCATTGTCAACTAATCATGGACAAAGGCTAAAAACCTTTAATTGATGTAGCTTCCTATGTCTTAAGGTAGGTTAATAAGGAAGAGTCAAAATTAAAGGTGAGTGGCTTAACTCAATTGAACTACAGTTTAACTCAAAATTTAATATTTGGATTGATGAAAAAAAGCACCCATTTTTAAGAAAAAATGCAATTTTTTTCATATAGTAGAATAACTTTATTCTTATGTAGATGCTTCAATGAACTCATATAGACACTCCTTAGCCCAAGGACAATATTTCAAAAATACATATTGTTGACTTGTTTTTCTTTTCTTTGTTAATTCCTATTAATGAAATTTCTTATGTTGCATTAAATTACTTACAATCTAAGAGAAAATCTTAACAGTCACCCAATCACAACCTATATAAAAGTTACTCTTTTCATGTGGATTTACCCATCAGTGAGATGCACAGAGGAATAGAATAAACTTTATATATCCTTTTTTCTACTCAATCTAAATCCAAAAACCAATGAATTTGGTTCATACTGAGACCCCTAATAGCTTTCGCCATTCTTTCTCTTGAAAGTTATCCTCAAAGAGGGAACCTACTATTTTACTAATCATAATAACTTTGCTATTTAGGATAACTAATTAGCACATTTTAGAATAATAATGTTGCAAAAGATTATTGAGAATTCATATGGGTATTTATTGAAAAGCTAACAAATCCTTTGATACAAGATTTCTCATATGTTATATGTTCTTAAGGCAAGTTGAATATTCGGTCATCATAAACTAAAATAGAGAATGAATCCCTAGAATTTCTAAAATGTATTCAAGGTGATAATGCAAATGAATTTACTTTCTAAGCTTCTAATGACTACTACATGTCTATTAGCATAACTATTGAACATTATGTAGCATATGTTTATACACAAAATAGCCTTCTAAAATCATTTATCAAAATCTTCAATTAATTGTAAAACCATTACTTATACGAACAAAACTTCTGATTTCAACTTGGGGACAAGTTATTTTGCATGCAGCAATACTAATTTGCATTAGGCTAATAAATTATCATAAATTCTCCCTTTTACAATTAGCTTTAGGTTAAGCCATAAATATTTCTCATCTAAGACTTTTTAGATGTGTGACATATGTTCTAATTGCTCTGTCACAACATCTCAAGTTTGGACCTCAAAGGAGGAAAAGAATTTATGTTAGGCATAAATCTCTATCTATAATTAAATGTCTAAAACCATTAACAGGAGATTTACACTCAGTTTGTTAATAATCATTTTAATGAATCGATTTTCCTAACATTAATAGAAAATAAGCAGTTAAAGAAGATTAATTGGAATATATTATCACTATCTTATATTGATCCTCATACAAAGTAATATAAACTAAAAGTTTAAAATATTATTTACTTGCAAAACTTAGCAAATCAATTACCAAATGCATTTACTGGCTTAAAAAAGGTGACTAAATCATATGTATAAGTTGCTAATGCTCCAATTAGAATTGATTTCTTTGAAGTGTGGTAAACTAATTAGTTTTAAAGATAAAAATCCTTAAAAAAAAGAAGTAAAGAATTAAGATAGTTAACTAGAGAAAGTTGTAACTTTAAAAGAGTCCTTAGACATAGTTAATGTTATAATTTCAAAAGAAATTCAAGTACTTAAAAATGAAAAAATCTTAATAAATTATATTATGATTGTAAAAAGATGGAATTGTAATGAAATAAAAGTCAACAACATTTTTTTATATAAAGTAGTGATTGCTATCGATGACAATGAGGATCTTGGGCCAAAATTTATTCATGAATGCCAACATAGAGATGATTGGTCAAATTGGAAAGACATAATTGAATCAAAATTGAATCCACCTACAAAATGTGAAGTGTTTAGACCTATAATCCATACACAAGATGGTGTAAATTTGGTGGGATACAAATGCATACTTGTGAGAAAAAGAAACAAGAACAATAAAATCTTAAGATATAAGGCAAAACTTGTTGCACAAAGGTTTTCACAAAGATATAATATTGATTATGAAGAGACTTACTCTTTGGTGATGGATACAACTACCTTTTAATATCTGATCAGTTTGGCAATATATGAAAATTTTAATTTATATTTTTTGGATGTTGTTATAGCCTATTTATATGATTCTCTTGATAATGACATTTATATAAAACTCCTTGAAGAATTTCAATTACCTAAAACATATAGTTCAAATTCACAAGAACATTACTCGATCAAATTAAAGAAATATTTATATGGGTTAAAGCAATCAAGGAATATATGGCATAACGACCTTGGTGAATTTGTTGAAGGAAGGTTATAAAAATGATCCCATTTAATCGTGTATTTTTATAAAGAGATTTGGATTTGAGTTTTTTATAATTATTATTTATATTAAAGACTTAAATGTTATTGGAACTCTTAAAGAGTTCCTAAAAGCACTAAATTGTTTAAAAAAAGAGTTTGAAATAAAAAATCTTAGGAAAATAAAACTTTACCTTGGTCTACTAATTGAACATTTAGAGAATAAAGTTCCTATGCACTAAACAACTTATATAATAAAAGTGTTAAAGTGCATATATATGGATAAAGCACATCTATTGAGTACCGTTAATGGTTTTAAGATCATTAAATATGAACAAAGACCCTTTTTAACCTTGTGAAAATGGCAAAGAATTACTCAGTCCTAAAATATCATATTTAAGTGTCATTAGATCATTAATGTATCTTGTTAATCATACACATTCATATATATTATTCTCTATAAATTTATTAGCAAGATATAGTCCTTTCCTAATGTGAAGACATTGGAATGGAGTTAAACATATGCTTTAGTATCCCTGAGGTGCAATGGATATGGCTTTATATTATTCTAATGAAACTAAACTTGAAGTAATCAGTTATGTAGACATAGGGTATTTATCTAATTCTGATAATTCTCAATCATAAATGAGTTATTTATTCACTCATGGTGATGCAAACATTTCATGACATACTATGAAATAAACTATATTAGCCCCTTCTTCTAATCATGCAAAAATTTTAGCCATTCATAAGTAAGTAAAAAAATGTATTTAGTTAAGGTATTTAGTTAACTTCTATAGTTCAATGCATTCGAGTGATATGTAGTTTATCATTCAAAAATAAGTTACTAACAATCTTGTATGAAGATAATGTAGCATATGTAACCTAATTAAAAGGATGATACATCAAAGGTGAGAAAATAAAACATATCTTGCCAAAAAAAAATTTCACAGGTGATCTTCAAAAGAATAGTGATGTGGATATTCAATAAATTCACTTAAGTGATTATTTGATAGATTTCTTCACTAAGTCATTTCATATTGTAACATTTGAAAAGTTAATTCATAATATTGGATTGTGTTGGTTAAGAGATCTAAAGTATAATTACCGTAAGAGGGAGTAAATATGCATTGTACTCTTTTTAACCATGGTTTTATCCCACTGGGTTTTCTTGCTAAGGTTCTTAATGATGCAATATCCTATTATGTATTATAGTGTAATGTACTCCTTTATGGACATCCAAGGAGAAATATTATAAATAATTATAATTAGAAGTCATTTAGTGCGCAACAATAGTATAAAAAGATTTATTTCCTAAGAAATAGAAAAGAGATATGTTCTTTAGTTGACCTTTATTTAACAAATTGGGAGAAATATGATTTCCCAAAAGTTACTCACCTACCTTTCCCTATGTAAATTCTATTTTTTATGTTATTTATGGATGCAAAACTAAAATTGTCCTTGTAAAATTTAACAGTGACAACTAAAATTTTATATTAAGGATATAGTAGCTATTTTGTTAGCACTTCTTAAGAAGTTCAAAGTTAAATTAAATAAAATATTAAAAATTGCTTCTTATAAAATGTCACTTCTTCAATGTTGATAAAAAAATTTAAAGCATTTTCTAAGAAGTTTACATAGGAAGTTACTTTTTGGAAAGTTCAATTTCCTATGAGAAGTTACTTTTCATACAAATCAAATGGCTTTTTAATGTGGATGTCTATAATTAACACATATTTTATCCTCCCTTTTATGGTTAATTATTATTTCTCCATTATAGTCAATTACCTTTTAATTCTTATTGAGTCATTAGTATGAAATTATAATATATAACCTATCTACCCTATAAATATGAATTGTAAGGATCGTTCTATACACAATTGAATCAAATAATTTCCTCTAGTTTTATTTATTTTACTTATATTTTTATTTCTTTGGTGTTAAATTAAATGTTTTATCACAAATAGATTTCATGCATTTGTTATCATATATATAACATGATAGTATTAAAAAAATTTTATTCAAATAAAATTAACCTTATGTTAAAAATAATTTCTATCATAATTATTTTGTAATATTTGATAATTATAAATTTTTAATACTTTATAATCATTTTAATTAATAATAATTGATATATTTATTATATTTTAGTTATTTTATATGTAAACAACAAATATTAATATTTTATGGACAAAATGGTCTAAAATTAAATGAGGAATGAAAATAAGGTCAAATTATTAATATTTTCAAGCCTAAATTATTGATTCTTTAAGGTTAAATTAGACTAAATCGTATTTATTAATAGAGGAAGAATGATAAAAAAAATAAGTCAAGGTTAAATTACAAATGATAAATTTTATTGTAATCCTATCGTATTATAATGGATTCAAAGGAAAATGATTAATTTATCATATGTTAATTATATAAAATAAGGTGATTGAATTATATTATAATATCTTATGTAAAACTTAAATATTTGGTAAAATGTTACAGTATTTATGGCAAAATTCACACAACTCCTTTGAAGTATAGTTTTATATCAAATAATTTCCTAAACTTTCAAACCTTCCAAAAAACTCTCTTAAACTTTTTTCAAAATATGAAAATGTTAGATTTAGGATTAAAACAAATGAAGTAACTTAATGTAATTTAATAATCAGTTAGTAGTGATTTAGAATTACTGCTATATTTGCTTTTTTTCCTTTAAATGAAGGTAGCTATAAACCACCTCCATCTATTTTAGTTGTTTAAGGAAAAAAGAGGGACAAAAGCTCCTCGTATACAACCTAATTCATAATTTGACATACTTGTGACATTATGTTGAAACTTCCTCTAATCAATGTATAAACTATATATCCAACTCTAGAATCATCATCTATTTATTAAGAAAAAGTTAGAAATATTTCAATTTGCTTCATTAATTTAGACATAAAAAATAAAACTAAAAGAGAAGTAAATATTTTAGACACATCATATAAAATAAAATTATATCAAGATTGAATAAGGAAAAAAGACATAATATATAGAATTACTAAATTATTAATTCATTAATTTGTAATAGATTTGCTTCAACTCCAATAGTGATGGAATAATCGTAAGAAGCTCTTTAAATCTTTCAAACATGACTCTATATCCAATATCAAATTATTTATCAAAAAAGCAATTTATAAATGAATTATCTACTTATTCTACCAAATTCTCATTCATATTAACCACTTTTTGTTGACTTTAATCTTGTCAATTTAAGAAGGTAGTTTTTATCAAACCAACAGCCAAATTCAAAACCTTAACAAAATCAAACTACCTTGATACTCAACCAATGCCTTCCGCTTAGTTCATTGCATGAACTTTGTAGTGCTTGTATTGATTTAGGTCTCTTTCTTTTTTTACTGTTTCAAAAGCCTCTCTTGCTTCTTTCAATTTACACTGCAGATTTTCAATTTCCGCAGCTCCCTCCTTCTGAATTCAAATTGTTTGATCAAAGTTTGAGCTTTTCTAGAATCATTTATCAATTTTTGCTCTGTTTCCATGTATTTACGATTCAGCAAGTGCTCTTCATCTGCATCATGTTTCAAACTTTTCACCTCAGTAATAGAGTCCAGTTCCAATGGACATGGCTCCACTTCACTCTGAAGATAACTGGTAGCATCAACACATGTAGACAGTAGGATATCGGCATCTTACTTTAAAATAATTACAAATTTTTTTCCTGATCTTGTGCATACATTTCCACAGAAATTGTCTTTTCTTTCAGAGTTTCCATGCGCTAAGATAGAGTCAATATATTAGCCTCTGTTTCAAACAGTTTTATCCGGAGAGGAGAAACAAACTCATCAATGGACCCAAAAAGATCGTCCAACTTTTCTTCAACGAGTTTGTGTCTCAACTGAAACCCTCTGACAATTTTTCCAAATGATGAAATTTTATTGTCAATATCAAAATTATTAATGTTTGATAGTTGAATAGTAGGATGAAACAAATATTCACTGCCTTCATTTTCTTTCTTTAAAAAAACTTAATAAATATTGCGACAGTTTAAAATTGTTATTAATTAAATATAAAATTACTTTTAAATTATTTCATCTATTTTAATCTCAACATTTTCATATTTTAAAAAAATTATTTAAAAATTTTGAAAATTCCTAAAAATTTTTTGATACAAGATCGTATTTCAATAAGTTATATATATTTTGTCGTGATATTTATTTATATCACCGCTTATTTTATATATACGCCACAAAATCTGTACGGCACATGTCTGTCAGTCGCAGCATCTCTAGCGGGGGGCTTACAGACTCTCTCTCTCTCTCTCTCTCTCTCTCTCTGCTGCAAAATGGAGGAATATCCAAAATCGGAATCGGAACTCATTGTTGTGAAGCTGAAGCCGATGGAGGCAACTCCGTCGACTTTCAAAGATTACGGTCAGGTCGTCGAGGCTTCAGCGGACGGCGAAGAATTCGGTCCTCAAGATGCTCAATTGGACCTTAGTCGTGGTATTCCAAGGTTCGTACTTGTTACAGTAAGAAAAATTATTCTTCATCGTATTATTATTTCTCTTGATCATTTTCATTATTTCAGAAATACGTTTTCCTATATATATATATATATATATATATTCCGAAAAAATAAACGTACCCTTAATTTTAATTATATTTGTATTATTACAAAATTCATCAAATTTAACAATAATTTCATTAAAATTTATTTTATTTGACCTAGAACGTATACTGAATAAAAAATTTATTTTTTTAATATTGTATTTAATATGATATCATAATTTATTTTTATTGAATTTTATGTATTTTTAATACATTATTCATTTATAAATGAATTTAAATTATTAATTTTATCAAAATTTTCAAATAATAGGATTTATTTGTAAACAGATTGAAATCATTTTTAAAATAAAATCAAATTAGTATTGGTGCCTTGGCTTATTATTCAGTTAGCTTATTATTATTTTTTATCTTTCTTTGCGTAAGAGTAGTGTAGATTCCTTCTGACTATATACCCCTTGATTACTTTGTAAAAATTTTTCCTTGTGAAATAAAATTACTCTTAAATCAATTCTGATTTTTATGTTTGTTTGCAAGCCAATTGATATATATGTGGTTCTGTTGTCTTGAAAATGCCGCTAATTGCTTGATATAATGTGGAACAAAATCTGACCTTGTTTGACCATGTTTTACTCGATTTAGACTCTCTAATTTGTTGCCAGTCTCTCTGATCATACACTATGGGCTGCCCTTTAGTAATGTTTCCTTGTTACTATGTAGTTTATTTGCTTGGAATAATTTAATTTTGTAATATCACATATCCTTTAATGTAGTTTGTTTTAGGTTCGGTTGTAATGTCTCACATTCTTCAATCGTTTGGCCTGATTTTGAAAGATTTGAACTCTATTTAAATGGTTGAATAAGTTAGATGTGCTTTGAAAAATGATTTAAGCTTTGTTTGTGATTTATGCTGTGTATTGATTGGGATAATATTCATTTCAAGCCACTTTTGTGGGGAAAACTTGAATTTAGTGACAAAAAGCACCCATTTATTGTATTATCTACATTTTCACCTAAGAAATGACATAAAAGATCGAAAATTTTCTGATTGGACTCTTCATAAAATAACTTATAGAAATGGCTAATATTCAAGTCATGTATCTATATGTACAATTTTATAGTCTCAAAACTTTGACTTTATTTTCAAATTGGCAATACTTCTAGGTACCAATGTAGACTTATAGCATGATTAGTCAGTTTGGGGCTAGGAAACTAGAGAGAAAGATATAGTTGTTTAGTTTGATGCTGTGGTATCTCCATGTTATGTAAATTTTGTAATGACAATTAATTGTCAATTTTGCTTCTCTAATGGATTAAATTGTGTGGTTTCCTAAATGCCTTGGGCGATGGCTATCTAGACACTGCCATGTGATACTGCTATATATCAAGTTGAGAAGATGATGATGACATCGGCCATCAGGTCATATGAATAATCTGATACAATGTACTATGCGTAGCACAAGTTGCACTTCCATATTGGAAGTGCTGGCTAAAAAACAATTCTCCAGTTCAACTTGGCATAGGCAGTCAAGTTCATGAACTTAGATCAACATTATGTGCTAACTTCTTGGAATGATTATATATGTATTTGGATGAATCTAAGCAATTTTGGGGCTTTAGTTAACCTGTATGACATCCATGCTGCCTTTGCAAATATTGCATTTTGAGGAAAAGCATTTATAATTCATCTTTATATATCGGCAGGTTCTACATAATGCATCTTGAAAATCGTCCACTTAAGTTTTCTAGGATTACACATCATGCAAGCGTGACCCAGTGCCTTGGGTCAATTGGTGGTCATGTTTGGTATCTTGGAGTTGCTAAGGCATCCATGGTTGATAAGACTGAAATAAAAGACGACAAGGACAAGAAGATTGTGCAATCACCCTGTGGGCATTTTTACGTGCCTCCTGCTATTGAGGATGTCCAAGTTTTCAAGGTTGCTGGTTCCAAATTTCTCAAGCTCAATAAAGGGACTTGGCATGCTGGCCCTCTTTTTAAAGCAGATGCAATGGATTTCTACAACCTGGAACTAAGCAATACAAATGTGAGTTATCTCATCTCCCATTTCCAGAAGCTTTACATGCCTTTCAGTTCTTTTATAAGGTTCATGATAATATGGGAGGATTCCATTTTTGTATAGTTTGGGCTACCTCTTCACTTCTTGGGTTAGTTTCATGACTTTGCCGGTGGAAATACCCAAAGTCCCATTAATGTTATCCCTGGTATGGGCAGATACCGTTTCCATGGCTTGAATCTCAAAAAATGAGTTTTTCAGTTCTTTTAATGTTGAGTTGTGACTAACCAATTGGATGTGATAAAGGGGACCAGTTTCAAAGGTTGAAGCTTGATTTTGAATTCGCTTGAGTACAGTTGATTCTCTCTAAATAACCACTGGCAAAGCTACACATGCCTTAAATACTGTTTAGCATCATCTTCTAGCCTGAGGTTAGAGTTCAATGTTTGTTTGTATGACCTATAAATTCAGGAGCTTCCATTATTCCCTCATCTTCAAATTTGATTAATTATTTTTACTGATGAGTAAACAAATTTACGAAATTTCTGGATAATCCTTATTGCATATTTGTCTCATTTTTCTCTTCTGCCGTGAGCAATGCTCTTAAAGGCATGGTATAGCTTGTCAACTAATGGCCTGACTTCATTGTGTGCAGGTAGTTGATCATACTACACACAACTTCACCAAGTACAATGGAGTAGTTTTCTCCATCGACGAGTAATTGTATAGCTAAACCCATTTCATTTTAACAGCGCGGTGAATATTTTTAAATAATGCCCTATGCATTCCAGAACAGTATATCTGTAAACCAATAATTAATGCCTATTGTAGATTTGTGCTTCCCGGCCATTTTGGCTACTAAAGGAAAGGCATGTAGGTTTAGTTATCAGCTGGTGTATACTACTTTCTGTCTTGAAACGGTGGCCGCATGACCTAGAAGACTAAAACACATCATCACACATGAAAATTTTTTCAATTTACAGTTCCGTGGTTTTATTGGAAAATATATATATATATATATGAAGGAGTAATATATTATTTATATACCTTACAATTAAAAAAATATTTAAAACTATAATAATAAAAAATAAAATTTTCTTTAAAGTAGAGAATGTTACTTTTTTCAAATTTTTTATATTCAATATTGTATAAATAAAATATTTTTTATTGTAATATTTTATAATTATATTTTTATAAAACTATTTTTTATTAAAATATATAAATATTTAATTATTATTTAGTTTTTATATTTTTTTCGTTTACATCAAGTTGTTTCTCATTTGATTGATAAGAGATTAGTCCTTTAAAGTATGGTTAAGCGCGAAAGGCAGAAGCTTCTCTCAATAATGTTTGGATTGAAATCAAGACATCCTATTTAAAGTCCTTGAGCTCTCTCCACTTAAAATCAAACTAATTTTTCACTTTTAATTTAGTCTTTGACAAATATTTCCTCCTTTAAATCATGTCTCCATCTACCTTGTACGCTCCCAGCAAAAATGATCTGGCAGTATAAAGTTTGCGTGCGTCTTATTAATATTCATGTATTCACTTGACCTGTATAAAAGTTGGTGACTATATAAATATATACAGATCAAAATAGTGTATTAATTTACTGAAAAATATTGCATTAAATTAATGGTTAAAAAAAGGGAATTGAAGTGGTTATTTTATATCTTTACTTTTATACGTGACAAACTGAGAAAGTAGAGGATGGAAGTATCATAGGATGACGTATCTCAGATTTTGAGCATCCCTCTAATTAATTTTGTTAGCAAGATTAGAAGTAAAAGATATTACCAAAAAAGATTAGAAGCATTATGAACAAGAGAATTATATTGAATATGCTGTGGACCAACGTAACAATAAAACTAATAAATCTACATTTGAGAGGTTAAAATATCGCTAAAAATTCATTGTCATTTCTTGTATGTACATGTTCAAAATAATAATAAAACTCCAATTGTAAAACCCAGTTGAAATTTTCTATAACAAAAGGATGGTAAATTTAGAACTTGCAAAATTTTCCATTGGCTACGAATGAATGTGGACGCTGGCATTTTCTATATTGTCCTTATCTCATGTAGAGCGATATATATATATATAATAAAATTCAAAAACTTTGTTTTTTCATGTACACCAAAACTTAAAAAAAAAAATTATATTTATTTATTTCCAACATAACAGGTAGATGATATATTTTCTTTTTCAAAAAAAAAAAAGCCGGGAAAGCTGGATCGAAGACCCTTCAAACCAGTACTCAGCAAGTACAATCTATTTTCACGAAGACCCAATCATTTAAAAAATAGAAAATAATTGATCTAACATTTTTCTTGAATTTTTTTTTTTTTTAAGTTCAAAACAAGCGGTTACCTCTTTTTATAAATGGAGCAAACTAATCATTTAAATCCTCTTCACCCCCCTTGGATTAGGAAAATTTAGTTGGCGCAACTTCTTTCATCACAGCAACTCATTTCTTTTATCGCACCATTCCATGCGCTATATGAAGTATTAGACTGCTACAACATACCATGACAATGTGTTTAGCGAACCAAAGGGGAAAAAAAAGTCTCTAAATCATGGTTTAACCTTAATAGGCTAAAAAAATTGTTAAATCAAATTAACCAGCTGGTTCAATCAAGCTCAAACTATGGCCAGTCCACAGTTAAACCGACCAGTCCAATTGGATTTCTTGGAACATCGCTAGTGGCAATGAAAATCACTCTAGAGAAATAGAATCAATCCACACAAATTCTGTAATGGCACAATCATTAATTTAGAGCTCTGTTTGTTTTTGTTAGAAAATATTTTCTATTAAAAATTCTCGTTTGTTTATATAAAGTAAAGGATTGACAAATCATTTGCATACATTAATAATAATAATAATAATAAAATTCCTTTCTGAAACAGAAAATGTTATTTTCCATCATATTTTTCAGTTTAGACATTGTCTTAATATTTTGAAACTATATTTTTACAAGAAATATTTTTCATTAAAACAAACAAACCCAAAATAACATAATCCATAAATAAGAGAATATACAAGTTTTCTACTTGTGTGTCATTTAATGATTGATTTAGTCAACAACCTGAGTAAGCATAGTCTATACAAGAATTTCTCAAAAAACTGTTATAAGTGGGGGTAGTTCACAAAACTGATACGAACTAGCTTTTACAACAAAATTCATCACGTTACACCTTATTAAGAAATTATACAATGATATTATTCCATAATAAACAGAGTTCCCTTACCACAAAACACATTTCAATCACCAGAATATCCTACAAATAATCAATTTATAATGTCAAATAAGTTACCGTTTAATGGGTAAGCGTTGGAATCCCATCTGGAAATCTGAAGATCGAATATCATGCCAAGTCAGATCCCATCATCTGCATAGTACGAATTAGTGTCCATGTTCGTAAGTGTCCCTTGAAGAAAGTATATGCAATCAACTAAGCTAAAATAAAGAGAGAAATTATTCTTATTTCTATTTCTTGCTTTTGAATCTGGGTTCTCTATTGAGGAGGATATGTTATCCTCAATCTTTGCACTTCTTTAATAAAAAGTTAAAAAACCAATCTTTTAACCAAAAAGAAAAGGGCTGCAATTATAACTAATTGTTTTATTGAATATATTTCATTAAAAAGTATATGAAACTGGATCCTAAGAGAATTTCAAGACAGCAAGGGTAGGGAAACCATAAGAGGAAAATATTCAGGGTGCGTTTGGTAGGGAGATTTTAAGGGGCTGGTAATGGAGTGAAAGCAAACTGATTCCCTTATTGAATGTTTTGGTTCATGTTTAATGAAACCTGCCACCATTATCTTCCTTTAATTGACTCTCCTATTTGAAACCCTAAGTTTCAAGATCACGTTAACCACCATAAACCCCAAAAAAAAAAAAATAAACCGGGGGGGGGGGCATCCTTTTCCTTTCACAACACACAACTCGCCATGACCTCTACCTCCATCACCTGCTACCACCTCCCACTAACTATCACAACCTCCACCACTGCCTATCACCACCATTCACTCACTACCATAACCATCACACAAATTTATTATGATTTTTAAAATTTGATTATAATGTTTTAAATTTTTTTTGGTAACTATAAATTTTGTTATAACTTTATTAGTTATTAATATACTTCTATTATAACTAGTAATTAATTGCCAACCTCTAGTTTGATTCCATTCACTAATTGAACCAAACAATCCAATAGAGTAACAATTATCTTACCCTGAATCCTCCTTATTTGATTCCATTCTTTTTTCATTTCCACAAGTTGAACCAAAGTCCCCTCATATGCTTTGAACGGAAATTTCCTATTGAATTGTATGAAATTTCAATTCTAAAGCCTTATTTACCAACCTATAGTTTAGTCCTTGGAAATAGATGACAAATAGAGGTTAAAACTTTTCGTACATTTGAGAAAACAGAGTTTATCAAATGATATTTATTCAAGGCAATGAGTAAATTACCTTGAATATATCACCAAACATTCCCATGGGGTTCCTTTTCTGTACTCCGTAGAACTTCTCTGCAATATCATCTAGCATCTATACCACAAAATGTTTACATCAAAAGTAGAATGAGTTGAATAGTCAAAAGACAATATCAGTAGGCTGGCCAATCCATAGAAGTATATAGTAACCATAAAAATTAAAAAGTAAAAAATGGCTGGTGTGTCGGCTGACCTCATTAAATGCAGGTTCCTTGTCAATACAAAACTTATAATTTTCTCTCAACAAATTAAAGAGTGGCAAAGCGCTTCTCTCCAATCTGTGTTGAAAATGGGGAAAAAAGGATGAAATTATCTTGGTTAGCAATACCAACATCTCATAAATAGAACAAAGTTTTGATGTTTGCAACATGTGCACTAATGGAAGCGCCATAATTACCAATCGAATTGAAAATTACTATTACACTAACAAAACCTTGTGTAATAAATCTTTAAACTTTAGGACTGTAAAAAAAGAAAATAACATTTATTTTTTAGAGATAATTATTCAATATGCCCTACAATTAGGTGTGCATTTATCCCTGTGTATTTGGACAAATATATGTAATATTTTTACCAAATTTCATTTTCTTATACCCTTGTAGGAAAAAAAGGTGTGTAACATGGTGATCAATATTTACACGTTAAGCAAAATATTTTGGTGTTATGCAATGATTGAAGATTACAAGCAATCTTGTAAGCATTCTCAAAAGTAGTGTCAGCAAGGCATGCATAACAACTTCCTTCAACTTGAAGAAAAGGAGCATGCAACATTTTTTTTCAAATTTGGAACAAAAGTTCATAAATAATCTAAATAAACCTGGTAGACAGCTTACGTTTGCAAAAGAAAACTGATGAACTGCATCAAATCTGTCTGAGGAAATTCAACTGTTGTAGATTCCACTTGAATCTTTATCTCATCCATTAGTATGTTAGCATCTCTCAGATTACCTAAAGTTAAATACCTGTAAGACAGAAGATAACTGATTCTAAGAGGTGAAAAGGATTAAAGAGCGTAAACATGGATTGTAAGACTTAAAATTTCTCCTCTAAAAGAAACAAAACTGATCAAAGACCAGATAAAAGATGACGGCACATCAACATTGCAAAGCCTGTCAATCCTTCCAATATTGCTGTATATTGGACAAATTTTTTTAGCTTGTTGGTGGCCTGAGTCAGTACACCATCAAGCTTCACCAATGATGTTTACTTTAGTAGTAGATTATTGTTGGAATCATTGATAATTATTCTGTATAGAATTATTAGGATTTGATAGGAGATTTGATTAGGATTTGATCAGATTTGATTGTATTAGGATTTGCTCAGATTTGATTGTATTTTTTCCTTTTTTTTCTGTCCAGATTTGATTTCCTGTATTAGGACAGATTTATTACTTAAAATATAGATTCTTTTAGGTAATTAGTCAAAAAACATAGATCTATATATTGTAAAACCCTGATTGTACAGAAGCAATACAGAAATATTATTCAGCCTTGTTCTCTTTTAAGTTGGTATCAGAGCTCCCGACCCTAGGAGACTCTAGCTTCCGCAAGAAAACTCCAGTTCCTTTGCCTTCTTTTTGACAGTTGCCTTCATTGCGACTTCTCTACCAACCTTCAAACCTAACCATGACAGGGAATGAGACTTTTTCTTCATCTAGTTGAGTCACTCAACCCAATTCTGTGACACCTCTGAATCCTAATGATCTTCCTGTTTTGCATCCCACCTATCATCTTAATGGAAAGAATTAACTACTGTACGCCCAGATTATCCGCACCACCCTTAAAGGACATCGAAAACTAAATCACATTGAAAGCATTGCACCTAAAAAGGATGACTCACACTTCGAATCATGGGATGATGAGGATTCTCTAATCATGACTTGGCTTTGGAACTCCATGGTTCCTGAATCAACAGGAACTGCATGTGCCTTCCTTCTGCCCAAGAAATTTGAAACAACCTCCATCAGGCCTTCTCCATGAAACAAGATATTGCTACATGTTATGAACTGAAGACAAAGATATTTACCACCAAACAAGGATCACTCTCAATCACAAAATACTATAGGATCCTCAATGGGTAATGGATTAAGCTAGATTAGTACCAAAACTTGAAACTAGAGTGTAGTAAGGATACTGCAATCCTGGCCAATTTCATTGAAAGAGATCGCATATTTGAATTTCTCTTAGGGCTGAATCTTAAGTATGACCCTATTCGAATTCAAATTTTGGGAAATAAGCAATTACCTTCAATTTTCGAAGTGTTTTACACTATTCATGGAGAGGAAAGCTGCCGGGCAGTCATGCTGGATGAAAAAACCATTGATGGAACAGCCTTGGCAATTAGGAAACTCTCTAAACAAGAATCCTCCAAGCATAACAGAAAAGGTCGCTGGTACTCCTATTGTAAAAATCTAGGCATATCAAGGAGAATTGCTTCAAACTCCATGGAAAGGACAAAGTGCTCAGTCACTCTAGTGGATTCAAAGGTATTCAACATGGCCAAGCCAATCAAACAACCTCTGATTCAACCAGCATTGCCTTACCAACAAAAGAAGAGGTTCTTACTCATAGTAAAACTGAATTAGAGCAACTACGTGCGTTCATTGATTCACTTAGTAAGCCTCCTACAAATTGTGCTCTTGCAATAACTGGTATACATCCTAGTTCTCTATCTTTTAATGTTTCTAGTACCAAATCTCAGAATCAATGAATTATTAACTCTGGTGCTACTGACCATATGACCTCCCATGTCTCTCAATTTTTATCTTATCACCTTTCTTTTGATAAACATCACATAACTGTTGCTGATGGATCTCATACCTCCATTACTGAAAGTAGTAACATTACACTTCAACCTTCCCTACACTTAAATAATGTGCTTCATGTCCCCAAACTTTCTAATAACCTTATTTTCATTCATAAACTAACAAAAGACCTAAACTATGCAGTAACTTTCTTTCATTCTCACTGTGTTTTTCAAGACCTTGCTATGGGAAAGATGATTAGAGTTGTTAAAGAACAAGGAGGGCTGTATTATCTCCAAAATACTGAATATAATAGTAGTACTGGTCAGAAGTTGTTACATTCCTGTAACAAGACTCAATCTGAGTTCATTAATTCCTAAATTTGGCTTCAGCATAGGCATCTTGGGCATCCTCCTTTTGTCTTAAGTCTTTATTTCCATATTTGTTTTTAAACAAATCTATAAAATCATTTTAGTGTGATGTTTGCGAATTTGCCAAAAATCATCGTGCCACTTTTTCTCCTAGTTCTAATAAAAGTATTAAACCTTTTGATCTAATCCATTTTTATATATGGGGACTAGCACCTATTTCTAATATTTCTAGCACCAAATGATTTGTTTCATTTATTGACGACTATACCTGAGTAACATGGCTATTTCTCATGAAAGATAAATCTGAAGTATTCCAATTGTTTGTCCAATGTTACCATATGATTCAAACTCAATTTGGAAAATCAATTAAACATTTACGTTCAGACAATGGAAGGGAGTATGTAAATCAAAATTTTTCAAAATTTCTTAAAGAAAATGGTATTGTTCATAAGCTTACATGTGTAGATACTCCCTAACAGAATAGGGTTGTTGAGAGAAAAAATCGCCATTTGCTTGAGATCACTAGAACTCTCCGATTCCAAACATCTATTTCTAAATCCTATTGGGGGGAAGCAGTCTTAACTTCTGCCTATTTGGTAAACAGGTTACCTTCTTGTATTTTGGGTGGTGTTGGTCCTATACAGCATACGACAATCTTCTATCCCTTTGTCCCTATAATAAAAAGTTTACAATTTTGCATATTCAATTGTGTTGCCTTTGTCCATATACACAAGTAGCATCACGGCAAACTTGATCCTCGTGCAATTAAATGTATCTTTGTAGGGTATGCTTCTGACAAGAAAGGGTACAAATGTTATCATCCTCCAAGTCGCCGTTTCTTTGTTTCTATGGATGTCACCTTTCATGAAAAGTATACAAATGTTATCATCCTCTGTCCTTATAATGAAAAGTTTACAATTTTGCATATTCGATTGTGTTGCCTTTGTCCATATACACAAGTAGCAATGTGGCAAACTTGATCCTCGTGATCTTTGTAGGGTATGCTTTTGACAAGAAAGGGTACAAATGTTATCATCCTCCAAGTCACCATTTCTTTGTTTCTATAGATGTCACCTTTCATGAATTTGAATCTTTTTTTAATCCTCAAAAGGAGAGAATTTTGGAAAATGAATTTCTTTTTCTTGAATCCCCGACATTTCCCTTACTGTTGTCAAATATACAGGAATTAGCAACTTCTGAACCAACAAAAGCCAAAGCTGGTCCACCCACATTGGTCTACCAGAGACAGAAAAAAACTAGTTCAACAATAACTCCAACCGCATACCCCTGAGGTAATTGATGAAACTTTAGATACTCACACTTCTGAATTAAATGCTTCTTTGAATAATAGTGACCCTAACCAAAATTACTTACCAATTGTTTTGAGAAAAGGAAAAAGATCATGTACCAAATATCCTATATCCTAGGTTGTTTCTTCTAAACACCTTTCCTTGCAGCATCAAAGTTTTATTTTAGCCATTGACTCTATCAAAATCTTTAAAGGATAAAAATTGGGTTCAAGCCATGAATGAGGAGATGAGTGCATTGGAGAAGAATGGAAAATGGGAAATTGTTGAGAGATCAAGAGATAAAAGACCAGTGGGGTGTAGGTGGATATATACCTCAAAACATAGGTCTAATGGAACACTAGAAAGATTCAAGGCAAGGTTGGTTGCCAAAGGATACACCCAAACTTATGAAATTGACTATAAAGAAACATTTGCTCCTGTAGCAAAAATGAATACTGTCAGAATTATGCTCTCTCTTGCTGCTCACTATGGATGGGAATTACACCAACTTGATGTTAAAAATGCATTTCTTAATGGAGACTTGGAAGAAGAAGTTTACATGGAGATTCCACCTAGATATGACCACACTAGTGGAGAAAATAAGGTGTGTCGGTTAAAAAAGGCTCTATATGGATTAAAGCAATTTCCTCGTGCTTGGTTTAGAAAATTCACAAAGGCAATGATCTCAATTGGATACAAACAGAGCTAAGGTGATCATACTCTCTTCTTCAAACACTCACAAACAGGAAAGACCACAGTTCTACTTGTGTATGTAGATGACATAATCATATCAGGTGATGATATAGTTGAAAAACAATTCCTAAAGGAGAAATTAGCAACCGTATTTGAAATGAAGGATCTTGGAAGATTGAAGTATTTCCTTGGAATTGAAGTTGCTTACTCTAAACAAGGTATCTTTATTTCCCAAAGAAAATATGTTCTTAATCTTCTTAAAGAAACTGGAAAACTAGGGTGTAAACCTACTAGTGTACCCATTGAACAGAATCATAGAATGGGAAGTAATGAGAGAAATCCCAAAGTTGATAAAACTCAATATCAAAAGTTACTTGGCACATACTAGACCAGATATAGCATATGTTGTTAGTGTTGTTAATCAATTCATGCATGATCCAAGGGAGCAACACTTGCAGGCAGCAAACAAAATCCTGCACTACATTAAAACCACACCCGGAAGAAGAGTTTTGTTCAAAAAGGGTGGAAATTTATCCATCAATGTCTATACAGATGCTAATTATGCTGGATCAGTCATTGATAAGAGGTCCACATCTGGCTATTGCATGTTTCTAGATGAAAACCTTGTCACATGGAGGAGTAAGAAGCAGAATGTAGTTGCACAGTCAAATGCAGAAACTGAATTTCGAGCTATGGCTCAAGGAATTTGTGAGTTGCTATGGATGAAGATTATACTAGATGATCTCGAATAAAGTATGAAGCCCCTATGAAGTTGTTTTATGACAACAAATCAGCCATTAATATTGCTCATAATCCGGTCCAACATGACATAACTAAACATATAGAGATAGACCAACATTTTATCAAGAAAAAATTACATAGTGGGATGATCACCATAGCTTATATCCCTTCTGAACACCAACTAGCAGATATTCTAATCAAGGGACTTCCTACAAAGAAATTTCAAGATCTTACAAGCAAGCTGAGAATGATAGAGATTCATTCACCAGTGTGAGGAGTGTTGGAATCATTGATAATTATTCTGTATAGAATTATTAGGATTTGATAGGAAATTTGATTAGGATTTAATCAAATTTGATTATATTTTTTCCTTTTTTCTTGTCCAGATTTGATTTCCTGTATTAGGACAGATTTATTACTTAAAATATAGATTCTTTTAAGTAATTAGTCAAAAACATAGATCTACATATTGTAAAACCCTGATTGTACAGAAGCAATACAGAAATATTATTCAGCCTTCTTCTCTTTCAAGTATTATTTTAAGGGTTCTTTGGATCAATAATGATTAATCAAACACACCAAGTGAAACAATTCCATCATATGTGTGACAAAAGTAAAGACTATTTTTACTCTGTTTCTCCATTTATTTTCATGCAGTTTTTCTTGGTGTATATTTGGCTTAACAAATAAACTAACTTATAATTATTAACATGATCAATAAACTATAAATCAACCTCTAGATGTGCTTGGCACACTAGATTATTTGAAAAAATAATTTCTAATTTGATAAGCTTCACAAAGTAGCTTATAGCTAATAGCTTTTCAAATATTCTTTTCAAATTTATCCCTCTTTTTTTAATTAAATGACAACCTATATCATAATTATGTAAATAAATATTTAACTTTTGCTCATCGATTCAATATGAATAAATAAGTAAATAAATATATAGCATAAAATTTCATTAATTAAGTTTTAAATAATTATATTCTTATTTTGAATAATAAATAAATGAAAATGAGTAAACAAATAAATATGGAATGTCATAAAACATAATTAATTATATTTTATATAATTATATTCTTATATTTCACATCTTGATTGCATTAATATAAGTTGGTCTCAAAATAAATATGAACTAATTTAATTCAAATATCTATTTATATTATTAATATAAACTTTTATGATATTTTGCATTTTTTAAGAAGTTCAATAATTAATTTTACCAGACAATTTTATTATAATCAGTTATTTTATTAGCTATCAGTTAATTT
This sequence comes from Sindora glabra, assembly GCA_020226215.1. Lineage (NCBI taxonomy): Eukaryota > Viridiplantae > Streptophyta > Magnoliopsida > Fabales > Fabaceae > Sindora > Sindora glabra. The sequence continues at coordinate 61,479,279 of CM035234.1, read as the reverse complement.
ATTAACAAATAAATTAAATAGAGCCTTGATCTTGCATTCTACAGATTGAAAGTATTTGCATAAGGCAGGAAATTAAAACAATAACATAACACCTAAAAATGATGCTAACAAATGCAACAATAAAAATCTAGGTGCTAACATATACTTGGATCTTTTGAAGGTATCTCAGCCATGAAAAGACTCATTCAAGGCCTCATATTTTGGATAGAATTAATTGACATGAAATTACACAGACACTATGTTCATTCAATACACAACACATAAACTGAATGTTGTGGGATATAAAAGTTTAAGAGTTCCATATGCAGCTTGGGATTTCCAATGGTGTTAATGTATTGATTAAAATGGCCACGAAATCTTTAGGTGTTTGGTAGTTAAATACATCTACCTTAAAACTGCCCGAGCAATGGCCAAATCATCTTCACCAGGATAACACTACAAGATGAAAAAGACATATCAGTTCAACTTTCTCAAAGCTATGCCAAAAGAACAAAGGGAATGCCCAGTTACACCCTTCAAAGTAATTCTAGGACACCTAACAACATAATAATATTACGGTAGATCTAAATCATCATTGGATTTTACACTGGGATTAGCAGAAAAGGTATTTGATTAAACTTTTTTTTTTAAAAAATTTTTTGGGGGCATACCTCATTAGCATTTTGTAAAGTCAAACTAGACAACAATCAATAAAAAGTCAGGCAGCTAACCTTGCCCATAAAATTTACTAGAGTAGCAGCAAACTTCTTTGGATTATTTCCTCTTACAAAGTGATTTGTCACTTTAACCATATCCTGCAGGTAAGAGGTGTAGACATTATTTGAGCCACATAGTAGCAACAAACCATAACAACTATCAACAGAAGGTACTCATAGTTATGCTTCTCAAAGCATGAGTCCATCAACCATCAGTGTTTGAATTCAACGAGACATGATCCCCTCCAAAAATTGTCAAACATATAACCCATAGCTTTAAACATTTGCAGTTCAGTACAGCATCTTACCAAACTCCAGCTATTTTCAGTAGAAAAACATAACTGAGGCCATGATATTTTTATTATGCTTGTATTAAGCTTAAATATAATTGAATGACGTATTATAAAATCAGAATCAACTTCCTTTCATATCTGATGTGAGGAAGAAATTCTGAAGTCTACAGATACTCGATTCTAACAATAACCTCTTGCAAATTTGAATTGAAGTCTAAGGTTTTTGAGGACAACTAAATTCAAATTAGAGTAGGAATGTGATTGTTGGAGCCAATGCTATCAGAATACAGTGAACTACATTTGACACTTTTCCTTTTCTTGCCCAAATTATTAATGCACAACATAACTAGAAGTAACAAAACTCGTATTTTCCCATCATTCAATCAAGCATTAGAAAACTCTCATATAGACAGAAGGTACAGTAGTTAGAAACAAACCAATTAACCATAAGGTAGAGTGTATATATTTCAAGAGAAGCAGAAGCTGCAATGCAGTTGAAGCATTTTCATCAAACATACCACCTCAGGGGATTCAGAATAAATATATTCAGCTAGCATTATGTGCAGCTCTGGAGATCCACTACTGTTTGATCCAAACTCCGCAGACCACCTGAATATAGTAGCAATGATCTGATTATTCAGAGCAAGACAAGATTCTATTCTATTGTAAATAAGCCTAAATCAACTATTTGATATGGAGTTGTACAAATAACAGATCTAAATCTAAAGTTCCATTGAGATTTAGAAGGAAGAAACCAAGGTTTAATATTGTCAGACATATAATAATAAAACCATTCAGAATTAATTGGCACTTGACATAGCTAGCACCAGAGCCTTTTTGACCAAAGGGTCAAGGATTTAATCTTTGCTAGTTGCTACTGCTCTCACTCTCACCTTTTTGATATAAAGTTGTATGAATAACCAATCTAAATCTGATACTTTTATCTAAATTTAAATGAAAGAAATCAAGGGTTTTGTCAGACATATAATAAAACTATTCAGAGTAATGGGCATTTGATATAAAATTAGAGCCTATTTTACCAAAGGGCAAAGGATTCAATATCTGCTACTTCCCTCACTCTCCCAATCAAAAGTTAAACTTCAGGGTAAGGCAAGGTAGCAGCTATAAGGATGGCATATTGACCCATACCCAATGGATACTTGCAATTTTTATCCATTCAGGTACAGTATGGATCTTAAAAAAATGGATACATGCACAGGTAAGGGGGTAACGGAATTTCAAAAGGTATGGTTAAAGCGACTACACTACCTCACCTTCCCCACACCCACATTATATAATATGTAATTATATAACACATAATAATGTCTATATAAATTAAATTACATAATAATAAGAAAAACTAAAACTAGGCATGTAATCATTTGATTTTTAAATATAAAAAGCTTTTCAAGATAAATTTCAACAAAACTTTATGTTATCCTTCTTTTTTATATTAATATTATTAGCATTTTTTGGGTAACATAATATGCATCATTTAAATAAAATGTAGACAAATACGAGATTGGAGGATTTGATGGGGAGGTGGACAAGCATTGAAAAGTCTACCCATGCAAATATGGGAATGAGGAAAGGTAAACTATTTCTGAACGCATACAGGTATTGTGATCCTTGTTCCTTAGCCATACCCATACCCTTCCTATTGCCAATCCTAGGTGGCTATGGGTCTATGATATGTCCTTGAGGAGCATTCCTAGACATGGGTAGCCCTCCTCCTAACAACTTAATTACTTCTTACTCAATTATAATATATATATTTCACTTTATGGGAAGCATTGAGAATAAATTTAACAGCAGCAACTATCATGCTTCTAAGAACAGAATAACTTTGTTCAAAGGTTCCCAAAGGACCTGCAGTAGTTACATCACTATCACCAATCTCCTAGAAATGGCTGCTTGCCCCAATCAGAATAACAGAAAAAGTATTCATAATTTACCGGCTCCTATGCAAATGTCCACTGTATTAACCTAAATAATAATCTATATATTATCCAATTGAAACACCTTGAAAGAGACTAATCAATGATGTAGATATAAAAGTTCAACATCCTCATTATTTGACAAACCACATAATACGTCTAATTTAAATCTCAATTTCCATGAAATGAAATTGACACCAGCAATCATTCATAAAGTTCCAGGAATACCATACTCCAGAAGTCTCAACTAAGCTGAAGAAAAGATGTGGTTCAAACCAATACAGCAGGGAAGAGAAAGAAACACAGACGCACAAAAGCCATGAGTAATACTGACATTGTAACATATTAAACCAACATACAATTAGCATCCCATGTATGAGGTCCATAAACAAATTGAAAACCTCAGGTTTACAACAAAAGTAGATAGAACATTTTACACTAATTAAGGAATTCAAAATCACGAAGCTCAGCAAAGAAATATCCCATTGGAATGCCAAATAATTCAGGAAGACCATCTTCATTCAATATCAGTAAAATTTTACACCAAAGATGTTGATATGCAACAAAAATTATGGTAAACAAGAAAAAGCTCTGTTGTATAAACCAAGAAGGAGAAAAAGAAAGCCGTGAGAATCTTGACCTTGCTCAGACCACTGAAATTTGGTAGAAAGGATTACATGGCTGTCACTGCTGCAACTGGAGCAATAGTGTGAAAGCATGAAACATGGTATATGTCTCACAGGAAATTATTGATCTCACAATGTACATTGGAGCTCAATCAAATGATCTCCCTTTTTTTATGATTATTTAAGTTCTTTAACTGCATTTGGCCCACCAAATTGGATAAAATCAGATGCCAGAAGGAAAAGGGCATTGGACATAATCACAACAGTGGACTTCCTAAATAGAAATAAGATCCAATATTCTGCACACAATAAGATACAGAATGTAGCAAGTACCATTCCTTTTGGTAATTCATGCAGACAGACTTTTCCTTACTAGGACTTAACTTTTGTCAGTTCTGATAGAAATATGCTTTATATAACACAAAAAGTATCCAGGACTGTAATGTTATGTAAATATCATAAGTTACAATTTTTAGGACTTTTGGCCTTATTTTACTTGGTCCAATGTTAGTCATTGGTAGTATATTAAACGGCAAGCATCAACAAAAGAGAACTAAAATCAGAAAGCAGATGAAATTTTTGCTTACAGAAGCAGGAGAGGAAAAAAAAATGTTTTAGAATTTAAACTCCATCATATCTGCAGCTCATCAAGATGGCTGGCTCATCTGGCTGTGATGGTCGGCTCCTATCCAGGCAGATGAGGCTCAAGAAAGGAAGTACGTTGAAGTTTGTCTTTTGTCAGTCCCTACCTGACATACCCCTAAGAGGCTCAGCCTTAGTTAGCCACTTGTGACTGGACATGAGGAGTCAATGGGATAGCTAATTAAATCTCATAAACCAAACACCAGATTTAACTTGGATAGAATTCGAATACTCTATGGTCCTTTACATGGAAACAAGGTACAGGGATAATTACACTTTAGCAACAAATGCAAGGTGACATCAATTTTTCATTTAGCAGAACAAGCCAAACAAATTTTCTCAAATCTCTATTTCCATAATGGCTTCCTCCATTTTGATGCTGATGTGGTCACACTTCTAAGATTTCCAAAACTCTTACCCACAATTTAACTCACTTTTCTACCTGTTATATATTTGCTCCCCAATCTGTCCCAGTTTAATCCCATGCCCTCTCTTGTCTACAATGATTTCCTGTTTTCTCTGGTATCACTCTATCTCAATAAAAGTATACACCATGCCTACAAAACACAACTAGAACCATACATATATGACTTCTGCCAGGATGCAACATATTCCAGCATTAACTAGCATGCTATAACATTATATGCATTTATATCTTCATATGAACACTAGATAGGAAACATAAACAGAGAAAAGTTATTGGTATCTGACTGCCACTTTGCTCAAATGTGTTGGCTTTTCACCAGAAAGTTTTTAAATAGTCATCGACATCTTTTCTAATCAAGCAACAGTAAATTCATATGATGTCTCACCTGATAGCAGCTTTTAAAAATGAGGAACATCCCTCCACACGTATTTTAGCAGCCCCAAGGGCATCAGAAAGTTGTTGCATGTCATCATCATCCCCTAAGTGATGTGGCAGTGTAATCCGAGGAAATTTTTCATAGATATTCCTGATACGGTCTGTAATGACATTTTGACATAATAAGAAGGGAAGCCATGAAGTAAAATATTAAATTGAATGTAAAAATAAGTATAGAAGTTTGTCAAAATTGTGTGCAAATAACTGTGTACATTCAAATCAAAGAATACTCACATCATCAAATAGTCATAGTGATGAGAAATATTTAAGGTTTAGTTGGAGGAAGAAGTAAAGAGAAGTTAGACAGAATATTAATATTAATATTATAACTGAAAAATATAAGGACTGAATACAAAAGACTTAACCCTTTTTTTATATAAAGCTACTAAGAAACATTTTTTTATATGGGAAAAGAAACTTCTATAAATAGGAGAAAGAATACTAAGAAACATAAAGACTCTAGTATCCTTAGACTTTGGGTGCACTATAGGCAAGCCCATGACCTAATTACTAAATATTACTTTCTAACACATAGCAAATACTTAAAGCAAGTGATCGAAACTGACCAAGGAAGACATTTTAAGCATTTATATCACAAAAAACAACTGAGAGCTGATAAAAGTGAAAATTTAGAAGATAGGGCAAGAACAAACCACGAAATTCATCAGTATAAGGAATTTTCCCTTTTACTAGTGTCTCCACAAATAGCAAAGCAAGCTCTGCTCCACAAGTAACCTGATGTGTGGAGTGGAACTATGAGACTCACAATATACTTAATGCAAATTATGATGAAAGAAAAAATCACTGAAACCATACACTTCAGGAAAAAGTGAAAGTAAATTATGATAAGAGAAAGATAAGTATGCAATTATAAATGTGAGGACTTAGGAGGAACAAGATTATTGAGAACATTCATTACCCAGAAAAAAGAAAAAAAAAGGGAAAACAATATCATCATTGATCATAAATTCTCACCAGAAATCATAAACATGTATTAATATCTCAAATTTAGAGAGCATCAGGCACAACAGAGCAAGCTGGGACAAGCAGAATATCTGATATCCAGGAAAACTACCGTATATTAGAAACTGCAAACATATATGTGTTTGTTCTGTTTTACATTATTATACTTTATCATGAAATTCATCGCATCAGATATATATCAGGAAATGCCAATAAATATATATGTTGTTTTTCTCTTCTTTATCAACCACTATTGACAATTGAAGTTGTTTATTAATGTCCTAAAATAAAAATGATTGACTAACATAATCCAGCACTGAGCAATAGCCCTCTTTGGCCCCCAATAGCTTTACCCATCTGTGCAAGTATCATACTGGGAAAAAACCAATACAATCATCTATTTCTCATGTAGTAACACTCAACAAAGATAATAAAGATGACAAGGACCCATCCATTAAAGCATTGAATTATAAAATAACCTGCTCATTGGACAATTGAAGGCATGCTCCTGATTGAAGAATGTCTAAAGCTTCACTGTATCTCTGAAAAGATACATATCTGCATCAAAGTGTACATTTCATTAATTAAATATGCTACAAAAGAAAATAAACACCATTTCCTCTGCTCATATTTATTTTATCAAGGACAGATTTATATTGACATCAACAGGAAATCACATATGCTAGTTCCCAAGCGAAAAACAATATCTATACCTACATCAAGTGAATCCTTTCATTTTAATGCTCAAATTGTCCTCCAGGAGGCAGTGAAAGAAATTGTAAACTATCCAATACTATTACATTAATGAATAAACTAACTAACCATATCCAGTTGGTAACTTTTTTATCGCAAGTGTTCATTCCATAAAATGTGCCCAAATAGGTGAAGAAAAGGTAACTATAGCAGAAGAATGATCATTCAAAAGCATGTTATCACTGACAATCAAATTAACAATTTGTTGCTGAGGATTATGCTTCTCAAGGAGAAAAAAGCATTACTAAATAAAAAGAAACAGACAGGAACTGTTTGCACCTTGCAGTAATAGACTTGTACATTTGCTGAGCTCCATAATGATTCCCCCCGCTTACAACTTTCTCCAATTTCTCAATATTCTGCATTTTGAAGAAAAAAATATATAATTGAAATTTGCAGCAAAAAGACAATGATCTAAACCATATCAAGTTGTGCAGCAAAGGCAACTCGCAGGGCACAAAAATTGCAATTTTTCCAAATTCAAAACCCCAGAGACAAATAACCTTTCCAGACATAAAATGTTTCCTTTATATGTTAACTTAAAATTAAAATCAACAAATAAATTTCAAAATGGATTAGACATTATATGAGGGGTCCGATGCAATTCCATAAAACCATTCAAGCATACCCCATTTTAATTTTGAAGCAGGACACCATATTTTCAGAAAGCCATCATTCAAACATTAATTTTAAATAACGCTAACGTTAAGTGCCACAGAACTTCATTTTCTTTTTAATCGAAAGCCTTAATAGTTAATTATTAAGTTTTTCTCGCTTAGCCGTATACGGCAGTGATTAATATTCATATATAAGGGATTTATTCGCTTTTCTCTCCAATTTTCCCTAGAAAAACTCTTCATGAATAGTACCTCTTGAGCCGGTGGAAGTGCAGCTCTTCTGGATCTTTCCCGCGACATAGGATGTACGTTCAGATTGTCTCTCTTCTGCAATGGCGGAGATCTTCTTCCTGGGTCTCAGAGATGGAGGAAGCCTTGTTGCGTATTGTAAACTAGAGCACGCACGGAGTATTTCTGAAAAGACAGTAAAAATTATCAAATAAATAAATAAATACAACCTTTAATCCATCATGATTATTATATTATCCAAATGTTATATCTAATATTATTAGTTCCTTATTTTATTTTTATTATAATTATTCATCCCTTCTCTCGTATATAATACTAAATTAAATAATAAAAGAGAATATAATAAAAATTTAAGAATATATTTAATATTGTTATGATGATACTTAAAATTTAAATTTTATATTTTTCATTCATTTTAATACTACTATTATTAAAATGAATGAAAAGATAAAAATAATGAATAATTATAATAAAAATAAAATACTAGTAATAAAATTTAAGAAATATAAGTCAATATTATATTAGTTATATTATATTAATTATATATATATATAAGTCAATCTTATTATTTTTTACTTTTAATAGATAAAGAATTTCAATTCATTAAATAATTATATAACAATCTATATATTATAATATTTATTTTATTGATGCATATTAATTTTATTATGTTAATTTAATTGATGAAAAGTTAAATACTTATTTATTATTTATGAAGTATTGTTACATTTTAGTAGATATTAAATTTAGTACATAAATAAATAGAAATATTTGGAAGCTTAATAGTTGAGCTCTTTCTTATATATCTTAAGATTACATATTTTAAGATTTAGGATTTAATTCCTTTCTCTATTATTTTTTAAAAAATAATAAATATATATAACTGTATAATTTATAGATAGTTTTTATCTTTTTACATCTATTTTATAACTCAATTGATTGAGAATGTTAGGTTTTATAACTTTTGAATTTTGGTTAATTGGGAGCTAATTAATTGATCAAATAAGTTGTTTATTAAATTCCTAAAATAATTCTTTTACTTGATCAATCACTTATAACTCCCTAACTCAAATAATAAAATAACTATTTGTCAAATATTCATAATATGTAAATATTTATATTTTTTATTATTTACTATATTGCAGTATGTTGTACTTATTATAAATGAGCTTTTTTATATGTATAATTACCATAAAAATAATATATTTGGCTATGATCTTACTCATAGAATCAATTCATGGCATATGTAATACCTTACTACGAATAAAGTTTTTTGACTTATATGATAAAACAAGTGATATTTTATCATAGAAAATATGTTTCCATAATATAATTTATGCCACAAGTGATATTTTGTCACAGGGAGTATATTCTTATAACTTAATTTGTGAAACAAGTGATATTTTGCTGTGAATAAAGTTTTTTCATAGTACAAGTAATATTTTGTTATAAGAAATTTGTTCTTGTTGCTTAGTTTATGATACAAGTGATATTTTATTATAGGTAAAATTTTTCCATAATACAAATGATACTTTGCCATGGAAAATGTATTCTTGTAGCTTAATTTATGGCATTAGTAATATTTTATTACAAGCAAAGTTTTTCTATAGTACAAGTAATACTTTGTCATAAGAAATATATTTTTATAGCTTAATCTGTGGCACAAGTGATACTTTATCACAAGTAAAGTTTTATAGTAGCATAAATTTTTTTAATTTTTTATATATTTATTTGAATTTTTTTATTCCCATGGTAAGAGATAAATTTGCCATGATTTTTAAATTTTTATGACATAATTCATGACATAAATATTAATTCATTGTAATGCAAATAACTAGGTCAATTCTATAAAATTAAATATATGTAACATACTAAAAGGCATAAAATAGGGATAAATAATATTAACAATATTTTTCATATTAAATTCCCTCACACTAACATTTACATGACTTCAAGTAAACATAATTTTATATCAAAACAAAAAATAAAAAACTTACAATCTAAAGACTTTAAAATTACAAATTTCACAAACAAGAAACAATGAAAGTCATCAAGAGATATAACACATCATGAATAAAAATCTTAACAAACTTGAAATCAACTAGTAAAACAACTTAATTTAAAAAGAATATATCAAAATGGTAGATTTTTTTAAAACTCACTTTCCAATTCTTAAGTGTTTAGGATAAAAGTTTTGCCTAAGTTCATTTCAAAAGATTACTTTACCATTAGCTTGCTTACCATCTAACTTCCACTACTCAAACTACATACACAACACAAATTTAAAAGACTTTATTCAAAATTGTAATAAGATTAGGGAGAAAGGGAAAGAAAATTAAATATGTAAAGGTTAAAAACTAAAGAAATTAATAAAGTAATTAAACCATAAACATATGAGTAATTTATAAACAATTATAACTTAACACAATAACTTAATTTTAAATTCAAATATTCATCAACTTTTCTCTTTTTCTTTTCTTTCTTATTTTTTTTGTCTTATTCTCTTCTTTGTTGTTCACTTTTTTATTTTCTTATTGTATTTTCCTTTTTATTTTATTTTTTCCTTCTTTCAACAAAACCTTAAACTTAAAGTTGATAATTTTTCATAACACACATATGTACACTTATTTAAGAAACTATTTCACTAAAAACTCAAATACTTTGCTAATTCCCAATGTTAGGCCAAGACCTTATATTTTATTGAAAAATATGCTTATGGATTTATCAATAAATAAAAGGCAATTAGGGTTAAATGGGGCTCAACAAAAATAAAATTTCAAGATTGATTGTTTGGCTTTAACTTCTACAAAGAATATCTTTGTCATTTTTATGCATGTATGTGTAAGTGTAATCTCAAAATGAATAAAAATAAATTTTAGAAAAATAAAAATTATGAAAGAACATCACATAAGATGAAAAGTGATGGCATAAATTTTTAATATAAGGTTCAAAATCTTACAAAGGAAGTCATGCTACTAAGGTCAATTAACTAATTCAAAATCTATCACTATATTAATCAATTTTAAGAAACAAAATAATTCATTCAATTATGTTATAGAATCATCAAACTCCTATTAATTCCTACTTGTGAAAATACAAAGTCTCCATCAATAAAAAAAAGTAATTAAAATAAATAAAAAAACTTAAAAATAAATGAAAAATATACTTTTTTTAAAAAAATAAAAAACATTAAAGGAAGTATGAAGTCTTAGAGGAAAACATAAAAGAAATCCTAGAATACTTCTCTTACACTTAAAATTTACATTGTCTTCAATATAAAGGATTTCAATATTAAGAAAGATAAATGACAAGTAAAGTAAAAAGAAGAAAAAGAAAATGCAAATCTAAAAAATACTTAGGTTACCTTTCAAGAAGTGCTTTCCTTTAATATCTTTAACTAGACATTGCTTTAACTTATTTAATTAGGTTAAAATTCATAAGGTATTACCTTAAATAATTTTAATGAAGCACACTTTAAATGGTTATGTAAGGAGTTCACTTTCAACATTGGTACATTTATCAACCCTTTGTTAAATTCCAACCTTAGATCATTCTTTCTTTGTAAACCAGAGTTATCCACTCCATTCTGCACATCAATTTCTTCTTTTTCTCCATCAATCTCCATTTAGAGCATATTAATTTCCACCATAATAAAAGTCTCCAAAATCCCTTCTTCTTTTTCTTCTTTCTTGGCATCCTTAAAGTTATGAGGAAAAATAGAAAAATCAATAAAAAGAATGAAATTTGGTGTAGATTATACCTCAATGCTAGAAACTCTAGTTTTTTAGAGACTTTATTTATTTTTCTTCTTGTTGCTAGGTAGGAAGCCGAAGGCAATTAGTTTGCATATTGACTTTCCAAGTTATAGATAAATAAGGCAAGCTGGCTCTCTTAAGTATTTGAATTTTGTAAGCTTGCTATCATTTCTTGTTGGAATTGTATTCTATCCTATCAAAATTACATTGTATTTAGTTGAAATTGCTTAAAAAGTTCCAAAAATTCCATCCATGAAGTTTGAGATTTAGACATTGATGGATGCTCTTCAATAAGAGGTTCATATAGATCATAACCCACTTAATTATTATAGTTAAAAATTGAACGATTGTTAACTTCTTTATATTTTATACGACCTTTTAAACATTATTAAAATATATTTTATTCCACCTTTCAATCATTACTAAAATAATAAAGCATCCCTCTAATTATAGGTATTCGACTTATATCATAGTTGAATATCCATCAATTGGCATTTATGTACCATGTGATCAAAATTTGTCTAACAATTACCTTGACATGATAATTTGACATCTTTTTTTAATCGAAAGAATGTATGACTATTTGGTCTCCATTTAAACCAATCAAGTCCTATAATTAGCTAATAGAAATCATTAACTTTTCCTTCTAACCAAAAGTGTATATTTATATTTTGGCAATATGAATTACCATTTTTGGCCTATGATTAAATTGAAAAGATTAAGTTAAAATCTCTTAGCCCAGAGCATTCTAAAAGTAATTTGAATAAATAATAGTATTTAAGTCTTCAACCTTTACACTTAACTTTTAGCATCTTGTTCATTAAAATTGGGGGTTGTACCTTTCCTTAGGGCACCTGCCGTTAAGAGCGTGTATTATCATTCCTTTTAACCATCATATTTCCAAACTTTTTGTTGTTTGCACATACCTTTTAAGATTTCGTGGCTTCCCAATGTAATCTTTTTGCATTCTAGCCATTTTTCATCATTATAGTGTTCTTAAGGCATTAACTACTCCAGTAAGTTCTTCCTATAAATTCCTAAATTTTATCTTCTACATTTACTTTTACTTTCATTTTCAGAACTAATCCAGAATATCTTTGCTTAAACTCTGTATTTCCTTCCATAACTTGTATTGGCTACTCCTTCAGGCTTATTTTCTTAATCCTAATCTATGTTAGGATTAGTGAAAGTTACAAATCTAAACCTACAAAAATATGACATGTAAAAGCTCCAAGTATCATTTCAATCTTAAGAATCCTATATGGATGATAATGAACCATTATGTTATCGCCTTGCACCTTTGGCAACTTATTTGGATGATCAACTTTCTAAACTGAGAACTTCCTCTTAATTCATTAAACCTTGTAATCTCATTTATCCCTAGACAGTAAAAGAGAATAGAACCTTCCATAATTTTTCTTCGCCTACTGCCAACACCCTTGCCTAATATATACCTTGACCTAACTGAGTTCAAAAGGAAAAGGTTAATTTTTGAAAATCTATTAACATTGTTAAAGCTACACAATTATCTAGGCTTCTTGTTTAAGCCAATAATTCAATGGTAGATATGGCTATTTCATTTTTGTCTTTTTTGACTAATTCATTACATATCCTATATAGCCTTATAGGCTCTCCTTTATTTGATATTTCGACAATTATAGATTTGCTGCCCATTGGGGAAATAAAATCTCCTTTTTTACAACATTTCATTGATGCCTTTAATAATTTAGTCATAGTCACACTTAATAATTAACTACATAACTTTCTTGACTACTTTCTAAAAGGTTGAATGTTTGATTATGAGTAATGTTGAGCATTTAGCCTTTTTCAATGTAATGGCTTTACAAAGACTTGTGTTGCATCCCTTTTGTAAAGATCTCTTCAACTTTTGTCCTTTTAGACATAATTCTACATGAAGGTCAATAGATTGCATTAGTGTTTTCAATTTTGGCTTACATATTCAACACTATCACTTTAGCATTTAAATCTCTCAAAAAAAATAAGTCTTTTGCCAACTTAGTCAGTCCTCTATAGGTCTTCCAACTTTAGCTAACAGCCATTTTTTTAGGATAATTTTAAAATAAATAAGAAGACTGACAAAAATAATGTGCCATTTTTAGTTGAAAGGAATTAGATTGCTTGAGGAGTTTTAAAAAAGCAAACAAAGTCAAAATTAGAGGCATTTTTTAACCCTTACTTCACTACCTTTTATACATTTTTAGCTAATTACAAGATGAAGAGAATAAACCTTTTTTATTCTCACTCTAGAGGTCCTAATTGGTTTACATTAGCATCTAATTTAGCCAATTCTTCTAGTGCGCAAATTTGGTTGAAAATTTTATGTCCACAACTTGTCATTGTTAGCTTACCTAATGAATTGATTGCATCTTCATTTAGAGTTTTACTAAACTTAATGACAAGCCATTTTAATTTAATTCAAAGCCTTCCATTAGACCTAGCTCACAAACTTTTTAGGAGCAACCTTATTAGAGTATTACATATTGATGAACTTAACTAATCCTTGACTAGAAATTTTACCATTCATAAGTTCTCACCTTGCCATGCCTACACTAACTCCTTCCAAGACTGGTGGTTCATTAATAGCAATAAATATTTTGACTTATATATTAACAAAAAAAATTGACTCGCATTACTTCTATGTGGAATACAAAAACATCAAAGAAAACTACAAGTATGCATTATGCCCAAATTGTTACTTTTTAAAGGATTTATAAAGTAGAATGCAACTATAGAAACATACACCTTAAAAAGTCAAAGTTTTTGAATAAAAAAGGATGCTCATGATCGAGCTATTCAAAAGAAATTTTTAGCCATTTTCATTAAAAATTTTAGTTCTAAAAATTCTTTGGTAAAGGCTTTTTAGTGTGAATTGGTAGCTTTACCAAATGTACCTTTCAACTTGGCTAAGTATATAAAACTAAAAAGTTCGAAGAAACATAATCCTAGAGTGACCATTACTTGTTCTTTTCCCTTACACAACCAATGAGATGGTTAGATTAGCTGAGACCATACCTCCAACTACCATCGACTTACTACTTGGTAAAGTTTATATTTACTTATTTCCTTTTATGTAATAACTTACTAAGTTATTTCTTTGTTAACTCTTAGTGGAAGGTTTAACCATTACTTTTGACCATATTTATGGCTCCGAGACCAATGTTGGGTTTATGGCCCAATAAGCTACCTAACAAACTAAAGAAATTAAGAAAAAAAATTAAAAGATTGCATAGATATTTGCTAAAAATGAAGATTAATTCCCTTAACTTTCCTATAAAAGAAAACAGGCTTAAAAGAAAACACTAAACATATGCAATAATTAACATGTTATCCAAATACTTTAACTTAAGTCCAAAAAACCAAAACTAAAAACCTTAGTGCTCAATCATGTGTCCTTTCAGTTACAACTTTAGCTAATATTGACAGCAAACCTTTTACAATCGAACAACCATCTTATCACACTCCTTAGGTTGTTGCACTAACTTTAAAGGTGTGTTTTAATTCTTTTAATTCATTTTTTTAAATATTGACTTGCAAGATTTATGATAAGTTCTTTTCAAAAGCCAAGTATATGCATGTCATGACCTAACTCCAATTGTGACCAGTGTGGGTCTCGCTATCCAATTTCCACCAACCTTGATATTATTTATACCAATTCCACCCATTGAAATCTCTCTATTTTGTAGGGATTCAATATTTATTTTTAATTTTTATGAAAAATAGATAGAATTTCTCTTGTTTTAGACACTTTTTGAAGGCTATATGCCCTAAATAATGAAAGCTATAATTTTTTATAGATATGACAGCAACATGAAATATGTGCAATACTACATAACCTTAAAATATATGGTATTTATATAGATACTAACAACTTCACTCTTAATCCTATTATTAATCTAATTATTAAAATCTTTCAACTGAGCTATCTTTGATTCTTGATAAATACAACAAAGCTAAACTATACTTATTTCAATCTGAAAATATTGAAAATAAAATGAAATGAGTTATGAGAACTTAGTAAGTATATATCTACCACAACCATGTTTATAATTAATTACATAAATAATCATCTATTATTTATGTATTACAATAGAAAATAAGTGCAAACTAAATTCTTGCATTGTGTTAACACATGATACTAATTCTTAAGTTAATGTGTTTACTTGCACATAAATTAGATTTTCTATTTTTATTAAAGCCATTTAAATCATAAATAAATTTGATTTACATATATGAACATATTTGTATTCGATATAATAGGTAAGAAATTATAAAACATAACAATTAACCAATAATGATATATAAGTTGAAGGATAAGATATATACTTAAAAAGGTTCACTACATTCGCTTTAAAGTATCCAAGTTTAACTTTTCTATCTTCTTAAGAGTTGGTTGAAGCTTGCCAATGCTAGGAATAATGTC